>CM060428.1:45964305-46581805 GCA_030545235.1 Helianthus tuberosus
GGTATAGGTTGCACAGGAAGTTGTTTGTGGAGAAGGTTATAGAGGCTTTGGATATATATCAAGATAGGATATTGTTTTAGTTATGGCAGTTTAGTGTTGTAGTGTGTGTAGGGCAGGCAGTATTGCTGGCAAGAGGGGTCCCTACATAGTCCTTTTGTTGGGCCAAAGTACCTAGAACAGTGTTTAAACATAGATTTCTCTCACTTTTTTCCTTGTTTTCTCTTTTTTGCTTAATTTAGTTCAATGGGTTTCTCGTGGTAAATGCCACACTTGCACACTTTATTCGTGTTACCTTTTTCTTTAAATCCATGGTATCAAACTGTTCCATAAATCGGTCTAATCAAATTGGTTAGAACGGTTCCAAAAATCGGCTATTTGGTTTTAGAAGTGTCAAGCTATGGTTTATGGATCTTACCTCTCAAATGGATGCATGCACCCGTGGTTGCATCTATGACATGGATTTGGAATGATGCCACTTTTTAGGCCAGGGTATCATTGTTTCCTATTTTGGTCGTTCAATCTTAGTTTCAGAAAGTATTGGTCTATTCTTTTCTTTTTTGTTTTTTAAGCTATCTATTATCATTCTTTACATGTATTTTATATAATTTTAAATGCATGAACTAACAACCTGTTTTATATTATTTTCATTTAGAAAAAAAAAAAACTGTGTTTTTACAGCACAACTTGCTCTTCTCTTATTATAAAATGTAATACGTTACTAAAATTTTATTTTGTGACAAAAATATATTGTCCAAGCTAAACTAAACCAAACACGCTAAAGGTTAGATCCCTGTAGAGCACCTCCAACGCTTGGACGTGACAAAATTGTGAACGGCGTCCGTTGGAATTGGAGGAGAGGGAATGGTTGTGCTAGTGAGTACGAACACCATCAGTGAAGGATTGCAAAAGGTGTGAAGGATAGTAAAGGGGGAGGGTGGGGAGGGGAATTCGTTGATTTCTGTCCGGAAATGCTAACATGGAGAAGAGGGTTGCATCTTCATCTAATAGTTCATTTCATAAGTTTATTTAAGTAATATGCTTAAAGTTCCATTTCGTGTTGGTGATTTTAGTATTGCCGTAATCATTTTACTAACCAGATTTTTTAAAACCAAAGAAAAATAAGAATAAGTATTTATACGAGTTATAAGGTGTCGAGTACTTGCCCAGGGGTTTAGGGCGATGGCCCTTCCTAGGGGTTCTAACCTTAAGTGTTTTGGGGCGCGGGGTCCATAGGTAGCAACTTTTTTCGAATTTGTATGATTAATGGAAAATAACAATGAAACTGATATTGGTTGTAATTAAATATCAAACTATGTGTAATGGGGCGTTAAACCCCATCCACCTCAGCATATTCACATCATTAAACCGCTACGGGCAAATCAAATGGCCGGCGCCATGGGTACCTTTGCCATTGGCTTGCCAAGCGTGAGAGCATAATGAGTTGGGCCATGCTTTTTCCAACCAATCAACATTATCTTTTTTCTTTTAATTTATTTTTTCAAATAAAACCAATACCATGTGAAACAATGGTTTAGTTAAAGACCCACTGCACTCATATGAAATAATAATTTAGTTAAAGACTCACTCTTCACGTGACACTAATGTGTAGTTAAACCTCCTACACAGTCTCAGTGGTAACCATCACTAGTAATATACTAATGTTTAACAATTGGGTTTAGTAGGTAATGGTCATCAATACCAACTAACTTTCCCTGTTTCTTAACCACCAATGGTGAGAAACCATTCGACTTTCAACGAATACATATATCTAACTATCTACCCTTAGGGTGTAGGAAGTGGTTAGACACTTGAAAGTGGTAAACTTCAAAATCAACTAATGAGAGTGTGTCATGTCAAAGTGGTAAACTATGCTCAAAAGTGTTAGCAATTGTTAGACACTTCATGAATTGGTAAACTATTTAAAAAAAAGGAAAATGTGTGATTGGTTGAGATGGCATGGACCCCACCCCACCCCACACACCCCCTCCCTCTCTCCGCATCGGCAACCCATCACCGAATTGGCAAACTTTGAGTGGTAAACTTATGTTGGCGGTGGTGCTCCCAATTGGTAAACTAAGTTTACCACACTTTGCCGCACCCAACTCCGTATACCCTTATAAGTTATAACTGTTAATCACCAACTGAAACAGAGTGATAATTCATCCTAATATAAAAAAAAGCATTTGTCTAATTTTGACACAAATTTTTATAACATATCTTTCATATTATATATGAGTTAAATGTCATTTTAGTTCATGTGGTTTGGGCTATTTTGAGAGTTTAATTCAAAGGTTTCATTTTTTGCCTGTGGGTCCAAAAATGTTTTACCGTCGTTATTTCAGTCCATTGAGTTAACTTCATCCATTATTTCCGTTAACGAGAAGGACAATTCGGTCATTTTATCCGCAAAAACCTCATATCATGATGTTGTGTTGCCCAGATCTTTACGTTGTATCCAATCGCAATGCTTATATAGGTTACATTGAGTTCAATCAGATACGTTAAAACACGTGTTTTCATATGGTTAATGCGTCGCATAACACTTACACTAATTTTTTTCACATTTGCGATGTACCCGCACCGCAACACTCACGGGTCTTTTTACCGGTTCATTCCCATTATTCTTTGTAAATTATCCAATTAAACTTTGGGTTATTGGATTTTATCACCCTTAACTATTAGGTATTGGCTGCTGTCACTCTCAACTATCACTTCGGCTCCCACCACTCCCAACTTAACACTTTATGTGTTCTGTCACTCAGGTTGAGTGGTTTTTTGCTCCCCTTTTATCTTTTAAGAGCAGATGCACCTGTAGTCATTAGTAATTCACAAAATGTTAGCCTAACATCACCAATAACACTAGTCAAACACTAAGAAATGTTCACCTGCGGGGTGACACAACACACAAAGAGTTAAGTTAGGAGTGGTGGGAGTTAAAGTGATAGTTGGGGGTGGCAACGGCCAATACCCAATAGTTGAGAGTGATAAAATCCAATAATCCTTAAACTTTTGATAAACATCATTTCGTTTCAAAAGATATCCAACCAACATACATTTCGTTAAGGCAAAACTAAATTACAGGCACAAACGACGCTTCTACCATTTTATAAAAAAATGACGGTTTTGCCGAAACGAAAGAGGGGTTAAAATCTCCTCCTCTTCCTCCTACTCCCGCCGCTTCATTTCCGCCGCCTCCGATTGGCCGTCGTTCGACGGTGGTCGCACGCACAACTTAACCTAACCTTACCCGATTCCACCGATAATAATCGTTATCCCGCTGGCTTTCTAATCATCAGGTGTGTATGTATAATTTCAGCCATTAATATAATTATTATATATCTATGTATTTTACTCTTGCTTCACGCATTTATTATCTGTCTTTCTCTACTTTTGTCCTCCACAATACTTCCACTTTTCCTTTTTCAACCTACTCTTTCACATACTCTTTCTATTTCCTATTAAACCCTAATTTCTACCAACCGATTTCAGATTTCAGTATTTGTATGTTGAGTTCGTAATTGCTCTATACGTTTGCTATATACGTGATTTGTCGTATGGTTTTCTCAGGTACTCGGATTTATTTGCCTGTGTTTTTTTTTTTTTGTAATTGAACTTCACTTTTGTTGAATTCGTATGTATAGATTTAGTTGATTGATGCTGATGAAAGTATGTTGAATGAATTAACATTGGTAGTTGACTGCTTGTTAGGATGAACTTGGCCTTATTAGGAGTTTTCATAGTTTGGTGTTAGTTTGGGGATTGAATATTCTGTGTTGTTGTTAATTTGTTATAGATAGGAATTAAGATCATTTTAGTGTGTTGTAATCTGGATTCTAGATGCATTTAGTAGTGGTTTGCTGCTGTTCTCTGTGCAAATGTGTGTTCATGATTGTTTGAATGTTCACAAGTGTTTGGCAATTTGGTAATATGTAACTGACACTAGGGTTGTAATTGAGCCGAGTCGAGCTCGAGCGTGATGATACTTGAGCTTGGATCATTGAAATTTCTGAAGCTCAAGTTCAAGCTCGGCTCTGTACAAGTCAATTATATCAAGATCGAGCTTGGGTCGGTACACAATATCCACACATTTGAACTTCTAAGAACATATCTACACACTTTGTTTGTAAAATTTTAGAAGTTAATGTGGGCCCAGTATCTGAACTTCTACGAACAATATGAACAAATCTAAACTTAATTAAATTGAAAATTGAGAAGCTATTTGAACTTCTACAAACAGTATGAACATCATGAACCAAAAGACGATTGATAAGCAAACGGTGCTATGAGTGGAGGGCAAGTTGAAAAGCAATTGCCAATTGGGGCAGTGAGTGGAGAGCGATTGAGAAACATATGGGCCTGTGAGAAGCGAGAGCCAATGTTTTTTAAGGACGATTAAGAGTGAGCGGTTGTCGATTGAGGGCGATTAAGAGTGAGCGGTCGTCGATCTAGGTGTGAGATGTTGTCTATTGAGAGAACTAGTTAGGGACTACGGGCAAAATCTTATTATACTAAATCTGCAAAAGATACGCACTTTTGAATTGGGCTAGGTATTGGTAAAGCCTTTCCCTACTAAAAGATTGCTTAAATTTGTAAAAGAACCAAATGTGATTAAGTTTATAAAAGGTTTGTTTAGGCTCACGAGCCTAAACGATCACACTATATAAAGCTCTGGCTCGCATGTGATTAAGTTTATAAAAGGCCCAAATGTGATTAAGTTTATAAAAGGCTTGTTTAGGCTCGCAAGCCTAAATGATCACGCTATACAAAGCTCTGGTTCGTTAAGTAAATGAGCTTTATACGAGACTCGATCTCATTTTGAGTTTTTACCAATCCCCTCTCGAATAGCTATCGAGCGGCTTGGCTCCTTTACACCTGACTGACATCGATAAAAAAAGTAGTTATGTCATTTTAGCCTTAAGCCACTTTCTTTAATTTTAGGTTGTGGCTTTGTCAGTTTTGTTTCCATTGCGCCAAGTGTTTTTTATAAGCACATTTACTAGTATATGACCTATAAGATAGATGGTTTCTTGTCCACAAGGATGGAGCTTTAGGAAGGGTCACTGGCTTATGTTAGATTTTTTGTTGAGTTGTGTTCTTGCAATATCTTTGTAAGTGTGAGTTTTGTTTTGTTTATTACTATCAGTCATCCTGTTGATACATTTGAGATTTGACATATCACACTTGCGATGTCTTTGGTACTGATACTATAAGGCAACATTAATGTAGGGTATATCTGATGAACGGACAATTTCATGCATTGCATCAGTAAAACGTAAAAAATGAAACCAAATACCAATGGGATGTCGGGTGCACAAAGGGGGAAAACGTTTCAGGGTCAAGGGCCAAATTGGATTCTCATAGCAGGTGGTGCTTTATTGAGTACACTATCGGTCCGTCTTGGTTACAGGCTCAAACAGGCTCTGGACTCAAAGCAGCCACAAAATAATAGCAACGGTTTAAAAGGTATTTTGAGACTTTATCCTGTCAAGTGACTTCACTTTCGGTCTTTTGTTTGCAATATATTAATTTGTCAAGTTGGTAAAATGTAGAAAACGGGAAACTCACAGCCGGAAAGAGGCCAGGAAAATGTCGTTCACATTCACACTTGTATTGTTTTGAACAGGAGGATGGTTGCTTTAATTGCGTTTCAGGTATGAAATCTTGTAGCCAAATATCTTTGATGTTATTATTTAAAATTTTTTAGTGGTATAATTGTCTCTGTTTTGACCTTATAAAACAGGAACAGAAGGTGACACCGAGATTAAGCCACAACACAACGGTCAGTTGCATACAGAACGTGAAATGGCACTCCCATTAGTGACGGTTTCAGCTCCCGTATACAACAAAGAGAGCGGTGTACTATGGGCCACTTCACCAGACAGACTCGAACTACCCCAGAAGCCATTTCACCGTTCAAATAGTTCTGATTCTCCATGCGTCTCCGAATCAGGCTCCGACATTTTCACTAAACGCGAGGTAATTCAAAAACTGCGACAACAGTTAAAAAGACGAGACGACATGATTCTCGAAATGCAAGATCAGATTGCGGAGCTGCAGAATTCTTTAACCTCACAACGTTCCCATTCAGACCATCTGCAATCTCTATTAGAAGCTGCAAACCGGGACCTTTTTGACTCAGAGAGGGAAATTCAGAGGCTAAGAAAGGCAATTGCCGATATCTGTGTAGGACAGCCGGGCTCCAATGAAAAACTGTACGGAAACTCAAACGGGTATGCAGACGTTGATGGCAGCTTGGATACAGCAAGAAGCGGAAACGAAGTTGATAAAATGGAGATTTTGAAAAAGGAAGTATGTGAGTTGAAAGAATTGATAGAAGGGAAAGATTATTTACTTCAGAATTACAAGGAGCAGAAATCGGAGCTTTCTTTGAAGGTGAAGGAGTTGCAGCACAGGTTGAATTCTCATGTTCCCAACATTTTGTAGGATTTTTGGTTTTCCGTTTTAACTTCCTGTGTATTCTTCTTACTTTTCTTCCTCTTATGAAATCTAAAAGCTCCATTTTTCTTTTTGTTTTGGGTGTTTTATGATTTGGTGTGAATACGAATACGGTACTAGCTTCAAGAATGAGCTGAGAATATTTACTTTATATATTTTCGATATCCAGTTTTTATGTTTCTTTTTAGTATAGTTTTCGCGCACAAGCTGAATCTAGCGAATTTTTGACTTGAGTTATCTTATTAGTCTCAAACACGACTCATATTAGGCTTTGAAACGAGTCAAGCTAAAGTAGATCTACATTGACTTACACTCCTGGAAACTATTGACTTGGTTGTAATTATAGTCTAGGATTTTTTTTAACTTATTGTGTGTTTTCTCCTGGTGTTTCTTTCAATTTTATTGAATGGATTTTTATGTTAAAAAATGTTGTATAGTTTAATTTACTTGTATTTTTGCATTCCAGTTTATGCTTTTGTATATTTAATCAAAAATAATAATTAGCTAATCTCTTTTCTAGTAACTATTTAAATGTTATATCAATTTGGACTCCTTATAAAGACTTCAATGACATTATTTCAAATAAAGTTTTTTATAAAGAGTAAATTACTTTTTGGGTTCACGTGTTTTAATGGTTTTAACCACTTAAGTCCAAAATAAAAAAAATTAACGCTCTTGTCCCTGCGACCATCGTAGTGACCGCCACCATCACATACTAACTTCTTCAGCAAATTTACTAATCAATCATTTTTTATTTTATTAAACATAAACAAATGCATTACAAGTTCAAGTATTTAAAATTTCAAACTGTTTTGACAAACTAAAAATCCATATTCCTTATTTTAGTCCAAATTAAAAAGAAATGAACAATATGCCATCCGATTTATTGTGACAAACCAAAAACCCATACCAACATCAATACTGGAACCAACACCCGTATTCATTGAATTTGATTGATGTAACCAATACCGTAATAAACATTATAGATACCAATAAAAACCGAATTCGATAATTCATGTCTTATCATACGGGGATCTCACATAAACATTTTCCAACTATACATAGTGGGTGTTTGGATTAACTTATTTTGGAGCTCCTTTTGACTTATTAACTTCTTAGAAGTTAAAAGGAATTCCAAACATTTTCTGAAAAGTCCTTTTATGCCTTTAAATGTCTTCAAAAAAGAGAAATCCAGAAATAACAAATTATGACTTCTCACTTTTGAGAAGGACTTTTAAAAAGTCACAATCTAAAAGGAATCCCAAACACCCCATAGTCGGATTCGGGGTTAAACACTTTTAACTTAGGGCACACACCCGAAAAAAAAAATAAATAAATAAATAAATGCATTTCCCGCCAAAAAATTGGAGCCTTCCCTTTTAGATAAACTGAAAGACAACATAAACCCTAACCCTCGTTCACCATCTTCAAAGATCTTCACGATTCAACCTGCTGGCTCAGATTACACAAATCAAAGCTACAAAATGAAAGGAGGAACTCTTCAGATCAACTGGCACGACACTAAACCCGTTCTAACCCTAGATTTTCACCCCATCTCCGGCATTCTCGCCACCGCTGGCGCTGATTACGACATCAAGGTTTCTTTCTTCTTCCCGATCTGTATCTACTCTGCGTCTATGTATGTATATACTTGTAGTTGTAGTAGTCACCACGTGTTTAAGTACTAGTATTCACTCGAAGGTTAGGTTCACTTCGATTGATAATTTTGGAGATGTATGGATTCGGTTAGTTCTGTTGGTCTGATGAGTTTGAAGTTACTTATATGAATTTGTTAACTCAATTTTGGCTGATTGAACTGGAATTTTGTAGCTGTGGCTTATAGCTTCTGAAGAAGGGGAAAAGAAGGTTCCTGCATCTACTTACCAGAATAGCCTTTCGTATCATGGATCGGCTGTCAATGCTATCCGCTTTTCTCCTAACGGTACTGCTTTTGCTTGTAATATATTTGTTACTTAAGTAGTATTTGTTAATTAAAGATTTCAAGATAGTTGGAAGGGTGATTCTCTTTTGTTAATTCCGCGTGGTTTTAAAGAGCGTTTGGCAATTCGATGCGTTTAGATCCCGAAAGATGATGTGTGACGTGCAAAGCGCACATATGAGCGGCGTTCGTTACAAAAATAATATTTATCAATAATATTATTACTTGTTAACTTTTAAACGCTAAAATTAAAAGATATTTTCATCACCCCTAGTAGGATTTGTTCAATCGATGGTTTAATTTGTTCAAATACTCAAACACATTGCTCACTTGATGGTCAGATTTGTTAAATTAGATTTGAAAAACTCTGACCCACTGCAATCAGGGTCCAATTTGTTCAAATGCTTGTCAACTGCATAAGGCGCCGCACCCAGGGGCGCAGCATGTGAGGGGCGGGGACGTCCGCCCCCCGGGATTTTTCGCTCAGTAGTGTTATATATGTAGTTTTCGTATAGAAATTTGTGGGTATATA
Source organism: Helianthus tuberosus (assembly GCA_030545235.1). NCBI lineage: Eukaryota > Viridiplantae > Streptophyta > Magnoliopsida > Asterales > Asteraceae > Helianthus > Helianthus tuberosus. The sequence goes on from CM060428.1 coordinate 45,973,233, forward strand.
CGTTTTCACCCCCCCGGTTCTATAGAAATTTTTGGGTATTCTATAGAAATTTTTGGGTATATATGTTTTCACCCCCCCGGCCGAAAAATCCAAGCTTCGCCACTGGCCGCACCAGGCTGCAGCATGTGATGCACACATCATAAAATTGCATTGCGTGATGCGATCTCATCACCGCATCATGCGATGCGCGCAGTATGCGTTTCTGTTATAACCAAGGCTCTCGGCTAAATGGTGTTTGATCATTTCAATGTGTACACACATTAAAATCTATGTGTGTTTGTTCATTTTGTTCAAGTAGTAAGTTTAATACTAACTGAGTCAAACTTTGACCTTTATCATCTTTTTACCTATTAATAAAATCCATGAATTTCGTACGTTAAAGCTTACATGTTAGATACTTTGACATTGTTTGTCTGGACTTTAGTCTGTTTGATACTAATAAAGTTACATCCATGTGGAACATGCAGGAGAGTATCTTGCTTCTGGTGCTGATGGTACGAGTTATTAAGTTGATTTGATGAATGATGATAAATTATTTTCATTAATAGAGAGACAAATACACGGTTTAAACTCTTATAAATGTAGGTGGTGAGCTTATAATATGGAAGCAGCACAATACTGACTCTGGTCAAGTATGGAAGGTCCTCAAGACACTATCGTACGGCCTTTCGTTTATAATTTATGATTGCAATTCGTCAATCCAGTTAATTTAAAATAACAAGACCAGTCATGTGAAAGTTACAAATTCTATCTCTTATACTCATAACTGAAGCATTACTAGACAGGTTTCACCGAAAGGACGTATTGGACTTGGAGTGGTCTACAGATGGTGCATATCTAATTTCTGGATCAGTCGATAACTCATGCATCATATGGGATGTTAATAAAGGTTGGAAAAATGAGTGAAATTAAAGCAAAATCTGTCAATATGCAACTTTAGGTGATTATCTAAGTCTATCTTTGACTTTTATAGGGTCTGTTCATCAGATTTTAGATGGCCATTTCCATTATGTTCAAGGTGTAGCATGGGATCCTTTAAATAAGTACACTGCTTCACTTAGTTCAGACAGAACTTGTCGCATCTATGCTAAAAAACCGCAAAATAAAGCAAAAGGAAGTGAGAAGCTTAATTATGTTTGTCAGCATATTCTTTCTAAAGTTGAACCACAAGTGGCTGAAGAATCCAAGGTAAGAAATATCTCTTACTATTTCTCTCATTAATTTAAAAAAAATGCAAATGCAGTTAATGAATTAGCTTGTAATTATCATGCAGTCTGCTAAACACCATATTTTTTATGACGAGACACTGCCATCTTTCTTTAGAAGATTATCTTGGTCACCTGATGGTTCATTTCTTCTTGTGCCTGCTGGTATTTTTCTTCAGAATTCATTATGTTGATTTGCAGGTTTTGTTCAAAGTCTATGCTAATGTGTTACAAACTAAAGAATATTTGAAATATAACTAGTTGCATTTTCTTTTTCTTTTATTTTGATTCTGGTACAGGTTCTTACAAACTATCACCCACTTCAGAGCCTGTCAACACTGCTTATGTGTTGTCTAGAAAAGATCTTTCAAGGCAAGATAACGTTTACGTCCGTCTTCATTTTTGTTATTTGTTTTTCTTGATATTACATATCCATACGATAATAGTGCATAACACAAGGGTATTTTAAAATACCCAAAAGTTAAGAACTTTGTTTTGCTTTAATGCAAAAGGTACAACCTAAAATAAGGGTAAATTAGTCTTTCAAACACTAATTACACTTTAATCCCTCATCTTTAACAAAATTATAGATAATGAGTTAGCTTTACACTTAATTACACCTTATCCCTTATAAAAAACTAACTACCCCCATGATTTTTTTAACAGTCATAACTTTTTTGTGCATTAATATTTAAAAAAAATTACACCATTATTACAAGAATTTTATTCTCTTTAATTTGAGTCTAATTATAGTTTTTTAATCAAAAAATTGATATATTACGTGATTAGTAGTGTCTAAGGGTGAGCAATAACCGAATCGTTAACCGAAAACAGAGGAAACCGAACCGAGATCAACCAAAAACTGAATCAACTGAAACTCGAACCAACCAAAACCTGTTATCAAATTTTTACCCTCGTTTAACCAAAATTGACTGAATCGAACCATTCAGATTTTCATATATTTCTAGCTTTTATACCTTAAGTTCATGTATTTCATAATTATACCACCATTTTTGTATTTATACTTCCATTTCATGTAACCAAATAAACCTAACTGATTAATCGAAAACCGATTGGTTAATAAAATAGACTAATCGATGAATTCGGTTTCGGTTGAGGATAATAACCGAACCAACCAAACAATGCACACCCTGACAGTGTCTGTGTTTCCCGCCGCATTGCGCGGGCACCCTTCTTCTAGTATAATTACAGACATTTGTATCTATGTTTGATTATTTTTTTTATGCTTTTGATATTATAGGCCTGCTTTAATGCTCCCTGGTGCCAGCAAAGCTGTTGTAGCAGTGCGTTTTTGCCCTAAGGCCTTCAGCCTCCGTGGGTTAGGCACATGTAAGCTTTGTTTAATGTTATGAAAAATTGGGTTCATGTAAGTTTTATTACTTGAAGCCATCTTTTTGATTTGAAAAATTGGGTTCATGTAAGTTTTATTAATTAAAGCTATCTTTTTGAAGTATTAAAATAAATAATTACTCACTTTTAGTTTGCTTTTGTTTCGTGTAGCTTCATCTTTCAAGCTCCCATATAGATTGGTATTTGCGGTTGCCACATTAAATTCTTTATATGTATATGACACCGAAGGTGTTGAGCCAATAGCAGTCTTGGCTGGCCTTCATTACGCAGCCATAACTGACATTGCATGGTAAGTCTTCCTTGCAGCACAATATGTATTTATACATATATTAGATACAAGTGGAAATTCTGAATTAGATTATTGTCGAGTCTATTGAAAGGAATTACACTAACTTGTTTATTTTTTAGAAATTCTTCCTTTTTTTAATTTATATTTAATTTCCTTTTTAAAATTTTGGCTGATTTAGGTCACCTACAGCCAAGTTCTTAGCACTGTCTTCTCAAGATGGTTATTGCACCCTTGTGGAATTCGAGAACGATGAGTTGGGAGTGCCCGTCTCTCTTTCAGGTTCAGTTGACATATATTCTTTTATATTAGCAATCGTTTTTGCTTTTGCCATTGCAAATCTGTTTTTTAATCATATATATGTTTTTGTTTCTTTCAGGAATTGAACAAATTCCAGTAGATGAGAATACAGCTGCAGTTGATGATCTGGAAAGAAGTAAAGAAACCAAAAAAGAGCATGAAGTGGTGAAAAAGGCTGATGTTCAGGCAATGGAAACAGATGAAAAGAAAGGGGAACCGAGTTTAGTGAACTCAACAGAGAAACAGGATGGAAAACAACCATCACCAAGCGCGGTGCTTCCAAGTAAACCAGCTAAGAGACGAATTACCCCAATGGCCATTGATTGAGTTAGTTTTTTTCCTAATGTATCTGAATGCTAATTCAACTATTGTTTTTTTTAATACTCACTTTGTATAATCTTTAAGGATGCCTAGAAATTTTATATCAAAATCCAATTTGGTTTCCTATATTGTTTCATGATTATAGGATTTGGAATCATCATCATCATGATACTCAGTAAATCCTACCAATAGCAAAGCTATGGTAGGGTCTGAGGATGGTAAGATGTAGACAGCCTTACCTCTACCCCGTAGGAATAGTGAGGTTGTTTCCAGTGAGACCCCGGGCTCGATGGTAGTTTTGTATCAAGCCTTGAACGTAAGGCACATAACACTCGACAATTAAGACAAAGGCCAATTAGTGCATGTACTCCCTTGTCTTTCGGCTATCAACGACACCACATGATGCATGATTAACCATCTCCCTCTTTTAACATTATTTTCACGAATTAGTAAAATAACTTTAAAATTAGTACGCTTTCACTTTTGTCTCCCGAGCGCCCACACATATATACATTATATGTGCATACCGCAAGTGGGGCATTGATTATAGGATTTGGAATATGGTATCAAAATCCAATTTGGTTTCCTGTCCAAAATGCTCAAATTGATTATGTGTTTTCCAATTGGCTGATCATTTTGATTCCTCTTAAATTACAAGACAAAAATATTCAAAATTATTAAGAAAAGGTTCTCAACTAAGAGATTTTTGCTTATAAAATTGTATAATTATTCTATGTATAGGTATGCACATCTGATACCTTTTACTTTAGATCCCAACACACTCTCTATAAACCTTTTCAGTTACCTTCCATTTTTAAGTCTATTCTAGAAGCAAAATGATGCGGGTGCACCCGTTTTGGAATGAGATCCAGGTTGAAGATTATCTGAACTTTAAATAATATTTAGTTTCTTAATTATCGAGTCTTTTATTAATTATTGTATCTTTTATTTATTTAGTTTATTTATGTTTATCTCTAAGTTTGTTAGGGTCTAATATAAATAGTGGTATTGGTTCAAAGTTTACGATCAGTTTTTTGATTTGAGTATTATAAAAAGAACTTTGTTCATGGAACATTTTGTTCGATTTATCGTCTTTGATTATCAATAGTTTCTTGAGCCATTTGATAAACCATAGTTGTGATACCAACTGATGCAATTTCGCGTGCAATCAAATGGCTCAAGATCACTTCGTTAATCAAAGTCTCATAACGAACCGATAGGTTCAAGAACAACGTTCTTTTGTATTATAAATCAACCAAAAACTACTCTAAACATAAACCAAATATCCTAATTTATAATCAATGGAAAAGATAAACTAGAAACTAAATCCTCAAATAACAGGAAACTAAATAAAAAGATTAACATTAAAAATTATAAAAGTTAAGTCTTGATCCCTTTCCATAAAAATGTAATCTTCATAATCTTCAATATGGACTGCCCACGGGTTTGAATCTAGTTCGGTTCATTGGGTCGGATGCTCCTGCATCATAGCGGGTGAACCCGTTTTGGAATGGGATCCAGGTTGAAGATTATCTGAAGTTTAAATAATATTTAGTTTCTTAATTATCGAGTCTTTTATTAATTATCGTATCTTTTATGTATTTAGTTTATTTATGTTTATTTCTAAGTTTGTTAGGGTTTAGTATAAATAGTGGTATTGGTTCAATGTTTACGATCAGTTTTTTGATTGATTATTATAAAAAGAACTTTGTTCTTGGAACCTTTGGTTCGATTTATCGTCTTTGATTATCAATAGTTTCTTGAGCCATTTGATCGCACGCGAAATTGCATTAGTTGGGCTTTGGTTTGTCAAATGGCTCTTCGTGGAGAGAGATGCTTGCTCGATCGTAGAATCGCAGACAGAGGCAACGACAAAAGTATGTTCGATTCACGTGCCCATGGTAGAGATCGATATTCTATTCACAGACACACCGATAGAGGCAATTGTAGAATCTATCCCGATCCGTGGGATCTTAAGATCAAAAGACTCCGAAAACGAGTCCGTGATCTCGAGTTACAACACGAGATTAGGCGCCTCAAGAAACGGATCCATGATCTTAAGGACTTTTCGTCATGGAAGGAAACGGAACTGGAAGAACTTGTTCGGGACGAGTTATCCAGGGACGAAGAGCATCCTCCCAATGGCGACACTATCTATGATTCTCCTCCCGTGTATGATGAATACGAGGACGAGGATTGATATTCTTGGGTTACCGGTGGTGATCAGAACTTACCGGGTGATGAATCAAGCTGCAAAAGTCATAATGTTGAAGGTGTTACGGCGGTTGATAACGGTGGTGATGTGGTAGCTTCTGGTGTAGTAGAGATGGTTAAGGGTTATGATTGGGTGGCTAATGGTGGTGTTGTATCGACCACAGAAGATACGAGATTTTATGAGCCGCAAATCAAGGATGAATTAAATTTTTCTTCGGTAAACAAGGGGAGTAGGGATATGGTATCTCCGTTTCTTAGTTTGAAAATTCAAATTATTAATATTAATGAGGTTGAAGATAAACCGACTGAAAAGATAAAGTTTTATTCAATTATGGAGGACAATCAAAAGTCTATGGTGGGCCACATTTTTGGCAATTGCATGGAAGTGAAGGTTGTATCTGGAAGTGGCATGCATGGTTTATCCTAAGTAGCTTATGGTGGACCCGTGGAAAAACAAAAAGATGATATATTTCACGGGCAGAATAAGAAATGTCATGTGAATATACAAAATGGTGTTGGGCCAAAGAACTTAAGTAATCTAGTTGATGGGTCGCAAATGGGTGGATCGGTTTCTGTATTGCTAGCGAACAAGAAACGATCTGACCAGGTGGTACAGGTCTCGAGTTGGGCGAGATGAACCACAAAGTTAAGTTGTATAAGCGGTTCATAATAAAAAAACAATAGGGTTGATTTTCCTTTTGATCCCGGTGGCTTTGGTTTAAAAACAAAACTCGAGGACGCATTTTTTTCGAAGAGGGGGAGTATGATGCAGGAGCATTCATATCTTTTATTTATTTAAAATTCAAATTTTCTATCTTATCTCTTTTTTATTCATTATAAATTAGGATCTAGGGTTTATGTTTTAGTCAGTTTTTGGTTGAGTTTTAATAGAAAGAACGTTGTTCTTGAACCCTTTGGTTCGTTTATCGCCTTTGATTAGTCAATTGTTCTTGAGCCATTTGATTGCACGCAAAACTGCATCAGTTGGTATCAGAGCTATAGTTTATCAAATGGCTCAAGAAACTATTAATAATCAAAGACGATAAATGTAACTCCTCGGAAAATTATAGCAAATCAAATGGCAACACGTGTCCAATCAACTCTCAAATATGCCAATTTATTTGGACGAGAGGGACTAAATGTGTAATATAGTGGAAGATTGGATATGGAGGGACCAAATGTGTCAACATGCCAAACTTTTGGTCTCTGAGTGACCCTTACGGACCGTAAGGCATGTATTGCATTATTTTTTTGGTAGGCGGTTACGGACCGCAAGACTTTGAGTCTTACGGACCGTAAGGATTTAAAAACAATGGGCGCACTTGAGGCTTACGGACTGTAAGCCATCACTGTCACACCCCAACCGATGGCGGAAACATCTGACTGAGACGAAAACGAGATTGCTCGAGACTTCATAACACTATTGCGACAATAATTAATAGAAAACTGATTTCATTCATTTCATAACTTTGTCAAATTACAACATGGAAATCAAAATACAACAATTGCTTCAAAAGTACAACATTACAAGAAGCAAATACAACATTGTTCAAAACATGATACATCAAATACAACCACCTAATATAGAATTTCAGAATGTGAATCCAAAGTATCTCTACTAGATTTCATCATCCTCAACATCATCAACCTGCAACATGTTTAAAATATGGTTCAATACAAAATGTATTGGCGAGTATACAAGTTTGATACATAGCTTAAATATAAAAAGATTTAAACGAATCCATATGTCAAACTCAGTTATCAAGATTAACGTAAAACTGGCATGCGAATATTCTAGTCAATCCTCTTATTACCGCAAGTTTTAATGACTTAACATGACCACAAGACAACGGGCGGTGCGTTACTCCTATAGCGCTATACATGTTAAGGGGAGGCTCGTACGAAGTTAATGACAAGTTTACCACATAAGAATGTTACAGAAACACGAATCAAGTATAACGTATTAACATGCATGTATTGGATTGTTTGTGTGTCCAGTTAACTTATTTAGTTACATTATAGTGTATTACCAGTCTTATAGTCATATACATCACAGAAGTCATGTATGGAGGTGATAACCTCATTGTAAGTTCACCAAAGCACAAGTTTGTTAACTGAGTTAATCAAACCAGTTGGTCATGAATACATAATGTAAAAGACAGAATTTAAATAACCAAACAAGAACAACCCGGGTGTGCCGTCTCAACATGGAAGGTGTGAACCAAGTGTTGGAGCCTGGACGGGGTTAACTTATTCTAGGTCTAGGAGATTGTTTGGGTGTTCGTTTTACAAGTTCAAGTGAGGTGGTGGAACTAGATTGGAAGCCAAGGTTTCCACGGTTCACACTCTGTTATTACAGAATCGTCTATATCGAAAATAGGGATCTGAATATCATACAACACTTAGAAATGCCGGAACGGGATGAAATCAGAACCTTTCGTGCGAATGGATGGTCCAGTCGCACGAAGGGTGAGTCCCTTCGTGCGAATGGGATGCCATTCATGCGGGAGGCTCTGTTTCGAGATGAAAACAATTCAGTTTTGTTTAAACTGTTCATCTTCTTGGCCGGAATCGAACCTAACACTAACCCACAGTTATGAACTTAGCTTGTGAGCTTGGTGTCACGGCCCCTGACCCGTTTTGCCTGGTTCAGAAATTGCGAGACAGAAACCCGTGGTATCGGTATTTAATTGGCAGCGAAAATTTCATCAGGACCGTTTGTCAGAAAATAATATCAGAGTTTTAAAAACACCGAATTATTTTATTATTAACTGCGGGACAAACCCCGTATTTACAAGAAAGGAATTTCACTGGGGAAATCCTTTAATTAAAGAAAAACATGTTTATTTCTATTTACTAAGCCACTTTATTTAAGCTGGAGTGCTACGCGGCACTTTTCCTTCTTCATAGTAAATCATCTGAAACATGTTTTAAAAAAAATATTTGATCAGCGAAAAATACTGGCGAGTGAATTCAATTTATACAAAAGACACAATGTTATAACATTCAATATTAAGAGTTTTCACATTTGCTTATATCTTATAATTATCTGACCAAGTTGTCACTCGGAAAGACCTGTGACTGTGGTCATATCACTATTTAGGTCCGTTCACCTAAAAGTGACGCTTGTCAATTAGTGTATACAAAACCCCACGTACTGGCAGTAATTTAAGATTACAAAGACTTAATCACTGTAAGTATAATTGGTAAACATTTAGGGTTTTGCAAAGCAATTTGATAAAAAGAGAATGACTCACATTGCAGATTTAAACGGTTAAAGCTTGCCTACTGGTTAAGCTGGTAAACCTAGTTAAATATACAATGCAAACGAACCTAGGTTAGTAACTTAATACAACGTTTACGATAATCGCGAGATCGAAACCCTCATGACGAATGACAAAGTATAGCCAAGTATAGGCAGCACTTAAACATCCATCAGATCGGTTTTAATCGATCGGATATAGTACTGTATCAGTGATCGAGTTATTACTCCATTATCGTAGCAAAGTGTTGGTACTTTGATAATTTATTTTGATCAGAATTTAAGAGACAGAAGAAAGTTTTCGAACAACTTTGAAATGTCACTGAAGGGCTCAATTTTTAGCATTTTCGTAGCGTTCTCGCGGCCCGCGACTCGCTTAAGGGAGTCTTTCGCGCCCCGCGAGGGCCAGCCTAGCTACTGCTAGGGCTGTCGTGTCACCCCTAGCTTCGACACGTGGACAACGCGTGTCCCACATCCTCATCCGGTCACCCTAGGGCTGTCGCGCCCAGTGAACGACTCACTCAATTCTGTCGCGGCCCGCGTCATATGGAAATTTTTGTTTTTCTTTGATTTTTTATAAAAACAAAGTTATACAGGTTCGGGTTTTCACTTACGGAGTGTTTTAGGATGTTTTTGTGAGTTGTTACATTTTCCCCACCTTCGACACGTGGACAACGCATGTCCCACATCCTCATCCGGTCACCCTAGGGCTGTCACGCCCCGCGAACGACTCACTCAATTCTGTCGCGGCCTGCGTCATATGGAAATGTTTGTTTTTCTTTGATTTTTTATAAAAACAAAGTTATACAGGTTCGGGTTTTCACTTACGGAGTGTTTTAGGATGTTTTTGTGAGTTGTTACATTTTCCCCACCTTGTTTAAAATCTCGTCCTCTAGATTTACTGGAACAAGTAGGGATATTTTCTTTTCATTTCAGATTCTAGCTCCCATGTATATTCAGGTCCTCTCTTTGAATCCCATTTTACTTTGACCATAATTAATCTCCTGTGTTTGAGATTCTTGACCTTTCTGTCTTCTATTTGAAGAGGTTTCTCAACAAACTTTAATTTTTCGTTTACCTCTATGTCCTGAAGAGGTACTACCAGTGATTCATCAGATAAACATTTCTTAAGATTACATACATGAAATACATCATGTACACCGGCTAATTCTTCTGGTAGTTGTAACTGATAGGCAACTGGTCCTATCCGTTGGATAACTTTAAATGGTCCGATATATCTTGGACTCAATTTTCCTTTCTTACCGAATCAGACTACTCCTTTCCATGGAGAAACTTTCAATAGCACTTTGTCTCCGGCTTGAAATTCTAACGGCTTGTGTCGATGGTCGGCATAACTCTTATGGCGATCTCGTGCCGTTTTTAATTTTTCCTTGATTTGAGTTATCTTGTCGGTGGTTTCTTGTACAATTTTAGGACCTGATAACTGACTTTCTCCTATTTCTGCCCAACATACTGGAGTCTGGCACTTTTGTCCATAAAGTGCTTCGAATGGGGCAGCATTGATGCTTGTATGATAACTGTTATTATAGGAGAAATCTATTAGTGGTTGGTGGTCATCCCAATTTCCACCGAAATCTATAACACATGCCCTTAGCATGTCTTCCAAGGTTTGAATCGTCCTTTCACTTTGTCCATCTGTTTGGGGATGGTATGTTGTACTTAAGTTTAATCGTGTCCTCATTGTTTGTTGGAAACTTTCCCAAAAATGTGAAGTGAAATGACTATCTCTATCAGATACAATGGAGTGTGGAACTCCATGTAATGATACAATCTCATCCACATATAACTTAGCTAGTCGATCCATGCTAAAGGTTTCCTTCATCGGTAAGAAATGAGCTGATTTGGTTAATCGATCCACAATCACCCAGATTGCATCGTTACCTTTTCTGGTTTTGGGTAACTTAGTAACAAAATCCATTGTTATTAATTCTCATATCCATACACGCATTTCTAACTGTTGAAGTAAACCAGAAGGTTTTTGGTGTTCTGCTTTAACTTGTGAACAAGTTAAACATTTAGAAACGTAACTAGCTATGTCCTTTTTCATTCCTATCCACCAAAATTATTCCTCAAGTCTTGATATATCTTGTTATTACCAGGATGCATCGTATACCTAGATTTATGAGCTTCCTCTAATTTTCTATCTCGTAGATTTCCTTGTCTAGGTACCCAAATTCTTTTCTTATGGAATCTCCAAATTCCATCAGTTCCTTGTTCTAATTCCTTTATTCTTCCCCTTCAGCATCACCTTGATTGCTGTTTCTTGAATATTTTTCAGTTGTTTCATTAAATCTATATGTAGATTTAACCTAAGAGCACGTACTCGTCTTTGCCTCTCATGATACTTACGACTTAAGGCATCTGCTACTACATTCGTTTTTCCCTCGTGATATTGAATATCACAGTCGTAATCACTTAAGATTTCCATCCATCTCCGTTGCCTCATGTTTAATTATTTTTGCCCAAAAATATACCTTAAACTCTTATGATCTGTAAAAATAGTAAACTTACTTCCATACAGATAATGTCTCCAAATCTTAAGGGCAAAAATTATTTCTCCTAATTCTAGGTCATGAGTTGTGTAATTTTCCTCGTGCTTTTTCAATTGCCTTGACGCATAAGCAATCACTTTCTTACGTTGCATAACACGCATCCTAATCCTAGCTTAGAAGCGTCACAGTAAACCACAAAATCTTTTGTTCCTTCTGGTAATGCAAGAATTGGTGCATTGGTTAATCTTTGCTTCAAGATTCTAAAGGCTTCTTCCTGCTTAGGTCCCCATTCAAACTTAACCGTTTTACAGGTTAAGTTAGTTAATGGTACATCTATCTTTGAGAAGTCTTGGATAAAACGTCTATAGTATCCGACTAATCCTAGAAAACTTCTGACTTCTGTAGCTGACTTAGGGACTTTCTAGTTTGTGATAGCTTCTATCTTCGAAGGATCTACGTGAATTCCTTCATGATTGACCATGTGTCCTAGGAATTGCACTTCTTGTAACCAAAATTCACACTTAGAAAATTTAGCGTAAAGCTTTTCTTTTCTTAACAAGGTTAAAAGTGCATGCAAATGTTCACAGTGCTCATCCTTGCTTTCGTATGTAACTAGCAGCTTTCATCACTGAGATGAACTTCATTGGTTTACTTGGCTGATCTCCCTTGATTAGTATCATCTCTCCTGTTGGTGCACGGATTTCTACAGAATTTTGATCACATAAGATTCGAGCATGGTTGGCTACTAACCAATCCATTCCTAACACTACATCGAATCCAGCTAAATTCATGGGTAGAAGGTTTGCAGAAAACTTATGTCCCAAAAATTCTATTATTCCTTCTGGAAGTACCTCACATACGTGGATAGGGTTTCATTCGGCCGTTTCTACCGTATAGGTTTGACTTAACGTAGTTAATGGTTGATTAAGAGCTTGACAGAATGTAGTATTTATAAAACTTTGGTTTGCACCAGAGTCAAATAATACTTTTGCATAGACGCCATGGATAAGAAACGTACCGGCTATCACAACGGGAATCATGGCTGCCTCTTGGGTTGTCAGCTGGAAAGCTCTTGCGTTCTTCTTGTTATTTCCGTCGGCCGCTTTCGCTTTGTTGTCAGGTGTCTTAGCTAATTTAGGGCAATTTGGATTGAAATGCCCCGCCTCCCCGCAATTGTAGCAGATCGTAGATTTATTCCTACAACTTCCTCTCTATGCCCAGGTATCTTACAGAAGTTGCAGTACTTTTTACATTTTCCTGGGTGCCTTCTTTTGCATAATTTGCAGAGAGGTGGTGCAGAAGACTACCTGACTCCCTTCTTGAAGTTATTACCCGAGCGAAAACCTTGGGTAATCTTTTGGGCCAACTCCTTCCTATTCTCCTCCCTCGTACGGACTAATCCGTCAGTCAAGGTATTGGCCAATTCGAATGCGTCGTCGATAGTCCGAGGTCTAGAAGCCTTGACTATATCACGGATTTTGCTAATCAATCCACAAATACAGCGAGAAATAAGTACAGGTTCTGGCGAAGCCAGAGTAGGTACTATTCTTGCATACTTGAAGAATGTTGACGTGTACTCACGACACTTAATATCTACCATTCTATGGTTCAGGAACTGATTTGCCATTTGTTCCTTTTCATAGGAAGGACAAAACTTCCTTTCAATTATTTCCTTAAACTCTTCCCTACTCATGGCATAAGCCATGTCGCTTCCTTTAGCTTGTAGGACAGTGTTCCACCATTCTAATGCCTCTTCTTTGAATAGGTTGGAAGCATACATCACTTTGTCTTCTTTGGCACACTTACTTATTTTGATAACATGTAACACCTCGTAAAATCACTTCCAATGATGTATTGACACGTGTACTAAACCCTAATAAAGTCAAACGTTGACTATGAGGGACTAATTTTGCGAAATATAAAAAACTTTGAATGTGAAAGGACTAAAAGTGTCAACATGCTTAAACTAAGCCTCTGAATGACATTACATGGTATTCGTATTTACAAATTAGTCACTTGTTGGTCGAGAGGATCCGTTTGCATAATTATTTGAAAGTTTGCGCGTGGAAGGGTTAAAAGCGTCAACATGTTACTTCTTACCTCTGAGTGACCTTTTAACAAACCGAGATCTTCATGATGTGTGATTATATTCACGCGAATGCCCAATATTGGCCATCTAAGGCTTTATGCCAATAAGTGACGTTACGTGCAACTTTGCAAGTTAAAGGGGTTAAAAGCGTCAATATGTTTAGTTATACATCTGAATGACCTTTTAACGAACCCGAAGTATTATGAAGTGCAATCAAACTCTTGAGAATGCCTAATATGGGCTACCTAGGGCTTTGACGCAATAAAATGATAATACGCGCAAGTTTGTGCGTTAGAGGGACCAAAAGCGTCAACTTTTAAATCTACACCTTTGGGTGACCATTTAAGCAAACGGGAGCGTCGTAATATTTAAGCACATGCTTGGGAATACTCAATATGGGCCACGAAAGGCTTAGATATCGTTACACGATATTACATGCTACTTCGTGCGACAAAGGGACTAAAAGCGACGAATAGCAAAACTACGCCTTTGAGAGGCCTTTTGAACAAACCGGGAACTCCGTATTACTCAGTCGCACTCCTGAGTATACCTAAGGTTGACCATTAGAGGTTTTGAACCTTGTATTAACATGTTATGATGGATTAGAAACTTTCGTGCCAAAAATGCCAAAAATGAAAGTTTAAGAGATAATAAAATGTGAAGGGACTGTTCTTGACAAACCTTCAAAAGATGTTGCTGAACTTAAATAAATCTGATATAAAATTTTGGGACCAGATACGTCGTTATGACAGTTTAATAACATATAAATGACATGGACTAAAACTGTCAAAATTATAAAAGCTGAGACAGGGACCATTTCGGTCAATCTGCTGAATTTGTTGTCTGGGCTGAACCTTGTCTCGAGTCACGACCCAGGCCCGACTCCTTGCTCATGGGCTGCAGAAACAGTAAAACAACAACTGTTATAGTTATTTTGGCCAGAAAACGTAAATTATGAAACTCTATATATGCATAAGAGATGTTAGGGACCTGAACAAGAACTCTGCCAAACTTTTTGGAGCTGGGCCTTTAGCTGGCGGGCCGCGACCGCCGGGCTAGAGGCCTACGCGGGCCGCGAGCTTACAGAACAGCAGCAACATAATTTCTTTTTTTTTTGGTATACCTTGTTCTCCCCATAGTTTTCTAAACCATTAAACTAATACATGGGGCATGTTAACTGATTTAGATAACTGGTTTTGCACCTATGATCATCCAATTGAATCCCAAATACACATGGCAAGATCCTATTAAATCACAAAAACTATATATAGGCTTCAACCTTCACAATTTCATTTGCACCTTCAAGTTCAATCTTGCTATCTCTCAATCCTAGAGGATCCTGATCATTTTGGAACCTCTTTTGAGTTCTATTCAGTCCATAGGACCATTTGTAAGTGTCCTTTCGTGACTAGTATATTTTATTTGGCTTAAAAAGCCGAAAAGTCAAGCGTTTACGATAAACGCTTTGACTTTTAGCTAGACCATAAACGATCAAGCCATTGTTCGCAACGAACATGGCTACGTGATCGTAATTAGGTAGGTGTTAAAGCCTCAAAAGGGCACCTCCTAATTATCACGTTTACTTAGTTAATTGTCGGGTCAAAGTAATTAAAATAAAAGTCAAACGAGTCAGTTTTTAAATAAAATTCATAACTAATGATGGAGAAGCTATAAAATCAGTTTTTTCACTTTAATAACTTGGTAAATATTAATTGAACATGTCTAGGCATGTTCAACCCGACAATTCTGAGTTTAGGCTCGGTTCGCAACCGAAAGTCGCAAAAGTTGACTTTTGCTTTGACTTTCAGGTCTGACCCGATTTAGCTTAATTTCTTTGTGCCTTAGGGTTCCTTTGTGACCATATTATATGTTAGTATAACCCTCTGAGGTTATACTACATGGTCCCTTAGAAATCATAGTTCATTTGCATGTTTCCGTTAAATGCTTGAAAATTGACTATTATGCCCTTATGTTATAAAAACGAGATTTTTGAAAATGTGAGAGGACAAAAAGTTTTATTACTGATATTTAAGCATGTCACAAAAATTTGACATCATTTTCTGGTCTCAAACTAAAGTTATGCAAGATATCATAAAATGAAACTTTTTATTAATTAAATTACGATTTTGGGCATAAATCAGGTTTAAACCCAAATTTTAACACCAAACTCATTACATACTATTTTGATATTATTTTTAGGGATTTTTGGAATTTTTGGTCACTTTTTAAACTGACCATATCATTGAGTTCTCGTATAAATCGGCAAATGTTGATAATACCCTTTTTGTTAATAAAATAAGTTTAACATATGATTTGCATACCAAACCTTTTCCTAATGATGTTATATGTTAAATAAGATATTTTTAAGCAGTAGAGGCTGATAAAAATCTCAGGATTTCATAAACATCTCAAATATCGTCAAGTACCGACTTTTACGACAATTAGGTGCATAGTATGGTTTAAAACCATATTTAACACCTAGGACTTGTTACCTACTGATTTTAAAAATAAATTTTAATACTTTAACAGTAAGTATAAGTCTTGAACTCAGACTTCCAAATTTGACCTTAAAAGCATATGTGAAATGACCAAAATGCCCATACGGTGCATAGTTTGGCCATAAATGATAAACCTCACATATGTATGATATCTTACTGATGTAACATGATAAAATAAATATTTTTACTGAATGTTTTATACCAGAACCTCAATTTACTATTAAATCTCTTTTATAAACTTTAAAATGACCAAAATACCCTTACGAGGCTTAAATTGGTTTAAATTCATTTTGGGCATAATTGAAGATATCCTACTGATATCACAACAATTTTTAAGCATAATAACATATGGAACATGTACTTGACTCATCCGGTTATCCGTTATGCTTATACGCGTTCGGTACGGTTTATATAACTAGTTTGCATAAATTAACCGAAACGGTTCAAACCTTATCATTTTTACTTCAAAATCCAGAATGTATTTAGTTTACCCATATTATACAAGTCTTCAAACTTGGTGGGTCTAAATTACAATCCATTCCGGTCATCGCTTAATCTAGCGTATCGTACCGTTTTCATATTTAAAAACTAGCCGATCTAGGGGGCTGTTTGGTAGCCTCTGAATGGTCATTAAGAGGCTACCTCTTAATGAAACCATTAAGAATTTTACCAATGAGAAGGTAGAAGAATGTGACATGTGATGATTTACCATTCAGAGGTTACCTCTTAACCATTCAGACTTGAGGTTACCTCTTATTCATTCAGAGGTTTTAAACCATTAAGAGGTAGCATCTGAATGATCATTAAGAGGCTACCAAACAGCCCCTAAGTCTATGACTTAATTAAGACCCGTTAGCATTCTAATTGGTTATTTATACCATCATTCCAGACTAGAGCCGTCCGGTAAATTGTACCTACGCTTACTTAATTGAATACGGCTGAGTTATTATAAATCTTGCTATTTAAGACAGGAGCTAGCAGATAAATACTCTTAACCTATTTTCCCTTATACGGGATTGGGATACGGTAATATAATTACCGCATGGTCAGGTATGGGATTCGAAGACCAATAAGTCGGGAAATTCAAATAACCTGTTTTAATTCGTATTGCTTGACTGAAACATTGGGGGTTAATGCGATCGTGTCCTGGATATCATTGACTTATTAATTGCAAATGGCTACGACCTAAGCATGGGGTGTAGGCATACACCCGACAGATGCAATATGGTTTATTAAATAATTTTATACTCAATATGGGTTTCCCAATAAGGGAGTAAGTGGTGTGTCGGTTAATCATGAACCGACAGAGTACCGGGCCCTGCATGTAGAGCAAGTTATGTAAAACTGATAACATGAGATATAGTTTGTCCCAAGTATAAAAGATTTTCGTACCTTGTGCACTTAAACCAATTTTCATAAATATTTTCAAATGTGTCGGTTGATTGTATTTACCAGTGAAAACTGACGTATTTTCAAAAGTCTAAGTGACAGGTACAAATACGTAAATAGGCTGGAAGCTGCTCAGGATTGTTAGACGAGGAACTTGCAACTCCTTCGCATAAGCCATTAGTCTGATAAACTCCTTTTGTTATAATGATCCGCCTGTGGATTATTACAAGCTTGTCTGTACTAAAATACTTTGATATATTTTAGACATTTGTGTTTGTAATAATAATTTATATTCCAAGACTTCCACTGTGCTATTCTGTGTATGTTTGACCATGACGATACCAATCTTACGTCACGATACTTCCCCCGAGCCCACCGGGCTGAGCTGTAAATATCGGGGTGTGACAGGTTGGTATCAGAGCCAACGTTTGAGTGAATTAGACACTAGCCTTTAGTGTTTAATCTCAAATCACACAGTAGCATATTCCTTAGACCTTCTGAGTCTAGACTTAACATAGGAATGCTCTCATCCCTATTAAGTAAACATTGGTTTCGATTTTATGTATTTTGAGCATGTCGGCAAGCAAAAAAGCCGTTGATGGAAATTCTCCACATCTGAAGCCTAGAAATGCCAAGCTTCGTACCACGGCTAGGATAAGCGTGCAACTGGTTGAAGGAAAGACCTTTATGGACCTATTCCCAAAATCAAACCTATTTAAACTCTTAACAAGACATCAGAGTCCATACCAGAAGGTCCCTGAGGCTCCCATACTGAAGATGATGCATGTGGATGCTATTAATCCCTAATTCCTATTTCCAAGTTTTGAAATTTCAGACTTGGACTATACCAGTCAAAACCTAATCCGTAATCCATGTCATTTCTTTAACCGTTGAGTCATTGGATTCTACTTCAGTAAGGGTTCCTGATTTTAAATGTTTACTTTATTTACTAAAGATTTTCAGTGTCGCTACTGCGTACGATAAATAAAGAAGAAAAATAATCAAAATGAAGCAAAGAAGGCATTAGAGAATCAATCTTTCATTTTATTTCGTTTTTCTCTAAATCCCTGTATGGGCATTTAATTATTATAGTCCCTTCGTGGACATTATACTACAATATAGTCCATTCGTGGACACTGTACTTCAACATAGTCCCCTTTGAGGACATTATGTTTCAAAATAGTCTCTTCATGAGCAATATATTACAATATAGTCCCTTCATGGACGTTATATTTCCATATAGTTCTTTCGTGGACATCATATTTTAGAATAGTCCTTTTCTGGAGTTTATACTCCATTATAGTCCTTACATGGACATATTATTTTATTAAAATCTTTTGTAGACATGTTATTTCATCAAAGTCCCCTGGCGAATATAATAATTTATCCTAGTCCTTTCAAGGACATATCATTTTACTGTAGTCCCGATGTTGACGTGTCTTATAGTCCCTAAACGGACTTATATTTTTCCCTTTCGTCCCCGCTTGGACATGTATTGCTTCAAAGTCCCCATAAGGACCTATCTCTTCTATATAATCCCAGTAAGGACATTTGTTTATTATAATCCTTATATGAACAAACCTTTCGATTTGAGTCCCTGTGAGGACATCTGTTCAGCAAAGCCCTTTTTGTGCGCACGCTGTATCAATATAGTCCTTTTATGGACATGTTATTTTATTAAAATCCCTTTGGGGATATACTATTTTGAAATAGTCTCTTGTGGACATGAAATTTCACTATAGTCCCTTAAAGGACATGACATTTCATTATAGACCCTTCGTGGGTAAACTGTTTCAATATAGTCAACATACGGACTTATAATATTTTAATAGTCCCCAAACGGACTTATAATTTTTCTTTTGGTCCTCTGTGAACAAATAAGATACTAAAAGTCCTGATTAAGGCACTGTTGTAAATTTCCTAATGATGTATGGAAAGCTTTAAACATTTATATAGGTATTCATTTCGTCCTTTATCAAACAATAATATCAATTTTATTCGAACTTTATCGATCTGCTAAATAATTTCAAAAGATCTTCTTAATGGTATAACCTAGCCAATATGTCATTACAGACATGCTATGATGGTAAAACCCTATTAAGACAATTAATCCTTGTTAACATCTAAGAACATGTTAACACTCCTGGCAGTGTGACTTGAGAAACCACACCAGCCGTCAAGGTATTTGAACTATGTCCAAGCCTTAAAACCTATATGATCAAAGTAGATCATGGCAAGTATCGTCGTTGTGACGATCATATTATAAACATCCATTAGTGATGAAGTGCCTACGGGCTATAACATATTGTCCATTTGAGACATTGACATTGTGATCTTTTTGATCCCCTGTCCAAGGTAGTGAGCTATGCTCAAGCCTAATAGTCTATATATGATCAATGTGATCATGACTAATATCATCTGATACGATGATCATATTATTTAACATACCTTAGTGATGTTTCGCCTACGGGCTATATACTATATTGTCCATTAGTGACATTGACAAGTGTGACCGTTATGGTTCACCGTCAAAGGTGATGGGCAATGCCCAAGCCTTATAGTCTATAAGATCGATAAGATCATGGCTAATATCCTCAATTACGATGATTATATATATATGTAGAAACATCCATTGGTGATGTCCATTGAATTGCCTATGTGGCAAAATAAATCGTCTATCAAAGCAATGACAGATGTAGTCTATGACTCCCTGCCTAAAGGTAAAGAACTATGTTCAAGCCTTAAAGCCCCTGATCTAAGAAGTTTGCGGTTTATAAACTAACGTCCTTTACGACAAGGCTTTTATGCCACATGATTATTTATGTCTTTCATGACTAGGCTTTATAACATATCGTTTTACGTCCCTGTGACGGGCCTCTGTGCCATATATATATTAAAGTCCTTTAAGGCTAGCTTTTGAGCTACTCATAATCGTCTATATGACAAAGACAGTTGTGACATTGTGATCCCCTGTCAAAAAGGTAATGGACTTGGTCCAACCCTTAAACGCCATTAATGGTCCTTTTTGTGACCTAGGCCAAATATAATTGATATAATTTCAAGTAACATACTATAAGGAAGTTAAAACCTAATAGCCGATATGGTTTAATGATACCATAGCTTGATAATCATTACGATGATTCACTATTATTTTGTAACTAAGCAATTGTTATTATTGGTCTTTAGTACCAAAGCTTCAAAATGGTGGATTCTGATGAAGCATACAACAGTACTGCAAATAGAAACAATGATGCAAATGTAAATGTTAATGGTGCTGATCTTCAGGCCATGATTAACGCAGCAGTTAATAAAGTTGTGGGTAAAATTCTTGAGAACAATAAGGAATCAAGTGCTACTCTCTCAAAGTCCCATACAAAACCAAATACATCAGCTCGCAAGGAGAGCTCCGTTCACTCTTCAAATGCAAAGAGCGAACGTCAGAAGTTAGTGCTCCATGATAAGCCCCGTTCAACTGAAGACGGGTGCACATACAAATACTTTGTCTCATGCAAACCCAGGGATTTCAATGGGGAAAAAGGAGCGATTGATGCCATGAAATGGCTTGATGAAATGGAAACTGTTGTGGACATCAGCAATTGTGCTGATAAGGATGTAGTGAAATTCGTTTCACAATCTTTCAAAGGCGAGGCCCTCGCATGGTGGAAGGCCATGGTACAGTCCACGGGGAAAATTCGCCTATACAATATGGGATGGTCCAAGTTTGTGGATCTTATCAGAGAAAACTACTGTCCACAACACGAAGTGGAAAAAGTGGAGACAGATTTTCTGACTCTCACAATGAAAAACCTAGACTGTCAGCAATATGTTACCGACTTCAACTCCCTGTCTAAATTGGAACCCTATTTAATTACCCCAGAACCTAAACACATTGTGCGTTTCATCAGTGGTTTGGCACCGGAAGTAAAAGGGAATGTTAAGGCTTCAAGGCCAATCACATTCAAATCAAATGTGGATCTATCATTGTCTCTCACTCTAGATATAGTGAGACAAAAGTCGGTCAAGACTGAAACTAATGAGAAAAGACAGAGGGAGGAGGATAACTCCCAGAATCCTAAGAAGAAGGGCAAATCCGAGTTCGACAGGAACCAACAAGATTCCAACAAAAAGCCTACATGCAAAACCTGCAAAAGAAGACACTGGGACAGTGTCGATCAAACCAAAAGTTAAAGCAACGTGGCATCTGTAAAAGAACTGGTCACCAGTCCCACGAATGTAAGGACATAAAGAATGCAGTATGTTTCAGCTGTGGCGAGAAGGGCCACATCAGTACTAATTGCCCTAAAGCTGCCAAAGAAGGTACAACTAAGTCTGGAAAGGATAAGAAAGGAAACGTCTGAACTACCGGTTGAATGCTAGAGACAGTACATATCAATAATAGCATCAGGTACATTCCTTATCATTTATCAATGATAATTTCTGCTGAGTATCTTGTTTTAATTCAGGGAATAATAAGCCTTTGGTAAACCATAAGCTTAGCAAACTTTTAATTATATTCATAAGAACTCCAGATATTAAATATAGGGTAGAACTTACCAATGAAATCTATAAATACCGTTCCTTCCATTCTCGACGATGATCCTTTCGTAAGAATCTAGAGTACTCTTTCCCCAGATAGAGTACGACAATATATGTTATTTTATTGTTATCTCATTGATTTCTATCAACTGCGAATGCCAAACTATGTTTGATAAAAGTGCCATATGAGGATTGGCGTATCCTAATGTGTCCCATAGATTGCTTCCATGCCTGATCAGTATGGAGGTTTAATGCATGGAACCACTAAGATATTTCCAATGGTCATATTGTACCAAAGTTAGCTAGTGGTATTCAAGGAAGATATCCATTATAGAAATGCCTGAGTAGGCGTTTCCACTTAAGACATCCATGTACTCGTGAAAACAGATGTGTCATTTGCATGGCACAAGTGACAAACTACCTTGGTTACCTCCAGAGAGGCAAAGTGGAGTTAGGATTGACATCCTAGTAGGAGCCGTAATCGTCACAGAAACTCTATATCAGTTATTACCAAAGATAATGAAAGGATTGAAACCCCAATCAAATGAGCTTTAAAAGAAAGGTTCATAAAACCTAGTTCATAATTCTGAGAACTCCGGTATTATTAATTAAGAAAGACGGTTCATTATGCTTATGCATTGATTACCGCAAACCTATTTAGGTAACGATTAAGAATCGCCATCAGCTACCCAGGATCGTCGATTTGTTCGACTAACCGTGAGGTTAGCTATTCTTTAAGATTGGTTTAAGCAGTAATTGGGATAACCATCTCACCTTAAATAAGTTCTCCTATAACTAATAGTTAGTATATAAGCATCAAGGCGGCTCCTTTGGAGACCTTGTATAGATGGAATGTCAAACGTCCGTTAATGGACACAAGTTTGGTAAGTCCAATTATCAGGATCTGAAATTACCCTGGAGACAATGGATAAGATTATACAAATCTGTGATCGTCTGAAAGCTGCCATTAATTGGCAAAAAAATCAATTTGATGAGAGTTGCAAACCTCTTAAGTTCTCAATGAGGAACAAGATTCAACAGAAAGAACCCCTCTAGAAAGGGGTGCTGTAATTTTGATGTAATAGGCAAGTTAAACTCTAAACATATTGGACCATTCGAGAAAATCGAATATGTCAAGATGGGTAGCCTATAAGCTGAAAATTACCTAAGGAACTTGATGGTATTCACAATATGTTGCACACTTGTGATTTAAAGATATGGCTAGACAATAAGTTAATAGCATTGTCACATAATGATGTGCAGATTAATGAAAACTTATAGTTTGTGGATAAACCAGCATCGATGGAGAATCGACAGGTTAAGAAGCTCCGGAAAGAAAGTATGTACCTATTGTATAGGTCAACTGGGATGCCGTAAGAGGCCCCTAATATACTGTGGAGGTTAAGTCCATTATACGACAGAAAGTACTTCTATCTTTTGAGCAAATCTTGAGGTAGATATTTCTTTTAAGGGGGCGAGGATGTAACACCTCATAAAATCACGTCCAATGATGTGTTGACACGTGTACTAAACCCTAATAAAGTCAAACGTTGACTATGAGGGACTAATTTTGCGAAAAATCAAAAACTTTGAATGTGAAAGGACTAAAAGTGTCAACATGCTTAAACTAAGCCTCTGAATGACATTACACGGTATTCGTATTTACAAATGAGTCACTTGTTGGTCGAGAGGAGCCGTTTGCATAATTATTTGAAAGTTTGCGCGTCGAAGGGTCAAAAGCGTCAACATGTTAATTCTTACCTCTGAGTGACCTTTTAAAAAACCGAGAGCTTCATGATGTGTGATTATATTCACGCGAATGCCCAATATTGGCCATCTAAGGCTTTTATGCCAATAAGTGACGTTACGCGCAACTTTGCAAGTTAAAGGGGTTAAAAGCGTTAATATGTTTAATTATACCTCTGAATGACCTTTTAACAAACCCGAAGCATTATGAAGTGCAATCATACTCTTGAGAATGCCTAATATGGGCTACCTAGGGCTTTGACGCAATAAAATGATAATACGCGCAAGTTTGCGCGTTAGAGGGACCAAAAGCGTCAACTTTTAAATCTACGCCTTTGGGTGACCATTTAAGAAAACGGGAGCGTCGTAATATTTAAGCACATGCTTGGGAATACTCAATATGGGCCACGAAAGGCTTAGATATCGTTAAACGATATTACGCGCTACTTCGTGCGACAAAGGGACTAAAAGCGACGACTAGAAAAACTACGCCTTTGAGAGGCCTTTTGAACAAACCGGGAACTTCGTATTACTCAGTCGCACTCCTGTGTATACCTAAGGTTGACCATTAGAGGTTTTGAACCTTGTATTAACATGTTATGATGGATTAGAAACTTTCGTGCCAAAAATGCCAAAAATGAAAGTTTAAGAGATAATAAAATGTGAAGGGAATGTTCTTGACAAACCTTCAAAAGATGTTGCTGAACTTAAATAAATCTGATATAAAATTTTGGGACCAGATACGTCGTTATGACAGTTTAATAACATATAAATGACAGGGACTAAAACTGTCAAAATAATAAAAGCTGAGACAGGGACCATTTCTGTCAATCTGCTGAATTTGTTGTCTGGGCTGAACCTTGTCTCGAGTCACGACCCAGGGCCGACTCCTTGCTCACGGGCTGCAGAAACAGTAAAACAACAACTGTTATAGTTGTTTTGGCCAGAAAACGTAAATTATGAAACTCTATATATGCATAAGAAATGTCAGGGACTTGAACAACAACTCTGCCAAACTTTTTGGAGCTGGGCCTTTAGCTGGCGGGCCGCGACCACCGGGCCAGAGGCCTACGCGGGCCGCGAGCTTGCAGAACAGCAGTAACATAATTTCTTTTTATTTTTTTGGTATACCTTGTTCTCCCCATAGTTTTCTAAACCATTAAACTAATACATGGGGCATGTTAACTGATTTAGATAACTGGTTTTGCACCTGTGATCATCCAATTGAATCCCCATGGCAAGATCCTATTAAATCACAAAAACTATATATAGGCTTCAACCTTCATAATTTCACTTGCACCTTCAAGTTCAATCTTGCTATCTCTCAATCCTGGAGGATCCTGATCATTTTGGAACCTCTTTTGAGTTCTATTCAGTCCATAGGACCATTTGTAAGTGTCCTTACGTGACTAGTATATTTTATTTGGCTTAAAAAGCCGAAAAGTCAAGCGTTTACGATAAACGCTTTGACTTTTAGCTAGACCATAAACGGTCAAGCCATTGTTCACAACGAACATGGCTACGTGATCGTAATTAGGTAGGTGTTAAACCCTCAAAAGGGCACCTCCTAATTATCATGTTTACTTAGTTAATTGTCGGGTCAAAGTAATTAAAATAAAAGTCAAACGAGTCAGTTTTTAAATAAAATTCATAACTAATGATGGAGAAGCTATAAAATCAGTTTTTTCACTTTAATAACTTGGTAAATATTAATTGAACATGTCTAGGCATGTTCAACCCGACAATTCTGAGTTTAGGCTCGGTTCGCAACCGAAAGTCGCAAAAGTTGACTTTTTCTTTGACTTTCAGCTCTGACCCGATTTAGCTTAGTTTCTTTGTGCCTTAGGGTTCCTTTGTGACCATATTATATGTTAGTATAACCCTCTGAGGTAATACTGTCACACCCGGACTTTTGCGGAAGCGTGGTTATTGGTGTGACTTCTTAATACCATAGCATTCAATCATAACAACGCTATATGATAAACCAGAAGATATTCATCCCTATAAATTAAGTTTGAAAATACCATAACTTACTTGTTCGAAACATCGACACCAAATTTAACTTACAAACCATAACATGTTTAAAGGAGTTCACAAGGACTCGACAAAAGAACTTAAACAAACCCGAGCTTAGAAAGATGTATCCCGTCCAGGAGTAGGATACATCCCCTAAACTCTACGACCACGGATGACATCTTTTATTTAAACGCAACTGGAAAACATGCAACACTTGCCAGATCCACTAGTTCCCTGAAATACATGTAATTTAAAAACATCAACAAAAGTTGAGCGAGTTCATGTGTATGTGTATGAATAAACCTTTAAAGTATGTCTGTATGTAAGAATGTCCCTGGTATGTAGCAATAAGGAAAAACAGATCACCAATGGTTTGCAAGGCCATTGATATGTGTGAAATGGTGCAGGAAAACTCAAACCTAGCAAATTTGTACCGGGCCTCCGGCTGGAAGACATAGTCACCCTATGGGCCACCCTGGTCCCCATGGGTGTGGGCTCGCTACACCCAAATAGATCTATCACTCATGTCCCTCGGTCCTACGACGAGGATTAATGGCCTTAAGTGTTATACCCACCCTTCACATGATCTAGCAGTAACCCTCCTTAGCTAACCATACCATGTATAAAACGTTTGTAATAATTGTAACATGTATTTCACCCCCGAAGTATAAAACTGAAAACAGTTAAAAGAAAAGGGGGGGGGGGCATGAACTCACAGTATTGCGTCTTCAGAATCGTAACCCAAATCTCCTCAGCAAACACGACTACCTACAGTGTACTAACATCTATTAGACGAATGGGCCGTGCCTTTGCTTAGTATTATTCGTTTTTGGGTTACGTTTCTTATGTTCCTAACATTATTCCAAGTTATAATTACTTGTTAAAATAATAAATATCTTAACTTTAATTTAATTTTGGAATAATTGTTAAACAATACTTCTCAAGTATTTTATTTTTGTATTTCCTTCCCAAGGATGGGGGGTATTTCTTACATATATTTTTGTATTATTGTATTTGTAGTTCCAAATTAATATACTTTCAAGTCTCACTTTAGAAAATATATATAATAACTTATTTTGTCCCAAAAATAATGTATTGTCCAGAAAATATATATTTTTCACAAAAATTATATATCTTATAAATATTCCAAGAAAATATATTTTTACTTCCAAAAATAATATATTTTCTCCTTGTCAAAAATATGATACAACTTTGTAATATTTACAAAAATCATATTTTATTTCTTGTATCCAAAATAATATTCACCAAAAATATATTTGTAACGGTATTTTCCGGAATATTTTATAAGTTACATTCTATTGTTCAGTTCCACAATATTATGTGTGTAACTTGTATATTTATTCCTTGATATTCTTGGTATTATTTTGGATTGTAAATTTCTTGGTATTTTGGTTAAGTTATATTATTTTACCCTAAAATAATATAACTATTTCACAAAGTATACAAATATTCACACAAGTGTCTTAATGTGTGTGTGTATATATATATATATATATATTCTAAATATATATTTACCCATTATTATTTATAAAAACCAACCTCCAATATTTGTATTTTTGTTACAAAAATTATGGCAAGGTTTATATTGAAAACTTATGATCAAAATACACTTGTAAATATTTATTAGAAAATATTTTTCTAAGTGTTTATATTTTTAGAAAATTTTGCCATAGTTTCCCCTAAAAATGGAGGTGTCCATGCTATTAAAGCATATCATTTTCTTTTCAAAAATCATCACAAACAATCAACAAACAATCCCTAAACATCTTACACTTACCAAGTGCAAAAACTATACAATTTACATAACAACATGAACTTGATCTTTCACAAAAAACTTGTAGCAACTTGGTAAAGTGTTTAGTGGGTTTAGTTACCCTTTAAAGTGTGTTTATTCCTTTAAAGATCTCATTCTTAAAGAATTTAGGTGTTTACAACTTGTAAACATATTTTACAAAATGTTTCTTTGTGAGATCTTCTTGTTTCATGAGTGTTTATACACTTGTTTTACCACTAAAAATAGTGTATATTTAAGTAAAAACCAAGATCTTCTAAGAATCACATTTTAAACTTGGTTCTTTTTGGAAAACCATTCATAAATCTTAGATTCATAAGATTACTAGCTTACTTTGTTTATTATTTTTCAAGAAATCATCTTTTTATTCAAGTTCATGCTTATATATGAGGATGATCTTCTTGTGTTAACACATAATCATCCTCTAACTTGCTAGATCATGTGTTTAATCACAATCTAGCAAGCTCCTTATGATGATCAGCATCATAATTTCAAGTGAACAACAACAAGTATCATACATATACTAAACAACACTATTTCATCAAGATTTCATCATATGTAAGCTTTATGTTCATGATTCATGTTCATGTCTTTTAGTGTTCTTGTGATTTACAACATAATACATCTTTTAACCAACTAAAATAGAAGTAACAAAGGGTTACAAAGGTCTTACTACTAGCTCTAAAGCTAGGGATGAACTCTTGAAGATGAAGGTGACAAAGATGGTGGATAAAAGCAAGTAAGAAAGGTCCTTGATGATCCACAAGCTTCACACTTCGTTAGACACCTTCTTACACCCTTGGATGAGCTTGGAATGATTGACCAAGGCTTGGCGATGGTGGTGGTGTGTGGAGCTATGTTCGGCCGAGAGAGGGAGAGCAAGGGAGAGAGAGATGAAGGTGTTGGATGTTGATGAAGAATGAAGGATTGTGATCTAGTGGTTTGTTCTTATAACCTCCAACAAATGTTTATCCAATGGTTTTCATGTTCTTTAAGTACTAAACACAATCTATTAAACAATTCTACAAAATCCATCATTTAGGCCATGTGGGCCGATTACTTGCATATGGGGGGGGGGGGGTCTAGTTGTAACTTTTGAACCATTAAGTTAAATAGAAGTTCAAATTCAAGTATATAGTTTGTTAGGTTAGTTACTTGATATTTTAGTGGGTGTTAAGGTGTTCGGGGATCATAACTAGCTCAGTAATAATAAAACAATGCTTCTAGCATAATTTTGGTGTTTCGGGTAGTGTCCGATTAGATACCGGTTCGTTAAAGTGTCAAACTATTCCGTTTAATGATCTTTAAGTACCCTTTTGTGACACTTTTAATTCCCGACACTTAGGAAAGCATTCAGGACCATTTAGTCATATTTTTGCATGTTACTAGCCCATTAAATTGCTTATTTTTGCTGAAATGTGCAGAATTCTGCACTTTAAGTGGGTTTTAGGCACTTTCCGGCACTTAAACTATCACCTAGTGAAGCAGTTTTGTGGTCCTTACTTCCCTACACACCATACTAGTGTAGAACTTGGTTTCTGATTCATACTGGGTCTCAAACATTGTCTGTCTAGGTATTGAACCCCGTCAGCATATTCCTGTTCCATCCGTTAACTGTGCTAACTGTGCTTTGTGCATCGTTTATGTCACTAAGTGTTTGTATGTAGTAATGATGTGACAGTATGAAATGTGATGCACATGTATGTATGATGCAGTAATCAGAAAGTGATTATTTGTAATTCAGCACAGTCATTAATCAATTAATCATAGTTAATTAATCGTACGGATACCTGGATTTATGAGGGTTGTCACATTCTCCCCCTGTTAAGAAAATTTCGTCCCGAAATTTAAGTTCTGCTACTAGCTGCAGGGGTCTTGGGGAATAAATGTGGGTATTTTGCTCTCATGCGATCCTCACGCTCCCAAGTGAATTCTGGGCCGTGTCGCGCATTCCAACGAACCTTGACGAGTTTAACACTACTTCGTCGCGTCTTGTTAACCTTCCAATCAGTAACCTCAACAGGTTCTTCAGTAAAGTGGAGTGTGTCGTCAATATGAACTTCGTCGGCAGGAATGACAACTGTTTCTTGAGTTGGACTCTTTTTCAGATTAGATACATGAAATGTATCATGAACTCCATTCAGTTCTGCGGGTAGGTCCAACTTGTAAGCTACAAGACCAATCCTTTCCAGGATTTTGAATGGTCCAATGTATCTTGGGTTCAACTTCCCACGCTTCCCAAAGCGTGCTACACCCTTCCAGGGTGAAACTTTTAACAAAACCATATCTCCTACCTCAAACTCCAGAGGTTTCCTTCTTCGTTCCGCATAACTCTTTTGCCGATCACGAGCCGCCTTTATGCGCTCTCGGATCTGTGTAATCTTATCAGTCGTCTCTTGAACCAATTCAGGACCAACAAGCTGTCTATCACCCGCGTCTTCCCAGCATAACGGTGATCGACACTTGCGTCCACAGAGAGCCTCAAATGGTGCATCTTGGATACTCGCATGGTAGTTGTTGTTGTACGAGAATTCTACCAAGGGTAAGTGAGTGTCCCAACTGCCACCCAAATCCATTACGCAAGCTCGTAACATATCTTCCAACGTTTGAATCGTTCGTTCGCTCTAGCCATCTGTCTGCGGATGGAATGCAGTACTCAGATTCAACTGAGAACCAAAGGCTTCTTGGAAGGATTGCCAAATCCTTGATACAAACCTTCCGTCTCTATCAGAGATGATCGAGAGAGGCACTCAATGACGTGCAACAATCTCTCTCAGGTATAGCTCAGCAAGCTTACTAGTGTTATCTTTCTCCTTGATTGGTAAAAAGTGTGCAGATTTGGTCAGACGGTCCACGATTACCCAGATCGTATCGTGACCTCTGGGTGTCCTTGGCAACTTTGTTATGAAGTCCATTGAAATCTGCTCCCATTTCCACATGGGTATTTCAGGTTGTTGCAGGAGACCTGAAGGATTCTGATATTCGGCCTTTACCTTAGCGCAAGTCAAACATTTGCCAACATACGTTGCAACATCGCCTTTTAATCTCGGCCACCAATAAAAATCCTTTAAATCTTGGTACATTTTATCCGATCCTGGATAGATCGAGTACCGTGACTTGTGAGCTTCATCAAAAATAAGTCTCGTAGGCCACCGAAGAGAGGAACCCAAATTCGTTTCATGAAGCACAACGTTCCTTCATCTTTGGGTACTAACTGCTTCTCCATTCCACGGAGATATTCATTCTCAAGATTCTCTTCCTTAAGAGCTTCTCTCTGTGGGGCACGAATGCGCAATGAGAGGTCTGTTTGAACAATCATTTCCAAAGCTCGAACCCTTATAGGCTTGATTCTTTCTTTCCGACTCAAGGCGTCTGCGACTACATTCGCCTTCCCTGGGTGATACTTGATTTCACAATCATAATCATTTAACAGCTCGACCCAACGTCTCTGTCTCATGTTAAGCTCTTTTTGATCAAATATATGCTGTAAGCTCTTGTGATCAGTAAAGATTGTGTATCGTGTGCCATAAAAGTAATGTCGCCATATCTTCAATGCAAAAACCACTGCGCCTAATTCCAAATCATGCGTGGTGTAATTTTTCTCATGGATCTTCAACTGGCGTGAAGCATAGGCTATAACCTTCTGTTGTTGCATCAGCATGCATCCTAAACCTTGATGCGAGGCGTCGCAATATACCACGAAGTCGTCAGTGACTTCGGGTAGGGATAAGATCGGTGCATCGCAAAGCTTGTTTTTCAACAACTGAAATGCTTCTTCTTGCTTGTCTCCCCATTCATACTTCTTGTCTTTCTGAGTAAGGGAGGTCAAAGGTTGAGCGATTTTCGAGAAATCCTCAATAAATCTGCGATAATACCCAGCCAATCCTAGAAACTGACGGATCTCGGTTGGCATCTTCGGAGTCTCCCAGTTCTTGATCACCTCGATCTTTGTGGGATCCACATGGATTCCATTTCCATTAACCACGTGACCAAGGAACTGAACCGCACGCAGCCAGAACTCGCACTTTGAGAACTTGGCGTATAATTTATCTTCCTTGAGCAGCTGTAAGATAGCTCTTAGATGTTGCTCATGTTCTTCCTTCGTCTTCGAGTAGATTAAAATATCGTCAATGAACACGATCACAAACTTATCGAGGTACGGCTTACAAACTCTATTCATCAAGTCCATGAATACTGCTGGCGAGTTCGTCAACCCAAATGGCATAACCAGGAACTCGTAATGTCCATATCGAGTTCTGAAGGCAGTCTTTGGAATACTCTCCTCTTGAATTCTCAACTGGTGATAACCTGATCGAAGATCGATTTTGGAGTAACAACTCGAACCTTGTAGTTGATCGAACAGGTCATCAATCCTTGGCAAAGGATATCTATTCTTGATAGTCAACTTGTTAAGCTCTCAGTAGTCGATGCACATGCAGAAACTACCATCTTTCTTCTAAACGAACAAAATTGGAGATCCCCAAGGCGAGAAGCTTGGTCTGTTAAATCCCTTATCCAATAGCTCCTGAAGTTGCATTAACAGCTCTTGCATTTCTGAAGGCGCAAGTCGATAAGGTGCCTTAGCTACAGGCGCAGCACCTGGAACTAAGTCAATGTGAAACTCGACTTGCCTTCACGGCGGCAATCCTGCCAAGTCTTCGGGAAAGACTTCAGGATATTCCTTCACGACTGGGATATCTTCTAGCTTTGGCTCGGCGACTTCTTTATCCACAATGTGTGCCAAGAAGGCGACACATCCTTTCTGCAAAAACTTTCGAGCCATCAAACAACTGATGATCCTCAAAGGCGTATCGTGTTTCTCTCCATGCACCACAATTGATTCTCCATTCGCCATCGGAATGCGAATGACCTTCTCGTGACATACAATCTCTGCTCGGTTGCTTGACAACCAATCCATCCCCACTACCACGTCGAAGCTTCCCAACTCGACCAGCAGAAGATCCAGTGTAAACTCGTGCTCTCCCAGTTCTATCACGCAACCTCTGATGACTTCGTTTGCTTCTACTAGTTTTCCATTAGCTAGTTCTATTGAATACGGAATGTCTAGCTTACTGGCTACCAACCCAAGTATATTCTTAAATTCTAGCGATACAAAACTATAATCGGCACAAGTATCAAACAGTACAGATGCAAAGCGTTGGTTGATAGGGAACGTACCAGTGACCACATTTGGATCTTGGCGTGCTTCCCTCGCACCGATGTTGAAAACCCTTCCATGAGTTTGATTGAGTTTTGGGCACTCTCTCTTGAAATTCCCCACGTCTCCACAATTAAAACAACCTGGTCCTCGACCATTACCGTTCCCATTACCACCTTGATTGTTATTCGCTCCACGGTTAGCTTGATTCCTAAAATTACCATGATTTTTGTTACCGCCATTTCCTCCTTGTGGGCGGTTTCCATACCCATTACCACCGCGGTTGTTGTTTCCATTGTCATATCCTCTTTGACCATCACGACCTGTACCAGCCCAACATGTTTCCTTTGAATGACCAACCTTTCCACAAGTCTCACATTTCCTGAATCTGCACTGGCTGGAATGATGGTACTGGCATACACCACATTTGGGTAGAGCGCCCACGTAACCCTTTCCTTTGTTTTCAATCCCAGTCCTGGCTTCAGCTGGTAAGTTCACATCCTTCTTCTTGTTAGCACTGCTGATACTCTTCTTAAAGTTTGAGAACTTCCTTTTGTTCTCACCGAATGACTCAATGTGAGTCTCCTTCTTTTTCTGGTCAAAAATCGAAAACTTGTTTAACCTGATTGCTTCTTCAGTTAGTGCTACACTCAGGTCGATAGCCTCGGTGATCGTAGCAGGTTTTGATGTCGTCACCATACTTATAATCTGAGGTGCCAACCCCCAAATGAAACGCTCAATGCGCTTAAATTCCGGACTAACCATGTATGGTACCACGCGAGATAGATCGTGAAATCTCTGCACATACTCCGCAATTTTCGGGCCGTCCATCTTGAGGTTCCAGAATTCAGTTTCTAACTTTTGGATTTCGGCCCTGGAGCAATACTTTTTACGCATGAGTTCCTTCATTTCGTTCCAAGTCAAAGCGTATGCTGCTGCCTCTCCCAGAGTTTGGACTTGGAGATTCCACCATGAAAACGCTCCATCTAAGAACAATCCGGAGATGTAGGTGACTTGGTGTTCTGGTGCGCATTTTCTCATTCTTATCACAGAATCGGTCTTCTCCGTCCATCGAACAAAAGCCACAGCACCCCCGGTGCCGTCAAAATTCAGCGGTTTACAGTCTAAAAACTGCTTATAAGTACAGCCTGTACAAGTAACGTCATTCACAGAAAGCATTAGCAAACGCACATGGAATATCCAAATATAACGTAATGTGTCTCAAGCGACTTAAACATTACCATGAGGTGGGTTGTTCCTCGAGGTACCCCCACTAGTTTCAGCACGTGAGGCCTCGTAATCTGCTATCGCTCGTGAAATTCGTTCTTGTAACTCGGCCTCAGTAGTGGGCAATCGAGTTTCTCTTCGTGGAGGCATCTTCCATAAGAAGTTTGTATAGGTCAGGTCTTAAGCATATAAGTATGTAGTACGCGTATGTAATAACATTCATCAACACAAGTAAACACATAACATCCCATGTCATAACACAAACAAGTAATCCAACAACGTATATAATGAGAATGTTGCGATTGAGCTTTCATATATCGAATGACCACAAATACAGTTTTACAAGTTCACCAAATGTATCATATCACAACCAAAAAGGACTACAGGGTCACATCACCCTTGTCCAAACCATCCATCAAACTACAACAATCAAAAGTCATAAGAAATGTGGTCTTCAAAAAGCTGTGCAATCTGGGCTCAATAGCTGCACTCTCACCAAAAGTATGCTACCTGCATAAAACCAAAAACTGCTATGTTGATGGTGGAGGAACGAATAGCAAACTGCGCAGACGCGCTAGCTCCTCCTCGAGGGCATGGACGATACGCAACAAGTAGCTAACCTGCTGCTCCATGGTAAGAAAACGGACATCGAAATCTGGGTATGGCAGGAGAGGAGCTGGTGGTGTCGCGAATGGTGACTGACAAGTGCAGGGTGGAGGACGCGGAATCCTCTCTAACTCCATGACTCTCCGACACAACATCTCCTGCTGGAGCTGTAGGGACAAAAGCAAATCATCCCTAGTGTATCCAATGTGGAAAGGATGGTATGGATCAGAAACAGGCATCGTGTTGGGCAGAAACCAGATAAGTGGCTCGCCCGATGGTGCAGAAGCAAAAGGTGCAGTATGTGTAGCAGGTGCAAACGGTGGCATGAAAGGAAAGGCTGCTGACACAGGTGGTATGTGACTGGGCTGCTAACTCGATGGACCTTCCCCTGGACGGGGAGGAGGGATATCCTGTAAACACGTTACTGGTAAATCAGTGCGATGAATGTCAGATACGTGTGGGTGAAACGGGGCGATATCAATGGGTGCATGTGTAGGTACAGGAGGGGGAGTAACAGGTCTAACAAAAGGAGGCAAGTCGTCATCGTCATCCTCTATCCACCCATTGTGGGTGAATGCATAACGGGGATCTACATGGTCGGCAAAAGGAGCATGATCAATGGCTGCAGGTATAGGGTCAGGTAACAGTGGTGCACCAACTGGTACATCAGTAGGTGTAGGGTCATGCTCCGGTAGAGGATCATGAGCAGGTATGGGCTCGGGTGCAATCAAAGGCTCAGGGTCAACTGGTGCAAGCTCAAGATCAGTGGGTATATCAAAGAGCGGATCATCAGGAACGACAGGTGCCTCAAAAGGCTGATCATCGGGGACAAACTCAACCTCATGCTCAGGGTCGAAGTCGTGTGGAAAGACAGGGTCCAACTCATCATCAAACTCAAAATCATGATCAACACCGTGTGGAATATCGGGTGCAACAGACATAGCTGTGTCAGAATTAGTATTGGTGGGATATCGCTATAATCCCAGTGCGTGCAGAGTAGTAGAGGACACGGATTCAAACGAATCAGGACCAGAATGGTCAGAAGAAATCTCAACGGCAGGAATCTCGACAAGCGGAACAGCAATGACATCATCGACTGGAATCTTGACAAGTGGAACGACAATGACATCATCGACTAGAGCTCCATCATCCATGGGCACCCTTAGGGGGACCCTCAATAAAAAGATCGATGTCGTCGTCAGATATAGCGTCAAGAGGCAGATCCTCCAGAGGAAATGCAGCAAGAGGAAAAGGAGCAGGGATCTGAACAAGAAGTAGATCCTCGCCAGGAATACCATCAGCTAGCGGTATATCATCTCCAAAATCTGGTAAAGCAAACGGATGGAAATCATCATCATCGTTACTCGTAGTGTTAGATGTAAAAACCTCAGGATCTGTGGCCATCTCATCATCTAAAACTATGGCCATAGGGTCTATGGTATCTGATACTCCGCTATCAGAAGAGGACATGGCGTCCGTGACAAAACAATCACACATATGCACACATATCAACAATCATCAAATAAGCATGTAAGTAATAACAATGTAAGCATGTATGCATCCTAGTCTTCCCAAGACCATCCCACCTAGCCTCTCAGACTGATCTACTTAGTCTCTCAGACTAGACCTCCCAGTTTCCCAAACTGAACTACCCAACCCCTCAGGCTAAACCTCCCAGTCTCTCAGACTGCCCCAACTAGCCTCTCAGACTACCCAGTCTCTCAGACTGAACTACCTAGTTAGTCTCTCAGACTAACTCCCCAGTCTCTCAGACTGCACTACCTAGCTAGTCTCTCAGACTAACTCCCCAGTCTCTCAGACTGAAATATAAATGAATTATTTGAAATGTATTTTGTGTCTTTTATTTGTAAAAATATTTGTTTCATGGATCTGGGCATTTTGTGTAAGCAATGAAAACATGTTGTAAAAACATTTTCATGAGAGCCCTACTGATCGTAGTCTAGACTCGAGAAAGAATCCTAGTTCGCTACGATCGAAGCTCCGATACCAAGCTGTCACACCCTGACTTTTGCGGAAGCGTGGTTATTGGTGTGACTTCTTAATACCATAGCATTCAATCATAACAACGCTATATGATAAAACCATAAGATATTCATCCATATAAATTAAGTTTGAAAATACCATAACTTACTTATTCGAAACATCGACACCAAATTTAAGTTACAAACCATAACATGTTTAAAGGAGTTCACAAGGACTCGACAAAAGAACTTAAACAAACCCGAGCTTAGAAACATGTATCCCGTCCAGGAGTAGGATACATCCCCTAAACTCTACGACCACGGATGACATCTTTTATTTAAACGCAGCTGGAAAACATGAAACACTTGCCAGATCCACTAGTTCCCTAAAATACATGTAATTTAAAAACATCAACAAAAGTTGAGCGAGTTCATGTGTATGTGTATGAATAAACCATTAAAGTATGTCTGTATGTAAGAATGTCCCTGGTATGTAGCAATAAGGAAAAAACAGATCACCAATGGTTTGCAAGGCCATTGATATGTGTGAAATGGTGCAGGAAAACTCAAACCTAGCAAATTTGTACCGGGCCTCCGGCTGGAAGACATAGTCACCCTATGGGCCACCCTGGTCCCCATGGGTGTGGGCTCGCTACACCCAAATAGATCTATCACTCATGTCCCTCGGTCCTACGACTAGGATTAATGGCCTTAAGTGTTATACCCACCCTTCACATGATCTAGCAGTAACCCTCCTTAGCTAACCATACCATGTATAAAACGTTTGTAATAATTGTAACATGTATTTTACCCCCGAAGTATAAAACTGAAAACAGTTAAAAGCTAGAAAAGGGGGGGGGGGGACATGAACTCACAGTATTGCGTCTTCAGAGTCGTAACCCAAATCTCCTCAGCAAACATGACTACCTACAGTGTACTAACGTCTATTAGACGAACGGGCCGTGCCTTTGCTTAGTATTATTCGTTTTTGAGTTACGTTTCTTATGTTCCCAACATTATTCCAAGTTATAATTACTTGTTAAAATAATAAATATCTTAACTTTAATTAATTTTGGAATAATTGTTAAACAATACTTTTGTAACAATACTTCTCAAGTATTTTATTTTCGTATTTCCTTCCCAAGGATGGGGGGTATTTCTTACATGTATTATTGTATTTGTAGTTCCAAATTAATATACTTTCAAGTCTCACATTAGAAAATATATATAATAACTTATTTTGTCCCAAAAATAATGTATTGTCCAGAAAATATATATTTTTCCCAAAAATCATATATCTTCTAAATATTTCAAGAAAATATATTTTTACTTCCAAAAATAATATATTTTCTCCTTGTAAAAAATATGATACAACTTTGTAATATTATAAAAATCATATTTTATTTCTTGTATCCAAAATAATATTCACCAAAAATATATTTGTAACGGTATTTTCCGGAATATTTTATAAGTTACGTTCTATTGTTCAGTTCCACAATATTATGTGTGTAACTTATATATTTATTCCTTGATATTCTTGGTATTATTTTGGATTGTAAATTTCTTGGTATTTTGGTTAAGTTATATTATTTTACCATAAAATAATATAACTATTTCACAAAGTATACAAATATTCACACAAGTGTCTTAATGTGTGTATATATATATATATATATATATATATATATATATATATTCTAAATATATATTTACCCATTTTTATTTATAAAAACCAACTTCCAATATTTGTATTTTTGTTACAAAAATTATGGCAAGGTTTATATTGAAAACTTATGATCAAAATACACTTGTAAATATTTATTAGAAAATATTTTTCTAAGTGTTTATATTTTTAGAAAATTTTGCTATAGTTTCCCCTAAAAATGGAGGTGTCCATGCTATTAAAGCATATCATTTTCTTTTCAAAAATCATCACAAACAATCAACAAACAATCCCCAAACATCTTACACTTACCAAGTGCAAAAACTATACAATTTACATAACAACATGAACTTGATCTTTCACAAAAACTTGTAGTAACTTGGTAAAGTGTTTAGTGGGTTTAGTTACCCTTTAAAGTGTGTTTATTTATTTAAAGATCTCATTGTTAAAGAATTTAGGTGTTTACAACTTGTAAACATATTTTACAAAAATGTTTCTTTGTGAGATCTTCTTGTTTCATGAGTGTTTATACACTTGTTTTACCACTAAAAATAGTGTATATTTAAGTAAAAACCAAGATCTTCTAAGAATCACATTTTAAACTTGGTTCTTTTTGGAAAACCATTCATTAATCTTAGATTCATAAGATTACTAGCTTACTTTATTTATTATTTTTCAAGAAATCATCTTTTTATTCAAGTTCATGCTTATATATGAGGATGATCTTCTTGTGTTAACACATAATCATCCTCTAACTTGCTAGATCATGTGTTTAATAACAATCTAGCAAGCTCCTTATGATGATCGACGTCATAATTTCAAGTGAACAACAACAAGTATCATACATATACTAAACAACACTATTTCATCAAGATTTCATCATATGTAAGCTTTATGTTCATGATTCATGTTCATGTCTTTTAGTGTTCTTGTGATTTACAACATA
Organism: Helianthus tuberosus; assembly: GCA_030545235.1. Lineage (NCBI taxonomy): Eukaryota > Viridiplantae > Streptophyta > Magnoliopsida > Asterales > Asteraceae > Helianthus > Helianthus tuberosus. The sequence goes on from CM060428.1 coordinate 46,012,374, forward strand.
ATACATCTTTTAACCAACTAAAATAGAAGTAACAAAGGGTTACAAAGGTCTTTGATGATCCACAAGCTTCACACTTCGTTAGACACCTTCTTACACCCTTGGATGAGCTTGGAATGATTGATCAAGGCTTGGCAATGGTGGTGGTATGTGGAGCTATGTTCGGCCGAGAGAGGGAGAGCAAGGGAGAGAGAGATGAAGGTGTTGGATATTGATGAAGAATGAAGGATTGTGATCTAGTGGTTTGTTCTTATAACCTCCAACAAATGTTTATCCAATGGTTTTCATGTTCTTTAAGTACTAAACACAATCTATTAAACAATTCAACAAAATCCATCATTTAGGCCATGTGGGCCGATTACTTGCATATGGGGGGGGGGGGGTCTAGTTGTAACTTTTGAACCATTAAGTTAAATAGAAGTTCAAATTCAAGTATACAGTTTGTTAGGTTAGTTACTTGATATTTTAGTGGGTGTTAAGGTGTTCGGGGATCATAACTAGCTCAGTTATAATAAAACAGTGCTTTTAGCATAATTTTGGTGTTTCGGGTAGTGTCCGGTTGTTCGGTTAGATACCGGTTCGTTAAAGTGTCAAACTATTCCGTTTAATGATCTTTAAGTACCCTTTTGTGACACTTTTAATTCCCGACACTTAGGAAAGCATTCAGGACCATTTAGTCATATTTTTGCATGTTACTAGCCCATTAAATTGCTGATTTTTGCTGAAATGTGCAGAATTCTGCACTTTAAGTGGGTTTTAGGCACTTTCCGGCACTTAAACTATCACCTAGTGAAGCAGTTTTGTGGTCCTTACTTCCCTACACACCATACTAGTGTAGAACTTGGTTTCTAACTCATACTGGGTCTAAAACACTATCTGTCTAGGTATTGAACCCCGTCAGCATATTCCTGTTCCATCCGTTAACTGTGCTAACTGTGCTTTGTGCATCGTTTATGTCACTAAGTGTTTGTATTTAGTAATGATGTGACAGTATGAAATGTGATGCACATGTATGTATGATGCAGTAATCAGAAAGTAATTATTTGTAATTCAGCACACTCATTAAGCACTTAATCATAGTTAATTAATCATACGGATACCTGGATTTATGAGGGTTGTCACACATACTACATGGTCCCTTAGAAATCATAGTTCATTTGCATGTTTCCGTTAAATGCTTAAAAATTTACTATTATGCCCTTATGTTATAAAAATGAGATTTTTGAAAATGTGAGAGGACAAAAAGTTTTATTACTGATATTTAAGCATGTCACAAAAATTTGACATCATTTTCTGGTCTCAAACTAAAGTTATGCAAGATATCGTAAAACGAAACTTTTAATTAATTAAATTATGATTTTTTGCATAAATCAGGTTTAAACCCAAATTTTAACACCCAACTCATTACCTACTATTTTGATATTATTTTTAGGGATTTTTGGAATTTTTGGTCACTTTTTAAACTGACCATATCATTGAGTTCTCGTATAAATCGGCAAATGATGATAATACCCTTTTTGTTAATAAAATAAGTTTAACATATGATTTGCATACCAAACCTTTTCCTACTGATGTTATATATTAAATAAGATATTTTAAACAGTAGAGGCTGATAAAAATCTCAGGATTTCATAAACATCTCAAATATCGTCAATTACCGACTTTTACGACAATTAGGTGCATAGTATGGTTTAAAACCATATTTAACACCTAGGACTTGTTACCTACTGATTTTAAAAATAAATTTTAATACTTTAACAGTAAGTATAAGTCTTGAACTCAGACTTCCACATTTGACCTTAAAAGCATATGTGAAATGACCAAAATGCCCCTACGGTGCATAGTTTGGCCATAAATGATAAACCTCACATATGTATGATATCTTACTGATGTAACATGATAAAATAAATATTTTTACTGAATGTTTTAGACCAGAACCTCAGTTTACTATTAAATCTCTTTTATAAATATTAAAATGACCAAAATACCCTTACGGGGCTTAAATTGGTTTGAAATTCGTTTTGGGCATAATTGAAGATATCCTACTGATATCACAATATATTTTAAGCATAATAACTTATGGAACTTGTACTTGACTCATCCGGTTACTCGTTATGATTATACGCGTTCGGTACGGTTTATGTAACTAGTTTGCATAAATTAACCGAAACGGGTCAAACCTTATCATTTTTACTTCAAAATCCAGAATGTATTTAGTTTACCCATATTATACAAGTCTTCATACTTGTTGGGTCTAAATTACAATCCATTCCGGTCTTCGCTTAATCTAGCGTATCGTACCGTTTTCATATTTAAAAACTAGCCGACCTAAGTCTATGACTTAATTAAGACCATTAGCATTCTAATTGATTATTTATACGATCATTCCAGACTAGAGCCGTCCGGAAAATTGTACCTACGCTTACTTAATTGAATACGGCTGAGTTATTATAAATCTTGCTATTTAAGACAGGAGCTGGCTCAGGTAAATACTCTTAACCTATTTTCACTTATACGGGCTTGGGATACGGTAATATAATTACCGCATGGTCAGGTATGGGATTCAAAGACCAATAAGTCGGGAAATTCAAATAACCTGTTTTAATTCGTATTGGTTGACTGAAACATTGGGGGTTAATGCGACCGTGTCCTGGATATCCTTTACTCATTAATTGCAAATGGCCACGACCTAAGCACGGGGTGTAGGCATACACCCGACAGATGCAATATGGTTTATTAAATAATTTTATACCCAATATGGGTTTCCCAATTAGGGAATAAGTGGTGTGTCAGTTAATCATGAACTGGCATAGTACCGGGCACCGCATGTAGAGCAAGTTATGTAAAACTAATAACATGAGATATAGTTTGTCCCAAGTATAAAAGATTTTTGTACCTTGTGCACTTAAACCAATTTTCATAAACATTTTCAAAAGTGTCGGTTGATTGTATTTACCAGTGAAAACTGACGTATTTTCAAAAGTCTAAGTGACATGTACAAATACGTAAATAGGCTGGAAGCTGCTTAGGATTGTTAGACGAGGAACTTGCAACTCCTTCACATAAGCCATTAGTCTGATAAACTTCTTTTGTTATAATGATCCGCCAGTGGATTATTACAAGCTTGTCTGTACTAAAATAGTTTGACATATTTTAGACATTTGTGTTTGTAATAATAATTTATATTCCAAGACTTCCATTGTGCTATTCTGTGTATGTTTGACCATGACGATACCAATCTTACGTCACGATACTTCCCCCGGGCCCACCGGGCTGAGCTGTAAATATCGGGGTGTGACATAACAGCTTCTGTCTTTTCTAATCATCGTAGTGCAGCAGTTGCTCCATCACTGCCCACGAATTCGGTTGGCTTACAGGCTAGGAATTCCTTATAAGTACAACCAGTTATCACAACGTTCATCTTTTTAGGTAATGGGGCTTGGATTATATTATTATCATTGCCTCCATTCACGCTATAACTGAAATTATCATCACGGGTGCGTTTGCTATTATAGGCTTTGTAAGGTTCGACTGGATTTTTAACGGCTGCTATGATTGCTGGGATAGCATTGGCTATACCCTGTGCAATTTTGTTTTCGATTTCTTCTCTATTTAGAGGATTTTCTTGGTTATTTGGTTTCGACTGATTAACTTCATTTCCCGATGGATTAACAGCATTTGCCATATAGATTATAGACATAATTCCTTAATTAATATCACATAATAGATAGCAAATAATTAAAGCATTGCAATCACAACACAAACTGAGTCAGCACGTGTAGCCAAAATTGTCGATCATTGCGACGTTTAGATTTTTATATATATTATGCATCCATACAAACCACATATTTACAGATGTTTTATTTATTTATTAAACGATATTTATATTATATTATATTATTATATATTATTATTATTTTTTTCACATATTATTATTGCACAAAACACCTAGTTTATAGTTAACCGTCTTCAAAAGTGGAATTCCCGCTCATCGTGCTTCCAGGTGATATTTTCCCCAACGATCGAATCATGTTTCCCGCGTCCACCAATTCTTCGTAATAACGGCGCAATTCAGCAACGTTTTCCGGGCTCATGGGTGGAAAGGTAGTAGGGGCAGGTTCAAATTATGGGTAGTATGGGATTGGATCGTTCATCAGATTTTGGAAGTGCCAATCAATCGTCCACTACTCTTCAATTTGGTCAGGAAGTGGCTGTGGGTTCATGATTGGAGCAGGAATGTCGGGTTTAAGATTTATAGGTAGTTCAGCTTGGACGGGAACATTCACGAGGTTTTCATCAGCTGGGCCGAAGAAATCATAGTTGGCTAATTTTCGGTCTAATTCTTCCCACGGTACTAAGGCTGGAGCCTGACTAGAGCTTTCTCCTACAATCTCTTTTCCTTTTGGTTCGACTGTTTTCTTAACCTTGTGGGATGCGGGTTTCTTCCTCCTTCCCCTCTTCCAGTCCAGAATTCTCCTTCTTTTCTTTGGCTTGGGTTTCTCTTGGGATTCAAAAGTTACTGGTTCATCTAGTTCAGCTTGGTACCTGATAAGGTTTTCAGTGGTTTCCATTTCAGTGGGATGTATCGAGAAGTTTTAAAGAGCCTCCGATAACTCATTCATACTGTTAGTCACAAATAATGAAACACAAAATTCCAAATTAAATATTAATTATTACAAATAATTTTCACAGAAGCACCAAATCTCTAACTACTTTAATTTAAGTATTTTCAAATACTTAATTTGCTTAAACCAGTGGCTCTGATACCTCCTTTTCTGTCACGGCCCCCGACCCGTTTTGCCTGGTTCAGAAGCCACGAGACAGAAACCCGTGGTATCGGTATTTAATTGGCAGCGGAAATTTCATCAGGACCGTTTGTCAGAAAATAATATCAGAGTTTTAAAAACACCGAATTATTTTATTATTAACTGCGGGACAAACCCCGTATTTACAAGAAAGGAATTTCACTGGGGAAATCCTTTAATTAAAGAAAAACATGTTTATTTCTATTTACTGAGCCACTTTATTTAAGCTGGAGTACTACGCGCCACTTTTCCTTCTTCACAGTAAATCACCTGAAACATGTTTTTTTTTAATATTTTATCAGCGAAAAATACTGGAGAGTGCATTCAATTTATACAAAAGACACAATGTTATAACATACATGTAACGCTCCACTTTTTCGTAACTTTCCTTAATTAGAAAACGTGTCTTGTATTTCTATTTTTGGAAGCTTGTTTCCTTGGTAATCGTATTTCGTTTCAAGCTATTGTAAATCCGAGACTTTGATCGTAATAAAATGAATATTTTATATGGAATACTATTTTTTATACATGTTTATACGTGATGCAATACTCGGGTTATACGTTAACAATCTCAAATGCATATGCGCAACCGATACTCGACATAGTGGTACTCATAACTTATAAATGCTTGTTAACTATTAAACACATGGTTAATTCTAATAATATAATAATTCTAATAATAATAGTATATTAAACACCACATTTATAAAGCCAAAATGGTCATTGAGGTTTGGTCACTTTTGACACTTTAGTACAAAACTCAAACTATTTGAATCTGGATCCTTGTGGTTTCAATTTTGTTGCCATTTTCATCCAAAATCAAAATCTGTTCAGATTTTTCAGTTAATATCCAGCTTTTTTGTCCTTTTTCTCCCTTTTAATGAAGGGCAAATTTGTCAGATTTTTTGAATTTGTTATAATAAAACGTTAAAAGACCATTTTATCCTTCATTAAAAATGAGGAAAAAGGCAGAAAAGTTGAATGTTAACTGAAAAAACTGCTTAGATTTTGATTTTGGATGAAAATGGCAACAAAATTGAAACCACATGGACCCAGATTCAAAGGTTTGAGTTTTGGACTAAAGTGGCAAAAGTGACCAAAACTCAGGAACCATTTTGGCAGTTTACTCATAAATCTTTATAAGTTAAAAAAAAGAAAAAAAATATAAAACAAAAAGATGGCAAAACCAGCCTCCATTCAAAAATGCCAAACATGTGTTAGATATCTTTTTTTTTATTTTTTTTTTGTTTTTTAAAAACCACTAACCTCTTGATACTTTAAATAGTTAATTATGTATATTACTAACCTAAAGAGACGAAAGGTCGCCGGTGGCTCGACGGAGATCTGTTGCCCGGCTTAGCGTGCGAGGTTTCCGGTGAGTAACACATCTGTTGCTATCCCGATCTCAACCTTTCATTCTAAGTTGTTCTTCACATCTCCCATTCGCTTACTGGGCCCTTTTCCATCGAACTAAGTGAGAGAAAGACTGCAATAGCCACGAACAGTCGCTGATATAGCATATTTCAACCAGTCGCCGGTGGCTCGACGAAGTGAGACCGTTCAGTTTAGCATGCGAGGTTGCTGGGATTATCATAATAATTTTTAATCCAGCTTACCTTTCACTCTATATCGTCCCGTGGATCTTCCATTCGCTTCCCGGGTCTTTGGTTGTCACCCTGCGGCTGTTCTCACTTCTAGTGGGCCATGACGGAGATGGGGGGAAGACAAGAGGAGTTCGAAGAGGGGGAGGTACCAACACAAGGACAGCACTACAACGTGTACAACAATCCTAGGAAGGAAGATGCCATTACGTTCTACGTTACGATCATTCCAATTGGGATAACAGATGCAGATCTTTGGAACGAGTGCAGAAATTTAGGGTGGCTGGTTGATGTGTACATTGCAAAAAAAAAGGACACAATCGGTAGGAGATTTGGCTTTCTAAGGTATGCCTTTGTGAAAGACGCAGAGAAGATGGTAAAGGCCATAAACCAAGTGTCGCTTAACTATACCAGATTGAAGGCCAACATTGCAAAATATAACAACGACAACAGAAAATTAAAAGCAGAGAAAGGGAAGGTTTGGCACAACAAGTCCAACGAGTTTACTAATGAAAACAAGAAGCAAGAGTACACAAGGTTTCAGGGGGAGTCGAGTCAAACACGGAAATTTTCGACAAATGGGCGAGGCCAAAGTCACTGGAAAGATGCCTTGTTGGGGATTTTGATGGCATGAAGAAAGCTAATAAGCTTAAGGAACAGGTTAGCAGGCAGGGGGGCATACTTAGGTTTGTGGGTGGCCTGAATTTTCTGGTCAGTTTTAATGAGGAAAGAGCAATACTGGGGTACATTGGAAGGAATAAGAGAAGGATGGGGTGGTGAGTTAGAAGAACTTTACGTATGGGAAGGCCAAGTTATTCCATTCAAACGACTGGCTTGGCTAGCTATAAGAGGTGTGCCTATTCAATTATGGTGTAAAGAGATTATGAATGAGATTGCAGGTAGGTTCGGGAGAGTTGTTTGTGGATCCACTGCAGATACAGGAGATCTAAACCTATTTATGGACAGTGTTGGCATCATTGTTTGCGAATGTAATAGAATTGAAGAAAAAATGGAGATCATATGGAATGGATTAAGATTTGTTGTTTGGGTGTCTGAGATTGATGAAACATGGTATCCAGGCTACATCAAAAGTTCAAACGTCAGTCATGTCTCAGCTTCTCCGGCGAGTCAATCCCCAGCTTCTAGTTCTCCGGTGATACAGCCTCAACCATTGCAGGAAGAAAGAAGTGATTCTGGGAGCCCGGTAGATCCGGTGAACATTCCGGCAAAGGTAGACGAATCAACCGTAAAGACAAATGGGGGAGGCGATAAGGCAGATAACACGGGTTCCGAAGGGTTTCAGGGTGCAGGCATGTTGGAAGATGAGTCATCGGTTGAGATCATTAACCAGGTCAAGGTTCCCTAGGCCGGCAACATTAATGAAGGTAGGAACATGGGAGACAACGTTGAAGCATTAATATCGCATGCAGAGGTGGACGTGGGTAAACACATTAGCCCAATTAAAGAAAGTTGTGGGCCGGCCCAAGAAGCAAACGACAAACTGGATACAACAACCCACAAAAAAAGAAAGAGAAACTTAATTGCTGATGTCAGGGACAATGCACTGAAGCCCATCCCACAAGTCAGAAAAAACAGGGGTATTGATTTAAACATCGAACTCTCAGATGAAACCAGATGGAACCCTAGGAAAAAGTCGACAAAGATGAAATTCAGGATCAGAAAAAATAAAAATTGAAGCAAACAAGTTCGAGTTTTGGAGGACTTCGGGGAAGAAAATGGTTACTCACTGGAAGATGACTTTGTATCGGATTGGGAAGAGGATGGCGATCCAGTTTCTGAATCGGTACCAGTTGCAGATCCAAAGAGTACATGTGTCTGTGCAGAAGTGAATTCAAGGCAATCGGTAGACACGGAAGAAGAATGCAGAGGAACTGAAGAAATACGGATTGCATTGGGTTTGGATTTGTCGAAAAACAAGAAACAGATTGAAGATATCATCATCGATGAAAGGGTGGATGCCAAATCCAAATGAACTGGGCCTCACTAAATGTGAAAGGAGCCGGAGGGGCGGGCAAAGCGTCTCAGGTCAGGAGTCTCATTAAAGATAATAATGTGGGGTTTTTGGCTCTACAAGAAACACAGCTCTGTAATATGTCGGAAGCGAAAATTTGGAAATTCTGGAACGGTTCGGCGATGGAATATGCAAAAATGGATGCTGCTGGAAGATCTGGGGGGATTCTCTCAATCTGGAATCCGGGTCTGTTCAAGAAAAATTTTGAGGTAACTGATCAAAATTTTGTACTGGTTAAAGGGGATCTGATTGGGGTTGGGTTAGAGATAACGGTGGTTAACGTATATGCACCGAATGTTGGTACGGAAAGAAGGAGGGTTTGGGATAGATTGTTATCTGTTACAAACAATATACAGGGGTTGTGTTTATTGATCGGGGATTTTAATGAAGTTCGGGTCCCAGAAGACAGATTAAACTCTAATTTTGATAGTTGCAATGCGATACACTTCAATAACTTTATTAGCACAGCAGGGTTATTAGAATACCCGATGGCAGGTAGGAGGTACACTTTCCTTTCGGGCGATGGGAAGAAAATGAGCAAGATTGACAGGGCTTTAGTCTCTAGTGAGTTCATGTCTAAATGGCCGAATGCGTCACTGAGAGCTTTAGAGAGGGTTATCTCGGATCATAGTCCTTTGATCCTTGCGACAATCAATACGGACTATGGCCCAACTCCATTTCGGTTCTTTAATAGCTGGTTGGATATCCCGGGAGTGGAAGAGGTGGTGAAAAAAGGTTTAGAGCATCAAACACCCGAAAGTTTCAAAGATCTGATTCTAGGTTCTAAACTTAAGGCCATTAAGGATGAAGTCAAAAAGTGGAGGAGAAACACAAAAGAAGCGGAGGAAAAAGAATATGCTGAAGCTATCAATCAGATTAAAGTTTTCGACGCAGCAGCAGAAGAGAGAGAGTTGGAAGAAAGTGAAATCGAAACATGGAGAGCCTGCAAAGTAAAGGTCAGGGAGTGGCTCTATAGGAAAGCAAAAGATATCCAACAAAAAGCAAGGGTCAAGTGGATTCTGGATGGGGATGTAAACTCCAAATATTTTCATTCAATTGTAAATTGTAAGTTGGCGAGCAGCAGGCTGAATGGGCTTTGGATTAACGGTGTATGGGTGTCCGACCCACAAACAATAATGAAATATATACAGGAAAGTTTGGGGAAAAAGTTCACTGAACCGAGCGAGTCGAGGCCGAGAATGTCACCAGCTGGCTTTGCAAAATTATCTGTCCCGGATGCGAACACATTGATTGAGGAATTCTCACGCGAGGAAGTAAAGAAGGCTGTATGGGATTGTGGCTCGGACAAGGCACCGGGGCCTGACGGCATCACCTTTGCTTTGGTTAAAAGATTCTGGAATGACTTAGAGAAGTATGTGATGGGTATGATGAAACGATTTCATATCCATGGATCTATTCAGAAGTCTTGCAGCGCTTCGTTTATAGCGTTAATCCCGAAGGTTAGCGACCCTGTCTCATTATCTGATTTCAGGCCCATATCGCTGATTGGTATAATAAATAAAATTATTTCAAAAGTCTTAGCCAATCGGCTGAAGGGGGTCCTTAGTAGCATCATCTCACAGGAACAGTCCGCGTTTGTGGCCAATCGAAACATAGTGGACAGTCCCTTGGTTCTGAATGAAGTCGTATCTTGGGCGAAAAAACATAAGAAAACGATTTTTCTATTTAAAGCGGACATCGAGAAAGCATACGATACTCTGAGTTGGAAATTTCTGATTACGATACTCACACATATGGGGTTTCCTTCTAGATGGAAGACATGGATTATGGGTATCTTGTTCTCGGGCAAAGCATATGTCCTTATAAACGGAACTCCAACGGGTGAATTCCAATATAAGAGGGGTTTAAGACAAGGCGACCCGCTTTCACCCTTCTTGTTCACTATTTCCATGGAAGCGCTCCATATACTCATGGTTAGAGCAGTGAGCACCAGAATGTTCTCGGGTTTAAAATAACCTAACAACGGGCCGAATCTGTCTCACCTTTTCTTTGCAGATGATTCCATATTTGTGGGGGCATGGGAGGAGGGAAACTTGAAAACATTAAGGTGTGTGTTGAGGATTTTTCACATGATGTCGGGGTTAAAGGTTAACCACAATAAAAGCTTTTTGTACGGTATCAGGTTGAACGATGAAAAGATAGGTAATATGGCCTCTGTCTTGAATTGTAAAGTCGGACATCTACCATTCACATATTTAGGCTTGAAAGTTGGAGCGAATATGAATAGAGTGGTTAACTGGAAAGAGGTTATAGATAAGTTTAATAAGAGATTATCTAATTGGAAAGCAAAACTATTGTCATTCGCAGGAAGGATTATGCTAGTCAAGTCGGTTCTAGGCTCCTTACCAAATTATTTTTTATCACTGTACAAAGCTCCGAAGGCTGTTCTAAAAAAACTTGAAGGCATAAGAAGAAGGTTTCTATGGGGTGGGTGCGGTGCCGCGAATAAAATTCGATGGATGAAATGGGAAAGGATTGTGGCGTCTAAAAACATGGGGGGTCTAGGAATTGGTGGGATATGAGAGATGAATCAGGCTCTTTTGCTGAAATGGAGGTGGAGGTATAAAGTAGACCCGAATCAAATGTGGGTCAAGGTTATCGAGGCATTACATTATAACAGGAGGAAATCACAAAGTGTTCCGGTAAAAAAAATCAATAACAGGTGTATGGAAAACAATTATAGGGATCGAAGACGAGTTCAAGAAGGTAGGTATCGATGTGGCCCGTAACCTTAGGAGTAAAGTTGGCGACGGAAGTAAAATGATGTTTTGGCTGGATTCGTGGGCGTCTTCTCAGCCACTTAAAGATGAATTCCCACTCATATTTAGCATAGCTAAGGAAAAGGAAAATAGAGTAAAACAAAATTACAAGGTGAATAATGATGGGATCTTATGGGATTGGAAATGGAATAGACTTCCTAGCACTGATGATGAAAGAACTGAATGGGGGACCCTAAAAACATTATTATTACAGCAAACCGTTGGCCAAGGTGAAGACTTTTGGAGCTGGAAAAACAATACAGAGGAAGGATTCTCAGTGAAAAGCATTAGAAAGGAGCTGGCTGGCATTATCGACATCAACAATGTACCGAATGGTTTCGAGTGGTGCAAGATCGCTACGGCCAAGGTTAATTGTTTTGCATGGCGAGCGGCTGAAGGCAAAATTCCAACGACGGATGCTCTAAGGAGAAGGGGGTTCAGTTGGGTTCGGCACTATGCAGTGCATGTGACGCAGCCTCCGAAATAGCGTACCACGTCCTCATCCATTGTCCGTATGCTAGGTGTGCGTGGCTGCAGTTGTGGTCTTGGCTGAAACTTCCGTTCCGGGACCATAGTGAAGATCTTATATCTCGACTCGCCGATAAAACGGAGTGGCCTCATAACAGAGAAAAATTAATTTATGCAGTTTACCTCCTTGCTGTATGGAAGCTGTGGAAAAACAGGAACAACAGAATTTTCAACAATTCACATCTGGAACCCAGCAGGCTGGTGGAAGAGATAAAAGAGGAGTCGTTCGAGTGGATAAGGATCAGATCAAGGCGCACAAGAATAACATGGGACGTATGGAAGAACTTTTCTTTCTCGGAACATAGTTTATGAAGGTTCATGTTTTTAGTTTTGATTTGTTTCTTGATGTATAGTTTTGTTATCTTGGTCTTTGTTACTTGACTTGTTTTCTGCGACTTCATAGCACCTTGCTATTTGTCGTTTGTCCTTGATTTGATGAATAAAGGTTCCATTGTTGCTGTTCAAAAAAAAAACTAACCTAAACATAATATGTATAATACAAGCCTAATATGGCACAAAAAAATAACAATGGCTGGGAAACAACCTTTCCGATCGCAACTCATATGCTGCCATAATAGGCTTCTTTTAAATTATTACAACCTTCAATACATGTGTTATCATAATGTAATTAATGCCCCACTAATAGGAATCAAGTATATTTCACAAAATAAAAAAAAGGAGATATTCTAGGCTGTTAACAACCATTCTCGGCCAGCAACAACTATTAGACATATTTCTTTTTTTTATTATTATTAGAAACCCCAACTAGTTGTCTTAAATGCCAACCAACCCAACCCTAATCCTCCCCTATAAAACCCACACTTCTTCCCCACATTTTTCACTTTACAACACTCTTATTTCACTCTCAAAACACCTCTCAAAGCTGCGGGAAATCAGAAACATAATTAGAAGGATATCAAGTTGCTTATGTGAGCATATCTCACTCATATCTTAGTCTTTTCTCTTCATTCTTTTTCCTACTCACTTGGATTGACCTTAGTAACGTTTTCACAGGTTTTCCATGGAAAACCAAGGTCTGAAACTTCCCCAAAAAGGCTCCAGAGTGGACTGTAACTTTCTGTTTTGAATCAAACTTTGTTAATCTTAGTTAAACTTGAGTTATCTCATCTCAAACCTATGTCCTTATGCTCATAATCAATCGAATGATTAGTTGGGCTTAAAAACAAGGCTGAGACAAGTAAAATCTGAGGTTAAAACCTCATAAACTTTATGTTTTGTTTAGGGTTTTACTCACAAGTAGTGTTCAAGCTTAAAGCTTGATGTTTGTGTGATTATGGGACAAGCTTGGGCTATTCCACTTAAAATCCACCTACTACTTGATGTTTTTCATAGATTAGTTGTTCTTATTCTTTCATTACTTGTAAGTTCATGACCCTCCTTGTTGTTTATAACAACAAGTGTAGTGGTGAACAAAGAGGTACCTAAACAGAAGACTTGTTCTTCCTACCTCATGCATGAATTATATAAATTCTAAAGAGGTTCCTAAATGAGGGATTCATCCTCCTACCTCATGCTTGACATATATGATATAATATACACTATGTAATAGTTATATATTATCCAAATAATCAAACTCTTGATGATGAACTAGTGGTCATTGTCAAGATAGTAAATTTTATCATCTAAGTATCATGTGTGCTACATGATTATTTTCATATGTTTAATGTCACGTCATTTACACTCCGAATCTATAATCTTCCGTTAAACTCTCCACACTCACCCACCTATGTTTCTTCGTGTAGAAGGATAAGGTGCTCCAAACTAATCACCCAAACATTCGCGGGATATCAAGTAGGAAGCTTGCAAAACCGCGAGTATACTCGATCCCATTTTACTCTTTAAACACTTTGGGATGCAACATGTATGTTATACAAAATCATACTTCACATGAAACTATTTTAAACACTATCCATGCTTACCATGAAACTATATGATGCTTGTTAGACTTGTATGCTAATGTAAACTATTTGTGTCGATATATGCTTCATTAACTTTGCTAGCCTACCTTTACAATTATAGCGCTATAGGATTAATGCACCGCCCACGAGTCATGGGGTATTGTTAAGTTAAACATGTTAACCTCCCGTTATTCTTTGGGATAGTCTATTTTAACGCATTGGAAACTTGGGTTTGAACATATGGTACACCATTTCGGCATGATAGTAAACTTGCAAATTATGATTCATGTTGGATTTGAGACTTGAAACTTTTTTATTCTATATTATGCTATGTAACCAAAACTTGTATACTCGCCAACTTTTTTTGATATATTTTAATACATGTTTCAGGTTGATTGATGAGATGATGTTGAGAAGAAATGCAATTTAGGTGGACTTAGATACACACATAGATTAATTTATCATTATGATGTTATGTTATGTTTTGAAACAATGTTGTTCTTTTATTTGAATCTTGAATGGCATTTCATTGTCACATAGTGTTATGAAGTGTCTTACAATCTAATTTTCGTCTCATCCTGATGTTTCCGCCATCGGTTGGGTGTGACAATACAGTATTAAGAGTTTTCACATTTGCTTATATCTGATAATTATCTGACCAAGTTGTCACTCTACTTTGACTTCTGCTTTGACTTTCGGTTATAACCATTATGGTCAAGCCAATGTTCGAATCAAACATGGCTACGTGATCGTATAAGGTAGGTGATAATCCCCTTTGGGGGCACCTCTTGAAAATCACGTTAAGTTGGTCAAATGACGTGTAAACGTTATGTTAAAATAAAAGTCAAAACCCAGTTTTACAGAAAATGTATAAAATGAACTTATAAATATCTAAACATATATTTTTGAGATTATATCAGTTGGTATAACATATGAGAACATGTTAGATCATGTTCAACCCGTCATTTCCTGCTTATAGTCCGGTTTGCAACCGAAAGTCAAGTAGTTTGACTTCTGCTTTGACTTTCGATTCTGACACGATTTAGCTAAGTTAGCTACTGAATTGAAGTTGCATTATGATCATATTTATATATGGAATAACCCTCTGAGGTTATACCAATTGATCGTAATCAGTTGTCGTATTTTATGCAAGTTCATACATTATGCCTTAAAAATACCTAAAATGCCATTTTTGAGCATAAATGGTTTTAAAACATAATGAGTATATAATTTGTAATACCTACTGATGTGGTAACTTAATAATGATGTTTTGGCATAATGAATTTGACATTGACTCATCCAATCATTCGATACCGCCAATGCATGTACGGTTGACTTATGTAACTTATTTTATATAAGTTAGCCGAATAGGGTCAAACTCCTTCAATTTCTCTTATAATCAGAATGCATTATTGTTTGCCCCATATTATACAAGTCATAGTATTTGTGAGGGTTCAAACTACATTCTATTCAGTCACCGCTTAATCAAGAGAACCGTACCTTTTTCTTTGTATTATAGTTAACCAGTTCAAGTCATATGACTTGAATAAGACCCGTTAACATTCTAATGGATAATAATTCCATTCATTCCAGACTAAGGGCGTCCAGTAAATTGCAACCTTGTTAGTTGTTTTGTTTGAACAGTTGAGCTTATAATCTTTGGATTGTAAAGATTTAAGCCAAGTAAATACTCTTAACCTATTTTCCCTATACGGTAAATTATTACTGCTTGGTCGGGTATGGGATCAATGACCTATGTGTTCAAGAATCCAAATAAACCATTTTAATTCGTATTGCTTGATAACTTAAACATTGGTGTTTAATGCGATCGTGTCCTGGATATCCTCGACTCATTTAATTACAAATGGCCACGACCTAAGCATGGGGTGTAGGCATACACCCGGCAGATGCTAATGTTATGATAAAATATTTTTATAACTGATACGTGGTCGAAAACCGGTGTTTGTAATTGTTTAATTTGATGTTTTTATACAAGTTTTAATTTCGAATAGCCTACTTTTGATTAGATACTTGTTTTGCAGGTCTAGCAGAGTTTAAGGAGCTTTTCGGGAGCTTTACGGGTCACCGGAGTGAAAACCGGACCACCGGGACGCGAAACGGGTCAACCGGGAGCAAGAAACGCAAAAAACAGGAAATGAAGATTTGAGGCACCGTCGCCGACGGCCAAATGGCCCGTCGGCGACGCCCCGTGGAATCATCCGTAGCCCAAAAAGCCCGTAGGCAGCAAGATTGGCCGTCGGTCGTTTTTGAAGAAGCACATACCGTCGCCGACGGGGCTTCAGGCCGTCGGCGACGGTCCCCCTATGTTGACGACGCACAAATGTTGACTTTTTGGGTATGGGAACGAATAAAAAACATGGGGTCATCAATTTTCGGGGAGTTACTCTCTAATAGAGTTTGAATACTCATCTTGGAGCGGAATTATCATTATCTTTCATCACCAATTCACCAACCTTCATCTCTACAACCCGAATCAACAACCGAATCATCACGATTTCCATTCGATAACCCTAATCACCATCTTCACTTCCATCCATTCATTACCACCAACCATTCCAAACCCTAACCACCATTTTTCATCAACTCAAAGCTTCAAGATGATGATGTTCGAGTTCTCAATTTCCGGTGATAGCGTTCGTCCTTCCATGAGCGGCTAATTTCTTGGAGGTTTCACCCCGGTGTAGACTTTTGCAAGAGTTAGGGTTTATTATGTTTTGATGCTTGCTTTGTGACAACTTGAATTGCATTTGAATCTTTAGATAATTGTCCTACGTTTGTATTGAATTTGCGAATTGTCGAGTGAATGATTAAATTTGACTTTGTGAAACGAATACACGTATTTATGCCTTGTCTTTTGAAAGGATTTGCTAGTCCAAAGTAACGAAGTGCATCGTGGTCTGTTGTCTATGATGTTGATAGCTATTGGCACCTAAGCTTTGTGATTGTCAACCCGTTAATGAATTAATTCAAGTAAATCAAATTAAAATACATAGTAACCCTAAGTCTTACATTTGTTGAAACCAGGTGTGAGCCTTGTTTTCTTATTATTGTTCAAACAATCAATTTCATTTCTTTTGCAATTTGTTAATCATTAGTAGTTGATCAATTCAATTGTTTTAAGTAATCTTAATTCAAATCTTTTCAACCAAACAAAAATACATAAAAACAAGATAACTAGCTTCATAAGTTGTGACCCATTATTTCAGTTCAATTAAATCCACTCGCAAACCACATATTCTTCGTGGTTCGACCCCTTGCTACCACTAACTATTTGTTAAGGGTAATTTGGGACTATAAATATTATCTTTGTGTTAGGATTGAACCCTACCAGAGGAACTGATAATGAGAGCCAAAACTGGTTCACATCAGTTGATTCATCATAATCGGCTGTTTGCATTAAACTTTCCCCTTGACAGTGGTTATTTGGAAACTGACAGACTTCAAAGCACTGCTCAATAAGACAACTGTTACTAAAGTACTGATGAAGATTAAAGACTGAAGCTCAATCTACTGACGGAATCCAAGCATTGCTGAAGAGTTAAAGCACTGCCCATTCAAGGTCTGATCACCCTTTGGAGAAAGCACTGATGCTCAACATCAGTGGTTGACTACATCAGTGGAATGAAGAATCAGTGTTTATACATCAGTGCTTAGAATATAATCAGTGTATGTATGGTCAGTAGTTATAGATCAGTGAATAGAGTTTGTTAGGTTATTAGATGTCGCTTTTATGGTGACGTCAGCTGAGATGCTTCAGTGGTTTGGTTTGCCTATAAATGTAACAGTACCCTGTACTGTTACATTTGATTGAATGAGTGAGTTCTTCTCCTCTAGTCCAATCCTTTCATCTTGTACAATCAACCATGGAGTATCAGGCTGAGGGGGAGTTTAGTTTGTAAGATTGCTTTGTAATCTTTTGATTTGCTTTGTAACCTTTTGACTGATGAGAAGCATGTGTTTATCAAAACTATTTTCCTCTTTGATTGTGTTTACAAAGTTTGTATTCATTTCCGCTGCATAAATCATTGAATCATGTTTATTAATTGTTCATTTATTACAAACAAACACAATCATGAGAGCCTCCGATCCTAACAATTGGTATCAGAGCTTGGACAGTCAAATTCGATCTAACAATCAATTTGACATAACAGTTCAGCTCAAAATTCATTAATACTAAGGTTGTTTGCATTTAGTTGAAAAACAGAGTAACGAGTGATCACGTTCAAAGCTGCTATTCAAAAAACTCTGTAAAACAACCAAGATGTCATAAGACACACAAACTTCACCCAACCTAGATCTGAAAACATGTCTGATAACTATGGTATAATCATTTACAAAAATTGTTTTCAATTGCTGTTATGAAGTTCGTGCTGTTTCCATCATGTTCGCTGCTAAGGTGAGTACTTCAGGTCAACAAAAACCTAGGTTTGATTAAATAACTTTAGTGTTTTTGTTAACATAAAAAGAGGGAAATTAAAACCTTAGTTATTAGATCTTGTGTGTTGAAAAATAGGATTGAGAATCCTCAAAAGGACCAAATCAACTCTGTTAAAAATACATTAAGAAAATCAGGTGTTAAATAGTCCGAATCATATGTAATGTGAAATTTGTTATAACCAGATCTCTCAAACATTACTGCAAAATGATTTTGGAATAAGTATTCCTTCAATAAAACCTCCCAGTGAGTATTTCAATACTTATGAATGGAAAGGGTAAAAGGGGAAGAAGAAAAATTTCAAAAACTCAAAAGTGTGTTTATCTCAAAACTTTTGAAGTCAAAAGAAAAGAGTATAAATGTAAAACACTTAAGAGTCCAAATTTGGGTAGATAATGGTCATCAAGCAGCTGTGTGCATTCATTGATTCAGGAAAGTTAAGGTAAAAATTGTATCACCAGTGGTTAAACTTAAAAGAGGACTAGGCAAGTTTTTCAGTGTCATCACATGGTAAAGTCTATATCAGGACTCTCAAAACCTATGTGTACATGTCTCCTCAGTTTTGCAATCAATTGACAAGGAAATGGTCCCAAACAGTGGTTATTACAATGTATTTCAAATCATTGACCATATTCCTAAAACTTGAGGATGATGTGACTATGAGTTTTAATTGGAAACTATACCAGATCCTTCTTGATGCTGTTTTCAGAATAACCTTTAAATTTTTTTTTTCTTGTAAAGGTCTTTCTCAATAAAACAGGATATATTATTCTTTATTTTTCTATAGAATGATATATTTTGTACTTTTACTTGTTTTGGATAGTAAAAGTTTCAATCTCCTGTCAGGATATAAAACCTTTATTTTTGTTGGTGATATTATCCTTAAAAACAAATCAAAAGGAAATGGTACAAGTGTCAAGGTTATGTCAAACTCAAAGTTGTTTTAAAACGGATCAAAGATTGATTGCTAAAAGACCTTAAATACTTGGATACTCATGTCACAATTAAAAATTATGACTCAAAATGAGTGGCCATTGTAAAAGAGTTTTCATCATTTGGGGTACTAAACCACTGTCAGGAATTTATAAAAGCTTCAAAACTTGAAATTGACATGTGGCAAAACCTTGAATGCAAATTCTCATAAAAGCTGCTGACATATTGAACTTGTCAATTTGCATCTAAAATGTATTTTGTTAAGGATAGCATTCTTGCAGATATTTCCTAAATCACCATCAACAGATGTTGGACGTGTTATTGTGACTACACAAAACAAAATCATTCCCCTCATCTGAACATGCAGATGCTCAAAACTTTTGTCAATAGCTTAATCACTGTTTGCACTAACAGTTGCAGATGTAATAGCCCTTCAAATCCTTACCATTTTCTTACCCTAACCACTGTTTTGCTCAAACATCTGTTTCCTAAATATTGTCCGCTGCTGAAAGTCAACCCCTGCTCTCTCATTTCTTTGATAAGCACTGTTGTTCAAAATCAGTGTTTTATCCACTGAAATGCTATCCACTGATAGTAAAAATCACCCAATGTCCTCACTTTGACCGTTGCAACCACTGATACTAGCTTAATCAGTGGTTCCCTAAACAACTGTCCTCTATTATTCATCTTTTCATCAGAGGTTGGCACGTGGTCAGTTCTTAGCCATCAGATCTTTGTAACCGCTGCCACATCAGCATTCACTTTTTCCCTAAATAAAACCCTGATCAAAACCCCCAAACAGGGTTTTACACTGTCGAATTGAATTCCAAAATTCTCTTCTCAAAGCAGTTTCCAACCTTCCATCTCAAATCATTCTTTGTTCTTCTTCATTGAAATGAAGAAATCAAAATCAAAATCATCATCATCTTCCAAAGAGGTCACTCAAATGGCCGCTGAACCCATTGAAATTCCATACAAATCCCCTCACAACTACTTGGGTCTACTCACAAAACCCACCAACAACCACACCTTCGATTCCATCATCGACATCATGACTGCATCAAAGTATAAAACTTTGCTAACAGCAGATGCTCCAATTTACCAACAAACCCAAAGAGAGTTTTGGAAAAATGCTACCCTTGACAAACAGGGAGAGAATGTCATAGCCATCAACTCTTCTATACAGGGTAAAACTATTCAAATCACTCCACAATCCATCTCAGAAGTCTTTAAACTTGACGATCAGCTAGGTAAAACTTCTTTTTCTAAAAGCGAGTTGAAAACTGATTTTTTGGGAAGGGGGTATGCAGAACAAACAAAAAGGGATACCTTACAAAAGGGTTTCTTCCCTTCTGCACCAAGGTTTTTACTCCATACACTTTTGATGTGTGTTTCAAATAAAACAACTGCTTTTAACGAAATACCATTAAAGATCCAATGTCTAGGTTATGCTATTTTACATAATGAAAATTATAACTATTCCCAGAAGATCTTTAATGAATTGGTAAAAAAATGTTGATAGCAAATCATTTTTACTTTTTCCAAGGTTTCTAAGTTACTATTTTAAACAAAAAATTGGAAAAGAAAATGAAAATTTGCTCAAACAAGGTGCTTATTTTCAAATAAATGTTTTAACACCTGAAACATTCACTAGAATGCTAACACATACAAAAACAAAAGCAGAGGTGCCTGAGCAGAATTTAGCAGCTACCACTGCTCCTCAGGTATCTGCTGCTGAGCCCACTGCTCCAGGTGATCATAGCAACACAACCACTGCTTTGAAACCCACACCTGTCATTACCAAAAAGACCAAAAAGAAATCATCCAAAAAGCCCCCCAAACCCAAATCAAAGGCAACTCTGGAAGATGAGATCCCAGAGCCACTGCCAGTGACAACACAAATGTCACCAGAAACCACTGCTGCTACTTCCTCACAGCAGTTGGAAGAAAGATCTCCACCCTTGCCTAAAACTCGTCCTGCATCCTCACAAAAGGATCAGGTTGTAAGCACAGGGACCCCACATTATGAAGCTCTGGGTCCAATTGGATCCATCTTCCTCAGTCCTGATCCCAAGGACATGTCTCTTTCAACACCCATATCTTCACCCCTCACATTACCACAATCCATAATACCCTTGTTGCATGCAGTTGTTATAGCTCAGACACAAACCAGTTCCTCTCTATCACCTATCACTGAGAGTACACTCCAACAAGTGACTGGGTCTGATGCTTATACCTCTGCTATCCCAGCAACAACTGAGGAGGTTACACTGCAGGAATTACAAGTAATTCCTGACAGTAGTTCAAGTGGAGCAGCAACTACAAATGTTGGATCAACAGATCTACATTTGGCCAGTTGTTTCGTCAATCAGACTCCCTTGAAGGCAATTTCTTCTATAGCACCTCTGATAACCACTAGTGAGTGCATTTTGCCCACTGGTACCATCGAAAGGTTATCAAGTGTTGAAGAAAGAAGTCCCCAGTACCGAGAACAAGGGGCATCAATGGATGACTTTTGGAATTCTGTTCCTAAATCACACATTGATATAACCACTGCCGGTGGGGAATCAGATGATCCCATTAATTTGGGTGATGATTCAAAATATCGGGAATTGACGGGCAGAATCGAAAATCTTGAGACATCTGTTGCTGAAATAAAGGATATGGTGCAACAGCTGTTAAAAGCTCCAAATGCACAATCCACTGCGATTCCAGCTCAAGCACCAGCACAACATGCACCTGCTATAAATGAGCTATGGAACTTATTTCAACCCCTGCTCAAAAAACAAAGACAAATGGCAGATCAGCAACACGCAATATATGTGCAAGAATTGAGAAACATGATTGAGTCAAGATTTAGAAACACCCAAGCAGACATCAAGGCTATAAAAGCTCAAATCCTGAACACCATTGGCAAAGCTCCTCCCACTGTACTCTTCATTGATAACCCCCCTCCAGATAATGCCAAAAAGGGGGAGAAAATCAAGCAGTGGAAGAATAAGGGAATAGAAGATGGCCTTTATGTTGAACCAGAAAAAGAAAAATAGGCTTCTAAACCCTCTACCCAAACAGCTGATGGAACTCCTGCTGTGTCAACAACTGTTGTTACAACAGTAGTTTCAGCAGTTGTTAAAGCATTCACTCCAACACACACTACAACCATTGCCTTACCTTCACCTAAAAACACCTCACCACCAAAAGCCATCACTTCAACTACATCACCACCCATCAATCCACCACCTGCTCAAAAGCAGAAGACATCTACTGACACATCAGTAGTTGTAATGACAACAGAGGTTGAAGCACCAGTTGTTTCAACAACTGTTTGCCAATCATCCACCACTGCTCTCTCCATACAACCCATTCTCACATCACAAACAAAACCTCCTTCACCCAAAAAGCTTTACACAAGAAAAAGGAAATTTCAAAAGAATAATGATGATATACCAGCACCCACTCAAATATCCTCCACTAGAATTGAATCTGTTGCTGAAAAATATCCACTGGAATTGGAAGCTGTAAAGGATGAGATGAAACAATTCTATACGATAGATGATCCTTGGGAAAGAAGATTTCCTTCTCTCATTGGCTTCAGGAATCCATTAAACATGAGTGAGTATCTAAAACTCAAAGCCAGGCAAGCAGATATAAGAGCTAGGATTGAGTGCAAAGATCAAGGTGATAAAGGCATTTCTGAGAGAATGGAGTTTTTACTCACTAAGGTCAAACAAATGGAAGATTATGCAAAAGACCTGAGCAAAGACATGTCAAATATGCCACCTGATGCTGCCCTACAAAAGGTAATGAGAAAGGAGTTTCTTGAATTCATCATGAAAGAAAAGTTCTATTCAGCCAAAGAGGAACAATTCAGTGAATGGCCACTCATTGCACTAAAGCATGAGGTAAACAGGATCAAGAGAATCAAGAATGATCCTAGTAAGAAAAGAACAGCTCCAAACTGGAGCAAATACAAGCAGGCCATTGATAAACTTACTTCAGAATACAAAAGAAAGAAGGAGGAGTTGGTGGATGCAAAGGTGGATACTGCTAAAGCCATAGCAAAATGGACAAAGCAGTATACATATGAGGCTTATGAAAGGTTGAAAAGAAGGAAAATGACAGATCCTAATTTACCAAAGAAGCCTAAACACAAAGAGCCAAAACAGGTCATTGATCCTAAACCACTGTTCACATCAGTAGATACCTCTATCATTGTGATAAACCAAGAAAAAAGGAAACTGTTGACCAATGAAGAAGAAAAAGAAAAGGAAGTTGAGTACTTTACAGAAGCCATCAAGAAAATGACTTTAAATGAAGATAGCTCAGTAAAACTTCAAAACCTTGTCAAAAAGGTATTGAACAAACCTGCATAACCAAACACTTCAGCAGATATGACAGCCATTGAGCTAGATCAAAAGAAGAGACAAGAGCTGATTGAAAAAGAGACTGCAGAAGATATAGCTGCAGCGAATGATGTCATAAAAATGGCTTTCGAACAAATGTCTGCTGAAAGTTCACAAATCTTCACAAGGCCAAAATCTCCAAACTCATCAGTAAATAAATCTCTCCCAAGAAACCCATTGGGTTCAAAAATACTAAAATGGATGTCTGATCAAAAGACCCATGTATTGACCCTATTCAGATCCAATGGAGAAGTAAAGCACATATCAAGGGAACAAGCACTGGGCCTAAGTGTTGAAGATCTACAAGATCTCCTTGAGCTTATACTGTGTAGGGATGAGGAAGACACAAGTTCCATGGATTTTGAACTACAATTTAAAGGACAAGTTAGGGAACTTCTGATGAGACAATAAAGATCCAAAATAATGAAGAGTTTTGGCATTATCTGTTCCAGGGGGAGATTGTTGGGATTGAACCCTACCAGAGGAACAGATAATGAGAGCCAAAACTGGTTCACATAAGTGGATTCATCATAATCAGCTGTTTGCATTAAACTTTCCCCTTGACAGTGGTTATCTGGCAACTGACAGACTTCAAAGCACTGCTCAACAAGACAACTGTTACTAAAGTACTGATGAAGAATAAAGACTGAAGGTCAATCTACTGACGGAATCCAAGCACTGCTGAAGAGTTAAAGCACTGCCCATTCAAGGTCTGATCACCCTTTGGAGAAAGAAATGATGCTCAACATCAGTGGTTGACTACATCAGTGGAATGAAGAATCAGTGTTTATACATCAGTGCTTAGAATGTAATCAGTGTCTGTATGGTCAGTAGTTATAGATCAGTGAATAGAGTTTGTTAGGTTGTTAGATTTCGCTTTCATGGTGACGTCAGCTGAGATGCTTCAGTGGTTTGGTTTGCCTATAAATGTAACAGTACCCTGTACTGTTACATTTGATTGACTGAGTGAGTTCTTCTCCTCTAGTCCAATCCTTTCATCTTGTACAATCAACCATGGAGTATCAGGCTGAGGGGGAGTTTAGTTTGTAAGCTTGCTTTGTAATCTTTTGATTTGCTTTGTAACCTTTTGACTGATGAGAAGCATGTGTTTGTCAAAACTATTTTCCACTTTGATTATGTATACAAAGTTTGTATTCATTTCCGCTGCATAAATCATTGAATCATGTTGATTAATTGTTCATTTATTACAAACAAACACAATCATGAGAGCCTCTGATCCTAACACTTTGATTCATTAACGGGTCGACAATCACAAAGCTTAGGTGCCAATCGCTATCAACGTCATAGACAACGGACCATGATGCACTTCGTTACTTTGGACTAGCAAATCCTATCAAAAGACAAGGCATAAATACGTGTATTCATATCACAAAGTCAAATTTAATCATTCACTCGACAATTCGCAAATTCAATACAAACGTAGGACAATTGTCTAAAGATTCAAATGTAATTCAAGTTGTCACAAAGCAAACATCAAAACATAATAAACCCTAACTCTTACAAAAGTCTACACCGGGGTGAAACCTCCAAGAAATTAACCGCTCATGGAAGGACGAACACTATCACCGGAAATTGAGAACTCGAACATCATCATCTTGAAGCTTTGAGTTGATGAAAAATGGTGGTTAGGGTTTGGAATGGTTGGTGGTAATGAATGGATGGAAGTGAAGATGGTGATTAGGGTTATCGAATGGAAATCATGATGATTCGGTTGTTGATTCGGTTTGTAGAGATGAAGATTGGTGAATTGGTGATAAAAGATAATGATAATTCCGCTCTAAGATGAGTATTCAAACTTTATTAGAGTGTAACTCCCCGAAAATTGATGACCCCATGTTTTTGATTCGTTCCCATACCCAAAAAGTCAACATTTGCGCGTCATCAACATACGGGGACCGTCGCCGACGGCCTAAACCCCGTCGGCGACGGTATGTGCTTCTTCAAAAAGGCCGACGACCAATCTTGCTGCCTTCGGGCTTTTTGGGCTACGGATGATTCCACGGGGAGTCGCCGACGGGCCCTTTGGCCATCGGCAACGGTGCCTCAAATCTTCATTTCCTGTTTTTCGCGTTTCTTGCTCCCGGTTGACCCCTTTCGCGTCCCGGTGGTCCGGTTTTCACTCCGGTGACCCGTAAAGCTCCCGAAAAGCTCCTTAAACTCTGCTAGACCTGCAAAACAAGTATCTAATCAAAAGTAGGCTATTCGAAATTAAAACTTGTGTAGAAACATCAAATTAAACAATTACAAGCAACGGTTTTCGACCACGTATCACATCCCCACACTTGTCTTTTGCTTGCCCTCAAGCAAATCTGTTTTTCACTTTCACATGGGTCGAACAACGAATACACTCCCCATTCCCGAGACGAAGGTTAAGGTCTAGTGTCATGCTAAAGTTCAAACTCTTTACAATTTTCAACATATTTAACGGTAAGGTGAAGAATCACATATAACAATGGTTATCCAAGATTAACCCGCCCTCGAAACCAACAATTTATGCACATCCCTCACAATGTTCTCTCCACCCGGTTCATAAATTGGCTAATTTTTATAATGTATTAGCACTTCAAAGAATAATCACTCAAAACTAATTATAACACGTACCCGCATAGGCTTGCAACTCAATCATTCTCCACCACCGATCACGAATACTAACCACAAGTCATAAGGTCTTTATAAGGGTTGTAGCGGGGCTAGGCTAAGGGTAGGAAAGAGGATATTTTAAGTGGCTAAGGCGATGGAAATTCGATTTTTATTACGAACCACTAAACTAAACAAAACCAAATATAAACTTCAGCTATGAGGCAACAACTTTCGCCCTTTTATTCAACAACTACTAACACGTCTTTTTGTTCTTTTCTCAATGGTTTTCGCTTCTTTTTCATAACATTTTTTATGCAAACAATCAAATACAACTATACAAATACGACTCCTATAATCGAATTTCCATCACACGGGTTTAAAAGAAAAAATGTTTAAGGTTATGGGCTATAGGGTGGTCAAACGAAAGGATTAGGCTCAAAATTGGCTACTAGGGGATAATTGTTGGGTAAGGATATAAAAATGGTGTAAAATGGAAAAGGTTTACCTAATGCCTTAATCATTCTCGTGCTTGTATTCGGTCTATGGTCTCGAACGTATCAAAAGTTGCAAGTTCTACAATAGGCGACTAATGGTCCACTCAAACAAAGAAACATGTATATGTAAATCTATGATATAAAGTGGCTCAAGACCTCACGTATAAGGGTATGGTATGTGATATGTATAAAATGCTAGTTTCTTAGGCGGATTATTCCCAAATAACCACCCGCTAAATACCCGTCATGCTATTAATTTGAACTTCACCATGACAAAAGACCAAATGGATTGTGACATCCCTCGTTGACTTAGTTACTTGTGCTTTAAGATCGCTTTTGAAACAAGACATTTTTGAAAATGTGAAAGAACTAGAGTTTTAAAAACGCACAAGGGATGTGACACGGCTAACTTCCCAAAATTTCACCCCGGACAAATAAAATACAATTTACAATCCACTTATTTGCTAACTAAAAATCAAAAGTAAAAAGAAACGTATGCACCTGATTTTTGAGCTCATTCCTCGTGTGCTCTTCTTCTCTTCAAGAAAGCAGTCATCTCACGAACATAATGTACCTACAAATCTTAACCCTTGTGTAGAAGCATACTTCTCACAACCATCAAAATTTGTTAGTTACCTAGTTCTACCACTTTTATGAAAACATTACCAAGCCATACGTTATTTCACTTTGATTTATGTGGAAAATTAATTTACAACAATAACAATAACAAACCTAACCAATCGATCGTAATCAGTTGTCGTATTTTATACAAGTTCATACATTATGCCTTAAAAATACCTAAAATGCCATTTTTGAGCATAAATGGTTTTAAACCATAATGAATATATAATTTGTAATACCTACTGATGTGGTAACTTAAAAATGATGTTTTGGCATAATGAATTTGACATTGACTCATCCAATCATCCGATACCGCCAATGCGTGTACGGTTGACTTATGTAACTTATTTTATATAAGTTAGCCGAATAGGGTCAAACTCCTTCAATTTCTCTTATAATCAGAAGGTATTATTGTTTGCCCCATATTATACAAGTCATAGTATTTGTGAGGGTTCAAACTACATTCTATTCAGTCACCGCTTAATCAAGAGAACCGTACCTTTTTCTTTGTATTATAGTTAACCAGTTCAAGTTATATGACTTGAATAAGACCCGTTAACATTCTAATAGATAATAATTCCATTCATTCCAGACTAAGGGCGTCCAGTAAATTGCAACCTTGTTAGTTGTTTTGTTTGAACGGTTGAGCTTATAATCTTTGGATTGTAAAGATTTAAGCCAGGTAAATACTCTTAACCTATTTTCCCTATACGGTAAATTATTACTGCTTGGTCGGGTATGGGATCAATGACCTATGTGTTCAAGAATCCAAATAACCCGTTTTAATTCGTATTGCTTGATAACTTAAACATTGGTGTTTAATGCGATTGTGTCCTGGATATCCTCGACTCATTTAATTGCAAATGGCCACGACCTAAGCACGGGGTGTAGGCATACACCCGGCAGATGCTAATGTTATGATAAAATATTTTATAACTGATACGTGGTCGAAAACCGGTGCTTGTAATTGTTTAATTTGATGTTTTTACACAAGTTTTAATTTCGAATAGCCTACTTTTGATTAGATACTTGTTTTGCAGGTCTAGCAGAGTTTAAGGAGCTTTTCGGGAGCTTTACGGGTCACCGGAGTGAAAACCGGACCACCGGGACGCGAAACAGGTCAACCGGGAGCAAGAAACGCAAAAAACAGGAAATGAAGATTTGAGGCACCGTCGCCGACGGCCAAAGGGCCCGTCGGCGACGCCCCGTGGAATCATCTGTAGCCCAAAAAGCCCGTAGGCAGCAAGATTGGCCATCGGCCGTTTTTGAAGAAGCACATACCGTCGCCGACGGGGCATCAGGCCGTCGGCGACGGTCCCCCTATGTTGACGACGCGCAAATGTTGACTTTTTGGGTATGGGAACGAATCAAAAACATGGGGTCATCAATTTTCAGGGAGTTACACTCTAATAGAGTTTGAATACTCATCTTGGAGCGGAATTATCATTATCTTTCATCACCAATTCACCAACCTTCATCTCTACAACCCGAATCAACAACTGAATCATCACGATTTCCATTCGATAACCCTAATCACCATCTTCACTTCCATCCATTCATTACCACCAACCATTCCAAACCCTAACCACCATTTTTCATCAACTCAAAGCTTCAAGATGATGATGTTCGAGTTCTCAATTTCCGGTGATAGCGTTCGTCCTTCCATGAGCGGCTAATTTCTTGGAGGTTTCACCCCGGTGTAGACTTTTGCAAGAGTTAGGGTTTATTATGTTTTGATGTTTGCTTTGTGACAACTTGAATTACATTTGAATCTTTAGACAATTGTCCTACGTTTGTATTGAATTTGCGAATTGTCGAGTGAATGATTAAATTTGACTTTGTGAAACGAATACACGTATTTATGCCTTGTCTTTTGATAGGATTTGGTAGTCCAAAGTAACGAAGTGCATCGTGGTCCGTTGTCTATGACGTTGATAGCGATTGGCACCTAAGCTTTGTGATTGTCGACCCGTTAATGAATTAATTCAAGTAAATCAAATTAAAACACATAGTAACCCTAAGTCTTACATTTGTTGAAACCGGGTGTGAGCCTTGTTTTCTTATTATTGTTCAAACAATCAATTTCATTTCTTTTGCAATTTGTTAATCATTAGTAGTTGATCAATTCAATTGTTTTAAGTAATCTTAATTCAAATCTTTTCAATCAAACAAAAATACATAAAAACAAGATAGCTAGCTTCATAAATTGTGACCCATTATTTCAATTCAATCAAATCCACTCGCAAACCATATACTCTTCGTGGTTCGACCCATTGCTACCACTAACTATTTGTTAAGGGTAATTTGGGACTATAAATATTATCTTTGATTCATTAACGGGTCGACAATCACAAAGCTTAGGTGCCAATCGCTATCAACATCACAGACAACGGACCACGATGCACTTCGTTACTTTGGACTAGCAAATCCTATCAAAAGACAAGGCATAAATACGTGTATTCGTTTCACAAAGTCAAATTTAATCATTCACTCGACAATTCGCAAATTCAATACAAACGTAGGACAATTGTCTAAAGATTCAAATGTAATTCAAGTTGTCACAAAGCAAACATCAAAACATAATAAACCCTAACTCTTACAAAAGTCTACACCGGGGTGAAACCTCCAAGAAATTAGCCGCTCATGGAAGGACGAACGCTATCACCGGAAATTGAGAACTCGAACATCATCATCTTGAAGCTTTGAGTTGATGAAAAATGGTGGTTAGGGTTTGGAATGGTTGGTGGTAATGAATGGATGGAAGTGAAGATTGTGATTAGGGTTCTCGAATGGAAATCATGATGATTCAGTTGTTGATTCGGTTTGTAGAGATGAAGGTTAGTGAATTGGTGATGAAAGATAATGATAATTCCGCTCCAAGATGAGTATTTAAACTCTATTAGAGTGTAACTCCCCGAAAATTGATGACCTCATGTTTTTTATTCGTTCCCATACCCAAAAATTCAACATTTGCACGTCGTCAACATAGCGGGACCGTCGCCGACGACCTAAAGCCCCGTCGGCGACGGTATGTGCTTCTTAAAAAACGGTCGACGGCCAATCTTGCTGCCTACGGGCTTTTTGGGCTACGGATGATTCCACGGGGCTTCGCCGACGGGCCCTTTGGCCCCTCAAATCTTCAATTCCTGTTTTTCACGTTTCTTGCTCCCGATTGACCCGTTTTGCGTCCCGGTGGTCCGGTTTTCACTCCGGTGACCCGCAAAGCTCCCGAAAAGCTCTTTAAACTCTGCTAGACCTGCAAAACAAGTATCTAATCAAAAGTAGGCTATTCGAAATTAAAACTTGTGTAAAAACATCAAATTAAACAATTACAAGCACCGGTTTTCGACCACGTATCACATCCCCACACTTGTCTTTTGCTTGCCCTCAAGCAAATCTGTTTTTCACTTTCACGTGGGTCGAACAACGAATACACTCCCCATTCCCGAGACGAAGGTTAAGGTCTAGTGTCATGCTAAAGTTCAAACTCTTTACAATTTTCAACATATTTAACGGGAAGGTGAACAATCACATATAACAATGGTTATCCAAAATTAACCCGCCCTCGAAACCAACAATTTATACACATCCCTCACAATGTTCTCTCCACTCGGTTCATAAATTGGCTAATTTTTATAATGTATTAGCACTTCAAAGAATAATCACTCAAAACCGATTAGAACACGTACCCGCATAGGCTTGCAACTCAATCATTCTCCACCACCGATCACGAATACTAAGCACAAGTCAAAAGGTCTTTATAAGGGTTGTAACGGGGCTAGGCTAAGGGTAGGAAAGAGGATATTTTTAAGTGGCTAAGGCGATGGAAATTCGATTTTTATTACGAACCACTAATCTAAACAAAACCAAATATAAACATCAGCTATGAGGCAACAACTTTCGCCCTTTTATTCAACAACTACTAACACATCTTTTTGTTCTTTTCTCAATGGTTTTCACTTCTTTTTCATAACATTTTTTTATGCAAACAATCAAATACAAGTATACAAATACGACTCCTATAATCGAATTTCCATCACACGGGTTTAAAAGAAAAAGGTTTAGGGTTATAGGCTATAGGGTGGTCAAACGAAAGGATTAGGCTCAAAATTGGCTACTAGGGGATAATTGTTGGGTAAGGCTATAAAAGTGGTGTAAAATGGAAAAAAGGTTTACCTAATGCCTTAATCATTCTCATGCTTGTATTCGGTCTATGGTCTCGAACGTATCAAAAGTTGCAAGTTCTACAATACGCGACTAATGGTCCACTCAAACAAAGAAACATGTATATGTAAATTTATGATATAAAGTGGCTCAAGACCTCACGTATAAGGGTATGGTATGTGATATGCATAAAATGCTAGTTTCTTAGGCAGAGTATTCCCAAATAACCACTCGCTAAATACCCGTCATGCTATTAATTTGAACTTGACCATGACAAAAGACCAAATGGATTGTGACATCCCTCGTTGACTTAGTTACTTGTGCTTTAAGATCGCTTTTGAAACAATACATTTTTGAAATTTTTTTGAAATTTTCCCCCATCCCCACACTTGAGGTAAACATTGTCCTCAATGTGTAGTCTTTAAATGAACGGGTCAAAATCGAAAACTTTTACTACTCCCCCATCCCCACACTTGAGGTAAACATTGTCCTCAATGTGTAAGAACTAGAGTTTTAAAAACGCACAAGAGATGTGACACGGCTAACTTCCCAAAATTTCACCCCGGACAAATAAAATACAATTTACAATCCACTTATTTGCTAACTAAAAATCAAAAGTAAAAAGAAACGTATGCACCTGATTTTTGAGCTCATTCCTTGTGTGCTCTTCATCTCTTTAAGAAAGCAGTCGTCCCACGAACATAATGTACCTACAAATCTTAACCCTTGTGTAGAAGCATGCTTCTCACAACCATCAAAATTTGTTAGTTACCTAGTTCTACCACTTTTATGAAAACATTACCAAGCCATACGTTATTTCACTTTGATTTATGTGGAAAAATAATTTACAACAATAACAAACCTAACTCACTTTCGTAGGAATCACGGTTGCATTTAGCTTATGCAACAAGCCCTTTTAAACCCCCCAATAGCTTGGGAGGACGAGAGGTCTCATGAGGGTTATGTAGGGAACACACCCACAACGTTCATTTAACTAGGCACAAAATAAAAATAACGAAATAAAGATAAAGAAAACAAAATATACAACAACAACAACACAAAACATACCATGCCTTTACCGCTGATATCTCTCGTTAGGGTTAACTGGCGGGTTTGGCTGGTATTGATAACCAGTGAGGGTCTCAAACATCTCCCTATAGTTATCAAGTGGACTCTGCTCTCCTTGAGGTGGTGGTTGGTAAGGAATCGGGATGAAGCTGGAGCCTACTGCCTCGGGCCAGTGAGGGGTTGGATCGGATGGGCCTCGTGGATGGGGAAGGTTGGGGTAATCGGTCCACCCCGAGTGTTCGGCATAAGGGAGACCGGCTTCATAGTCTCTTTGTTGTCGCTCCTGATCGTGGAGCACCTTGGCATTATTAATAGCCATTTGGTTAGAAACACATAAAGCTCTCCATCGGCGTTGTTCCAATTCTCTTTGTTCGTTTTGCCGCCTTGCCTCATCTTCCTCCCATGCCCGTCTTCGGGCCCTATCTTCCTCTTGCAACTGTAACAAGCGTTCCATTTGTGACCTTTGTAGCGCTTGTTGCAATTGTTGTTCCTCCATCATCTCGCGAAAGGATGCTTGGAAAGCCCACTGTTCGTGCGTGTACGCCCCGTGCGTCTCTTTCCATCCTTTCCTTCTTACCTCATATTCTCTTCCCTCACCTATACATGCCGAGACGTTATCATAAACCGCTTGTTGCCCGCGGTTCCAATTCCGGTACGTCGGCCCTTGTCTTTGATTCACAAAGTCCGCTACATCGGCAGAAATTTCCCCATGTTTCCTCCTGTATCTCTGCCTTGGTCCCCGTGGACCGGGAGGCTCCGTCTCATCCTCCATATCAACCATCTCCTCATCTTCATCTTCCTCTTCATCACCCTCTCTCGGTTTAGTGTATCGGTAACTGTTTCCTTGTTCATCCTCGACTGTGTGAAGATGACCAAAAACCTTAACCGTTATCTTTCAATGTCGCCTCATGGAGGTGAAGGTGAAGTTGAACTGATCGATGAGTTTAGACACCCACAGCGACTCCTGAGGCAATGCATTTTGCTGCAAAATCATCGCGCTGATCAATCTCACATAAGGGATCATCTTTTGAATGATTCCCTTGTATCCCACGTATTGATCATCATGATTTAGCGCCATGATAGCCTTGGCGTCCCATACAACAACGAATGTAAAACCCGGCAGTCGGGTGCCTTCACTGTCCTGCGGTCCCCAAACCGCACCATAACATTCTCCAACTAAATTCCTTGTAGTATTTTACCTTCCAAAGACAAATCATTTCTGGACTCCCCTGCACCCCCAGAACCTGGCAATACCGATGCTAGCATTTGATCCGGATCAGCCGTGTTTGCCTTGTTATCCAGAAAATGGTCGTAGTCATAGTAGTCATATGCTTCAACCCCAAGCGAATCAAATCTCGCGATGGCATTCATGTGCTCAAATGACATAATCATTTGATTTTTGCCAATATTGTCGATCAACTGCCACGTAGGAGCTGGCCCATCAGAATGTTCAAACCGTAGAGTAGACAACCATTCACAAACTGCGCCTAAATACACCCGGGTGTATTTGGAGAATGTTATGGTGCGGTTTGTGGACCGTGGGACAGTGAAGGCACCCGACTACCGGGTTTTACATTCGTTGTTGTATGGGACGCCAAGGCTATCATGGCGCCAAATCGTGATGATCAATACGTGGGATACAAGGGAATCATTCAAAAGATGATCCCTTATGTGAGATTGATCAGCGCGATGATTTTGCAGCAAAATGCATTGCCTCAGGAGTCGCTGTGGGTGTCTAAACTCATCGATCAGTTCAACTTCACCTTCACCTCCATGAGGCGACATTGGAAGATAACGATTAAGGTTTTTGGTCATCTTCACACAGTCGAGGATGAACAAGGAAATAGTTACCGATACACTAAACCGAGAGAGGGTGATGAAGAGGAAGATGAAGATGAGGAGATGGTTGATATGGAGGATGAGACGGAGCCTCCCGGTCCACGGGGACCAAGGCAGAGATACAGGAGGAAACATCGGGAAATTTCTGCCGATGTAGCGGACTTTGTGAATCAAAGACAAGGGCCGACGTACCAGAATTGGAACCGCGGGCAACAAGCGGTTTATGATAACGTCTCGGCATGTATAGGTGAGGGAAGAGAATATGAGGTAAGAAGGAAAGGATGGGAAGAGACGCACGGGGCGTACACGCAAGAACAGTGGGCTTTCCAAGCATCCTTTCGCGAGAGGATGGAGGAACAACAATTGCAACAAGCGCTACAAAGGTCACAAATGGAACGCTTGTTACAGTTGCAAGAGGAAGATAGGGCCCGAAGACGGGCATGGGAGGAAGATGAGGCAAGGCGGCAAAACGAACAAAGAGAATTGGAACAACGCCAATGGAGAGCTTTATGTGTTTCTAACCAAATGGCTATTAATAATGCCAAGGTGCTCCACGATCAGGAGCGACATCAAAGAGACTATGAAGTCGGTCTCCCTTATGCCGAACACTCGGGGTGGACCGATTACCCCAACCTTCCCCATCCACGAGGCCCATCCGATCCAACCCCTCACTGGCCCGAGGCAGTAGGCTCCAGCTTTATCCCGATTCCTTACCAACCATCACCTCAAGGAGAGCAGAGTCCACTTGATAACTATAGGGAGATGTTTGAGACCCTCACTGGTTATCAATACCAGCCAAACCCGCCAGTTAACCCTAACGAGAGATATCAGCGGTAAAGGCAATGTATGTTTTGTGTTGTTGTTGTTGTATATTTTGTTTTCTTTATCTTTATTTCGTTATTATTTATTTTGTGCCTAGTTAAATGAACGTTGTGTGTGTGTTCCCTACATAACCCTCACGAGACCTCTCGTCCTCCCAAGCTATTGGGGGGTTTAAAAGGGCTTGTTGCATAAGCTAAATGCAACCGTGATTC
This sequence comes from Helianthus tuberosus, assembly GCA_030545235.1. Lineage (NCBI taxonomy): Eukaryota > Viridiplantae > Streptophyta > Magnoliopsida > Asterales > Asteraceae > Helianthus > Helianthus tuberosus. The sequence continues at coordinate 46,047,649 of CM060428.1, forward strand.
CTACGAAAGTGAGTTAGGTTTGTTATTGTTGTAAATTAATTTTCCACATAAATCAAAGTGAAATAACGTATGGCTTGGTAATGTTTTCATAAAACTGGTAGAACTAGGTAACTAACAAATTTTGATGGTTGTGAGAAGCATGCTTCTACACAAGGGTTAAGATTTGTAGGTACATTATGTTCGTGGGACGACTGCTTTCTTGAAGAGAATAAGAGCACACGAGGAATGAGCTCAAAAATCAGGTGCATACGTTTCTTTTTACTTTTGATTTTTAGTTAGCAAATAAGTGGATTGTAAATTGTATTTTATTTGTCTGGAGTGAAATTTTGGGAAGTTAGCCGTGTCACATCCCGTGTGCGTTTTTAAAACTCTAGTTCTTACACATCGAGGACAATGTTTACCTCAAGTGTGGGGATGGGGGAGTAGTAAAAGTTTTCGATTTTGACACGTTCATTTAAAGACTACACATTGAGGACAATGTTTACCTCAAGTGTGGGGATGGGGGAAAATTTCAAAAAAATTTCAAAAATGTTTTGTTTCAAAAGCAATCTTAAAGCACAAGTAACTAAGTCAACGAAGGATTTCACAATCCATTTGGTCTTTTGTCATGGTCAAGTTCAAATTAATAGCATGACGGGTATTTAGCGAGTGGTTATTTGGGAATAATCTACCTAAGAAACTAGCATTTTATACATATCACATACCATACCCTTATACGTGAGGTCTTGAGCCACTTTATATCATAGATTTACATATACATGTTTCTTTGTTTGAGTGAACCATTAGTCGCGTATTGTAGAACTTGCAACTTTTGATACGTTCGAGACCATAGACCGAATACAAGCATGAGAATGATTAAGGCATTAGGTAAACCTTTTTCCATTTTACACCATTTTTATATCCTTACCCAACAATTATCCCCTAGTAGCCAATAATGAGCCTAATCCTTTCGTTTGACCACCCTATAGCCTATAACCTTAAACCTTTTTCTTTTAAACCCGTGTGATGGAAATTCGATTATAGGATTCGTATTTGTATAGTGTTTGCATAAAAAAATGTTATGAAAAAGAAGTGAAAACCATTGAGAAAAGAACAAAAAGATGTGTTAGTAGTTGTTGAATAAAAGGGCGAAAGTTGTTGCCTCATAGCTGATATTTATATTTAGTTTTGTTTAGTTTAGTGGTTCGTAATAAAAATCGAATTTCCATCGCCTTAGCCACTTAAAAATATCCTCTTTCCTACCCTTAGCCTAGCCCCGTTACAACCCTTATAAAGACCTTATGACTTGTGCTTAGTATTCGTGATCGGTGGTGGAGAATGATTGAGTTGCAAGCCTATGTGGGTACGTGTTCTAATCGGTTTTGAGTGATTATTCTTTGAAGTGCTAATACATTATAAAAATTAGCCAATTTATGAACCGAGTGGAGAGAACATTGTGAGGGATGTGTATAAATTGTTGGTTTCGAGGGCGGGTTAATCTTGGATAACCATTGTTATATGTGATTGTTCACCTTCCCGTTAAATATGTTGAAAATTGTAAAGAGTTTGAACTTTAGCATGACACTAGACCTTAACCTTCGTCTCGGGAATGGGGAGTGTATTCGTTGTTCGACCCACGTGAAAGTGAAAAACAGATTTGCTTGAGGGCAAGCAAAAGACAAGTGTGGGGATGTGATACGTGGTCGAAAACCGGTGCTTGTAATTGTTTAGTTTGATGTTTTTACACAAGTTTTAATTTCGAATAGCCTACTTTTGATTAGATACTTGTTTTGCAGGTCTAGCAGAGTTTAAGGAGCTTTTCGGGAGCTTTACGGGTCACCGGAGTAAAAACCGGACCACCGGGACGCGAAACGGGTCAACCGGGAGCAAGAAACGCGAAAAACAGGAAATGAAGATTTGAGGGGCCAAAGGGCCCGTCGGCGACGCCCCGTGGAATCATCTGTAGCCCAAAAAGCCCGTAGGCAGCAAGATTTGCCGTCGGCCGTTTTTTAAGAAGCACATACCGTCGGCGACGGGGCTTCAGGTCGTCGGCGACGGTCCCCCTATGTTGACGACGCGCAAATGTTGACTTTTTGGGTATGGGAACGAATAAAAAACATGGGGTCATCAATTTTCGGGGAGTTACACTCTAATAGAGTTTGAATACTCATCTTGGAGCGGAATTATCATTATCTTTCATCACCAATTCACCAACCTTCATCTCTACAACCCGAATCAACAACCGAATCATCACGATTTCCATTCGATAACCCTAATCACCATCTTCACTTCCATCCATTCATTACCACCAACAATTCCAAACCCTAACCACCATTTTTCATCAACTCAAAGCTTCAAGATGATGATGTTCGAGTTCTCAATTTCCGGTGATAGCGTTCGTCCTTCTATGAGCGGCTAATTTCTTGGAGGTTTCACCCCGGTGTAGACTTTTGTAAGAGTTAGGGTTTATTATGTTTTGATGCTTGCTTTATGACAACTTGAATTACATTTGAATCTTTAGATATTTGTCCTACGTTTGTATTGAATTTGCGAATTGTCGAGTCAATGATTAAATTTGACTTTGTGAAACGAATACACGTATTTATGCCTTGTTTTTTGATAGGATTTGCTAGTCCAAAGTAACGAAGTGCATCGTGGTCCATTGTCTATGAAGTTGATAGCGATTGGCACCTAAGCTTTGTGATTGTCGACCCGTTAATGAATTAATTCAAGTAAATCAAATTAAAACACATAGTAACCCTAAGTCTTACATTTGTTGAAACCGGGTGTGAGCCTTGTTTTCTTATTATTGTTCAAACAATCAATTTCATTTCTTTTGCAATTTGTTAATCATTAGTAGTTGATCAATTCAATTGTTTTAAGTAATCTTAATTCAAATCTTTTCAATCAAACAAAAATACATAAAAACAAGATAGCTAGCTTCATAAGTTGTGACCCATTATTTCAATTCAATCAAATCCACTCGCAAACCACATACTCTTCGTGGTTCGACCCATTGCTACCACTAACTATTTGTTAAGGGTAATTTGGGACTATAAATATTATCTTTGATCGGAGCGCAACACTCCGATCAATAACCCAATATGGGTTTACCCAATAAGGGTATTAAAGTGGTGTGTCGGTTAATCATGTTCTCGGCATAGTTTTCGGGCCCATACGTATTGACAAGCATGTACCACTGATAACAAGAGATATAAAGTTATTTATGAAAATATATGTACCATATGGTACATAAAATTATTTTGAAATATTTTCAAAATGTGTCGGTTATTTGTGTGTACCAGTGAAAACTGACGTATCTTTAAAAGACTAGGCGCAGGTTGCAAAGCACGTAAATAGGCTGGAAGCTGCCCGATAATTGCTTAAGTGGAATTTGCAACTCCATGCAAGAAGGCTAATGGTCTTTTTATGTGATCATTTGATACTCGATCCGCATGTGGATCTTTTATACACTTTCGATCATTATAATATTTGAACTTTTGGACAATTGTAATTTGTAATAATATTTTATACTCCCAAGACTTTTGTTGTGTTAATTGTGAATATCTATATCAATTTGTCACGCATAAATCTCAAGTCCGGGCCCACCGGGAAATCAGGGTGTGACAATAAATCGAACCAAAGGTTTCCAAGAACAAAGTTCTTTTTATAATAATCAAATACAAAAACTAATCGTAAACATTGAACCAATACCACTATTTATACTAGACCCTAACAAACTTAGAGATAAACATAAATAAACTAAATAAATAAAAGATACAATAATTAATAAAAGACTCGATAATTAAGAAATCAGACGACTCCGTCAACGAGTCCGAGATATTGAAGAGTCCGAGATATTGAAGAGTCTGAGACGATCGACAAGATCTCGGGCTCAACGTGAAGGTGAATACTTGTTTGCTCGTAGAGTCGCCGACAGAGGCAACGGCATTAGTGTTTTATATTCACGTGCTCGTGGTGAAGATCGACACCCTACTCGCAGAGTCGCCGACCGAGGCTGCGATGGAGTCTATCTTGACCCACGGGATCTTAAGATCGAACGGGTCCGTCAACGAGTCCGAGCTCTTGAAGAGATCAAATGGCTCCATCAACGAGTCCAGGATCTTGAACTAAAATGGGAGATGCATGTTAAAGAAACCGAGTCGGGAACTATCGTCCGGGACGATGTGAACGAGAAAGAGGAGCATCCTTTTTGCCATCCCCACCCCCAGTTTCACGAACTGTTTGGTCAAGATTGTTTCTCCGAAGAAGGACCAAGATTCGATAAAGACGGGATTGAACCGGACGAGGAAGAATTCAAATGGGTGTAGATTTGACCAAACCAACTGTTATCGAGGAATTTCAAATTAAAATGGATGAAGTGGTAGAAATACGTTCTGGAATTTACGATATGAAAAATAAGAAAAGTAATTTAATTTTCACCAAAAATATGGAGGTAATGATAAGGATGATTTGATAGACAAAAGTGATCATCTACAAAGTGGACGTACACGTGAGCATCAAGTTTGTGTTATGGATAATTTATTAAATTATAGCAATTTAAATCGTGACAAAGATTTACACAGAGATGTTGGGTCGGTGGATGAATCAAAAAGAGTTGATGGACTATATGGATTATCGCGTAGTATACCCTGGCCAATATTTAAGTCCAGTGGGTGCACACTCTCGAGAGATTATAAAGTATACAAAATGGAAATGGACTTATGTGTACGACTTCCCAAAAACGTCAATGGGGACCACTAGCGAACACCCAAATCCAATTCGGGGGTCGGTTCAATGCTCCATTAAATCCAGGGGGTGCAGGTCCAAAGTCAGTCGAGACATGTGAAGTTGAAATGTTTAGGTCGGTCGTGAAAATAATAAATAGGAAGCGAGTTGATGTTCCTTTTGATCCTGGTGGCTTTGGTCCGAAAGCAAAACTCGAGGACGAGTTTTTTTTCGAAGACGGGGAGTATGATGCAGGAGATTCCTACCCAATGAACCGAACTAGATTCAAACTCGTGGGCAGCCCATATTGAAGATTATGAAGATTACATTTTTATGGAAACTGATCAAGACTTATCTTTTATAATTTTTAATGTTAATCTTTTTATTTCGTTTCCTGTTATTTGGGGATTTGGTTTCTAGTTTATCTTTTCCATTGATTATAAATTAGGATATTGGGTTTATGTTTATAGTAGTTTTTGGTTGATTTATAATACAAAAGAACATTGTTCTTAAACCTCTGGTTTCGTTATGAGACTTTGATTAACGAAATGATCTTGAGCCATTTGATTGCACGCGAAACTGCATCACAAAATTATGTGACCCCACCACCACCACCACCCCTGTGTTTGCATCATGCATAACCAGTAACCACAAAGGTGGTCTAACTGCTTATACAGAACTCCATCTTGGTAAGTACCGTCATGTATATTATCTACAAGGGGATGTTTCAGAAACTTCTACAGTATAGTTCTAAGGGTTTGAATACAGAACTCCATCTTGGTAAGTACCATCATGTATATTATCTACAAGGGGATGTTTCAGAAACCTCTACGGTATAGTTCTAAGGGTTTGAAGGAAGGGAGATCATATTGTATTTTTTAGGGGTTTGGTTATAGTGAGGCGTTTGGTTCGCTTGATGCTTATAAAGGAAGTGAGATACTTCAAAGAATTGGAATTGGAGTTGATTTTAGTGGACTGTCTAATATGTTTGTTTTGTATATTTTTTAGAGGATTTGGGATGAAAATTAAAAATATTACAAAAATACCCTTTAAATTCTCGTTGATTGCTTACTCCGAGCTAGGGCTGCTAAAAAACTCATGGCTCGCTCGAGATCGACTTGTTTATAAACGAGTCGGACTTAGCTGGCTAGGTTTGTAAATGAGCCAAGCTCGAGTCAATCTTCTCCAGCTTCGGTTGTTCACTAGGTTTCAATCGTTTATGTTATTCAATCGTGCTTTTGAGGTTCATATGGTATCTGATCTTTCGATTTATGAAGGAGAAGTGGATGATGATAAGGGGGTGGTAGTTGAGAATTCGGGTTTTGGTTATATTTCAGCATATCATTGGAACATTTAGAACTAAATGCACCCCTAAATCTGTTGATTGTAGGGATGAGCAAATCCCGATCCCGTTCTGATACCGTCCCGATCCCGAATTTCGCCAAAACTGGGTACCGATACCGATACCGAAATATGTCGGTACGGTATGGTATCGGTACGGTAGCTGCATTTGAAAGTAGAATTCGGTACTTTACCGGTACCGTACCGAACCGGTACCGGTACCGATACCGAAAATGCCAAAAAGTGGATACCGTTTCCGGTACCGAAAAAATTCGGTACGGTATTTTCGGGATCGGGATGGTATCGGGACGGCATCGGTATTTAATACCAAATGCTCATCCCTAGTTGATTGAGGGACTGAATTTTAATTACTATTTCTTTCTTGAGCAACTAAACGTAATTAATTTGGATTATAATTCAAATTTCATTAAATTACATAAGCAAGCGTATTCGTATTACGATTTATCAACCATACGTATAAAATAGAAATGCTGATAAAATGGGCCGCTCATTTTCTTCTTGGTCTTGGGTGTGTTGGACACTTGGGCTTCGTAAGCTAACAGGCCAGGCCTATTCTTATTAGTCTATTTTAATTAGTTTAATCTATTATCTATTATCTATTATCTATTATATATAATAAATAAATTAGATTTGGGACACTTGTCATCTCCTTGTGCAACATTTGGTGTTTTTGGCGGGAAAATGTTGGTTACTTTTTATTTTTATATGGGTACCACGTGTTATACCAAACCCGTTTTTTTACCCGAATATATAAACTATCTAATAAACCTAAATCACCCATTCGCCTCATTTCACACTTACAGAACCCTAAATCCCTCACTCTTCTCCTTCACACTTCCTAATTTCGCTTTCTTCTTCACCTTCAAGACTATGAAGTTCAATCAATTCAACGTGTTATCAACCCGTTTTGTTATATTTGATAATCAAACACTTTTCCATCTATAAAATTCACAAACCCTAACTGTGGATCATTCGCTGATTAAGTAGTTCCATCACCAAGTTCTTCCGATTTCACTAGGATTTGGTATGTTAACCCTAATTTCGTTTTATACAGATCTTATTAACCCGAATTCAAAACAAGCAGATCATATTAAAATCGTTTTCCCCTTTCCACCTAAACCCTAATACCTTTCCATCTCTCCAGTTCATCGCAGATAATCAAGAAATTTTATGATAAACATGATTGTTCGATTTATGCAGGTAATGAAGAATGTTTATGGTTCCGTACGATTATTGTAAACGTTCAAGTAAAGTGTGGTATTCAAGAATGGGCCATTCCGTAATGAATGTGATTTCGTTCTCCTTGAACAGTGGTTTGTTTATCTGGTGTGTTTGATGTGTGTTTAAAATGATCATTTTGGTTATGTAGGTGTCCAAGATATAGACCATAAATTTTTAACATAGAGTCGTGGAAAATGGAGACGGTGGCCTGTTTGGTGCGGTCGTGGTTCAGAATATGATGAGATTGTTGTGAGTCCCCTGATATATTTTAAATTTTTTTCATGAAAATCTTTAAAGTTTTGTTGGGCTTCAATCCGGTCTTGCAACTCACATTAACCTACGAGTAATGACAATCTTTGTAATGACAGAGAAGAAAATGGACATGTCATTAGGTACTAACACAATCATTGTTTCAGTTAATATTATATTATATTTTCTCTCTATTAGATTGTTGTTTGACCTAAAGATGTATAACAGACGTGGGTGCAGGTGGTTATATTTTTAGATATATTTTAGCTCTTTTTACTCGCAAATTCAAATTTTAAATTTATAAAACACGATATACTACTATCACTCTACACACACGTTAGTTATGTCATATATTTGTTGTTTCAACATCTTAGTCAAATTTTTTTTTGGTTTCGTACAGAACAAGAATCAGAAATTTGCAAACAATGTTGTTCAAGATAGGTCAATGAAGTTGCGTCTCTATATGGACAGGTGTGATGCATGTCAAAACTCATAACACACTGACGTTGTTTTAGACAAGAAACCGCAGTGGTATACGCATACACATTGTTTTGATTTGTAGATTAAGTTTTGACACTTGTTTTTACGATCTTAGGGTGTTCTTGGTCAAAGGAGAACTAATTTTCAAGGGAATCAATTTCCTTTGGCGGCTGGAGCTGCTAGAAAGGCTGCAGTTGCTCCTCTTCGCAATAGTAACTTCTATCGGAACCAGACAGTAACTTCATATAGACCAAGGCAAGTATTGAATTGTGTTTTCTTTTGTGTTCATTAACATGTGTCACACTAGGTGATTTTTGCCTTCCTTAATTCTGGTTGACACCCTTGGAATTGTCTTCCAGAACTTTTTGCTTGAAATAAATCAAGAAACTTTTACAGTGCTCAGAGAAGGTTTGGAAGTTGCTTCTTGAGGTGATTGATTTTGTAATGATCTATGATTTTAATTTAAAATTGTAATTTCGCAAGTCTTTTTTACAGTTGGCTTTGAATTGACGGTAGTGGCCAGTTGGAGATTTATAAGTTGTGGCAAAAAAAAGATGAAGATGGTCAAGATGAAACGTGGCAAAGATGGGTCCGAGTCTCCTGAATAGGTCACAATCTGAACACTTTACAATCACACAATGAAGAATAAATTACACGAATAAAATCTATAATAGATGCATTACAACTACAAGCATCTTATCAGGGGGATTTGCGCTCCAGATGTCTCCTGAACAGGTCACAATCTAAACACTTTACCACCAACCTAACACTAAATAATGAATGCGTTGATTATTTCAAAACGTGACCCGTTTTGGAAACCATTGTAAATTATAGCTGATATAATAATACCAACTTACATGTAATTTTTGTTTTAAATGTTTTATTTACCATTGTGGCAGGTTGTGTTTATGTGAAGCATGAAACAAAAGTGTATGGGGGCTTCAAGAGCTTTTTTTTTTTTTTTGCTTTATCGTACGTATATGTTTGACTATAATCTAAATCACAACTATTTTTTACCATCATATGATATGCAGGATACTATTTTGCTTGGCAAAGAGTATTTGCAGAAGACTTTTCATATAAAAGAATGTGAGTTTTTTTACATTTGATGCTCTAACGCTTCGCTTTTTTATACTTTCCTTATTTAGAAAGTCTGATGATGAAGCTCAACATGTTGAGGTCCAAGTAGTTCTACTTTTCAAACTTTTATAAAATGTTTTCTGATGTTGAAACTTGGAAGAATTGAGAACCCACCGAGCTCATAAGCTAAGACTATAGCTGTGGGTTAGTGTTGAGGTTGATTCCAGTCAAGAAACGAGCTCAAAAAAAACCAAACCAACTTGTCCCAAAATGGAAGCCAATCGCACGAATGAGCAGCCCACTCGCACGAATGGACATCCCATTCGCGCGACTAGACACCCCATTCGTGCGAAGGGCATCTGTTACTCCCGTTCCAGCATTATCCTAAGTGTTGAATGTTATCTCGGATCCACATCTTCCATATGGATGAATCTGTGTTTAACAACAGTGTGAACCATGGAAACCTTGGTTTTCAATCTAGTTCCACCACCTCACTTGGACTTGCAAACGAACACCCAAACAGTCTCCTAGACTCAGATAAGTTAACCCTGCCTCACCTCCAACACTTGACATGTCGGGAATGACACGCCCGGGTTGTCCTTGTTCGGTTGTTTGGTAGTTTATCTATTTACTTTCTGTTATTCATGACCAACCGGTTTGTTAAAAATGTTAATAAACTTGTGCTTTGATGAAACATATAATGAGGTTTATACATCCATATATGACTTCTGTGAACTCTATGACTTACTGGACTGAAAATACTACGTACTATAATAAATAAAACTAAACTTGATCCACAACGTTAACCGATTGATGGTTAAAAAGTAGAAAGAATTTTTGTTCGCACAAATGGACCCCACTCGCGCGAGGGAACCGTTCCGTCGCACGAACAGTGTTGTGATGTTTCGTTTTTTCCGTTTATCTCAATTTTAAGTTCCTCATTGCTGATTCTATTGGGCAAACTAGGACCCATGAAACCACAGTAACTTAGTGTCGCAACGACATTTCGTATTTTCATACTTTAATCCAATTCTGAATCCTCCGTTCAAACTCCAAATGACTCACACCTTCGTTTACCCCATGTAGGGCAACCTCGGTGTTCCTACTTCAACTCAGCAACTAGCGGATTAACAAATGAAGATTTGCAAAACCGTGAATATACTCGACACCCTTTTTTACGTTTTACACTTTTGGGTGCAACTTGGGTGCAACATGTTTATATTATCAGCTTACACAATCACACATACTTTATGCAATCACAAACAAACAATCATTCATACATGCTTAATACATTATTCTCTGATTCATACGTGTTGGAACATTCTTATGTGGTATACTTGTCATTAACTTCGTACGAGCCTCTCCTTAACATGTATAGCGCTATATGAGTAACGCACCGCCCGTAGTCTTGTGGTCATGTTAAGTTAAAAACAAAACGGTCCTATCGTTGCTACGATAGGATTACATTAGCGGTAATCTTTGGGTTGATAATTATAGTTACATGCCAATCGTATGTAAATGTTAATTTTAGATAACAGTTATGCCATGTTGATTGTTTAAACTCTTTTTATATATATGCTATTATTAAACTTGTATAATCGCCAATACATTTTGTATTGAACTATACTTTGAACATTTTGCAAGAGCTTTGATGACGTTGATGTTGAGGAAAGTTAGTAGGGTTGACTAGATACACACGTTAGAAATCTAGCTAGGTTGTTGTATTTGTTTCGAAAACCATGTTGTATTTTGCTTCTTGTTGTACTTGTTGTATTTTGAATTAATGTCGTACTTTGATTTCAAATGTTGTACTTGAGCTGTTATCAATGAAATGAAATCGGTTTTGTTAATTATTGTCACAAATAGGGTTATGAAGTCTCGAGCAATCTTGTTCTCGTCCCGCCCTGATGTTTCCGCCATCGGTTGTGGTGTGACAGATGCATTATGTTAGCTCTTCTATTCATTTTTATTTTCAAATATATTATCTAAAACACCTATATTGCATAGATTTTGCATGTATGATGATGGAAATTCGCAAACCTTTTTGAGTTGTTTAGATCCCATACGGATCGTAAGATTGAATATTGTATTTCGAGTTATCTTCCTCATAATGTCTTATGAGAATCGGGTTATCCGTTTGATTTAGGTTTATTCTTAACAGGTCAACCTCAAGATGAGTGTATCTGTTTTTTAAGATATATGAGCACATAAATAACGTATCTGCTTGATTTCTTTTTGTTAGGCATGTCTTTTCTGATTTGTAACGTAGGTGCGGCCCTTGGGTTCTTTGGGGCCCACAACATACTCAACTCAGTCGCCACCAAGGCCTTCTCACCCAACTACAGCATCGTCGTAGGGTTCCTAACAAGAATCTTGTACCACTGCTCCTTGGCATACTGAACCACCGGTATCTTGCGAAGACCCTCGTCGGCAAGACAGTAATGCATGTCGATAGGTATAACACCACGACGGATGTAGAAAAATTTATGCTTCTAGTCACGTAGACTCTTCGGAGGATCCCTACCGCAGGGCAGAACATTGGCGGTTCGGGAGTTGAGAGAATAGAAACCAACAGTGCAAGAAACGTGATAAAATACGTTGAACATATCCACTAAACGGATTAAACGATAAACCCGACAGATAAACTCAAAATGAGTGATACGGGGCATACCAATAGACCTAATCTGCGAGATGTGCAGCCCATAACGAGTAACCCCCTCCCCCCCTCCCCTCCCAAAAAAAAAACTTGGTAATCGAGAGGCGTCAAGGGTTGTGCTCCCTGCAGTTGGATATTGAGCACCCCAGTTCACCGGAAACTGGAATGTCCGGCAAAGTTGTTGGAATTCGTCCTCCCTATAGTTAATAATTGTCACACCCCGATATTTCCACGTTTGACCGGTGGGCCCGGTGGGGGAGTATCGTGACGTGGTTGGTAACGTTACAGTCAAACAACACAATATTTAATATGCACAGCTTCCTTTGCATCCATCCTGAAGACCCTAGCATTGGTCTTCTTCCCTTCATCAGCTTTCTTTGCAGATTTTGGGCAATTTGTCTTAATGTGCCCTTTTTCGTTGCAACCGTAGCACGTTGCGTCCTTCAGCTTCTTGCACTCTAGGGTTTTATGTTCCAAAGATTTGCAAATCCCACAAGGCCTTGGCTGAGATTGGGATTTTGAGTCAAGTCTGCACCTCCCAAAGTGGTGCTTCTGACAAATCTTGCACGTGGGCTTATCTCCAGATTGATGCCCATCTTTCTTAGAACCAGACCCCTTCTTGTGGTCATTGTTTCCCCTGTGCTTCTTATCTGACCGTCGTGAATTGTCATCTTCACGTTTCCTTTTCTCGGCATCCGTGTTCCTCAGCGATCTCTGTCTGACCGCGTCCAGTGTGAGGGACAAAGATATATCAGCTACAGATCTGAAAGTAGGTGGCCGAGAGGCCTTTACACTTGCCTTTATCTCTGGGGCTAAACCCCCAATGAAACGAGCTATTCTTTTGAGTACCGGGGTCACCAGATACGGAACCAATCTTGACATTGTGTTAAAACTTGTAAGGTAAGCTTGGCAGCCAAGGTTCTTCATAACCAACGATAGGAAATCAGACTCAATCTTTTCAACCTCATGCTGAGAGCAGTAGTTCTCCCTGATGAGGGTAACAAATTGTTCCCATGTCATACTGTACAATGGAATCTTCCCAGTAGCTTGAATCAATGATCTCCACCAGGCTAAGGCCTCACCTTTGAACGATTGAGACACAAACTTCACCACATCCTTCTCAGCGCACCCGCTGATATCAACCACGGTGTCCATCTCATCTAACCACGTCATACAATCTATAGCTCCTTTCTCCCCAGTGAAATCCTTGGGTTTGCATGAAACAAAATATTTGTAGGAGCAACCCTTATCCTGGGTCCCTTGTTTCGGTACGATCTTTACTCCAGCCACCACATACCCCTCTCTATACCTCTCTCTACCGCCACCATCAACCACCTCCAGCCACCACCCTCCACTCTCTTGGTCCCCCCCCCCCCCCAACCTCTCTCTCTAGATATGTATCCGACCCGTCCGGAATGTCAAGCTGAAACAAATCCAATTCGGATCTTTACTCGTTGGTCGGAGTCTCTTACGGGTCGGGTCACCGAATCGTGGGTCTTAACATAACCGGTTGAGGTAATCTTGGATCTTTTACTTGTAATAAATTTGATCAATTTCAGTTGTACGCAACTTCAAAGCTTAATGGGTAAACTGTCATATACAATTTCAAAGCTTCATGATGTTTTTATCTCTTATGTTTAATGATTTAGAGGGTAAAATTGGAAGTGTAATTTAGGGGTTGCAGAACGTAGAAGTTGTTGATCTTGAATGGAATATGATTATTAAGATTTTTGAAGTCTAATTTTGGAGATTTGGATGTTGGACTTTGTAATTTTGAATAATGGGCATTTGGCCCACGGTTTGATTAAATTTCATACCAGGTTGAGTAAGTCTTTGTTTGTTTCACCTTTAGTTGTGAACATCTGTTCTGTTGCATCTTTTCATTTGAGTCATTTAGATTGCCGGAGGTTCGGGGAAGATGGTCGGAGATGGTGTAGATAGCCGGGGGTTAGGATGTAGATCAGTACAAGTTTTATATATAGTTTTTTAAACAAAAGTCCCTGTATATTAAATACTTGCACAATAGTCCCTGTATTTGTGAAAAGACAAATATGCCCTCACATGCAAGTCACATGACCAGATTTAATAGAAAAATCTAACTTCGTTAGGGCTAAATGACATAACATGCATGATTTTAAAACATTAAGTACAAAACTGATCAACTTTAAAGATAAATGACACCGCCGGAAATTGAGTATAAAGATAAAGGACAAAACTTGAAATTCACTCTTTTTACAATTTGTTAAAAAAAGTACTAATTTGAAGTTCATAACCTTTTCTTGATATTTATAGCATTGAACATTACTTATTAGTGGAGTAGGCTTAAATTAGAGTCGTCAAAAATAAAAAAATCACAATAATTGATATTTATAGAAGTGAACATTATTTATTAGTTTCTTAAAACAATTAGAATTATGGTTCCTCAATCTAACTCATCCCATCTCATTACCAATTCCATCGGAAACATCGAACATGAAACATGCCTCCAACAAGCCATCAAACATTGACCAACGACCACCTCGGTTTAAAACTCGTATTTGTAGACCGTGTTTTAAGAGGTCAACAAAATCAAACAGAAAACTGGATCAACACAACTACCATTTTCTCATATAAATAAGAGTAAACTGTGATTTGCGACCCTCCAGGTGTAATGCACAGAGACGCACATTGCAGTTTACTCAAAAAATTATTGCATCCAAAATATGCCAACATTATACTTCTACCAAACCTAGAAACCATAAAAAAAATATGAAAAATGTACAAAAGAGACAATTTTAATTCATTACCATCATCAGCTAGATTTGATAAAATATGGTTCTGCAGATCATCAAAGTACACAAGAAAAAACTATAAAATTAAAAAATGGCAAATTGGATTTAAATAATCCCAACTCACTGTTATTGGCTAATAATAATCCCAACTCATTTAATCACTAATAATAATCCGAACTATTCACTTTTGTTTGTAAAATACTCCCAGTTAAAAAAACACTAACTAGGTTAAAAAATTGCTGATGTGGCATGCCACGTCACCTGCCACATCAGTTGCCACGTCATCAAAAATGCCACGTAGACTGCCACATCAGCTGCCACATCATCAAAAAATGTCGCATCAACTGCCACGTCAGCAAAATTGCTGATGTGGCATGCCACGTCAGCAATTTTTTAACCTAGTTAGTGTTTTTTTAACTGGGAGTATTTTACAAACAAAGGTGAATAGTTCGGATTATTATTGGTGATTAAATGAGTTGGGATTATTATTGGCCAATAACAGTGAGTTGGGATTATTTAAATCCAATTTGCCTTAAAAAATTGACAATAATAATCAAACCCGTCATAGAAGAGATCGTGTTCATCATAAATAGAATCTGAATTCTGCAGTAGTCAAGACGATGAAATTCGTCTTCCAACGTCTTGTAAGCCTGGTTAACCAACATTCGTTATGATAATTTGAAAGAATACATATAAAACTTAAACAACACAATTTTGTTTTCTACAAACTTACCATATGTGTTTGCCAATGATTACTGTCCAAATATGTTGTCTCTTTAATTAAGGTACCAGGATTGAATAACTTGCGAATTCTCATTTTAAAACTTGCTCTGTCAAAGAAATTTTTCTACTAGCGGAATCTGTTGAAAACGTTGCAATCAATGTAAATATGTTTTAATAAAATACTAATACTGATTATCAATATAATTACAATTTAATATATTAGTTTACCAATGGTAGGTTTTCACTCGGATTTCTTTTCCATCCAAGACTAGCGGTTGTGTACATTTTTTAACTAAGTGAATTATAAATTGTTCCACGTTAGATACTCTACATGATTTAAGACGATAAAAATAATTCAAAAAGGGAAGCAAACCTTTTTTTACGTTCATCCTCGATTCAAATTGAATCTTGGCTGACCTGGTATAATAACCATCATCTGTGTGTATTAACGATATAGCTTTGACATTTCCATGAATACTGAGTAGGTCTCTCCTGTGAGATTCAAGGACTTGCTCATGACTTAATACTTTCACAACAACAAAATTGAAGATTCTCCAGTAAAACGGTGCTTTGAAAATTAACACGTCATCAATGGTTTGAAAAAATGGAAGATTCTCCCATTTGCCAAGTGACGTGTAAGTTTTCAAAGCATTGTTTTACCGGAGAATCTTCCATTTTGTTGTTGTAAAAATATTACCTCATGTGCAAGTCTTTGAATCTCACGGAAGAGACCTACTCAGTATTCATGGAAATGTCAAAGCTATATCGTTAATACACACAGATGATAGTTATTATACCAGGTCAGCCAAAGATTCAATTTGAATCAAGGACGGACGTCAAAAAGATTTGCTTCCCTTTTTAAATTATTTGTATTGGCTTAAGTCGTGTAGAGTATCTAATTTGGATTATAATTCACTTAGTTAAAAAAGGTACACAACCGCTAGTCTTGAATGGAAAAGAAATCCGAGTAAAAACCTACCATGGGTAAGCTAATATATTAAATTGTAATTTTATTGATAATTATTATTTTAATAAAACATATTTACATTGAGAGATCCGTTTTCAACAGATTTCGCAAGCAGAAAGATTCCTATGATAGAGGAAGTTTTAAAATGAGGATTCGCAAGTTATTCAATCTCGGTCCCTTCATCAAGGAGACAGCATATTTGGACAGTAATAATTGGCAAGCACAGATGGTAAGTTTGTAGAAAACAAAATTGTGTTGTTTAAGTTTTACAAGTATTATTTCAAATTATCATAACGAATGTTGGTTACCCAGGCTTACAAGACGTTTGAAGACGCATTTCATCGTCTTGACTACTGCAGAATTCAGATTCTATTTTATGACGAACACGATCTCTTCTATGACGGGTTTGATTATTATTATTATTGTTATTATTATCAATTTTTTAATTTATAGTTTTTTCTTACTTACTTGGTAACATCAACTTTCTGTCGTAGGGATGCTATTGTGACCTTTACAGATGCCACAAATAAAGAAGAATATAGGCGGATAGCAGAAGAAGTTAAGTTGTAGAGAAAGGTGTTCCGATGACGTTGTTTGGCCGATCATTCGGTTTTCGTTTCTTTTTTGTGTTTTTTTTTTATTTTCAGAAACTGTTTTGTTCGTTTTGAGTATCCATGAGTAGCTAAACATTTAATACTACCTAGTTTATAAACATGAAAAGTTTCATGTTTACTCAATTCCTTAAATGCAATTTATAATGACCATTATACTCTTCCTCTTACACTTAAAACACTCTCATAAGATAAAACCTTTACATACGAGAAGGGTAATAAAAAAATTAAACTTGGCATGTTTGTTATCATGGTTTAAAGCTTGGTAAAGTCACACCTAAAATATAAACTAATTGTTGCAAAATTTAGTCACGAATAACTAGTTCAAAAACACAAATACAAACACCTCTTTTGCAATGTTACAACAGTTATAATATAATTTCTTTGCAAAGAAAATCCTAAAATTGGTTCATATAGTTGATCAAATATGATTTTGTATCTCATTTGCATTTACTGTGATGATCTACAGAACCACATTTTAACAAATCTAGTTGATGGTGGTAATGAATTTAAATCGCCTCTTTCGTACCTTTTTCATATTTTATTTTTTGTTTTTGGGTTTGGTAGAAGTATAATGTTGGCATTTTAAACGTATCTAATTTTAGGTTAATTAGGTGGTTTATGTTTCTAACATGAGGGTTAATCTTTTTAAATCTTTCCTGAGCTCAACAATGATCCGATCGTCCTGCAAAACAGCAACACGGTTAGCTCGTTAAGAGGGGAATATGGGGGTTTCTCTCTTAACCAGGCTCCGACGTGAGAATAAGTAACCGTTTTGAGGATAATTACGTGTGTGTTAAGAGTGAGAGTAGAGAGAACGGAATGTTTAACCTGAGTATGGAGGTCCCTATTTATAGCCGGAGTAGTGTAAGAGGAGGTGGGCTGATGGGTCTTGGGCCGGAAAGCGACAATAAGGAATATCCTCCTTGTCTCACTGGTCTCGACCGTTAGTGATTTCTAGAAGGTCTCTGGTGCTGGCGCACCTTGATTGGAGCCACATGTCCCAGTTGTCGGCCTTGTTGTCCATCTGCCATCAGCAGGTGAGTGGAGAACATGGGGCAGTTGTCTCTGCCCCCTGATTGGTGCCACATAGGCGTCCTTGTGTACTCTCTGTCTCCTGCACGTCAGTCGATCGTGGAGCATGATAGAGCACAGCCTGGTGGACGCTGATTGGTTCGTATCTCTGCCACTCGTACATTTGGTACTTTCTGAAGTGGCCCTGCGCAGTAACCCTTACGCGATCCTTGTAACTAGCCCGCGCAAGGTTGTAATAGTTGAGGGCTCTTATTCAGAATACAAAGTGTGAAACTGATGTTATCTGTTGTCTAGGTCTCGTGCGAGACTCATGTTTTACTTAAGCAGCACGCGCGAGGTTTATAGATTTATTAGTTCATTAAGTAAAGAGTATGGTCCAGCATGCGGCCTGAATTGTTGCGCGACTTTTTGGGACCATACCCCTTCAAGAGTAAACTGCAATTCACGTCTCTGTGGTTTACACCCGAAGGGTTGCAAATTGTAGTTTACTCTTTATTTATATGAGAAAATCGTGGTTGTGTTGCCCCAGTTTTCTGTTTGATTTTGTTGACCTCTTGAAACACAGTCTAAAATGGCGCTTGGATTTTGGCGTACATAAGTGAGCCAAAAAAACGCATGGGTTTTGGCGTACAGAACTGAGCCAAAACGGCGAATGGATTTAGTGAAGGATCCTTCAAAGAGAAGTTTTTCCAGCTTAGGAGCAACTTGTTTGGTCGGCATTACCGTCTTGCCGACGAGGGTCTTCCCAAGATACCGGTATCTTATTGACCGGTCTCGCGCAACGCGTGCAGGTTCAAAGGGGCAGGCCACAAGAAGTGTTGAAGCTGGTGCTGCCACCGATCTGGCGACCGTGGAACCTGAGATTGCTGCTGTCGGTGCCAGAGAGGCCTGAAGCGCAGCCTCAACCGGGGGTGCAAACCAGTAAGCACTCTTCCCATCTACGTTACTTGAACTATGTTATTATGTCTAACACCTTTTTGGTTTGGACATAGGTGTGAAACGCATTGCTACAGAGATGGAAGAAGATCAAGCCACCATCACGCAGATCATGGAGAAGAAGAGGAAGTTGGTTGACACCAAGAGCAAATTGGACACCGAAGCTGCCTTGGATATATCTGAGAAGAAAAGGAAGTTGATGTGTTAGAATGCGGGGCCGGTGCCATCCGAGAGTGAGGTTGATTCAAGTGTGTTTAGGAAAAAATCTGCTAATATTCTTAACGATTTGTACGAGAAGTCTGCGGGGAAAGAAGGTATTGACCCTTCGTTGATTACTTACTGCGTTTCACGTTCTTTTTTCTAATATACGTGCGAGTGTAATCCAAGGTTGCATATGTGCAGGGGTCAGCGAGGGTCACTGGTTTGAGGTCTCGGCGATCGACCTCTCATGGTTCAAATCAAGAAAGGCACACAAATATCAAAAAACTTACCAGCGGTATTCAACGGTTGATCAACCACTTACAATCATCACTCAACTCTTCAGAAACCATTTCAGAGGCCTTGGCTTGAGCCTTGTGCGCTTCCGCAGTCTTTTCTAATTCAGCAATACGCGCCTGAGCCTCTTCGTTGGCTTTACGAGCTGCATCAGCTTCAGACTTCTTCTCTTTCAAAATTGCAGTCAGGCGCATAAACTCCTAACTGAATTCATCTCTTTCACCTCTCAACCGCACCAATTTATCACGCGCCACTTCTCTTTCAAAAGTTTCGCCAATTCAAGCCTTCCTGCTTCTTATTAAACTTTTCCCTCTCAACTAGAAACTCATGCTTTTTCGTCTCAAACTCCATTACATGTTCACCCATCCATTTCCACTCACGCACTATCGCCTTAGTAGTTGATAGAAAACTCACTCCACTACGGACATGATCGTCCAGCAATTGAAACCGATTCCTGTTCTTCTGGTACAAGCGCTCAGCAGGAGGAAGTGACATGTGTAAAATTCGTGACAGTTATCCAAACTGTCCATACGTGACCCTTGCACCAAGGACCAGCGAAGGACAGGCAGCAAGTCGTCACAAGCAGGATTATGATCCATCCACTCGTTTCCACCCTCCAAGGTTCAGAACCACCCTGCGCTTTAGAACGCTCACGCCCTTCATCACCAGCGGGCATGCGGTATGCGGTGAGTATATTTGGCCGCGGGGTGAGTGGCTTCGCTAGATTCTACATTTGTTTTTATGCCTTCCACTCCAGAGAGAGTGGACGTTTGCACCTTTTCAGCAGCCCCCGCCTTCGCCACACCTTCCGAACCCTTCCCCTTCACATCTTCAGGGCGGACGGGGTCCCTAACAGGGGATTCACCAAAAATAACAGCAGGGGGTGATTCAGGGGCTTTAAGTAGAAAAACTTGCATGAACCCAATTTTTCAAATAAAAAAGATGGCTTTACGTAATAAAACTTAGATCAACCCAATATTTCAAAACATTAAATGAAACTTACATATGCCTAACCCACTGAGGCTGAAGGCCTTAGGGCAAAAACGCAGTGCTACAACAGCTTTGCTGGCACCAGGGAGCATTAAAGCTGGCCTATTATATCAAATCATTAAAAAACAATCAAACATAGATACAAATGTCTGTATAATTATATACTAGAAGGGTGCCCGCGCGATGCGGCGGAAAACACTGCCAGGGTGTGCATTGTTCAGTTGGTTCAGTTATTATCCTCAACCGAAACCGAAGTCATTAATTAGTCTATTTTATTAACCAATCTTTTTGGTTCATTCGGTTACATTGACGGTTTTTTGTTTGGTTCGGTTACAAATACATGAAATGGAAGTATACATACAAAAAATGGTGGTATAATTATGAAATACTTGAACTGGAGGTATAAAAGATAGAAATATATGAATGGTTCGGTTCAGTCAATATTTGTTAAACGAGGGTATAAAATATCGATAACCGGTTTTGGTTAGTTCGAGTTTTAGTTAATCGGTTTTCAGTTGATTCAGTTTTTTCTTGATCTCAGTTCGGTTTCATATGTTTTCGATTCGATTTCAGTTAACGATTCAGTTATTGCTCACCCTTAGAAACTATTAACCACGTAACATATCAATTTTTTAATTTAAAAAACTACAATTATACTCAAATTAAAGAGAATAAAATACTTGTAATAGTGGTGTAATTTTTTTTAAATAGTAACATACAAAAAAGTTATGACTTTAAAAATCATGGGGGTAGTTAGTTTCTTATAAGGGATAAGGTTTAACTAATAATCATTATTTATAATTTTGTTAAAGACGAGGGTTTAAAGTGTAACTATGATGAGGGAATTAAAGTATAATTAGTGTTTGAAAGACTAATTTACCCTCATTTTAGGTTGTACCTTATGCATTAAAGCAAAAAAAATGTTTTTAACTTTTAGGTATTTTAAAATACCCTTGTGTTATGCATTATTATCGTATGGATATGTATTATCAAGAAAAACAAATAGCAAAAATGAAGACGGATGTAAACGTTATCTTGCCTTGAAAGATCTTTTCTAGACAACGCACAAGCAGTGTTGACAGGCTCTGAAGTGGGTGATAGTTTGTAAGAACCTGTACCAGAATCAAAATAAAAGAAAAAGAAAATGCAACTAGTTATATTTCAAATATTCTTTAGTTTGTAACAAATTAGCATAGACTTTCAACAAAACCTGCAAATTAACATAATGAATTCTGAAGAAAAATGCCAGCAGGCACAAGCAGAAATGAACCATCAGGTGACCAAGATAATCTTCTAAAGAAAGACGGCAATGTCTCGTCATAAAAAAGATAGTGTTTAGCAGACTGCATGATAATTACAAGCTAACTGTTTAACTGCATTAGCCTTTTTTTTTAATTAATGAAAGAAATAGTAAGACATATTTCTAACCTTGGATTCTTCAGCAACTTGTGGTTCAACTTTAGAAAGAATATGCTGACAAACATAATTAAGCTTCTCACTTCCTTTGGCTTTATTTTGCGGTTTTTGGCATATATGCGACATGTTCTGTCTGAACTAAGAGAAGCAGTGTACTTGTTTAAAGGATCCCATGCTACACCTTGAACATAATGGAAAGGGCCATCTAAAATCTGATGAACAGACCCTATAAAAGTCAAAGATAGACTTAGATAATCACCTAAAGTTGCATATTGACAGATTTTGCTTTAATTTCACTCAATTTTCCAACCTTTATTAGCATCCCATATGATGCATGAGTTATTGACTGATCCAGAAATTAGATATGCACCATCTGTAGACCACTCCAAGTCCAATACATCCTTTCGATGAAACCTGTCTAGTAATGCTTCAACTATGAGTATATCAGACAAAGGGGATGGATCATGAGAAAACTAGTTTAAATGAGAAAACCAAAAAAACCTAAAAACATACCAAAATTTTTTATTTTTTTTTACAATTTTTTATAGAAAAATCGCTACTTTTTATGTATGGAAAAAAAATTTCAAAAAAAAAATAATAATTTTTTTTTTTTTTGTTGTACTGCACATGTGCACTAATACATAAAGCTTAAACCACTTAACCCACCCCCCAAAAACCTAAACCCCCCACCCCCCACCCTCCCGAAAACCTAAAACTAAACCCTAAACATAAACCTGAAAAAAACCTAAACCCCCCACCCCCACCCCCCAAAAACCTAAACCCCCCTCCCCCCCACACCCAAAAACCTAATCCTAATCCTAAATCTCCAAAAAAAACTAACCCTAAAAGCTAAGCATGTAATGCAATTGTAGTACATGTTATATTGCACATGTGCACTACTATAATAATAGTATTGAAAACAAGACGACACCATAAATCTTTTTTTATGTCATAAAAAATATGCTCGAATATACTTGAATGAAAGATACAAAAATTTGTGATCTTATGGTGTCATTTTTGTTTTAAAATGATAACGTATGGAGAAATGGGAAATGTTTGAAAAGTTATATATTTTTTTTCCAATTTTACCCCTCCTTCATTAAAAGTCCCCCCCCCCCCCCCCCCCTCCTTCATTAAAAGTCTCTCCCCTCCTTTTTAGTGGTTTTTAGTTAGTTTTCTAGTTTTCTCATTTATATCTAGTTTTCTCATGATCCTCTCCCATCAGATAAAAATTTAAACTTTCACATAATCGGTCTTTTTGCCATTAATGGGATCGACTAATTGCAATCTGAGTTAGAAAAGAAAGGCCGTACAATAGTGTCTTGAGGACCTTCCATACTTCACCAGAGTCCATATTGTGCTGCTTCCATATTATCAGCTCACAGCCTGCATTTATAAAAGGTTAAACCGTGTATTTGTATCTCTATTAATGAAGATAACTATCATCAAATCAACTTAATAACTCATACCATCAGCGCCAAAAGCAAGATACTCTCCTGCATGTTTCAGATGGATAAAACTATATTAGTATCGCACAGGCTAAAGTCCAGAGAAACAATGTAAAAGCATCTAAACTGTAAGCTCTAATGTATGAAATTCAATGTTTGACTCTATTAGTATTAAACTTACAACTTGAGCAAAAATGGACACACACGCGTACATTTTAACGTGTGTATACATTGAAATGATCAAAACATCATTAAACCGAGAGCGTACACACATATAACTTTAAGGATTTGATAATTGTCTAAACAATCACACTTGAAATCTTTAATTAAAAAATTACTAATTAACATAAGCACATGTAATTGGAATAATGTAAGATAAGGTCGATACCGGAAGGAGAAAAGCGGATAGCATTAACAGCTGATCCATGATACGAAAGGCTATTCTAGTAAGTAGAAGCTATAAGCCACAGCTGCAGAATTCCAGTTCAATCAGCCAAAATTGAGTTAACAAATTCATAAACAAAACTTTAAACCTGTAAGAACCGTTCGTACAATTAAATAAAATAAACAAATTTTATTAATGATTACAATACAAAGAAAGCAGAAAACAATACTATTACAACTGAAATAAAACAAATACAAGAATGGAGTAGAAGATGAAGATTGGCTGAGGCACGTGTTCAACACGCTTCCCTTAAAACAAATTCCGAGTCTCCCAGGAGTACTCGTTTTGTTTCCCAGGGTACAACAGCCGGAGCAGTGGTACTGCCGGAGTAGACCTACAACCCGAAGGTTACCTTGAAATCTGCAAAGAAAATTGAACAGAAGTTATGGAGAGAAAGTTATAGATTGCTGTTGTAGCTGGTGTCCCTCTGCTGTGGGTATGGAGCTGTATTTATACAGCTCCTAAGTCGAAACAGTCAAAAAACGAATTAAAGAGAGGTTTAAATTGCATTAAACGTCTTCAATGCAATTTAATACGTCATTTAATTCTCAGTCAAAGCTAGTTAACTCGTCAGTTACGAAGCTGGACTGAAACTGCTCTATCATTCAATGCTGGAAGCTTCTGCGCGTGCGCGCGCGCAAGCCACACTGGTGCGCGCGCGCCCAGGCGTGCACGCCCATGCGCGGTGCGTCCTCTTGGCTCACTGCCATGCGCGCGTGC
Source organism: Helianthus tuberosus (assembly GCA_030545235.1). Taxonomy (NCBI): domain Eukaryota; kingdom Viridiplantae; phylum Streptophyta; class Magnoliopsida; order Asterales; family Asteraceae; genus Helianthus; species Helianthus tuberosus. The sequence continues at coordinate 46,071,961 of CM060428.1, forward strand.
GCCACGTCACCGTGCGCGCGTGCGTCCTCTTGGCTCAAGTCCATGCGCGCGTGCGCCACGTCACCTGTGAGACTATACGAGCGCGCCACACAGTCGCGCCGTATTGGCTCACTCTGGTGCGCCGCGCACGACACAGCAGGACCCATGCACCATGCGCGCAACCGCGCGCCTCCGTGCCATGTGTACTCGCGCGCGCATGCGCATGACTGCCACGTCATGCGCCGCATCACCTACCACTTGGTCCTTGCAACCCTTGTGCTCCACCACGCGCACGCGGTCAAAAATACAAAGGCGGCTCTCAAGCGGCTCGCGGCGATGCGAAGTGCAAAGTGCGCCACAAAGCGCCACATTGCGCCTCATCGCCCACGCCACGCGCGAGCGTGTGCGAGTGCGAGTGCGAGTGCGAGTTAGGGTGCTCCGCACCCTTCGCGAGGACACTAGTGTGTGCTTCCATGAAACAATAAGGATGGAGAGTTCCACCTTAAATACCCATTTAAGTTCCATCTCTCCTCCTATGTGGGACAAGGTGCTACTTTCCCTTTTGTTTCAGCATTCAATGTTTCAAACACCCAACTTTGAGCATCGATATCTCATTCATCTTAGCTCGGTTTTGGACGTGGTTTAGTTCGTTGCGAAGCTCTTCCAACATAGAACACAAACCCACAAATAAATATATAAAACCCGCTCATTTTATTATATTTATTTCTAGTCCAAAATAGAAAAAAATCATTTTCCTATATTTGTGAAAAATGCTATTTTCACCTATTTTTCCAACAATCCCCCACATGAAAAATGCTATTTTCATCAAATTTCCAACAATCCCCCACATGTATGGAAATGGATCTTTTCCTTACACTTTTTAACGATAAACTTCGACAGTTGAGTATTGCAAGATAGGTAGGTTTTAACCTTTGAACCTTCTTTTGTGAAGCGCACTTAGCTTACTAGCGGTGTGTAGACGCGATGTCCTTGAACATACCCCCATTTGTGTAAACGACAATACACTTCACACAATACTCTCCCTGGTTTGGCCAACTCCTCATTGTCGTGTCCTATTATGGTCCTGGAACACTGGCCTGGTTCTGCGAGAGCTCTAGGATTTGCGCACCCCACAAATCCATTTGAAGCGACCCTACTTCTCTCTAACATAGGTGATTCCCTGAATCATTAAAAGCATCATGGTTATTTGATTTCCCGAAATCGTTAACCTTAATATGCTTAGCCTCACTTCAATGTCACTGATTGGAATGGACTAGGAAGTATATATAACTCCCTTTGTTGTCCTATTGAACTTAGATCTTGGGATCTCCAGTCAGCTAAGTTAGGTTTCCCTCATATTCCCATTTACCACGGGCTTTAGTCCCATTCCTCTTGACGACGTTTCTACTAACTCTCTGCTTAAGCCTTTTGTTAACGGGTCCGCAATGTTATCCGTTGATCTCACATAATCAATTGTGATAACACCCGTTGAGAGTAGTTGTCGTATCGTGTTATGTCTACGTCGCATATGCCTTGATCTGCCATTGTACATCAAGCTTTGAGCTCTACCAATCGCTGATTGGCTATCACAATGTACACATATGGCTGGCAAAGGCTTTGGCCATCTTGGAATATCTTCCACGAATTGACGTAGCCATTCCGCCTCCTCGCCTGACTTATCCAAGGCGATAAATTCGGATTCCATTGTGGATCTTGCTATGACCGTTTGCTTAGAAGACTTCCAAGCAATAGCAGCTCCTCCAAGTGTAAACACGTAACCACTTGTTGATTTGGAATCTTTATTATCCGATATCCAGTTTGCATCAGTGTATCCTTCGATCACTGCTGGTTGTCGGGTATAATGCAGTCCATAATCTCTTGTGTATCTTATGTATTTAAGCACCCTCGTGATAGCTTTCCAATGATCCGCGCACGGATTGCTGGTGTATCTACTTAGCCTACTCACCGCGTAAGCCAAGTCGGGTCTAGTACATGTCATTAGATACATTAGACTGCCAATAATTCTTGAATACTCTAACTGAGCAACTCCATCTCCTTTATTTTTCTTGAGATGTTGAGAGGTATCAACTGGAGTTCGAGCTACACTCTTATCTTCCGAGTTGAATTTTTCAAGAATTTTATCCACATAGTGAGATTGACTTAACACAAGACCATGTTGGGTTCTTATGATCTTTACCCCAAGAATCACATCCGCTAAACCCATGTCTTTCATGTCGAATCTCGCTTTTAACATGCTTTTAGTAGCTTTGATAATTTTATCATTACTCCCAATGATAAGCATATCGTCTACATAAAGGCATAAAATCACATAACCTTCATTTGTGTCTTTGAAATAAACACATTTGTCGCACTCATTTATTTTGAAACCATTGTCAATCATGACATGATCAAACTTTTGGTGCCATTGTTTTGGTGGTTGCTTCAAGCCATACAAAGACTTGACGAGTTTACATACTTTACCCTCTTGACCTGGGGCAGAGAAACCTTCAGGTTGCTCCATGTAAATCTCTTCTTCTAAATCGCCATTTAGAAATGTGGTTTTAACATCCATTTGGTGAACTTCCAAATTTCTTAAAGCCGCTATAGCAAGAACCAATCTAATCGAGGTTATGCGCGTCACAGGCGAGTAGGTATCAAAGTAATCTAGACCTTCCTTTTGTCTAAATCCTTTAATTACCAACCTAGCCTTGTACTTATCAATACTTCCATCAGTTTTCATCTTCCTTTTGAATATCCAACGATATCCAAGTGGTTTGCAACCAGGTGGAAGATCTACTAACTCCCAAGTATGATTTTGCAATATAGAATCTATTTCATTTCTTATTGCTTCTTTCCATTGAGGTCCTTCTGAAGAAGAAACCGCTTCGCGATATGTATTAGGCTCGCCCTCAACCATATAGCTAACGAAGTCTGGACCGAAGGATTTTTCAACCCTTGGCCTTTTGCTTCGCCTACGGTCACTTTCTTCCACCTCAGGTTGTTCATGTGTCTTATCATGAACTACCTCATCAACTGGTCTAGATGAGCTTTCACCTACTTCAAAAGTAGGTGTATATGACGTTGCATGTGTTTGTCTTCTCAAAGGAAACACATTTTCAAAGTAAGACACAACGTTAGGATTCACCTCCATGATAGTGTTTACGTGTACATCAGGATTCTTAGACTCGTGTACAAGAAAACGATGTGCACTACTTTGATGCGCATACCCAATAAATATGCAATCAACAGTTTTGGGTCCTATCCTAAGAGCCTTAGGAGGTGGTGCAATCACCTTTGCTAGGCACCCCCACACTTTCAAGTATTTATATGAAGGTTTTTTCTTTTTCCATAACTCATATGGAGTCTCGTCTCTCTTTTTCAATGGTATCTTGTTCAAAAGATAATTGGCCGAGAGAATGGCCTCCCCCCACATTTCCTGGCTCACCCCAGAACTTATCAACATGGCGTTCATCATTTCTTTCAATGTGCGGTTTTTTCGTTCCGCTACGCCATTTGATTGTGGAGAATAAGGAGGTGTACACTCATGTACAATGCCACTTTTTGCGCATATATCGGCAAAAGGTGCAACATATTCGCATCCTCGGTCGCTTCGCAAAGCTTTTATCTTCTTTTGAAGTTGATTCTCAACTTCATTCTTATACAAGATAAATTTACTTATTGCTTCATCTTTACTTTTTAGTAAATATACATAGCAATATTTAGTACTATCGTCAATAAACGTGATGAAGTACTTATTTCCACCTCTTGTGGGTACCGCTTTTAAATCACAAATATCAGTGTGAATTAAATCAAGGGGTTCGGTTATTCGTTCAACCGATTTCGATGATGTTCTTGTAAGTTTGGATTCTACGCAAGTTTCACATTTATAGTGTGAATCAATATGGAATGTTGGTATACAATTTAAATTGATTAAACGGCGTATTGAATTAAAATTAACGTGACCTAATCTACCATGCCATTTATTCGATTCAGAAAACTCAAGCATATAAGTAGAAGTAGTAGCAATTTTATTCGTGTTCTTCTTGACTGCCATTACATTCAATTTAAACATACCATTTTGGGCATAGCCCTTGCCTACATACATTCCTCGTTTAGTTAGTACAAATTGATCGCTCTCAAAAACTAAACGAAATCCAAACTTATTAAGCAACCAACCCGAGACTAGGCTCTTGCGCAAGTCTGGGACATATAACACGTTGCTTAAAGTGAGCTCCTTCCCTGAAGTCCACTTCAAAATCACCGTTCCTTCACCCTTGATGTCCGCGGTGGCTACATTTCCCATGTACAGCTTCTCATCTCCCGCAAGCTCCTTGAAGGTGGTAAAAAGGCTCCTATCTGGGCACACATGACGGGTCGCTCCCGTATCTATCCACCATCCTTTTGGAGTGTTGGTCACAGCATTGACCTCATCCAACATTGCGGTTTTGTCGGAAATCATTGCCACCAAAGGCATTCCGTCTTCATCCACCATGTGCGCGCGCTCACGCTTTGGTTTCTTGCATTGGTTAGCCCGATGCCCCGGCTCGTCACAATTGTAACAAGTCCCTTGGAACGTTGGAGGTTTCTTTTTCACAACCCCTTTCTTCGGTCCAAGTTTGCTAGCCTTTGCTTTCTCCTTGTCCTTTTTCCCCTTACCCTTTGCGCCTTTAGAGGATTGCCCATGCTCAACCAAATTTGCGCTAGCAGAAGTTTGCGCCTGGCTGCCTTTTAGGGCAATTCTATTGCCCTCTTCAATCCGAAGACGAACAATAAGGTCCTCTAAAGTCATCTCCTTTCGTTTGTGTTTAAGATAATTCTTAAAGTCCAACCAACCAGGAGGTAACTTTTCAATCATCGCTGCCACTTGAAATGTCTCGCTAAGTGTCATGCCTTCCGCAAAGATGTCATGTAGTATAATTTGGAATTCTTGGACTTGATTCATAACACTTTTAGAATCAACCATTTTGAAATCCAAAAAACGGGCTACCACAAATTTCTTTGTGCCAGCATCCTCCGTTTTGTACTTTTTGTCCAAGGCATCCCAAAGATCTTTGGAAGTCTTGACATTGTAGTACACGTTATACAATGCATCCGAAAGCCCGTTTAACACATAGCCTCGACAAATAAAATCCGAGTGCTTCCAAGCCTCTACCGCGCTCAGAGCCTGAGCGCTGGTCTCCCCTTCCGCAGGTTGGGGAGCGGATTCAGTTAAGAACCTCGCAAGGTTCATGGTGGTCAGGTAGAAGAACATCTTCTGTTGCCACCGCTTAAAGTGTAGACCCGAGAACTTCTCGGGTCTTTCAGCGTGATTGGCCACTGTGGACGCTCCCACAGTGGTGGCGTTAAGAGGGGTTCCCGTCACAACATTTGTGGTGTTGTTAACGTTGACATTTTCGTTCGACATGCTGAAAAAATTTAAATTAAAATTTTTAGTCAAAAAATTCTGATTTACGCACAAACCAGAAGGAAACTACTAAATTTTAATTTACCACAATTTACTGTTTCGGCTTCTAAGTCCAACTTTGAAGACCAAAAACAGAAAATTTATAATTTTTAGAACTTACTAATTGGCTTCTAAGTCCAACTTTGAAGACCAAATCAGAAAGTTTTAGCACTTTTTAGGACAAAAATTAAAATGTAACCACAAAAGTTTTCAACCAAAGTCGCTCATTTGAAGAAGAAAACTAAAAAAAATATGTTTTTAAAACACAAACTGAGTGAAAACAAAACTCGTTTGAATCACAAACAGAATGGTTTTGATACACGAACGGTTTTAAAAATTTGTTTTAAGATTGTAAGAACCGTTCGTACAATTAAATAAAATAAACAAATTTTATTAATGATTACAATACAAAGAAAGCAGAAAACAATACTATTACAACTGAAATAAAACAAATACAAGAATGGAGTAGAAGATGAAGATTGGCTGAGGCACGTGTTCAACACGCTTCCCTTAAAACAAATTCCGAGTCTCCCAGGAGTACTCGTTTTGTTTCCCAGGGTACAACAGCCGGAGCAGTGGTACTGCCGGAGTAGACCTACAACCCGAAGGTTACCTTGAAATCTGCAAAGAAAATTGAACAGAAGTTGTGGAGAGAAAGTTATAGATTGTTGTTGTAGCTGGTGTCCCTCTGCTGTGGGTATGGAGCTGTATTTATACAGCTCCTAAGTCGAAACAGTCAAAAAACGAATTAAAGAGAGGTTTAAATTGCATTAAACGTCTTCAATGCAATTTAATACGTCATTTAATTCTCAGTCAAAGCTAGTTAACTCGTCAGTTACGAAGCTGGACTGAAACTGCTCTATCATTCAATGCTGGAAGCTTCTGCGCGTGCGCGCGCGCAAGCCACACTGGTGCGCACGCGTCCAGGCGTGCACGCCCATGCGCGGTGCGTCCTCTTGGCTCACTGCCATTCGCGCGTGCGCCACGTCACCGTGTGCGGTGCGTCCTCTTGGCTCAAGTCCATGCGCGCGTGCGCCACGTCACCTGTGAGACTATACGAGCGCGCCACACAGTCGCGCCGTATTGGCTCACTCTGGTGCGCCGCGCACGACACAGCAGGACCCATGCACCATGCGTGCAACTGCGCGCCTCCGTGCCATGTGTACTCGCGCGCGCATGCGCATGACTGCCACGTCATGCGCCGCATCACCTACCACTTGGTCCTTGCAACCCTTGTGCTCCACCACGCGCACGCGGTCAAAAATACAAAGGCGGCTCTCAAGCGGCTCGCGGCGATGCGAAGTGCAAAGTGCGCCATCAAAGCGCCACATTGCGCCTCATCGCCCACGCCACGCGCGCGCGCGAGCGTGTGCGAGTTAGAGTTAGAGTTAGGGTGCTCCGCACCCTTCGCGAGGACACTAGTGTGTGCTTCCATGAAACAATAAGGATGGAGAGTTCCACCTTAAATACCCATTTAAGTTCCATCTCTCCTCCTATGTGGGACAAGGTGCTACTTTCCCTTTTGTTTCAACATTCAATGTTTCAAACACCCAACTTTGAGCATCGATATCTCATTCATCTTAGCTCGGTTTTGGACGTGGTTTAGTTCGTTGCGAAGCTCTTCCAACATAGAACACAAACCCACAAATAAATATATAAAACCCGCTCATTTTATTATATTTATTTCTAGTCCAAAATAGGAAAAAAATCATTTTCCTATATTTGTGAAAAATGCTATTTTCACCTATTTTTCCAACAAAACCCACATAAAAAAAACGAATCCAAACATATCCAAAGCAATTACCAAAAAAAATCCAACAAAATTTGCAATCGAAGTGAATACTAGTACTTAAACACATGGTGACTACTACAACTACAAGCATATAGATACATAGACCCAGAGAAGATATAGATCGGGAAGAAGAAAGAAACCTTGATGTTGTAATCAGCGGCAGCGGTGGCGAGAATGCCGGAGATGGGGTGAAAATATAGGGTTAGAACGGGTTTAGTGTCGTGCCAGTTGATCTGAAGGGTTCCTCCTTTCATTTTGGAGCTTTGATTTGTGTTTTAGCAGGTAGAATCGTGAAGATCTGTGAAGATGGTGAACAAGGGTTAGGGTTTCAGTTTATCTGAAAGAGTAGTTGAAGTGAAGGCTCCAACTTTTGGCGGGAAATCGCTTTACATTTATATCGGGTGTATGTGTTGACCCGAACAATGTTTGACCCGAACCCGAGCCACAGCTAAATCAAACGAAATCTGACCCGCACAGAACCAAGACTCGAACCTGTTGAACCACGCCATGACTGAACCGAGTTCACATCTTGAACTGAAACTCAACCCGCTACGACATTGAACCGAACAAGACCAGAAACTCGAACCACTCAAACTAACAACACCACCACCATCATCGTCACCGTCAAACATCTTCAACATCGGAAAACAACACGATGTCATCAACAGCCACGGTCATCAGCAAACAGTAGAAAAAAGGAAAAAGAGGAGAGGGAACTCGTCGGAACTCGCCGGAGCTTCTGGCCGTCGACCCGACGGCCCGTCATCGGCTGCCGTCTTTCACCATCTTCATCATAATCGTTCACCGGAACAGCGGAGTGAAGAGGAGCGAGGATGTGGGTGTAGTGTCAGAGGAGGGTGGTCGACGGTGGTCTCGCCGGTCGGCTGCTGGCCTTAATCGAGAAGGAAGAAGGAAGAGGGTGAGCAGGAGAGTGTTTCATGTGTAGGTGTGTTTGAGATGTGAAGGAACTGAGGGTTGATAAAGTTTTGTTTTTAGTTTAGGGTTTTCTAACACTGTGTTCCCGAGAAGTGAAGAAGAGAAAAGAAATGATTCTCTTCTTTTCTTCTCTCTCTGTTTCTTTCCAAAAAATCTTTTATTTTCTCTTTTTTCTCTCTCTTTTAATGAAACTCGGGAACACAACTAAAAATTATTTTCTTCCAAATCTTTTCTTTTCTCTCATTTAATGAAACTCGGGAACACAGTGTAAGGCAGAAGAAGAGAGAACAGAGAGGAGAGTGGGTGCGTGTGTTTTGATCCGAGTTCGAATGGAGATAAGGTTTACACTTGCAAATATATAGTTAGGGTTTTTTTCTTTTAAGTGGGCCTGGGCCTAAGGCCCATAAGTCTAATCCTTGTGTTTTAGTTGGCTCGATCGTACTTATGAACCCGTTTTCAAAACCCGAACTCTCCATAACATCGTAAACTAAAATTTTAGATTTAAAAATATGTAGAATGGTGTCGGTAGTTGTCGTTGTCGCGTTTGATTGTCGGTTGCGTAAAAAGCGCGTAAATTTCGTCGTTGTTCGTTTTTAATCCGTTTTTCGATCTGATTTCGACTAAGGATATTAAAATTTAATTACAAAGCTAAATATAATTTCATTTTTAAAGGTAATACGCGTGTCTGATGCGTCCGTTTCTTTGCCGGTGCATTCCTACAGTCGCGTTTTTCGTTCACGTTTGTGCTTTGTGACGTACGGAATGTAACAACTCTCATCAAAATTACTATTTCTTATTTTATTTGCCCAATAGGAAACCCTAATTGAGACCCCCAAGTGATACTGCATGACCCCTAAAATTTTCAGAACAGTTGGAACTAGGATCAGAGCCCCTAAAACTCAGGGGGGGGGGGGGGTATTCCCCATTGACGATTATCATCATAACTCGCTGTAAAATTCGAATTTAATCGATCCGTCGACTCACCCAGGCTAGTTGGAAACGTGGCTACCCTATGCTAGAAAGGGCGTCGTCGCGCCACGCGACAGAGCTGGTTTTTCAGTATATATAGCAGGGTTTGGCACTTGCATGGAACTGTTATTACGACGCTCAAATTCATTTCCTACACTGAATTATACTCCATTTCGTTCAAAAACACACACAATCCCTAAATTCTGCCGCGATACCAGGGTAATAACTCGATCACTGCTACGATTTAATGTCCGATCGATAAAAACCAATCCGATGGATGTTTAAGTGCTGCCAAATCTCGGGTTATACTTTGTCATTCGTCGTGAATTCGATGGATGTTTAAGAGTCATGAAAATTAAACTAAAGTAGCCTTTTAGGGTAAGTTGTGTTTTAAAACTAGTAAGTGATTATAACTAGGGATAGTCACCACTTAAAGTGTTCTGAGTGATAATCTAGAAATTAATTGATCAATTGCTCGTTTTAAAGAAAATGGTAAACTTATAATCAAATTGACCAAAAATGTGAACTTTGTAAATGGATTGACTAAATTGGTCGAAGTAGTTCTAAAATGTTCAAAATATTGTCACATGCAATGTTGTAGAAGGCGCTAGTCGGGCGGTGAGGTACCGCCTAGGGATTAATTGGATTGGACTTTTTAAGTATAATTTTACAAATTTTTATGTATATATAGATAACTTTATACTTTTTATTAATAAATTCACAAGTTTAGGAGATAACTTTATACTTTTTATTAATAAATTTAAAAGTTTAGGAACAATATGTAAACTAGTGAAAGATAGAGGAGATTAAATGTTAAAATACCTAAACTTAAATGTTAAAATAGGTTTATAACAAAAATTTGGGCTTTAAACCATGGGCCAAGTTTCAAAAATTGGGGTTTTTGGGTCAAAAAACATGGGACCGATTAGTCCGATTTTGACTGATTTTGTGGCACCTGAGCAAAATCCGCCACAATCTTGATTTCTCGCTTCATTCTTTCGTGTTCACTTGTCAAATTTCGGGACGAAATTTCTTTCAAGTTGGGGATGATGTGACAACCCGAACTTCCAAGGTTAGTAACATTAAATCCTGTGGTTTTAATTGTCCGTTATTTATTTATAACTCTGTTAAACTGAACCTAAAACGTGCGACAACTTGGTTGAATATTATTAGTCTACGTGTATGGGCCACAATCATCACCAATGGCCATTGGGCCGTAGCCAATTAACTTGACCTTGTATGAGTAACTTGGCCCAACCATACCTCTACTCGTCTACACCTTGAACCCAAAGTCGGCTAATAGCTTTAACCCACCGCCCCCAAAACTAGTTGGGCTATTATAATTCCTTGATGAACAAGCTTATGTAACAACCTCCCCTATAACAGGCGTAAAACTAATAGAACAAACCCTATTCGCACGAAGTCAGTGGAGACCCCCCCCCCTTCGAAGAACATTATACAACTGATCGATCTTCATTGTGGTTAGTAAATTGTAACAACTCTTATCAAAAAGTACTATTTAGTATTTTAATTATCTGATTAGGAAACCCTAATTGAGAAACCCAAGTGATTCTGCACAAACCCTAAAATTTTCAGAACAATCAGAATCAGGATTAGGGCCCCTAAAACTCAGGGGGGGTAAACCCCACTCGGTAAAATCCACACAGTTTGCTGTCAAAAATTAGAAATTACACGAAACCAACTCAGCCAAGCTACTGGGACACGAAGCAACCCTAGGGTAGAATAGGTCCTGTCGCGCCACGCGACAGGAACAAGAGAACCCCTCGCGTGGCGCGAGGGGGCGGTTTTTCATGTATAAATAGAACAGTCTGTTTGATGCAATTCTGCGTTGATGCGATGTTCAGTTTCAAATTATACTCCGACTTATTATAGAAACAGTACAATAAACACACACGAATTCCAAATTTCTGCCGCAAAACAGGGTAATAACTCGATCGCTATTACGATTCATTTTCCGACCGATCAATATATCCAATGGATGTTTAAGTGCTGCCCACATTAGGGTTATACTTTGTCGTTCGTGTTAATTCGATGGATGAAGTATCGCACTTTGTCGTTCGTTGTGAGAATTTGATCTCGTGAGTTATCGTAAATGCTGTATTGATTACTAACCCGGTTTTGTGTGCATTATTATTTAAATTAGATTAACAAGGCAAATCCGTAGAGTAAACTCTATCCGTGTTAAATCTGCAATGTGAGTCATTCTCTTTTTATCAAATTACTTTCCAAATCATGTTTATTTTCAAAGTTATAATTACGGGGATTAAGTCTTTGTAATCACCAAGTTACAGCCGGTATGTGGGGTTTTGTATACATTACTTGATAATGGTCACCATTGGGGCAGCCAATTGGGGGATATGACCATAGTCACAGATTCCGTCGAGTGACAAATACCGTGGGTAGTTGGTTTGATATTAGAAACATTGTAATCGCTCTTAATACTGTAAATTATAACAAATGTGTCATTTTAGTAAATAGAATGATTCACTCAGTATTTCCCGCTGACAAAACCTTTTTCAAACATGTTTCAGGTGATCTGTTATAATTCAGGAAAAGTGCTGGGGAGCATTTCAAGCTTAAGATAGTGGCTCATTATAAAATAAAGAAATAGGTTTTGTAATATAAAGATTTCTCCGTAAAATAGTAGTATTGTAAATTACAGGAGTTTTATCCCAAGTTGTGAAATAAAATAATCGGGAAAAAATTTAGCTTTAAAACGATCCTGATGATAAACTTCCACTGTTAAACTCAATTAAATAAATACCACGGGATTTCTGTCCCGCGGCTCCTGAAACGGGTCAAACCGGGTCGGGGGCCGTGACAGAAAAAGGTGGTATCAGAGCCACTGAGTTAAGCTAATTAAGTATTTAGAAATACTTAATTTTTCCTGATTACTATTATGTGATTATGTGTGTTATTAACTGATTATTTGTTAGTTACAGTATGGGTAAGCAAAAGCTGTCAAGCATCTATCTTAAATTAGATAGATCATCCAACGAGAAGGGTAGTACATCCCAAACCAAATCTTCAAAACTCCCTACAATTCCTGACGAAGGAATATTTGTGCGAAAAGCACAATATGAAGAACCACTTTCTCCTAGAAAAAGGAGTATGATTATTAAGAAAAGTAAAGAACAAATCCGAGAAAAGAAGATTAAACGGGAAACCCGGGAATTAATTGATAAATCACCTTGGGAAGATAAGCTAGATGAGAAATGGGCAAATTTGTATATGCTAGCCACAGTAGCAGAAAATGCAAATTTTTAAATATTATTTTAGCATCTTATTTCCTACAGTCTAGAAACCATCAACAATAAATAAATTTCCAATAAACCCTAATATGTTTTCCAGTTATATTTGTAATAAATTAGTACGCAATATGCAATAATATTTAAAAGTTATTTATGAAAATTATTGTAAGATTTTAACTTAGTATTTTATGCATTTTGCATATATGCTACATCAGCATGAGTGAGATATCTGAAGCCTTTCAGAACCTCAATCTTTACCCGGTGAATATAGAATTTTCCAAAGAATTTACTGGATACTTTCCCGATGTAGAACAACCGGTAGAATTCAAGGCTCCACCTTTGAACAAGCCAAAACGAAAGAAAAGAAAGAATTACGTGTGGGGAAGTCGTATACGTAGGAAAAAGCCAGTTACAAAACTTCCTAAAATAAACAATCCTTTAGAAAAAGGAAAAGAAACTATAACCAAGGAAAGTTCTAAACAGCAGGAGATGGAACCTGAAGTCAAGAAAGAGTCTAGGCAAATGGAAATGCAGTTTGAGGAATATTCCAAGGATATAGAAATGGAAGTGGGACAAGGTTCTAGACCAATGGAAAATGGAGAGAACTCCAAACAAAATCAGGGAAGGACTTTTCAGGAAGAAATAGATTTTCTATTGGCAAGCTGTGAGACGATTCAGCCTGTTAATACTAATATTTTTACCAATCCTAGTGAAAATCAACTCCCTATGAATTTTGAACCAGCAATCCCAGAAACCATAGTTCACTCCCAACCTTTAGAAATGGACGAATGGTGGACAAGTGATTGGCAATTTCAAAATATTGTCAACGATCCTTATTCTTTTTTTCCACAAGTCGATCCAGAACCCCTACCTAATCCACCAATGAGTAACGAAAATATGGCTGAACTTCGCCATTTTGGTGAAGAGTTGATAGATGCGGGAAATAGAATCAGGGAAATAGGGGGACAAATTGCCTGGAAATATGATGAAAGGGAGCTTCATTTTTAGGACGACAAGTGACGAGAGATAGTAGGATGGTAAAACTGTGGTTGTGTAATAGTAAAAGTAATAGTAAAATCAGTCTGTAAAATAACTACGAATAAAACTCTGTAAGATATTGGTGTGTAATGATGCATACTATCAAATATATAAAATGTAATCGAGAAATCGATAGTTTTGCCTATACGTGTGTTGAAAATTGTTTGATTGTTTTTATGTATAATTGTTATTTATCAGATACTAATAAAAATTATATATATACTATCAGATGGCAAACATTGATAATGAACCAGTAAATGAGGTTAATCAGTCTGAGCAACATCCAGGAGATCAATATATGACTCGGCAAGATATCGAAAACATTGTTGCTCAAGGGATAGCTAATGCTATTCCAGCATTCGTTGCTGCTATAAAGAATCCAATCGAACCGTAACAAATTGTCCCTAGTAAACATATTACTGAAGATAACTTCAGTAATAGTGTAAACGGAGGCAATAATCATGTAAATCATAATAGGGAACCACATCAAGCTTCATTACCCAAGAAAACGAAAACTGCAACGCCTGGTTGCACTTTCAAAGAATTCCTTGCTTGTAAACCCACTGAATTTGCAGGCAATGAAGGAGCAACTGCATCACTGCGTTGGTTAGAGAAAACCGAAGCAGTCATTGCAATAAGTAAATGTGTTAAAGATGATCAGGTCATGTACGCATCAAATCTCTTCAAAGAAGGAGCACTCGAATGGTGGAACACTGTGTTACAATCAAAAGGAAGAGTAATAGCTTATGCTATGACTTGGGAAGAATTTAAGGGTTTTGTGGAAAGAAAATTTTGTCCCGAGTATGAAAAGGAACAGATGACGAATAAGTTTCTAAATCATCGGATGATGGGTGTAGATTGTCGCGGTTATACCTCGACATTCTTTGAATATGCTAGAGTGGTACCAACACTGGCTTCGCCAGAACCGGTACTCATTTCTCGCTACATTTGGGGATTGATTAGTGAAATTCGCAATATCGTTAAAGCTGCGAGACCACGCATTATTGACGATGCTGTGGAATTAGCTAATACCCTAACCGATGAACTGGTACGCACAAGAGATGAAGATAGGAAAAAGGAACTAGCTCAGAAAATTACCCAAGGATTTCGTGTGGGTAATAATAACAGCTTCAAGAGAAAAGGAACAGGGCAAGCTCTAGCTCCGTCATTCTGCAGGAAATGCAAAAAGAAACATTATGGAAGATGCGATATCACTTGCAATTTTTGCAAAACTGTAGGACATCGTGAAGAAAACTGCAAAAAGAAAACCGTAATCTGTTTTAACTGTGGAAAAGCGGGGCATTATAAAACAGAATGTCCTAAATTGATCAAACCAGTAGATAACAAACCCAAGGCGACTGAAGGAGCTACTAAGAAGAATGTCAGAGCATTCCAGCTAACCACTCAAGAAGCTGAACTCATCCCAGATGTAATAGCTGGCACGTTCTTAGTTCACAACGTGTACGCAAAAGTATTATTTGACTCTGGTGCAAACCAAAGTTTTATAAATACTTTATTTTGCCAAGCTCTTAAGTTACCTTTAACCAACATTAGACAGATTTTTACAGTCGAAACCGCAGATGGGAATTCAGTTAAAATAGATCAGGTTTTGCAAAAAGTAGAAATAGAACTTTCAGGTCATAAATTTTCTGCAAACTTATTACCTATGAAATTAGCTGAATTCGATGTTGTATTAGGAATGGATTGGTTAATAGCCAACCATGCTCGAATTCTTTGTGATCGGAATTCCATAGAAATTCAAGCACCTACTGGAAAAGTAATCATGATTACAGGAGATAAATCACGTAAACCCATGAAGTTCATATCGGTAATGAAAGTTGCTAGTTATGAACGAAAGCAAGGAATAGTATATATGATTTCAGTAATCATTAGTACTAAGGGAAAAGAACTCAAGGAAATTCCTGTAGTCTCAGAATACCCAGATGTATTCCCAGAAGAGTTACCTGGATTACCACCAGATAGGGAAGTAGAATTTAGGATTCATCTAATACCTGGAACTACACCGATAGCCAAGGCACCTTATCGGTTAGCTCCTACCGAAATGTTAGAACTAAAGAAACAATTAGATGAATTACTAAGTAAAGGATTCATACAACCTAGCTCATCCCCGTGGGGAGCGCCAGTGTTGTTTGTTAAGAAAAAGGATGGTTCGATGAGAATGTGTATTGATTATAGAGAATTGAATAAGGTTACAATTAAGAATCGATACCCATTACCTAGGATTGATGATCTTTTTTATCAACTTCAAGGAGCTAGATATTTTTCTAAGATAGATTTACGCTCTGGATATCATCAATTGAAGGTACAAGAAGAAGACATACCTAAGACTGCTTTCAGAACTAGGTATGGTCATTACGAGTTTACAGTCATGCCCTTCGGGTTAACAAATGCACCTGCAGCATTCATGGACATGATGAATAGGATCTGTAAACCGTACTTGGATAAATTTGTAATTGTCTTCATAGACGATATACTTATTTATTCCAAAAGTCAGGACGAACATTGTCAGCACTTGCATGCACTCTTAACTTTGTTAAGAAAAGAAAAGTTGTACGCCAAATTCTCGAAATGCGAATTTTGGCTAAAGGAAGTGCAATTTTTAGGACATATGGTAAATCATGAAGGTATTCATGTAGATCCTGCTAAGATAGAAGCAATTACCAATTGGAAGGTTCCACAATCCGCAATGGAAATTAGAAGTTTTATAGGATTAGCTGGATATTATAGACGGTTTATTAAGGATTTTTCTAAGATAGCTGTACCATTAACTAAGCTAACCTGTAAAGCCACTAAGTTTGAATGGGGACCCAAACAAGAAGAAGCTTTTAGAATCTTGAAACAGAAACTAACCCATGCTCCAATCTTAGCCTTACCAGAAGGAACTGAAGATTTTGAAGTATATTGTGATGCTTCAAAATTAGGATTTGGATGTGTGCTTATGCAACGCAAGAAGGTAATTGCGTACGCATCAAGGCAATTGAAAAAGCACGAAGAAAACTATACGACTCATGATTTAGAATTAGGAGCCGTAATTTTTGCCCTTAAGATTTGGAGACATTATCTGTACGGAAGAAAGTTTACTATCTATACAAATCATAAGAGTTTAAGATATATATTTGGGCAAAAAGAGTTAAACATGAGGCAAAGGAGATGGATGGAAATCTTAAGCGACTACGACTGTGATATTCAATATCATGAAGGAAAAGCAAATGTAGTTGCAGATGCTTTAAGTCGTAAGTATCATGAAAAACAACGACGAGTTCGTGCTCTCAGATTAAATTTACAAGTAGATTTAATGGAGCAATTAAAATATGTTCAAAAGACAGCAATAGAAGACGTTGCTGAAGGAATGAAAGGACGAATCAAAGAATTAGAGCAAGGAGCAGATGGAATTTGGAGATTCCACAAAAGTAGAATTTGGGTACCTAAGCAGGGAGACTTAAGACCTAAGATTTTAGAAGAAACTCATAAATCTAGGTATACTATACATCCAGGAAACAATAAGATGTACCAAGATTTAAGAAAGAACTTTTGGTGGATAGGAATGAAAAAGAACATAGCAAGATATGTTTCTAAATGTCTTACTTGTTCACAAGTTAAAGCAGAACATCAGAAACCTTCAGGATTACTACAACAATTAGAAATGCCAGTATGGAAATGGGAACTTATAACAATGGATTTTGTTACTAAGTTACCCAAAACCAGAAAAGGTAATGATGCGATTTGGGTAATTGTGGATCGATTAACCAAATCAGCTCACTTTTTACCAATGAAAGAAACCTTTAGCATGGAAAGACTGGCTAAATTGTATGTAGATGAAGTTGTATCCTTACATGGAGTTCCACTCTCCATTGTTTCGGATAGGGATAGTCGTTTTACTTCCCATTTCTGGAAAAGTTTCCAGCAAGCTATGGGAACTCGATTAAATTTGAGCACTGCATATCATCCCCAAACAGACGGACAAAGTGAAAGGACAATCCAAACTCTAGAAGACATGCTCCGAGCATGTGTAATAGATTTTGGTGGAAGTTGGGATGATCATTTACCATTAATTGAATTCTCCTATAATAATAGTTATCATTCAAGCATTGAAACTGCCCCATTTGAAGCATTATATGGAAGAAAGTGCAGAACTCCAGTTTGTTGGGCAGAAATAGGAGAAAGTCAATTATCAGGTCCTGAAATTGTGCAAGAAACGACTGATAAGATTACTCAAATCAAGGAAAGGCTGAAGGCGGCTCGAGATCGCCAGAAAAGTTATGCAGACAATAGATGCAAGCCTTTAGAATTCCAAGTTGGAGACAAAGTACTATTGAAAGTTTCTCCTTGGAAAGGAGTAGTTAGATTTGGGAAGAAAGGAAAGCTAAGTCCAAGGTACGTAGGACCATTTTTAGTGATCCAACGTATAGGACCAGTTGCTTATCGTTTAAAACTACCAGAAGAATTAGCAGGAGTACATGATGTATTTCATGTATCCAATCTCAAGAAATGCTTATCAGATGAATCACTGGTAGTACCTCTTCGAGATATAGAGGTAAATGAAAAACTAAAATTTGTTGAGAAACCTCTTCAAATTGAGGATCGAAAGATCAAGTTTCTTAAACATAAACGACTAGTTCTAGTCAAAGTCAGATGGGATTCAAAGAGAGGAGCTGAGTACACTTGGGAGCTGGAATCAGAAATGAAGCGAAAGTATCCTCACTTATTCCAGTAAATCTCGAGGACGAGATTTTTATTAAGGTGGGGAGAATGTAACAACTCTCATCAAAAAGTACTATTTAGTATTTTAATTATCTGATTAGGAAACCCTAATTGAGAAACCCAAGTGATTCTGCACAAACCCTAAAATTTTCAGAACAATCAGAATCAGGATTAGGGCCCCTAAACTCAGGGGGGGTAAACCCCACTCGGTAAAATCCACACAGTTTGCTGTCAAAAATTAGAAATTACACGAAACCAACTCAGCCAAGCTACTGGGACACGAAGCAACCCTAGGGTAGAATAGGTCCTGTCGCGCCACGCGACAGGAACAAGAGAACCCCTCGCGTGGCGCGAGGGGGCGGTTTTTCATGTATAAATAGAACAGTCTGTTTGATGCAATTCTGCGTTGATGCGACGTTCAGTTTCAAAGTTATAATTACGGGGATTAAGTCTTTGTAATCACCAAGTTACAGCCGGTATGTGGGGTTTTGTATACATTACTTGATAATCGTCACCATTGGGGCAGCCAATTGGGGGATATGACCATAGTCACAGATTCGGTCGAGTGACAAATACCGTGGGTAGTTGGTTTGATATTAGAAACATTGTAATCGCTCTTAATACTGTAAATTATAACAAATGTGTCATTTTAGTAAATAGAAGGATTCACTCAGTATTTCCCGCTGACAAAACCTTTTTCAAACATGTTTCAGGTGATCTGTTGTAATTCAGGAAAAGTGCTGGGGAGCATTTCAAGCTTAAGATAGTGGCTCATTATAAAATAAAGAAATAGGTTTTGTAATATAAAGATTTCTCCGTAAAATAGTAGTGTTGTAAATTACAGGAGTTTTATCCCAAGTTGTGAAATAAAATAATCGGGAAAAATTTTAGCTTTAAAACGATCCTGATGATAAACTTCCGCTGTTAAACTCAATTAAATAAATACCACGGGATTTCTGTCCCGCGGCTCCTGAAACGGGTCAAACCGGGTCGGGGGCCGTGACATAAATCCCCTTTGTTTATAAGACATGTCGATTAACTTGCTTATGTGATGTGTGTGGTATTGATTATGCATAAGGATTCGTATATGATATCTATATATGTATGCATGATATGCTTAGTGATTTATGATTCGTGTCTGCGACCATCATTATGTGCGGTATCATCATGTATTGTGGGAATAAGGAAGGATTGATTTTGATAAAAAGGGGTGATGATTAAGCAGTTAAGTGTATGTGCTGTTGTGTGATCATGCATGATCAAATAATTGTGTGTAAGTGATTATTAATGGTGCATGTGAAATACCTTGAAAGTGCAGCCATAATTGTTGACTATTGTGGATTGTTTTAATAAAAGTATGGATGATGATGGTATTGTTACCACTCTCACCTGATCCTTTTGGGTTGCGTGACATCATAAAAAAGGTATGTGATAAGGAACCTTCTATTGACCTGAACAAACCAATTTCCCCCACTCCTTCGGTGAACTCACTTCAGGCAAAGGCTACTCAGGTAAAAAAAAAACACGCCGCCAAGGCAATTTCAAAATCTCGCTTCCCCTCGATGCGCATGAAAGATGCCTTATGGCACGGGCGCAACACGGAGATTGGGAAATTTCGAGGTGTGTCTCGGGAGTTGGAGGTGGGAGACCCGCTTGTGGCTCATCAGTTCGCTGAAAACTCTCCTCCTGCTGTTGATGGAGTCGATGTTACAAGGGAGGCGGTTGAGGTCCCTATTGGTAGAAATGAAGTGGATCTAACTATTGAGGTGGGCGAATGCCTTGGTTTTTTGGTCTCTGGTTGCAACAATAATATCAGAAACCAAATCTCAAGTGAACAGGAGCCATTAGTGAACAAATGAATTTTCTCACAGCTAACATCAGGGGGGCAGGGGACGCTAACAAATCGGAGCATATTCGTAACCTAAAAAGACACAACAAGCTCTCCTTCGTGGCCATTCAAGAAACACAAATGTCAAACCCCGCAAATTTACAGGTGAACGCTTTCTGGGATAACACCCCTTTTGAATTCGAGAGTATAAATGCATATGGTAGATCGGGCGGTATTTTGAGCATATGGGACCCGGGTGTTTTTACATTAAAGAACACTATCAGGGGCAGATTCTTCCTGGCCACAATGGGAGAATTAAAACACACCATGTCGGATTTATCAATTGTAAACATTTATGCGCCTCATGACGTTAACCTTAAAAAACAACTGTGGGCCGATCTTTTATGTCTGATGCAATCCCATAACTGTGCGTGGATATTATTGGGTGACTTTAACTGTGTAAGGTCCAAGCACGAACGTAGAAACTCAATTTTTTGCCCTCAAAGCGCCAGTGACTTCAATTCTTTCATCGGATCGGCTGGCCTCTCGGAATACAACATGTTGGGCAGTGCCTTCACTTACATTACTAAAGATGGACATCGACATAGTAAAATTGACCGCGTATTGGTTTGTAACTCTTTTCTCTCTCGATGGTCTTCTGCCACTCTCACTGCACTATCAAGATATAGGTCTGATCACAGACCTCTGCTTCTTACCTGCGTGAATATAAGGTTTGGGGCCCCACCATTCAAGTTCTACAACTCATGGCTTAAAGAAGAGGGGCTGGTAGACTTGGTAAAAAATGCCTACAACCAGGTTACACCATTTGATCCTCCTGATAAGTTACTAGCTGCCAGGTTAAAGGCGATTAAAAATGCAATCAAACCTTGGAGAGAAACCATGAGGCGACGGAAGCATGGGTTGTCGGAGGATTTGGCTTCAAAAATTGAAGGGTTAGATCTTAAAGCGGAAACTGAACCACTCTCTCTTGCGGAAATAAATAATAGGGAACTCTGGATTAAAACTCTGAAAGAACTGGATGAGGCGAAACTCGAGGACCTTAAACAAAAGGCCAAACTCAAGTGGGCAGCCGACGGAGATGAAAATTCCGCTTTTTTCCATGGCATCATCAACGGGCATCTTAAAAACAACAGGATAAACGGGCTGGTTTTTAACGACATCTGGATATCCGATCCGGATGTCCTAAAAACTGAAATAAAAGACTACTTTCAGCAAGTTTTTAAAGAACAAGAGATGCCCCGACCAAGATTTGTCAACAGCGGATTTAAGTCACTCAGCCCTTCCCAATCCGCAGAGTTGGTGTCCAGATTCTCAAAGGAGGAAATAAAACTGGCTTTAGAGGATTGTGGAAGCGAAAAAGCACCGGGCCCGGATGGCTTCACTTTCAAGTTCTTAAAGAAATTTTGGACGTTATTCGAATCTGATTTTTACAGGGTCTTGGACTATTTTTATGTGCACGGTAAAATAAACAGAGGTTGTAGTTCGAGTTTCACGGCGCTTATCCCAAAATCGTGCAACCCACAACTAATTAAAGAATTCCGGCCAATTAGCCTTATTGGGTGTATCTCCAAGGTCATTTCCAAAATCCTTGCAAATAGACTCAAAAAGGTTATCGACTCGGTGGTTGGCGACGTTCAAAGTGCCTACATTGAGGGGAGAAGCATAATGGACGGACCACTCATCATCAACGAGGTGGTATCTTGGGCAAAAAAAACGAAATCTAAAAAAATGCTCTTCAAGGTGGACTTCGAGAAGGCCTTCGACTCACTCAATTGGGACTTTCTAGACTCTGTTCTCTCACAAATGGGTTTCCCTGCATTATGGAGAAAATGGGTCACCGGCATTCTATCTTCCGCACGCATGTCGATTCTTGTAAATGGGTCACCCACCAAGGAGTTCAACATGCAACGAGGCGTCCGGCAAGGCGACCCGCTATCACCACTTCTCTTCATTTTGGCCATGGAGGCAATTCATGTCGCTACAGTGACAGCTCAGTCTGCTGGAATTTTTAATGGCATCCAAACACCTAACGGGGGCCCTACTATCTCGCATCTTTTATATGCAGACGATGTACTTTTTGCAGGCGAGTGGTCATCCTCCAATTTTCACAACCTTGCTCGCTTGTTACGGTGTTTTCATCTTGCATCAGGTCTTAAGGTAAACTTCCACAAAAGTCAACTCTTTGGGGTAGGGGTGGATCATCATGAAGTATCTCGGATGGCCAAAATCTTGAATTGTAAAACTGGATCATTCCCTTTTACCTATCTCGGCCTCCCGGTTGGTGCAAACATGTCACTCGTAAAAAACTGGAAACCGATGGTCGAAAGATTTGTATGTAAACTATCACTTTGGAAAGCTAGAACGCTTTCATTTGGGGGGCGTCTCACCTTAATCAAAGCTGTCTTGGGTAACCTACCGACATACTTTCTCTCCTTATTTAAGGCCCCGTTACAAGTCATCAAAAACTTGGAGAAAATTAGACGGAAATTTTTATGGGGAGGTTGCATTGACAAAAATAAAATTAGCTGGGTACCGTGGGTGAAAGTCCTCGCACCAAAAAAACAGGGGGGTCTGGGAGTCGGAAGCCTCTATTCCGCAAATCGAGCACTTTTAATTAAGTGGCACGTCAGATTCAAAAGCGAAGGGTCACAACTTTGGGCAAAAACTATTTCAGCAATACACCAAAGCTCGAGAAAATGGGTGTGCATTCCAGTCAAAGCAACCTTGTGTGGGGTGTGGAATAACATCATTAAGGCTGGAACAGATCAAGGAACTCGCTTCATCGACACACGTAACAGAATTGTGGTGAAAACAGGTTGCGGCAACAACACTCTTTTTTGGCTCGATAAATGGATTGGGGAACAGACGATGAAGGACAGGTTTCCGGGTCTTTTTACGGCTGAAACACACAAATTCTGCACTGTGGAGCAGAAATACATCGGTGGTGATGGTATTACTTGGCACTGGGGTAACAACCAGCCGTTAAGTCGGGCGAGGGACATATCCGACTGGAATGCTTGCGTGGAGCTGCTTAACAACAGTTATAGTCATTTAGCGGGACCGGACCTTTGGTTGTGGAAGGGGTGCGACTCAATTGATACCTTCACGGTGAGTGCTCTTAGAAAAGAACTCGACACAATCACACCGACACCAGAAACGAAGGTAATCCCTTGGCGTAGTTGGATACCTTTAAAAGTGAAATGTTTCTTATGGAGAGCAGTTTTGAACCGTATCCCCACACGTGATGCTTTGATGGTTAGAAGAGTTCCGATTCACACTGCCGTTTGCCCCTTATGTGAGGCTGCGGCTGAGTCCTCGAACCACATCTTGATCACCTGTGGGTTTGCTAGTCATGTATGGCTACAGGTCTTCACTTGGTCCAAGATCTCCATGCCACGGTATTTACTAAGTGTAGTCGAGCTTCTGGAATTTATCAAGCAGGTCCGGGTAAACAAAGCTAGATCAAAAGCCTTGGAGGTTATCATAGCTACTACCTGCTGGATGTTGTGGAGGGCCAGAAACGACATCATTTTCAATGGTAAACAACCTTCAGTCTCAAAAATCTTGGGTGAGATCAAAGCTTCCTCTTATCTATGGACGCGGGCGAGAGCAAACATTCAGGAGTTGGACTGGGAGAAGTGGAACAAATTTGAATTCATAAGTTTTCCCTTGTAGCTATCTGTGTTATGGTCTGTGCCTTCTTTTGGCTGGACCTTTTCATCTTGTTTCTTGTACTGTACTTCTTTGGCTTGAGCAACTTGCTTTAGCCTTTTCTATAAACACCCGCCATTCAAAAAAAAAAACTAGATTAGACGTGCAGCATAGCAATCATTGAATAAAAGTCATAACTTGTCACATAAGGCCAAAAACAAATGAATAGATTATGGTTACTGAATGGAAGAATACATCAGTGGGCCGCCCTATTTGACAAAATGAAACGAATGGGCCTGATACCTATTACGGCTACACGTTAATTTAATTGTTGGGCTGAATGTATTAGTTATATGGTGGGTTACATGATTTTGGTGCATTAGTTGGTAGACATGTGTGTTATAATGTGCATAATGCCAGAATGGTTTTATTTGCTATATGTGTAAGTGAGACACGAGTGAATTGTGTGAAGAGTATGTAACTCAAATGTTATTATGTGACTAGTCGATGTCTGGTATACTATGCGCAAACTGTTTTAAGCGTGGGTAGATAGGATGAGATTCTAACGATTAGTGGTAACCACGATAGGGACTGATTGATCAACTTGGAACATGTATTTTAATCTTACCGAGCAAACCAAATGTGAGTTCACTGCTCTCTTACAAGCATGCATCCCAGGGAGGGATAACGAGTAACATTCCGGGGAGGAACGCTTGTTTATTGGGATGTTTGTTATTGTACTCAGTATCTATCTCGTAAGACCCCTTACATCTACCGACAGTTGCAGAGGAGGCAACGAGGTTATTAGTTGATAGCGCTATTAGGTTTGGCACCCTCACACCGTACCGGGGAGGACGGTCGTGAACTAATTTCCTTAAAGCATGACCAATGTTTTGATAGAGACATTGGGGTTGGGCAATCACATATCTTGTAGCTATTCGGTAATCGAGTAATAACAACATCAAAACGACGAAACATCAAATCAACAAATCATCTTATTAAACTGTTTTACACATGTGACTGGTAACTAAACTCGGTAACAAAACTTTGAACTCACCAGCGTAGTCTGACACACTTATTTGCATGCTTGTAGGTCGTTAGCTGAGATACTTTGGGACTTGCTATCTGGAGCAGCTGGAGTGGGCATGGTCTTGCTGGACGCATTTATTTTATTGGTTTATTGATACATTACTTTAGTTTTAAAACTGGTTAACTTTGCTTCCGCTGATACTTTGGTTTTCATTTAAACTTACAGACAGTGTTTTATTTACAATCAAGTACTTTATCTTTTCATTGAATGCGTTTGATATAATTCGTGGCTCGTTGTTGGATCGTTGCACTCCTAATAGGGACATACCCTAGGTGGGAATTTGGGGGTGTGACAGTTTGGTATCAGAGCCACTGGTTATAGATAACTTGGTTTTAAAAACGTTTTCATAAAACCAGACTATAACCGAACTGATCCGAAATCGACCATGACACTCAGCTTCAGATTGCAAGGTTCATCTCTTATTATTTTACGCATTACTTGTTTAGTAATCACACATACATAGCATGCATGACACGATATGTTAGATACCATAGTACATTGATAGTGTAACACTACCCTTCGAATTCTGTGAATCATAATCATGTAGTACTTGATTCTGTGTTAATTGAATACGGGGAGAAACTTCGAGCGCAAGTTAAGAGGCATTGAGATGAGCATGCAAGTCGCCTTATTATAATGGGTGCACACATAATAATAACGTGAGGTGCATGCAAGTCCCAGTGAAGCTTAACAAGCGTGAGAGGGATTCTTTCCTATTGCGTGTGAACTTGGTAACCTATAGATTTCAATGTGATACCTGATTATTTTCCCCATTCTCGACTCCTAAATTCGTTCCCTCTCCTTATATAGAATCATGAACGGACGTAGCGGACGAAATGGTGGACGTGGAGGTGGCCGCGGCGGTGGACGTGGCAACATCAATATGACTCAGGCCCAGTTGACAGATCTGATTAACGAACGCGTGGCTGAGGCATTGGCAGCCTATCAGGCTGGTACGTTATGTGTCAAAAGTTTCTGTTATTCGCGTGTCATATGCACGGTTCTTACCTTTGTAATTGTATTTCCTTACGTCCATTAGGTCAGCAGCGCAACAGAACAACCCGCACGTCTGCACATTCAAGACATTTATGGACTGTAAGCCACAAACCTTCAGTGGGACTAAAGGGGCTGTGGGACTGCTGAGATGGTTTGAGAAGGCTGAATCCGTTTTTGCTATATGTAATTGTCCTGCTAGGGATAGAGTGAAGTTTGCTTCGGGCACACTCGAGGATGCCGCTCTGACATGGTGGAATGCCCAGGTTCAGCTGTTGGGTATTGAAGAGGCAAACGCCACCACTTGGGATGGCTTTAAAGAGTTGATCAAGGAGGAGTACTGTTCCCGTGACGATATTCAGAAATTAGAAAATTAGTTCTATAACTTGAAGATGGAGGGGTCAGAGATAGAGGCTTACACGAGGAGGTCCAACGAGTTAGCAATTTTATGCCCCAATCTGTCTAGACCTCCACCTCGAAGAATCGAACTGTATCTCAAGGGATTAGCTCCAGAAGTTAAGGGTTACATCACCGCAGTAAACCACAACAATCTGGCACAGGTTGTCCAAATGGCATACAAGATTACCGATTAAGAGGTTGAACGCGGCAACTTACCGGCTCGCAAATCTGCCGCTACCTCTACTGCTACGACACCAGCTACTACCCCTGCCACTGATAGTAAGCGTAAGTGGAACGATGTGGACAAGGCGTCCAACTCAGTGCAGTCGCAGAAAAGGACAGACACTGGCAGTACTCGCAGCTTTAGCCAGTCGTCATCAGTTAATCAGAATCAGGGTTCTTATGTTGGGAAGAAGCCCCAGTGCAACAAGTGTGGCTATCATCATTTTGGGCAGTGTGCTCGAACTTGTCGTAGGTGTGAAAAGGTAGGCCACGAGGCCAAGGATTGCAGGGCTCCACAGCCAAAGCAGCAGAATCAGCAGTATCAACGACAGCAAGGGCAGCCACCTCAGCATAATCAAGGGTTCAGAAAGGGGTGTTTTCAGTGTGGAGCCAAGGGTCACATCAAGCGAGACTGCCCTCAGTTGAATCAGAATACGGGTAACAACAACACTGGGAACAACAATGGGAACAACGGGGGCAATGTGGCGCGTGGGCGCGGATTTACTATTGGAGCTGGGGAGGCGAGGAATGACGGTAATGTAGTTACTGGTACGTTTTCAGTGAACGATATATTTGCTTCTGTTTTATTCGACTCCGGTGCCGATTGGAGTTATGTATCTTTGGAGTTCGGTAGTCGTTTAGGGTTGAGTCCTACACCCCTTGTCACTAAACACATAGTAGAGATAGCTGATGGTAAAACGATTGAAGCTACACACGTTCTTGTTGGTTGCAAACTAGATCTCATGGGTCAAGTGTTCGACATTGACCTACTCCCTATTACTCTGGGAAGTTTCGATGTGGTTATTGGCATGGATTGGTTGTCCAAGTATCAGGCAGAAATTCTTTGTAAGGAGAAAATCGTGCGTGTTCCTCTCCCTAGTGGAGAATCTTTATCAGTTCAGGGTCATCGTAGTGGTGCCACAGTTAGTATCATCTCAGCAATGAAGGCTCTGAAGTGTCTGCGTAAGGGCTATCCAGCTATTTTGGCTCTTGTTACTGATTCGCAGACTGACGAGAGGAAACTCAAAGATCTTCCAGTTGTTCGAGAGTTTCCTGATGTATTTCCCGAAGAACTCCCTGGTTTACCTCCACATCGTCAGGTGGAATTTCAGATCAACCTCCAGCCAGGAGCAGCACCGATTGCCCGTGCTCCTTATCGCCTTGCACCAGGAGAGTTACAGGAGTTGTCGAATCAGCTCCAAGAGCTGTTGGATAGAGGCTTTATCCGACCTAGCTCTTCGCCTTGGGGAGCCCCTGTATTGTTCGTGAAGAAGAAAGATGGGTCCTTTCGCATGTGCATTGATTATCGCGAGCTCAACAAGGTGACGGTCAAGAACCGTTATCCTTTACCACGTATCGACGACTTGTTTGACCAGCTGCAAGGGTCAAGTTTCTATTCTAAAATTGATTTGAGGTCAGGTTATCATCAGGTACGAGTCAGAGAGGAGGATGTACCCAGAACAGCTTTTCGAACACGGTATGGCCACTATGAGTTTTTGGTTATGCCGTTTGGGATGACTAATGCACCAGCGGTCTTCATGGATCTCATGAACCGCGTGTGCAAACCGTACCTCGATGACTTTGTTATTGTCTTTATTGACGACATCTTGATCTACTCCAAGAGCAAGGAGGACCATGAGCGACATCTACGCCTTACTTTAGAGCTCCTGAGGAAGGAGCAGCTGTACGCAAAGTTTTCTAAGTGTGATTTCTGGATTCGAGAAGTACACTTTCTTGGGCACATAGTTAACGAGATGGGTATACATGTAGATCCCGCAAAGATTGATGCTATACGGAATTGGGCGGCACCGAAGAACCCTTCGGAGGTGAGACAATTTCTTGGTCTTGCGGGATATTATCGTCGTTTCATTCGGGATTTCTCTAAGATCGCTCGACCTCTCACCTCTTTGACACAGAAGAAGGTAGTCTATTCTTGGGGAGCGAAACAGGAAGATGCCTTTCAGCTATTAAAGCAGAAATTGTGTAGTGCACCGATCTTGTCCCTACCGGAGGGTACGGAGGACTTCGAGGTTCATTGTGATGCGTCGATTCAGGGTCTTGGTTGCGTGTTGATGCAACGAGGCAAGGTGATAGCCTATGTTTCTCGACAGTTGAAGGTACACGAGAAGAACTATACGACTCACGACTTAGAGTTAGGCGCTGTGGTCTTCGCATTGAAGATTTGGAGGCATTACCTGTACGGTACCAAATGCACCATCTATACCGACCACATGAGTCTCCAGCATATCTTCGACCAGAAGGAATTGAATATGCGGCAGCGTCGTTGGATCGAGCTTTTTAATGATTATGAGTGTGCTATCAAGTATCATCCGGGTAAAGCCAATGTTGTAGCAGATGCTCTCAGTCGCAAGGAACCGAAACAGAAGCGGGTTCGTGCTCTACAGCTTACTATTCACTCTGATCTACCTGCTCAGATTCGTTTAGCTCAGATCGAGGCCTTAAAGGAAGAAAACATCGAAGCTGAGGGTTTGCGGGGTATGCAGAAGAAGTTTGAGCAACGGTCTGATGGTATCCACTACATTATGGAACGGGTATGGGTTCCTTTAATTGGTAACCTTCGAGAGCTTGTGATGGACGAAGCGCACAAGTCACGATATTCTATTCATCCGGGGTCGGATAAGATGTACCAGGACCTCAAGGTTTTGTACTGGTGGCCGAACATGAAAGCTATCATTGCTACATACGTGAGTAAGTGCTTGACTTGTGCTAGAGTCAAGGCGGAGTACCAAAAACCTTCGGGTCTACTCCAACAGCCAGAGATACCGATGTGGAAATGGGAGCAGATCTCCATGAATTTCGTCACAGGGCTACCGAGAACCCAGGCTGGGAACGATACTATATGGGTGATTGTCGACCGTCTCACAAAGTCAGCGCATTTTCTGGCAATCAAGGAAACAGATAAGTATTCTCAGCTCGCAGCAGTATACCTTAAGGAAGTGGTTTCTAGGCACGGGGTGCCAACTTCTATCATTTCTGATCGAGATCCTCGTTTTACTTCAGAGTTATGGCAGCCTATGCATAAGTCGTTTGGCTCACGTCTTGATATGAGTACGGCTTACCACCCACAGACTGATGGTCAGAGTGAACGCACTATTCAGACACTAGAAGACATGTTGCGAGCGTGTGTCATTGATTTTGGGAAAGGATGGGAGAAACATTTGCCATTGGTTGAGTTCTCCTACAACAACAGTTATCACACTAGCATCAAGGCAGCTCCGTTTGAAGCATTGTACGGGAGGAAATGTCGTTCACCTCTCTGTTGGGCTGAAGTGGGTGACAGTCAGATTTCAGGTCCTGAGCTGGTATTAGAAACTTCGGAAATGATTGTTCAGATCAGGAAACGTATGGCCGCAGCTCGTGATCGTCAGAAAGCCTATGCCGACAAACGTAGTAAGCTGGTAGAATTCGAAGTGGGTGACCGCGTCATGTTGAAAGTTTCACCATGGAAAGGTGTTGTACGTTTTGGAAAGCGTGGCAAGCTTAATCCAGGCTACGTTGGGCCGTTTAGAGTTCTTGAGCGCATCGGTACAGTGGCTTACAAGCTAGAATTACCTGCTGAGCTGGGTAATGTTCACGATGTCTTCCACGTTTCGCAGTTGAAGAAGTGTTTTGCAGACGACCCGCTAGTGGTACCATATCAAGAGTTGAGGATCGATGACAAGTTGCAGTTTGTCGAAGAACCTATTGAGATTATGGATCGGGAAGTCAAAGTACGTAAACACAGTCGTATCCCGATTGTTAGGGTTCGATAGAACTCAAGGCGTGGACCGGAGTTCACTTGGGAGCGAGAAGATCGGATGAAACTTAAGTATCCTCACCTTTTTCCTAACGACAAGTCTAAATCCGCTGAAACTGGTGAATTTCGGGACGAAATTCCTCTTCAAGTTGGGGATGATGTGGCACCTGAGCAAAATCCGCCACAATCTTGATTTCTCGCTTCATTCTTTCGTGTTCACTTGTCAAATTTTGGGACGAAATTTCTTTCAAGTTGGGGATGATGTGACAACCCGAACTTCCAAGGTTAGTAACATTAAATCCTGTGGTTTTAATTGTCCGTTATTTATTTATAACTCCGTTAAACTGAACCTAAAACGTGCGACAACTTGGTTGAATATTATAAGTCTACGTGTATGGGCCACAATCATCACCAATGGCCATTGGGCCGTAGCCAATTAACTTGACCTTGTATGAGTAACTTGGCCCAACCATACCTCTACTCGTCTACACCTTGAACCCAAAGTCGACTAATAGCTTTAACCCACCGCCCCCAAAACTAGTTACGGCTACACGTTAATTTAATTGTTGGGCTGAATTTATTAGTTATATGGTGGGTTACATGATTTTGGTGCATTAGTTGGTAGACATGTGTGTTATAATGTGCATAATGCCAGAATGGTTTTATTTGCTAAATGTGTAAGTGAGACACGAGTGAATTGTGTGAAGAGTATGTAACTCAAATGTTATTATGTGACTAGTCGATGTCTGGTATACTATGCGCAAACTGTTTTAAGCATGGGTAGATAGGATGAGATTCTAACGATTAGTGGTAACCACGATAGGGACTGATTGATCAACTTGGAACATGTATTTTAATCTTACCGAGCAAACCAAAGGTGAGTTCACTGCTCTCTTACAAGCATGCATCCCGGGGAGGGATAACGGGTCACGTTCCGGGGAGGAACGCTTGTTTATTGGGATGTTTGTTATTGTACTCAGTATCTATCTCGTAAGACCCCTTACATCTACCGACAGTTGCCGAGGAGGCAACGAGGTTATTAGTTGATAGCGCTATTAGGACGGTCGTGAACTAATTTCCTTAAAGCATGACCAATGTTTTGATAGAGACATTGGGGTTGGGCAATCACATATCTTGTAGCTATTCGGTAATCGAGTAATAACAACATCAAAACGACGAAACATCAAATCAACAAATCATCTTATTAAACTGTTTTACACATGTGACTGGTAACTAAACTCGGTAACAAAACTTTGAACTCACCAGCGTAGTCTGACACACTTGTTTGCATGCTTGTAGGTCGTTAGCTGAGATACTTTGGGACTTGCTATCTGGAGCAGCTGGAGTGGGCATGGTCTTGCTGGACGCATTTATTTTATTGGTTTATTGATACATTACTTTAGTTTTAAAACTGGTTAACTTTGCTTTCGCTGATACTTTGGTTTTCATTTAAACTTACAGACAGTGTTTTATTTACAATCAAGTACTTTATCTTTTCATTGAATGCGTTTGATATAATTCGTGGCTCGTTGTTGGATCGTCGCACTCCTAATAGGGACATACCCTAGGTGGGAATTTGGGGGTGTGACAGATTTTTACCGATTTTGTCCGACTTTTACCGACTTTGACCATAACCGATTTTTTTGACCGACTAGCTTAAATTTAGGCAGTAACCCACCGACTAGCGCCTAGGCGCCGATTAATCGACCGCCTAGGCCGATTTCTGCAACATTGGTCACATGTCTTTGAGAATCAAAATTCTAGGTAGATATGTGATGGCTATGTTTGGAGGGTTCGGAGCATTGACATCCTTCTATGTGTGTTTTTTATATTATAAAAAAATGGTTGTGAGTAGATGAGAGATAAAATGTTGTTGTTTATCTGTATATTTGAGTGAACATTGTTCAACCTCTATATTTTTTTTAATATAATTTTAAAGTGGTTAGGAATGAAGGAGAAAAGAAAGATAGTGACTTTTAGTGTAATATAGGGTAAAAAATGATGCAATGGATGTGAATACTCTTAGTAATGAAAGGGTAACTTGTCAAGAACACAGTATCAAGAAGAAAACAATCTTTATTCACCAGTTGACATAGATTGTGTCAATACAACAAAGATTCAGTCGGCACAGATTACCGGCTTAGAATCAAGAATATTCAAATACAAAATATAACTCTCAACCTATGCAGATCATCAACACAATGATATGCACTATTTTAATGACCGGAATGATCAACAAACACACACAAAGCTCACAAAACTTTTTTAAGAAACCCTAAAATGCAGAGAGGATTCTAGAGAGAGAAAGTGAGATCAAAGAAGATAGAGAATGGCCTATCTCTGATCACATATCTCCATTATATAACCCGGCCAAAGGCCAAGGGTTTGTTGCTACGGGCCCACATCAGTAACCGCATCCAGCAAGCCCAATAAGCTCCGGTATCCAGCTAAGCCCAATAAACTCCAATATGTTGTTATGAACCCAATTCCTATGAAAAAAAAAACATAAGAAACATAATAATATGTATAAAATTATACATATTATTTGAAACTTGCCATGAACAGTTTCAATATTTTAGATTATTTGTTTTAGTTTTATAATAATATTTTATTCTATCACATAACTTCATTTTTATATATATTATTTGAAAGTTGCCATAGTAATTCAATATTTTGAGTATATGTTTAAATTTTTACAATAATATTTTATTCATCATATAATTTGCTTTTTAATAACTTATGTATATCAACTTTTTTAAAAATCTACCTTCTTAACTATGATTGTTTTTGTTTTTTTTTTTCTAACATTGCGATATAAATTTTATTAAAAACAGATAATTTGCCATTGTCGTACCAAATCAAACCAAGACCGACCGAACAACATTTGTATCGGTACCGATATTTATTTTTATTGTTTTTGCTTTCTATAATATGACGCGGTAGCTATCGTATCTTACCAAACAATATTGGTAACGATACATGTGTTCATTTTTATGGGTTTCTATTCTGATATTTTTTTATTATACAACTCTCGCAGCGACGATAAATGAATATCATCGCTACCGATACCGTGTCAATCTGAATTAATCGATATTTTATAAAAATATCGGTGCTGGTAGCAATGATCATTCTTTTTTTCCATTTTCGGTCGATATAAATACATGTTGATTTCTATACCGAGTGAATTATCGTACCAGGTATTGAAACGAACCGAAACTGATACCCATTAAATGCCTGCAATAACGTACCGCCGCAAAGCGCAGAGAAATAACCTAGCTTATAACAATATTGAATTGACTAATATATATTTTCAACAACTACAAATCAAAGTGTTGGCGGGAATAGTCCCTGCCCCCTAATCGTTTAAA
Source organism: Helianthus tuberosus (assembly GCA_030545235.1). NCBI lineage: Eukaryota > Viridiplantae > Streptophyta > Magnoliopsida > Asterales > Asteraceae > Helianthus > Helianthus tuberosus. Next base: position 46,105,441 of record CM060428.1, read on the forward strand.
TGGGCGGCTGAGTCAACAGTGTCAGGCAGCTGCCTGACACTCCCTTATTGGCCCAACAAATTTACGATTTTATCCCGCCTTAAAATTACGATTTTGCCATCAGTATAAAATTATGTTTTTGCCCCCACTTAAAAATAAATTTGCGCTTTTACTCCCAGCTAAAAATTTTGATTTTGCCCTCGGATAAAAATTACGAATTTGCCCCGTTTAAATTTACACTTTTGTCATTAGTTTTTTCCCCTTAAAATTACGATTTTGCCATCAGTTCAAAATTATGTTTTTACCCATACTTAAAAATAAATTTGCGCTTTTGCTCCTAGATAAAAATTTCGATTTTGCCCCATTTAAATTTATACTTTTACCATTAGTTTTTTTCCTTGAAATTACGACTTTACCATCAGTTCAAAATTATGTTTTTACCCCCCACTTAAAATTAAATGTACGCTTTTGCTCCCAGCTAAAAAAATTAATTTAGCCTTCTTTTGCCCCGTTTAAATTTAAAGTTTTGGCATCATTTTTTTTTTCTCACAGCCAAATTATGATTTTTTCCCCCAACTTAAATTTACATTTTCTTCATCATTTTTGTTTGTTTTCCTGGTTAAATTACAATTTTGCCCCCAGTGTAAATTTGCAGTCATGCCGGCAGGTGCCTGGCACTCCCCCATTGGTCCTTTTAATTTACGATTTCATCCCTGAATTAAAATTATCATCTCGCCCTCGGTTCAAAATTACGCTTTTCCCATCGTTTATTTTTTTAGCAAAACTATAAAAGTTTTTTGTTTTAATTGGTTTACTCTATTTAATTTTTTTTCGTGTCAAAGAGCTGCCTAACACTCGCTCATTAGTCCTGAAAAATTACATTTTTGCGCTGAGCCGAAAATTACGGTCTTATCATCGTTTTAGTTTTTTCCCTAGGAGAATTATATTTGTGTTTTTTTAATTGATTGAGAATTATTCAACCATCGCCCCGCAACGCGGGCGGGGCATCAAGTAGTTTACAACATAACTCACCCATACACGTAGTGAAATTAACCCATCTAGATGGGAATATGATCATTTCATCCTCTTGGGTTAATTATAAGTGTAATGAGTATAATAAAGAAACATTATGTGAAAGTGTAAAAACATGAAGGTAGAATGATATCATTGGAGGAAATTAGTTAAGTACACAATTTAAAACATATGAATTGTCTTTGTAGATTTATGTTTTGACCATGTGAGAATAATAGTATAATGAATTGATTATTGATTGATTTTGGTTTGAGAAAATGGTGTGACTACTAGTGGGTTTATAGACTCATATGCAACAAAATATATGTTCACATATGAGCCATTTGGGCTCATAAGTGGCAAGTTTGTTCTCAATTATAAGGCTTGTGACGTGCTTCCAAATTAGGGAGCGGGAAGGCGTGGCCTCGACGGGAACACCACCCCACTCTCGACCCTGAAGAATTTGATTCTCAATTAGTGAACATTCATCGACTATCCTCATGGTTTTATAAATTAATAATGTTATTTTTTTTTATTTTTATGTAACATTTAATTTGATTTTTCTCTAATAACTGGTGCGCGTTAGCTTTAAAAAGACCATATTCATAGTTCTCTGTATGTTTTTTTTCAACGTTATGATATAAACATTGACGATTCAACGTTATGATATAAACATTGACGATATTTGAGTTATATCTAAAATGAAGTATTTTTGGTCTGTTAAACGGCTTTGGCATGTATTTGGATCGACATTTTAGAGGATAATGAAACCGGTGGAACAATAACCGAGTTGTATTCATTATAAATTTTAACGACAACCAAGTTTATATATTTTATTAGGAATAATGGATTTTAATAATCCCAACTTTCACCAGTTGGCCGGCAACGGACCCAACTTCAAAAATAGCCACTGGTGGTCCCAACTTTTGACATTTTGTAAAACATTGGACCTTTGCTAACACCGTTATAACGTTGATGATGTGGCATGATGACGTGTCATAACTTTAAACTGGGCATGATGACGTGGCTTTGAACCAAATCCAATCTCTCCAACCTTAACCTGCTAATCGATTCCCCTCTTCAACATTAAAACGCCCGATTCAAGAACTCCTTTGCGTCTGTTTCAAGAACCCCTCTGGTACTTTCATCTTCAACCTCTGGTACTCAACCTCTGTTCATCGTCTTCAACCTCTGGCACTGTTCATCGTCTTCAACCAGTGGCACTGTTCATCGTCTTCAACCTCTGGTACTGTTCATCGTCTTCAACCTCTGGTACTCAACCTCTGTTCATCGTCTTCAACCTCTGTCACTAACTAACCTGCTCAATCTACCATTACCACCAGGTACACAATAATAAAGATGAAAATCCTTAGGAGAGAGTATGAAATTAGGGTTTGATTTCAATGTTGTCTGAATGATTGTGAGAATAGTGAAGGGTTTAAATATCAATTGTAGTGAATGGATATTATTTGGATCTTGTTAGTTTATTGTAAATGCCACATATTCAAGTTCAAAGCCACATATTCAAGTTCAAAGCCACGTCATCATGCCCAGTTTAAAAGTTATGACACGTCACCAACGTTATAACAGTGTTAGCAAGGGTCCAATGTTTTACAAAGTGGCTATTTTTGAAGTTGGGTACGTTGTCGGCCAACTCGTGAAAGTTGGGATTATTAAAATCCATTATTCCATTTTATTATGTATCGTTAAATCATGTCGTGGAGCATATTACAAACATCCACCAGACCATAACATCCTTTTCAGTCGAGTCTTGTGAAGCATATTGCAAAGAACCACATATTCAATCTAGACAATGTAGACCACAATTTTTTTTTCTTTTTTTCTGTTTTATTATTAGTATTGTACTTTTTTTTAATCAATTGAATGCTTTTAAAATATTGTAAGTGTTGTGATGAGCGAATTAAATCCGTGTATAACTTATTTAAAATTAGATGGATGCACTTCTAAATTTTAACTTTTTGAACAGCAACTTTCATTAGAAAAAAAGCCACAAGCAAATCGCTAAGGCCATCAACACACGACCATTACAAAGTTAAAATTACACCAATTCCTCCACATGATATTCTTATACGTAGATCTATTTCTAATCCACAAATAGACCAACACCTTGATATCTTCTTTTATTTTTGCCACGTTCACACTTTTGTTGGCAAAGATGACTTCATTCCTAGATTTCTATAGGCACCACATAGCCGTAAACACAATCGCCTGAACCGCATTATTTTTCTTGTTATCCCCATAGATATTCTTATGTGCCATGATGACGTCTTTAACCGAAAAAGTAAAGATACCCGGCATATTGCACCATCGACTAATAAACTCCCAAATAGACAAAGCGATAAAGCAAGATGAGAAAAGATGATCACTGTTCTCATCTCCTTCACCGCATAGCTTACATGCCACCGAATCTATAGCTATGTTTCTTCTTGCTAAGCCAACAAGGGTCGGGAGTATGTGACTTTGAAAACACGGCATGTAGCTTACTATAGTTATTATTTTCGTGTAATAATTATGTTTTGTTAATTGACTTTGGATACACCATTCAACGTACTTGGTCAACTTTGTGAAAACGATATGTTTATATTGAGCTATTTCTAGAAATTTTGACTTTTAAGAAAAGTAAACATATTTAAATTTCTTATTTTGAAAAGATAACTTCTTGAACTTTGTTATATTAAATGATAGTTTATAAAAGGTGTTTTGGATTAAAGATTATTTATATGTGTGTGAATTAGTAAGAAATTTTGGGTGTTACACTTCTACCACCATTTGTCATGAATCCATGCGAAAGAAAAAAAGAAAGAAACTAACGGCTAAGGGGCTGTATGACAACTTCTGAATGGTTAAGCGTTGAACCAGTAAGAGGTCTGAATCATTAAGTGTTGAACCAGTAAGAGGTCTGAACCATTAAGAGCCAGTATAATGTTTAACCGTTTAGAGGCAAATGTCTAACCAATTCAGATTAGAGGTGTTAACCATTCAGAGACAATTGTCTGAACCATTCAGACATCTGCTCACGGAACAAACAGTCTGAACCATTAAGTATTAAATGTTGAACTAGTACGAGGTCTGAATCATTAAGAGCCTCAATAAGAACTAAACAAACAGCCCCTAAGTTTAGGTTTATCGTCAAGTTTAGCATAAATATATCAAAGCTGAATTGTCGGTATAAATAACCCTATTAAAAATGTTAACTCCATGTAAAATGAGAGTTTTATGTTATACATAAAAATAAAAAAAAAACAAACAAACAAACAATCTGACACCATATTCATGCACCTAGAAGCCTAAATGACTTTTTGTAAAACTTATATACCTGTGTACCCCTAAAAGTACTTTTTTTGTTTTATATCTATTAAATGGTCGAGTAAAAGTTGGTCCATCAACCGGATTTGTGTAAGTTATGGCTAAATCTGTGTTCCTCTAACTGGCTTTTTGTAACACTTATTATATTTGGATTTGTTATAGTCTTTTATTCTTAAATTTTCCATCAAATTAGATAAATAAATAAGGAGTTGCGGTGAACGACGTGTATTTGATGAAGAAGAGGTCTAGATCTTGTTTTGATTTGTTGTCCGTTAACCAATTACACATGCATGTTTATCAAATCATCTAACAATCCGATGGTGAGTCTATTCGATTATTTACAAAATTTGTGCTACTCGTGCAACCTAATGAACATAGGTCTAGATCCGGTTCCGACCCGTGTTCCGTCAACCTATCACATGCATATGCATTTGTCATCCATCAATTGGACATACTTGTAAAAAAAAACTCACCATCATCACCTATCATCAGTGTCTTCGTAGGGTTCGTCACACATTATAGGTTTTGGGGTGGGGACGATGAAGAATAAGTTTTTTTTTTAATGGCAGAAGAATAAGTAATGAAGGGTAGTGGAGTTTCTTTCTTTATGTATCAAAGCTAAGACTATCTCCATTGCTAAGACAGCCCTTAGGCGCTCTTAGCTGCCCAGTCAGCTGACACGTCATATCATTATAAATTCTTAAAATCCTTAATTTATCCTCCAATCCTACAAACATTCTTATATTTTCCATATCATCACCTTTTTTTTACTTTTAATTTAAATACTTAACTTAATAAAACATATTTAAAATATTAATTTAGTTTAAAATTTATAACATATATAGATAAACCCCTTTTACCCTCGTTGAGTTAAATGCATGCTTTTAAAATATTTATATTATTGGGAAGTCAATTTGATACTTGCTTTTTGACTTTAGGCCATGAGGTATGGGGTTTGAGTTGGGGCGTGGGTTGGGGGAAAACGCCCAAGCCACCACCCCGGGGGCTTAGGTTTGGGCGTGGCCCCTTTGGCGTGGGTTTGAAGCCGGGCGTGGGGCGGGCTAGCAAGGTGACATGGCGGGCTCTCAATGGCCATGTGTCAACTTATGCCCCCAACCCAAGCCCCACCATACCCCATGGGCGTGGGTTTTTTTTCCCATTCCACGTGTCAACCAATGCCCAACCCAAGCCCCAACCTAAGCCCCACCATACCCCACGGTCTTAACTTCTTCTTTGACCATTTAACCCTCTGCCTCTTTAGTTTCTTTCTCTTCCCATTTACCCCCACCTGCAACTCGATCTTTCTTGCGCAAAAGACATCAAAATGGAACAAATTGAAATCGCCAGTGTCGTAGAATTTTCATTTCTTGCAAACTTCTGGTGAAAAACCTCTCTTTCCCTTCAATTTCCCCTGAAGTTGGGCCCACCCCATGGTTTGGACCGAGGCAAACTCAAGCCTTTCTGCACGGGCTTCTCATCTTCGGACATGATCAGACACAGATCTCCAACGCCAAGGGCGGATCCAGCGTGGCACGGGCAGGGAAATTATGGGCGCGTTGGAGTTAGTCTAATTTATAAATGTATTCATGTGTGCTTATTTAGCTACATGATAAGGCTCTGGGGTATGAGGATGGTGGTTTAGGTCATGGATTGCCACCAACCTTCTTCCTTGAATTTGATGAATAGACAAAAAAAAAAAGGTGGATGGTAGTTTAGGTCATGACCACACCATATAGCATGGTGGATGAGAGTGGAATGACGTGGCGTTGACATAGAGGTTGGTTTTGATGATTTAGATTAGGGGAATTGACCTGTAATAATCCTAACTAGACGTCATTGGTCATTGACAGTCTTACCTTTGAATATTCCCCATGTCAGTCCTATCTTTCACCTATTCTTCATCCACTGGTCCTCAGTTAAAAAAACTTAAGGAGTTAAGTTTTTTTTTTTTTTTTCTGAATTACAAACTGACGTATTAGGGCTTTGGATCAGAATGAGGATACGAGTCTATTGATGTAAAACTTACTTCGAAACGGTGCTCCAAACGACTTGATTTTGGTTAATTGGAAGTTTAAACACCCGAATTGAAGCACCGTTTTCATCGTTTGGAGCACAATTTCAATGTAAGTTTTACATCATTCGACTTGTATCCTCGTTCTGATCGAAAGCCCTAAAACGTCAGCTTGTAATTCGAAAAAAAAAACTTAACGTAACTCCGTTAAGTTTTTTTAACTGAGGACTGGTGGAGAAAAAATAAGTGAAAGGTGGGACTGACATGAGGAATATTCAAAGATGAGACTGACAATGGCCAATGACGTCTAGTTGGGATTATTACAGACCAATTCCCTTTTAGATTATAACCATACCACATAGCCTAGTATATATAAGTTTAAAAGTGTAGGTCCTCTAGTTTGTCAAGTGACTTTGGAAACACCACATGTATACTTTGTATACACCATCCTACATACTTGGCCAATTTTGTAAAAACGAAAGTTCTTATTTAGCTATTCTAGAAATTTTGACTTTTAAGGAGAGTCAAGATATTTGAGTTTCTTATTTGAAAAGATAGTTTCTATAACTTTTTTATATTAAATGATATATGTTTTGGGTACGAGATTATTTATATGTGGGTATGAATTAGTAAGAAATTTTTGGTGCTACATATTCAACACTATTTGTGTTAGAATTTATGCAAAAGACAAATTTAACAGTTAAGGTGGGGTTTATTCTCGTATTATTATTATTACTATATAACAATTTAGGTAGTTCTTAGGAAAAATATACTATTAGTGTAAGTAAGAACATACTCAATTACACTAATGCCACTAGTCTTTTATTATTTGAAAAAAGAGACCAAGAGACAAAGAGAGAATGCATAGGGAGAGGCCGGCGCCGGTGGTTCTGCGTCGGCAATACCACCGTTCAGGTGCGTGGTGGGTTTTTGGGGTTTTCTTAGTTTGACTTTTTTTGGTTGACTTTTTTTGGTTGACTATGGAGATTGAAGGTCGCTAATTCTAGGGTTTGGGGAAAAGATAGTTGATGAAGCCATGGTTTAATGTTTGTTTGGTTGTGGGTTGAGAGTAGGAGGCATTTCAATTGGGATAAGTCCCACTATTGGTTTACGTTTCTTTTTAACATTAGCGTATTTCGAGTAATTTAAAATAATTTAGTTTCTTCAACTTTGAGACCATAGATTCAATACGGATATTTCACAGAAAACTTAATGGTTAACATAAAAAAAAATATATATGGTTAACATATTAATTTAATGTATATGTAACCAGAAAAGAATTATCGTTTTCTTTTCTACGTTATGTGAGGGATTTAATACGCTGCTTCAAGTTAAAGTTTAATTTTATAGAAAAAAATATTTGAATGGTCTTTACTATAAGGAAACTTAAAAATTTGATTTTTAATTGCTTACATAGCAAAAAAAGTTACTTAAATAATAAAAAGCAATTCACTCGATTTCAGATTACGACGTGACCTTTTAGTGTTTTGCGAATATAAAGTCATATGTTTTTTTTTATCTACGATTTGATATGCATGTGACCATATCGTCACATATGTTTTTTATCTACAACTTGATATGCATGCAATTATTACGTCTTTTTCTTATCTAGTTTAGTATAAATATATCAAATCTGAATTGTCAATATAAAATCGCTATTAAAAATGTTAGTTCTGTGTAAAATGAGCATTGTAAATTATACATAAAAAGTACAATTGTAATTGTATGAAAAAAATGTTAGTTCTATGTAAAATGAGAACTTTGCATTACACACAAAAAGTACAATTGTATGAAAGAAGTAATTAATTGATAAACCATATTTATGTACCTTAAAGCATAACTGACATTTTGTCACACATATTAGACTGACCTTTCATCACACGCATTAGATGTATTTATCTTATTTTTAAAAGTACATTTTTGTTTTTGTTTTTATCTAGTAAATAATGGAATAAAAGTTGGCCTTTTAAGTGGTTTCCACTGTAAGTTGACCATATGTGTGATTGTTATGAGGTACAATACACCATAAAATAACTATTTTATGATTTTCTCTAACCAAATACACAAATTATCAAATCCAATGGCCGCTTGTGTAATATGTTTTTAATCTTCTGTTCTCAATTTTTAACTGAGTTAAATAAATGAATAAAGAGTTGTGATAAACGTCGTGTATTTGATGAAGAAGAGGTCTATATCTTTTTTCAATGCGTGGTCCGTCAACCAATGACATGCGCATGTGTGTAAAGCCATCTGATAATGCGTTGGTGAGTCTGTTCAATTGTTTATATAATCCGGACTACTCATGCGACCTGTTAAACATAGGTCTAGATCCAATTACAAAGCATGCTCCGACAACCTATCACATTCATATCTTATCCACCCATCAGACATAATTCTCTAAAAACCACCGTCGTCGACCTATCATAAGTATCTTTGCATGATTCATCACACATTATAAGTTTTGGGGTGGAGGCAATGAAGAATAAGAAACAAAGAGAATGTGTCTAGAGGTTTGATATATTTTGTTTGTTTTTGAACATTAGGGTACAATTAGAAATGAGATCGGGACTATATCGTTATCGAAAATACATATACTGAAATTATGAAAACATGTGCATTGAATACTGTACCGAATATATTGGTACTGTACTGGTTCAATACAGTATCCGTACGGTGTATAATTGTTACAAAACACCCATCTCTATATGGTATATTGTTACCAAAGATACCAATACTGAATTTCCGAAAAAATAAATATTGTACTAGTACTAGTTTGCAGATGCTTATCCCTAGGTACAATAATCATTTCATATTTAAAATATATATATAAACATTTTAACATGTATAAATAAAAAGAAAATAATCATAGAACATAAATGCAACAATATATTTTGAGTCATAAAATATAAAATAATATATATATAAACATTTTAACAGGTATAAATAAAAAGAAAATAATCATAGAACATAAATGCAACAATATATTTTGGGTCATAAAATAATAAAATAATAAAAATAAATATAAAACTATGAATTAGAAGGCGGTTTTGAACGGTGGTGATCATCACTGGACCCCCTATTCCTTGCTGCACAATGCAGGAAGATATATAAATCCAAATTGATTCCTCTTTCTTTCTTTCACTCGTTGGTTTCAACAATTTCAGTTAAAAACACCCTCTGCCCTTCATTCTTCTTCACCAATTTTTAATCTTTTTTTGACCCAACACAACAATCTTTCTTCACCAATTTGGAATCCAATTTCAAAACACATGTTTATTGTATTTAACCCTAAACACATGAAACCGCTCTTGTTTTCAGAATAATAATAATAATAATACTCGCCTATCTCACTCCTTACATTTTTTTTCTTTATAAATTTCGAATCTTTTTTTTTTTCTTTTTTTAAAAACTTTTACAAATCTTTTTTTTTTCATTGTTTGCGGAATTAACGATTTTCTTGGGGGAAAGTAGAGATTTTTAGGGTGATTATCCAAAATTCACATCATCTTTTTCTTGATTCACAAATGATTATTTTATTTTATAATAAATGAATTCTTTTTCTGGGTATTTGTTTATCCTTTTAGGTTAATTTTAATTCATTGGTGTTTGGTGTTTTGTCAGTCTTGATTAGGTTGAATCTTTCAATTTCATTTTATACCCATTTCATCATTTTTTTTTCTTCAAGATTTCATAAATTTGGGAATAGGGTTTCTTTCTGAATCCATAATGTCATCTGGAATTTTCCCAATTGCTGACAATTTAATAGAATAAATCAGGTTAGGGTTCTTTCTATTGATTCTATGCAATTTTACAATTTTTTTTTTTTTTTGACATATAGAAGTAGATCTGTGTATGTTCTAATCTTTTCTTTATTGATGTATTGCAATCAAAGTAATTAGATCTTATATGTTTATGTTTTTTTTCAAGTTAGTAGTATTTGTACATCAAGCTGCAATGGTTCAGAAATATGTTTTTGTTTTGTCTTATTGGATATATATATATATATATATATATATATATATATATTTATATATAATATATCAGAATGATCATTGTTGGCTGCATCTCAATTGGTTTGAGATTCTTGATTAGCATTGTTCATATCTATTTACATTATGGTTTTGTGGTCTTCTTGATGAACATGTTTGATAATATCCTAACAATCTGAGGCGGGTACGATTTGATCGTCTAATGTGTCATTTATTTTAATATTACCATTTGAATTCCTGAGAAAATCTGAAGCTACAGTAGGTGTTTGAATATATACACATATATAATATTAGAATCAACATTATTGGCTGCACCTGAATTGGTATGAGATTCTTTATTAAAATGGTTCATATCTATTTACATTACGGTTTTGTGGGCTTCTTGATGAACATGTTTGATAATTTCCTAAAAATCCGAGGCGGGTACCATCGATTCGATTGTCTCATGTGTCATTTAATTTTTATATATTGCCATTTGAATTCCTGAGTAATATCTTAAGCTATAGTGCGTATAAGCTTATTATCGATCGTGCGAAAGTTGATTTATGATTATCTTTTTCTGATTGTTTGGTTAAAAAATATTTAGATTTGCAGAAGCAGGTATAGAGTTTTCATAACTTGAAGGACCTGATTATCTTATTATCTGATTCTGGTTGCACGTGTTTTATTAACGTGTTATTATGTGTACATGTCCATTGTCGTCCATGCTGGGGCGGACGTACCCTTGATTTTTTATATTTATTTTTGCTATGTTAGCGCGTACTGCATTGTGGATTTATGACATTTTTAGGGTAAATCGGTCATATGACTTGGTGAGGTACAAAATACGTAACCATCGGATTCCATGCACAACACGTTAGTCGTGACCCCTCCTTAAAAGATTTTCTATTTATACATACTTTTCATCATTGAACTTATTATATAAATTTCGATAGAGGAAAGGAAAGGAATCATAAGTGACGTTGAGATTTGCTCGTTTGCATTTGCTTCTCTGTTGCCCATTTTCCTTTGATATAATATATCCCTCTGTTTTAACATAATCCAGATTAATATTATGCCATATACGTGGTGTTGAATGGATTGTTATGCCATAATTGAGTTCTCATTCATTTATCTGATCACTGAGGTCGATCCACTCCTAAATGATCTCATCCGGTTTTTAATATTTTACTTCGTTATGTTAGATCTTTAGAATGGATGGCTTAATTTTTTTATATTATACATTGATATATGTTTGTGCAAAAGTTTCAAGTTTATAATTATTCTTCTGTATGCTATTTATGTATATTTGATCTTTTTTCTCTCTTAGGAACATAATAATCTGATCCAGTTTTATCCCATGGAAACTATGATGAATGAAGAAGCAGTTAGCGAATGTGAGCCGGTGGAGATTAAACGGATCCTCACGCGTAGAAGCTCCTCTCGATATCAACTCTCTGAAATGGGCCTTGGACCACAAATTTCTCCTGAGAAGCGAAAGAAGGTTTGTTCATTTTCTTTACATACTAATGTTTTTTTGTTCTATGATCCTATGTTGTTTGTCACCAACAACTAAAAAAGATACAATTTTTAGAATTATTTCGTGTTCGTATATTTTTCCCTTCTTTTTTTGCATCTCAAACTTTCTTGGACTCCATGATTACCGATTGATATTTGATACTTATTAAGCAACCGTTTTCGCATCTTATTTGTTTATTATTTTGTAGGATCGATCTTCAAAGAACACTCCGAAATCGGATGATCAGAATCTCGAATCCTCAGGAAGCCCTCGAAATCAAAAGGTAAAAAATCATGGTTACATGATATAATTCAAACGGATGCATCAACACATTGTATTAACGCTCTCTATGTTCAATTTCTTTCGGTCTTCAAAACATGAAATAATTTTTACCTTATATATACATATTTTTGTATCAATGCAGATAACAGCTAGATGGGATCCCTCCGAGGCTTGTAAGCCTGATGTGGATGAAGCTCCAGTTTTTTATCCAACTGTCGAGGTAAATATTATAATTAATGAATCTTTAAGGAAATTAAAATATACCCTTTTTGTTTTTTAATCAAATCATTCGTTTTTAGGAGTTCGAAGATACGCTTGGTTATCTATTAAAGATACGACCGATGGCGGAATCTTACGGTATATGTAGAATTGTGCCTCCTACTTCGTGGAAACCACCCTGCCCTTTAAGGGAGAAACGATTTTGGCAAGAAGCTAAAATTTCGACAAGAATTCAACAAGTTGACTTGCTTCAAAATAGGGAGCCAATGAAGAAACGCAAAGGGCGAAAACGAAAAAGAACGTCTACAAAGAGCGGAGCAAGAAGAATGAATTCAGAGTCAAATGCTTCTTCTGACAAAGACGACAAATTCGGCTTTCGGTCTGGATCGGACTTCACCTTTGAGGAATTTCAAGATTTTGCTAATAAATTCAAGGAGCATTATTTCGGGATGAACGATGGAGATGAAGAAAAACAGGGATCGGGACCCACGATTGATGAAATCGAGGGTGAGTATTGGAGGATAATTGAACAGCCGACAGATGAAGTCGAGGTATATTATGGAGCTGATTTGGAAACAGGTGAATTCGAGAGTGGTTTCCCGAAAACTGTATCCGTTGAAGATCATGAAATAAATAAATATGTAAAATCCGGTTGGAATTTAAATAATTTCTCGCGCCTGCCGGGGTCCGTGTTATCTTTCGAAGGATGCGATATCTCGGGGGTTTTAGTGCCATGGTTATACGTTGGCATGTGCTTCTCTTCGTTCTGTTGGGTAATCTACAAGTTTTTAAAACTTTTTTGTAAAATGCCATTTTCGTCCTAGAGGTTTGACCAGTTTTGCGACTTTCGTCTAAAGGTTTGTTTTTCCGTATCTGGATCCAAAAGGTTTAAATCTTGCCATTTTTATCCGGCTCGTTAACTTCATCCGTTTTTCTCCGCTAAATCAGGGGTATTTCCATCTTTTTTGTTAACTTAAAGGGCAATTCGGTCTTTTTCAAGAGTATTCAATCTTTTTACATAAAGTGAAAAAGACCGAATTGCCCTTTAAGTTGGTAAAAAATACAGAAATGCCCCTGACTTAACGGAGAAAATGGATGGAGTGAGCCAGACGAAAATGGCAAGATTTCAAACCTTTGGGATCCAGATGCGGAAAAACAAACCCTGGGACGAAAATCACAAAACTGGACAAACCTGAGGGCGAAAATGGCCTTTTACTCAACTTTAAATTATCTGTTTCTTTTAGTGTGATTACTGACGTGTTTTTATCGGTCTATTAAAAAGCATGTTGAAGATCATCACCTTTATTCGGTTAACTATATGCATTGGGGCGATCCGAAAATATGGTACGGGGTACCGGGAAGCCACGCTACCGCATTGGAAAACGCAATGAAGAAGCATCTACCTGATTTATTCAAGGAACAACCAGATTTACTCCATCAACTTGTAAGCAAAGAATCCTTTGTTTTGCCCTTGTTATCCGTTGGGTATCGTCAAAATGGATTAGGTCGGATTGGGTTGACCCGAATCCTTTTTTGTCCAAATCTGTTAATTCTGTTTTATCATGCTAAATAAACTACTAGAATTGTATTATTTTAATAAGAGTTAATTACTGTTTTCGTCTATGTGGTTTGTCAAAAATCACTATTTCAGTCCATTAGTTTAAAAATTGCGATTTCAGTCCCTATGGTTTCACTTTCGTAACCATTTCAGTCCACCTCCGTTAACCCCATCCATTTATTCTGTTAAGTACATGTGAATTGACCATAATGCCCTTGTTAATAAAAAACAAAAAGATATCTAAATGAGTTAATTACTGTTTTCGTCCCTGTGGTTTGTCAAAAATCACTATTTCAGTCCCTGTGGTTTCACTTTCGTAACCATTTCAGTCCAGTCTCCGGCATCACAACCCCACCCTCTTAATGTCCGGCGACCCATTACCCCACCCCAATTAATATATTCCTAGCAGCATCAATTAACATAATAACTTTGAAAAATAGTGCTTACCTCGATATTTTCTCATTCTAAAATCCAAAATTAAAATTTTAGAACCATATATGTAAAAATAATGTCAAGACTTCTACTTCTACTAAAGCCATGGTGGGTCGAACCCTACAATCCAATTTAAGTCCATATGTCATACAACAATAAAATTATATAAATCCAATAATAAAATCATATAAGTCCATATTTAATTAACACAAGGGTAATTTAGGTATTTCATTATAAACTTAACGGTAAAATAGGCGGTGTTAGGAGACTGGATTGAAATGGTTACGAAAGTGAAACCACAGGGACTGAAATAGTGATTTTTGACAAACCATAGGGACGAAAACAGTAATTAACTCATTCAGATATATTTTAGTTTTGTATTAATAAGGGCATTATGGTCAATTCACGTGTACTTAACAGAATAAATGGATGGGGTTAACGGAGGTGGACTGAAATTGTTACGAAAGTGAAACCACAGGGACTGAAATCGCAATTTTTAAACTAATGGACTGAAATAGTGATTTTTGACAAACCACAGGGACGAAAACAGTAATTAACTCTTTTAATAATAATGTATTTTAAAGAGTAAAATGTCATTTTTGTCCCTGGGGTTTGGCCACTTTTGCGACTTTCGTCCAAACTTCAAAGGTTTGTTTTTCCGCATCTAGATACAAAAGGTTTAAAATCTTTCATCCAACTCGTTAACTCCATCCATTTTTTAACGTTAAGTCAGGGGTATTTTTGTCTTTTTTGACATTTTTTGTGATGATTAAAGGGTTTGGGTGGGGAGAAAGTCAACAAAGGTGAATCTTCATTTCTTATAGTGTTTTTTTGTTTTAATAAAAACTGTCTAAAAAGACGAAAATGCCCCTCGTTTAACCGGGAAGATGGATGAAGTTAACAAGGTGAATGAAAATGGCAAGATTTCAAACCTTTTGGATCTAAATGCGGAAAAACAAACGTTTGGACGAAAGTCGCCAAATCTCAGGGATGAAAATGGCATTTTACTCTTTTTTAATTAAAATAATGTTGAACGTTTTGTTCATTTTATTTAGTTTAGTTTAACACAAGTTGCGCGTGTTCCGACAGGTTACTCAGCTGTCCCCTACGGTTCTAAAATCTGAAGGAGTGCCTGTGTATCGCGCTTCTCAGCATTCCGGAGAATTTATTGTTACGTTTCCAAGGGCATACCATGCAGGGTTCAATTGTGGTTTCAACTGTGCGGAGGCTGTCAATGTGGCACCCGTTAATTGGCTACAACATGGGCAAGTTGCAGTCGAGCTGTACAGTCAGCAACGACGCAAGACATCTATATCACATGATAAGTTGCTACTAGCATCATCCCGTGAAGCTATCATGGCTCTTTCGGAGCTTTCGGATTTAAATAAACAGAATCCCAAGAATTTAAGATGGAAACGTGTTTGTGGGAAGGATGGAATACTTACCAATGCTGTTAAGGTAGAATGACTATCAATTCCCGTATCTAGCTGTTTTTTGTAGAGTTGAAAGAATTATAGGGTTGGATAACGGGTAACTTATGAAGAGGTGTGGTTGCGTTGACCCGCAACACCTTTTGTCCAAAATTATATTGTTTCAATAATAATTTTATATTATGAAATAATAGTAGATTAAATGCCATTTTCATCCCGGAGGCTTGGCAAATTTTGCGACTTTCGTCCAAAGGTTTGTATTTCCGCATCTGGATCCAAAAGGTTTAAAATCTTGCTATTTTCATCCGGCTCGTTAACTCCATCCATTTTTCTCCGTTAAGTCATGGGTATTTTCGGCCTTTTTGTTAACTTAGAGGGCAATGCAGTCTTTTCCACTTTATGTACAAGTATTCAAAATACCCTTGCTAAATAAAAAAGACGAAAATACCCCTGACTTAATGGAGAAAAATGGATGGACTTAACGAGTTGGATGAAAGTGGCAAGATTTCAAACCTTTTGGATCCAGATGCGAAAAAACAAACCTTTGGACAAAAGTCGCAATACTGGCCAAACCTCAGGGACGAAAATGACATTTTACTCTAAATTTGGGAGTTTTTATCCATTTGAAATACACATTGGAGCAACTTTTGACATTTATCTTTAAGCTAATTGTTTTATCTAATATAACAGGCAAGAGTTCAGATGGAGTTAGAAAGAGTTGAGAATCTCGAAACCGGTTTTCAGTTTCAAAAAATGGATAACAATTTCGATACAACGAATGAGAAAGAATGCTTTTTATGTTTCTATGATCTGCACATGTCTGCAGCCAGTTGCAAGTGTTCTCCTGATCGGTTTTCATGTCTAAAACATGTGCATCGTTTGTGTTCATGCGATTCAGACCAACTTTCTGTCTATCTCCGGTATACTTTCAATGAATTAACCATGATGATTGATGCACTGGAGGGACAATCAGATGCTATTAAAAATTGGGCAACAAAAGTTTTAGAATTTGATCAAGAAACGTCGGTTTTTGAGCAAAAGAAAGAAGAAGCTTGCAGTTTGTCACATGATCAACAAATAGAAATTGCAGCTGTTCATCCCAAAGAAGAACCTTCTCTGGGACTCGAATGCTCTAAAGATTTGAATCTCAACGGATTTTCTGCTGAACTTTTAAACATTGGATCTATAGCTTTCGGAAAACTTTGGTGCAATAAGCAGGCGATATTCCCAAAAGGTGTTGTGGCTTCTTAATTTGTTTTTTTTTTTAAATTAGGTAGATGTGGTAACATTCATGGGTTGGATAACGTACTTTATGGGTCGGGTTGACCTGAATCTTTTTTTTGCTGAATATAATTATAATAATTACTATATTTTAAAATGATTGGAACTACCAAGTAAAATGATTTTAAGGTGTTATACAACATTAGGACCTGTTTAAACTATTTTTCTTTCTTTTTTTTTTTCCATAGTTTGTGACTCTTGTGAACGTTTGCAGGATACCGAAGCCGAGTAAAATATTACAGTTATCTGAACCCTTCGGTGATGAGTAGCTACATAGCAGAAATTCATGATGCTGGGCTTATTGGACCTCTATTTAAGGTATGGGCTCGATGTCATTTATGTCTCTTCCTTTTGCGTCTTTTAATCGATGCAAAAATCAACAAATTAACCATTAAGTATATTTTTTAGTAGTTATCAAATTCATTTTATGATTTACCGCTCATTACATCTCTATTGTTTTATACTAAAATTTCAGGTTTTCTTGGAAGAATTTCCCGATGAGACCTTTGTGGACGTGTCAGCAGAAAAATGTTGGAAACTTGTGCTGCACAGGCTTAATCAAGAAATCGCAGAGCTGGCTAATCGGGCCTTAAAGCCTCTACATAGCATTAATGGGCTTGAAATGTTTGGGTTATCTTCTCCCCCCATTTTAAAGGTATATGTTTTTTTGAAACACTTGTATGTCCACATTTTGGAAGCTTTAAATGAATAATTAGTTTTCAAAAATGATACCAAAACTTGTGTTATTTTCAGGAGATTGAGGCTCTCGATCCAGAGCATAGATGTTTGGAGTACTGGAGCAGCAAATGCAACCCGAATAATAGAGATTAGAGACGCTGCTGACATTTTTAGGCAAGAACATGAGGTTGACTTTTGACTTTTTAGTCTTAGTTATTTTGGTTTCTTATTATAGAAATGAGCAGCAAGTGGTAGAAAATTGAAGTTATAGGATCTTTACCTTTTCTGTTTAGAAAAATTTCTAGCATACATCTTTGGTTCTTTTTTTTTTTTTTTTTACATTTATTAAACAAAAAAATAAGGGTTTTTAAAAAAAAATTACATTTGGGATTCTGAGAAAAGTGTACATATCAGTTTTGATTGATTGTTTGTTTTAGCCCAAGCCCATTACAATAATTTCCTATGTATGTAAGATATAATGAGGCATATCTACATTCTGTATGTATGTATGCATTAAATCGGATGTTACAGTTCCATTTATGTGACCCAAGACGGATCAATAGACAATCTGACCCATTTAGGCCCATTGGGCCAATCTATAAAAATTAAATCTTTTGCCTTTTTTTTTAATTTTTCGAGCAAGTACCGGAACTACAACAAAGAATCTCAATTTTACAAAAGAATTCATTTTTTTGTTAACAACACGCCGGTTTTGAAAATAGTAAAGGATAATTATGTATCGGATCAAAACTTCTTTGTTCTTTCTAAGCAACTGTTGCTAAAACGGGTCTTTCAGTGGTAGGCGGCATCCCCTCTTAGTTTTAAGTAAGCGGAAAATTTTCTAAAAACCCAATGTGTCTATTGTATTAAGTTTTAAATTCTTCTATTCATTCAGTTTCCTAATTTCTTTTTGTAATTAACGGAAACATATAAGAGCCGTATATAAATTTGTACATTTGTAAGTGAAGTGGTTTTGTAACCGTCTATCCCACTTACTTTTGTTTTCATTAAATCGTTAAAACATTATGTTCAAAGTGCATTATACGGTCCCATCAGTCAGGTGTGATATTTTATCAGATGACTATTGGACTTAACTACTTGCAAGCTAAACAATTAGCTAGAGCAACGGGTGCTGTAGCAAAATGATTGCAAAAGAATGAAAGTCGGTCATATTAAAATTACCTTCTAGGGAGGTCTGTTTGATATCCGAAAACTACCCAACACTAGTTTGACAAGTGGGGAATGTTCGGGTGAATCAGAAAAGTTTGGGTATAATTGGATCTAAGCGTTGGTTAGATACTTATGAACCAAATAGACATATGGGAATGCATGTAGGCTAATTTTCAATAATAAATAGAAAGGAGAGTTAATTTATGAATCATTATATACAAGTCAATACATCAAAATCATTTAATATTATGGTTTACCCTTCTATTTTATAAGAAAGCACGTTTTTCATTTATTTATTTCAATAAGAATATGATATAATAGATTAAAAAAAAACTTAGCAAAAAGCTAGTAAAGGTACAAAGGAGATTAGAAAATTAAGTCACACCAAACATGTCATTCTAATAAAGTTATAAAAACAGTCTTTGCCCTATGTTTAACCATAAAACATATATAATTTATTGTCTTCCAAAATACCATCCCCCGAACTAGACTTGTCGTCGAAAAGTATGTCGTTTCTCGTCTTCCAAATAAGCCATAGAGTTGCCATAAAAATCATCTGAGACATCTTTTTGACCATCGTTGTGTTTGAAATAAATGAAAGAATCTGCAAAATGTCCATAACCAAAACTGGAATTGTGTTAGAGATTTTATACGAGCTGAAGAACTTAGCCCAAACGTCATAAGCCAATTTGAAAGAGACGAGGCAATGATCCAACGATCCTGAGGGCTCCTAATAGTTGACACACCCTTCATCGACCAACACACCCCTTTTAAGCAACTATACCTTTGTTGGGAGACGACTTTGAAAAATATGTCAAACGAAAAAAATTAATACTTATTTTGGAACCCCAATTAATCCATTCCATGTAGATATATTCCGAGACTGTCGACTTTGAACTCACTCGTTCCTCTGATCTCTCTTATCGAGAAATCGTTCGAGGCGCTTCCTGCTCAAAATCAAGAGTCTTTTAAATTTGACAATTAGCAATCCGTCAACATTTTTCATATTGAATAATGGCTTTGCTTTTAAGCTGTATTGAATATAGTTTTTCTTTTTTCCAATCCGATTTAGTTATGGTTTCACCATTCTCTAGCCTCGAAAGATCAGCAACCATGCATCTTTTTATTAGGCTGGGTGGTGTGATAAATCCCATAGGGGATTTATAATGATACATCATCGTCAAGTAGGATCCATGTCACATAGGGGGGCTTTAACCCCCCCCCCCCCCCCCCCCCCCCCCCACACACACACCAACCACCTATCATGATTATTATTTAATTAATATTTCGATTTGTTTTCTATTTTTATAGCTGTTTGAAAACTGTCAGAAAATGGCCCCACCACTTTTTTGCCCGTTAATGCTCGCCAAGGAGTTCACGAACTTGCCCATAACACCCCCTATAGCGCCTAGCAAATGGGGGAGGGGCGCCAACAATGATGAGGTGACAGGGGGCGCTGAGCCACACCGCCTAATCTTATCATCAAAAGAAGAGAACCTGAAACTTATCTTTTAGAGGAATATTTAAAACCCATTTATCGAACCATAAGCTTGTGCCTATGCTATTTCCAACTTTTCTACGTATTATGCTTGAAACATCAATGTTAAGGCTAAGTAAATCAGCATCCATGCTAAGACCATCCGTAGTGGGGCGTTTTTTTTTTTAAATTGAAAAAAAACGCCCCAAAACGCCCCCCACCCCATTACATACGCCGTTGTTGGGCGTTTTATTTGGAAAATTTTGTTGTAGGCGTTTTATTTAAAACGCTGATTTTGTTTGTTGAATGCTTTGACCCACCAATCACTATCCACATGCCCTGACAACTTTTTGCATGTGGCCAATGGGATTTAAATACGCATTTGATTCTTGCAGAGTTATCAACTGTTTGCTTTATTTATTTATTTATTTATTTTTTTTTGTTTAATGATTGGAATGGGGGTTATTGGCATAATGCCCCACTACGCCACTTTTGCTATAATGCCCAAGTGTGACTAGGATGCCACGTGTCGGATAATGCCCCATGGTGGGGGCATTATAACAACTTACCACTACACATGGTCTAAGTAAATTTTCCCAAATCCCTTCAACTGTTTTCTCATTGGTGGATCGCACCAGATTCGGTTGTTATTATTGAGAGCTTTAATAAGTATAAACCCAGAGACAATTTCTTATTGAATATACTTCCTCTCCCCTTGTGAAATCAATCATTCCATGTGTTTTAAGTTTTGGTGACACCATGCGTACTAGTTGTAAAACTGGGCGTTTTTTTTATGAAGCACGCCCAAACACGCCGGACGTCGGCCCCCCGGGGCGTTTTTTTTTTTGCAAAAAATTGAAGGAGCGTTCTATATTCAACGCCCGATCCATGTTTGAAGTGGCCAATCACCTGTTTCCATGCCTTTTTTGTCCAATAACATTTTTATGGTTTTTTTTTTTAATTTAATTCTATTACACCCACAATGCCCACATCCACATTACACTCATTTTTGAAAACGCCTCATTGCTGACTGGGCTGCCAAATGATGCAAAACGTCCAATGATAAGGGCATTACCACTACACATGGTTTTGATCCTTGGTGATTACCACATCCACACAAACGCCCCATTTTTGAAAACGCCATGGAGTTTTTGATCCTTTTATATGACCACATTGGCCTTGGTGATTACTTTTATACAGTAGTACAACCTTAAAAATCAATCAAATAAACAGGGGTTGATTAGTACTGTATGCATCCTTTTTTTTATATTGGACATTTGGACACCTTTTGCATTTAATATTAACCTTTAGAGAAAAAACGGTTTATAAAATACGAGTAATGTTGTGATTTGTTTGAATACTAATAATTTTTATCACGACAATTTATATCTTTAATATTTGTTGGGTATGCAATTCAAAATTTCAAACTATAAGCGTTGACCCCTAATAAAAAAGAAACAAAAATTCAACACAAGCAATTACTTGTCTCATTAATCACAATTAATGAGACAAAAATGTCAATGATCTCTAGATCAAGTGGTGTAGGGCTTGCATTTCTCTTGAGAGATGCAGGTTCGACTCCTATTTGGTGCAGAGTAAGGCACTAGTGGGCAATGATAGGAGACCCAGGGAAACCTGGGTTGGATCCTTGAGTCAAACGGGTTTTACCGGTAATTTCACCGTCGTGCCTACGGGCGGGTGGGTTACCGGGTTTTCCCCGGAATTGATGGTGGACTCGGGTTACTCTCCGTTTGTCCAGTTGGTGCCCCAAGAGTGTTCGAAATTGAGTTTGTTGGCGGTTAAAAAAAAATAGCATCAAATACATGTTATCTTTTCCCACTATTTTATCTTTTAGATATGAGAATCTTTAGGAAAAAACAAAATAAAAAAAATTTAGTGATAACGTCGTTGATTGTATCCTATCCATAATCCGTTATCAAATCCATTTGGCGCTCTAGTCACAACTGACTCCATCCATTCGAAAATGCCCAGATGGTATTCGGAGCCCCATATTTGCCACTGCTTGACCCGGTTATCAACTTTCCGACGTCATTCTCCGGTGACTATCTACGGCAGCAGAGTTCACTCCGGACAAAAGTTTGTTGACGGAGTTTTGGATCTGGCTTCTGGACTCATCAATTTCGGGTTGAAATCCGGTGACGTTGTAGCTATCTCTGCCCTCAACAGGTTCCTTATTACTCTCTTTTTCTTTTTTTATAAGATTGAATTAAGAATATGTTTGTTTATTGGCAAATTGAAATTTGTATGTTGATGCATTACTCGTTTTTTGCATTTCAAGAGTCACTAGTGGGATTCCCTACGCCAAGTGGCGGGAATTTGGTATTGGTTTGGTTCGTTACATTACTTGTGTGGGTACTCGTTGTAGTCTACTATCGAATTTGTATACAATTCTGTTTTCAATAATATTTATATTGGAATAAAGCTATATATGTATTCAGATTTTATAAAAAGGTTAACTTATTAGAGAAAAATTAAATGGGTTAAAGACGTATTGAAGAGTTAATCCTAATAGTTTGGGTAGAATTATGGGATAGTATCATAGTTCTTAATGACGAATAGTGATAAATAGCGATACGGTACCTATATGCTAAATAGCGAATAACGATAAATGGCAGACGCTATTTTATAAATAGCGATACACTAGAAAAATTTGTATATGTAAATTATATGTATATTTAACAAAATACCACGGTGTATATGCTATTTTACATGTATATTTAACAAAAACCTAAAATCCAACTATTTTATAGCTATATTTAATTACTATTTATATTAAAAAAACAAATAAAAAATAAAAAAATAAAGTGTCGCTATTCTCGCTATCCATCGCTACAACCCTAATAGCGACACTAGACCTATACGCTACGTAGCACGCTATAGCGATCACTATGATCGCTATTGACAACTATGGATAAGATAAACCGAAAGAAAAGATAAAGATTGGTGAAGAGAGGAAAATTATAATAATTGTTATTTGTTTAGAGATAATTATTAGTTTGAATTAATAGGTTTATCTTGTTATATTATTTGTTGGTTAATTAGGTATTAGAGTTGGTGCCAAAGAGGTAGTGGTGGAGTGGTGGGAGAAAAACTTGGTGTTCCTTGTGACCCAGGTTCGACTTCCATTCTCCCCATTATTTTCTACGGCATCCAGGTGAAGGGCGAATACGTGTGGCGCCGGTTCGTCTTGGATGGGAGGCGAGGTTTTACCGATTATTTCACTGTTGTGCCTTCGGGCGGGTGGAGGTTGGGTTTTAGCGCATCTGGGAAAGCCAAGGGGCTGGCGGTGTTCGAGTAGTCGACCTTGACCACAGCGCCCGGTGGTTGCCACGTTGTTCCTTGCCGTTCAAAAAAAAGGTATTAGAGTTGGTATTGGTTTAGGATAGCTTGTTTAGCAAGTATTTTAGTATAAATAGATATGTTAGGGTATGTAATTATTTGGTTGTTTTGTTTTGGTTCAATAGTAATATAGAAGAAAGAGTCGTGATCGAGTTGATCACAAAATCCTTGTGTGTTTTGCGGTTTTGATCCAGTTATTTCCAACACGTATGTTATTTATAGTACAAGGATTGAAAGTGAAATTATGGTCGGTATCGGTTTTGGTTCGTTACGGACTTACGGTATACAGTAGCGACACAGGGTACAAGTTATTAGAGAAAAATCAAATTGAATAAAAACTAAATGGTTAAAGACGTTTATTATTATTTTAAGCATAATGGATGAAATTGAAACTTAAAAAACAATAATGATATATAATAATGTTACTATTCATATTAGGTATTCTATATTATTATTTTAATTTAATAATTACAATTATAATCTATAAACTGTTGAACAAGTCCTGTGTAAATGCTTATATAATTATAATTGTTTCAGTGATCTATATTTGGAGTGGTTGTTGGCCATTACATATGTTGGGGCAATAGCTGCAACGCTTAACTACAGATGGGTAAGTAAATTTAATCAGATTCCATGAGTTGTTTCATTTAATAACTAACTAAAACACATCAACTGGTTTCCTTTTGTTTAGTCTTTTCTGTATAATTTAGCCTAAATCAATACCTATTTCTCATGTTAGAGCTTGGAGGAAGCTTTATTAGCAATGCAAGATGTGAAACCAATCATGTTGGTGACCGATAACGAATATACGCCAAATTGGCATTCAGATTTCGACACTCGTTCTATTCCTTCTCTAGCATGGCATGTACTCATGGACACGAATAATAGATACAGCTCTACAGAAAACAGTATGTCACTAGACAATATTATACGCATTCTGACCATAAAAAAACTTTATATGGTTATATACTTATATCATGTCATCCTTTTTATAGTTATAACTACCAGTATGCTTAAAATGCCTTCTCCGAGACCCCATTCATTCAACTACACTTCAAATCGCGATGGAGTAGCCATAGTGTGCTTCACTTCAGGTACTCGACTACTCGGTTTTGGATAATGGTTTTCGTTCTGTCTCACATGCACAAACCGATTAAACGTATTTCGCTTTTAGGGACTACTGGGAAGCCAAAGGGCGTCATGTTAAGCCATTCAGCTTTAATCGTACAATCTCTGGCCAAAATCGCTACAGTTGGTTATAACGAGGATGATGTACATATTTACCCTTCAACTTCATGTGCAAAACACCACTTTAAATAAATTGTGGAAGTAACTTGTTTAAATATGCAGGTGTATATGCATACTGCTCCGTTAGGCCACGTGGGCGGACTATCGTCGGCTTTAACCATGTTAATGGTGGGAGGATGTCATGTCTTGATGCCCAAATTTGAAGCTAAGTTGGCTCTTGAAGCTATTGAAGAGTATCGTGTGACTTCTTTAATAACAGTTCCCACAATTATGTCCGATATAATCTCTTTAATCAGGTATATTTTTATGAATGCATGTTACCTTCGCTCGAAAGTATTATATTAATCTTATATCAGATTTCAGGACCAAATATACACGAAAAGAGTTATCAACGGTTAAGAAGATTCTGAACGGCGGTGGCAGTCTTTCAAACAAACAAATTAAAGATGCAACCGACATTTTCCCTAATGCTAGACTTTTCACAGCTTATGGTATGACGGAGGGTTGTTCGTCTCTAACTTTTATGACCCTTAAAGATCCTACAAAGCAAATAACTGTCGAAAAGAAGTTAGATGTGGACAATCAACAAGAGGGTGTTTGCGTTGGAAAGCCTGCGCCACATGTGGAGTTAAAGATCAGAACCGAGGATTCAACTCATGTTGGACAGATATTAACGAGGGGGGCCCACCTAATGATTGGATATTGGGACCAAATTCAAAAGAAAGAAAATCATTGCAATGAAGGCTGGCATGAAACTGGTGATATTGGGCGGATAGACGATAATGGTAATCTATGGCTCATTGGGCGCATGAAAGGGCGTATCAAAAGTGGAGGCGAAAACATTTATCCTGAAGAGGTATGCATCACCAAATTACGAAAGCTGATTTAATTGGTATAAGTTAGGTTTGAAATTTAACTGTACTCAGTTTGACATAATCAGCCAATCAGGTGTTAATATGTAGAATTTGTGTTAAATGTAGGTAGAAACGGTGATATTAAGACATCCTGGGATTTCTGCGGTTGCAGTCATTGGACTTCCAGACAACCGCCTGACGGAAATGGTTGTTGCTTGCATCCAACTAAACCATAACTGGACATGGTCAGGTTCAGGTTCAGACCACTCGGGTATCAAGAAAGAACAGATTATTTCGAGTGAAACCCTCCAGCAATTTTGTAGAACAAATAATTTGACCGGGTAATGACTTTTAACATCTTTGACCCGTTTCCTTATTAACTATTTTGGAAAAAAAGATACCAGTTTGAACCGTTAGAGATAAAACATAGCCTGAACAGATGTGTTCATAGTTGTCACGTCTTATGTTTGCTTTTGTTCACTTTTTTATGTATAAATTACAGGTTCAAAGTTCCTAGAAGGTTTATAAGATGGAGTAAGAAATTCCCATTGACAACAAGTGGGAAACTGAGAAGAGATCAACTCAAAAGTGAAGTTATGCTTCACTTGAAATTAATCTCAAGCACTCTATAAAGTGGCCATCTATGGAATCTATGTCTTTGTGGTAAATATATCATACCCAACTATTTTTCTGGCATAAGTTAGAATGATATTTGACTTGAAATAAAGATCCATCTGTTCCATGAAATTATAACAGGCTCTGTTTTGTGATGGTTTATGCAGTCCTGTGCATTTATTTTTTCAAAGGTTGACAAACTGATGTATCTATAGTCTATAGAGACTTAATGGAAGCAGTAACCTGATCAAAAGTAGCATGACAAAGTTATCTCAATTTGGATGGGTCAGATAACGGGTCAAAACATGTATCTTTTAGCGAGTCAATACAGATTGGGTTGTGAGGGACGGACCCACCAAATTTTTTCTCTATTCTATTTTTCATTGTAATATATTTTTGTATGCATTTTATATTTATTTGGGTCATCTTTTGACCCGTTCCAGTTCAAATTAAAAGTTAAAACTATTTACTTTACCCGTTTATATGTAATAGAGTTAAAATTGTAATCTTTATCAACTAGCATGTTGTGTGTAACTGCAAGTTTACAAGGTGAAGAAGGCATACATATGTTGATAAGAGTTGTATGTAAAGTAATATATTTCATATGAATTAGAGGTTTTTTTTTTTTTTTCAAAAATAAAGTGAGATTGTTTTTTTTTGGTATCTATATCTTGATAATTTGTTCCATACTTTTTATAAAGTGACACCCAGAAAGTAGTTGTGACTTGTGAATAAGATGTAACAAAATGACTTTGCCTTCATAAGCGACGTAAATAGGTAATATTACAAGTTGCGATGGAAAAAAATAGTAATTTTCAAACACAGGTTTTAAATGCAAAACATCTTTTCGGTATGAGTGCTTATTTCATATCCTCATCATTCAATCAAATCAACCTTCTTATGGGTTAGACTAACCTTTTGAGCGGGTCAAACTCCAAGAATATTTAGAGAAGAAAGAACACCAAATGAAACAAGTTTTCAGATTTTTTTTTTTTCATTTTCAAGAAATGGATTTTTACATATTTCACCCTCCTAAGCTGGCTTATTACGTATTTCCCCAAATAAAAAAAAACAATTACATATTTCCTCTCCTTAACTCATATATATTACATATTTCCCATTTTCATTAAAAACTCTTACTAAATGACTATTTTACCCTTAATGAACTATTAAATGAATATTTACATATTTCTCATTTCTAATATCATCAATCAATTACAATACCATAATAATCATAATAAAAAATACAATCTTTCAAAAATGTAATGCTTACTTCTTCAAATAAAGTTTGTATTTTTGAAAGTTTGATTATGATCTTGTTGCTTATGTGCAGAGTGAAAGAATATGAAATTTATTATACATGAATTCGTGTCGCAATTGCTTCGATGTCTCAGTTTCATTACATTATAGGTTCTGCCAATTTTCCATAGCTTTTTTAACCGAATTATAGGTTCTGCCAATTTTCATTACAAAAGAATATGGAATTAATGATGCATGGTACCATACCATAATATTCACTATGATATTCGGTGCCCAGATCATAATACAAACTTTAAAAAATACAGACTTTATTTGAAGAAGTAAGGATTACATTTTTGAAAGTTTGTATTTTTATTATGATTCTTATGGTATTGTTTAAGAAGAGTAGTTAGTAGAAGAATTGGTAAAATACTACATAAATTGGGGAGATATGTAATTGATTGATGATATTAGAAATGAGAAATATGTAAATATTTATTTAGTAGTTCCTTAAGGGTAAAATAGTCATTTAATAAGAGTTTTTAATGAAAAGGGGAAATATGTAATATATATGAGTTAGGGAGGGGAAATATGTAATTGTTTTTTTTTATTTGGAGAAATAGTAATAAGCCAGCTTAGGAGAGGGAATATGTAAAAATCCCTTCAAGAAATACAACATACAAAATCTTAAATATGCAAAGAAATAACTACTATCTAATTTCTAGGAAATAATGCAGCAAAATGAAAACATGGAATTATGGAAACATGTAATTATGGTAAAGAGATCCTAAAATAATGCAATATGGAAATGCTAGTTCACGTGCGATGGAAAGTGGGTAACTCGGTGGACCGTATGAATTGGTTATCGGGTCAGTTCTCGGATCGGTGGACCGTATGTCCGTATCACCCTCCATGTCAAATCTAATTTAAGTTTTTGTTACATTGTGTCTAGTTAATTAAATAGGGAAAAGATCAAATAAGAAGTTTATTTTGGCTAGGAAGTGTAGGAAGCAATAGGATTAGGACATGTGGCAACATTTAAAATAAAGAAAAAAGGGTATTTTAGTCAATACAACCCTTTCTTCTTCCTTTTCAAAACCCAGTAACTTCAAAACCCACCATCTTCAACAATTTCTTCACTTTCTATCTCAATAATCACTACATTATAGTGCGATTTTCATCACCAATCAATGATTCAAACACCCGATTAACGTGTTCTTCAGCTTTTTTTGAAGAAAACCCAGTTTAATTTCATAAAAAAATCTCTTTTTTTCCGGTGATATTGGAGATAATCACTCGATTCGAGCGCTGATAAGTGTTTCAATCATTCAAAATTCGTCAACTGTTGAAGAAATCACTTCGATCCATGTAAGAAATTCTTTAATTTCATTTTTACGATATGGGTTTTTGATTTACTCATTGCGTTTTACGATCATAGCGGGGGTCCAGGGGCAGTGCCCTTGGTAGCGGGGTCCCAGGGGCGGCAGCCCCTGGCGGGGTCCAAGGGGCAGAGCCCCTGGCTGGGGTTCAGCTCGGAAATTTTTTTTTCTGATTAAATTGCTGCAATAAAAATCATCAGAAAAATTAATTTTTCAGAAATTTGCTCATTTCGAAAACAGTAATTCGTAGACAATTCAGACAGTTCACAGTCACAGACAGTTCCCAGACAGTTTTATATGTCCATTGCGTTTTAGAAATAAGAGAGTTTTATGTGTTTTCTGGCTATTGCGTTTTAGAAAAAAAAAAACACATTTTTAAGTGTTTTTAGTCATTGCGTTTTAGGCAAAACACATTTTGAAGTGTTTTTAGTCATTGCGTTTTAGGTAAAACACATTTTTAGGTGTTTTCAGTCCATTGCGTTTTAGAATGAGTCATTTTAAGTGTTTTCTGGCCATTGCGTTTTACAAATAAGACATTTCTTTGTGTTTTTTGTGCATTGCGTTTTAGGTAAAAACATATTTTTATGTGTTTTTTGTGCATTGCGTTTTAGGTAAAACACATTTTTATGTGTTTTTAGTCCATTGCGTTTTAGAAAGTATATTTTCTTTTGAGTTTTTAGGCTATTGCGTTTTAGAAATAAGACATTTCTTTGTGTTTTCTGGCCATTGCGTTTTACAAATAAGTTATCTCTTTGTGTTTTTGGTGCATTGCGTTTTAGAAAAATGTCATTTTTTTGGTTTTTTTTTTCATTGCGTTTTACGTAACTGGGGGTTTTTCTATTGCGTTTTACGCAACTGGGTTTTTAATTTTTTTTTTGAAAATATAACAATAGTATACTCGTTTTAAAGATAAAAAAACGCTTGTTTTTTTGGTGCAATTTTTATAAAAAAATAATGTCGTATGAAAGAGTTATTAACGTTTAAAAAATGGGGGGAATTGGAGGAGAGAGAAACTATTGGCTTGGATTGACTAGAATGTCTCTAAACAAACTCACGCGCCTCTTCTCTTTCCTTCAATTTCCCTGATTTAATCTTAGCCCTTGATTAACTAAATGGATGGTCAAGATCACTTCCTAGCCTTCCTAGCCAAATAAACTTCCTATTGTATCTCCACCATAATTAAATAATGTATAACTAGGTTACAACCCCGTGTAATACACGGGTTAAATAAATATAATTTTATATACCAAATAATAAAAAAATATATCTTTAAAAACTTCGTTTATTACACGGGTTGAATAAATGTAATTTTACATAAATATATCTTTAAAAATCTAGTTTATTACATGAGTTGAATAAATGTAATTTTATATATCAAATAATAAAAAAAGTTATATCTTTAAGAACCCCGTGTATTGTACGGGTTGAGTAAATTTAGTTTTATATATTAAATAATGAAAAAAAGTTACATTTTTAAGAACCTCGTATATTGTATGGGTTGAGCACATGTAATTTTATATACCAATCAATAAAAAGTTATATCTCGTTATATCTTTATAAACTCTGTGTATTATAAAATCTTTAGACTAAATTGATAAAATGACCCAAACCACATGAACTAAAATGACATTTAACTATTTACATTATATTAATTTATATTTATTGTACGTCTTTTATTAATTTCAAGATAAATCATTTTGAAATCTAATAAATATTTCAAAAGATTATATTATCTCTTATATTAATTATTTAACTTTATATTAAAATTGTTTAAATTTATATAAAATTAAATTTTATAATTATTTTTTAATTAATATTAATTATCTATAATTAAGTAGGAGATAGAGATGAGAAAACTAAAAAATAGATAGCTCTAATGAATGACACGTGTCCCTCCGTTGGTTTCTTTTATTATATGTACTAGGTTAGTTCCCCTTGTGTTACACGGGTTGAACAATCTAAACTATATAATAACTATTTCTTGGAAATGCAAACCAAAGATGGAGACATTTATATATCAAATTGACATAAATGAGTTAATATAACCAATAAAGTCTACAATGAAAGAAAAAAAAGGTTATAATAATAAAACTTGATTATAACGGGTATATTATTACTTTGGTTAGTTTAAGAAACGAACCGATTCGATATTTTGAAGAAACTCCACCATCTTTAATATCCTTAAATGATGAAAACTCAAAACCATATGTTGGGCCTATGAAGTTGTTACACTTTCTAATAGTTGTTTTAAAATTGAAGGTCAGCACGTATTTGGTGTCAAAATGTTTAAACTTTGGATTACTTTCATCAACTCGGGGTTTAAAAACTGTATAACATTCATTTTCTTCTAACATTTTTTCATATCTTTTAAAGTTATTACTCCATATAGTGGCTTGCACTTTCGTCTCCTGACATTATAATGAAAAATAATGTATGTTAAAAAAAAACTTAAAAAATCCTTAAGTAAATACGTATTAACTAATTAAAGTCGTTAAAGATGTACCTTTTCATCCATGAGCACCATCTCAATAGCCCATATCTCACCAACCTTTTTGGGATTTGGTTTTCTCCGAAGCCTAAGTACTTTTACCTTTATCGTAAAAATTGTTGTTTTGCCATCAATATCACTCAAAGAGATTAGACTTCTTCCTACCATCTTTGATTGTTTAGAATGAGCTCTGATTGTTTAAAATGATTAAGTCTACTATTTATAAGGTAAAGATGTATAAATAGATAATGTTTTTTTTTTGAGTTATCACGAATTTTTAAAACTGATTTTATAATAACTGTAGATAAAAATGATTTTATCTAGAATTTACTTTGGCTTATCATTAACAATATAATATAATTATTAATTAAATAATAATAATAAAGATAAAATAAAAAGATTATATAGTTTTTTCAACCCAACTGTAGCCGACTACTTTGGCTTATCATTAACAATATAATTATTAAATAATAATAATAATAATAATAATAATAAAGATAAAAGAAAAAGATTATATATTAACAATATTTTTTTTGAGTTATCACGAATTTTTAAAACTTATTTTATAATAACTTTAGATAAAACTGATTTTATCTAGAATTTACTTTGGCTTATCATTAACAATATAATATAATTATTAATTAAATAATAATAATAAAGATAAAATAAAAAGATTATATAGTTTTTTCAACCCAACTGTAGCCGACTACTTTGGCTTATCATTAACAATATAATTATTAAATAATAGGAAAAATTACACTTTTCGTCCTTTATGTTTGTAGCGGGTTACAATGGATGACCTTTAACTTCAATAATTACAGTCACAGTCTTTTATTTAGAAAACTCATTACACCTTTCGTCCTTTAAGACTAACCAGGTTAAAAATTTAAGTTAAATCCATTCACTTAAGGGTATCATGGTCATTTCATGCTTTTATTTAAATTTTTCTTAATAAATAAAACAAAAATTATATATAAAACATATCTCCCAATTCCTAACCCTAATTACTCATCCATCTCCTCCTACTTCTTTCTCCCTTTTCACCCGATCACCAGGCATAACTATCTTCGACTCCTCATCTTTATCATTCGTAATCGAAGTCACCTTCCCCGTTACATAGTAGTCCTCATATAAAACTGCAGTCTATACCCTGCAAAAAACGACGAATGCCTCCCACCCTCTTCCTTATTTCTTCCATTCCATTACAGATCAGGCCAGGGGGCTTGATCTATCTATATATTGAGGATTGTTTCAAACTCTTCTAAATCAAAAACCTTAACAGGTAGTAGTTAGTACCTTTGGTGATACCGAATCGAGGCGTGATTCCAACGAATCAACTGATTCTTCAACTGCAAAGAGAGAGAGAGAGTGACGATCGAGCAAGAGATCTTTGTAGAGGAAGTTACCCATGACACAGTAGTGGAAGCAAACCCCACCGTGAACCACATCAATCGCATCCTCATCATCATCTTTGAATTCAAAATTAGGGCTTCACAAATCATGTAGCTGTTCTTTGAAACAGGTTCCAATGAGGTAAGCAAGCTCCTCATAAAGCAACTGGATTTTTGGCTTTTTTGCTTTTTTGCTTTGATGTAAGGATTATCTTTCTAATCGACATATCATTGTCATTCTCGTAAAGTAACCTCCTCAACTTCTCTATGAACATCTCCAGATCTATGTTTGCCATATCTCAGCGTATCATTATTTGTGCATCGTATTTCTGTGGTTTTAGCAGGTAGTTGGTTTTGTTCTTTTGGTGAATTTGTTAGTCGTCACGTTCCGATGACCGGAGTGGGATCCCTTGGTTCCGCCTCTGCTTTGATGCAATTTCAAGTCCAGTTGTTAAGTTCCAAGTGGGTTCAGTGCGTCTTCATCTTAATGTAATTCTTGCATCAAACATACTCGCCTTCATCTTCTAATCAAAAGCCCCAACATCTTAATGTCTAACTATGATCAAAGAAATCGAATTTTAGGATTATCATAAGAGGGTTGTTCCAGGTTCTTAAATGGTGGTGGTGGGGTTTGGTGGTGATTGCCAGATCTGGTTGTTTAGAGAGAGAGAGGGAATTATACTGTTTAGAGAGAATGGATTTTAGGTATTATTTTTGTGTTGTTTATTAAAATATTTTTAAATGATTTGGTAGTTGGTAAAAAGACTAAATTACCCTTATTTGACTAAAGTTAACTGAAAATTTTAACCAGGTTAATGCTAAAGGACGTATGTTGTAGTGGGTTTTCCAAATAAAGGATTGTGACTATAATTATTGAAGTTAAAGGCTATCCATTGCAATTTAATACAAACATAAAGGACGAAAAGTGTAATTTACCCTAAATAATAATAATAATAAAGATAAAAGAAAAAGATTATATATTAACAATATTTTTTTTGAGTTATCATGAATTTTTAAAACTGATTGATATAAGGTGAGAAATTATTATTGTTATTTATTTATTTATTTATTTAACATAGATAAATAGGAAATAAGGTGAGAAAGCATGAGAGAGTGACATGTGTCCCAAAACAGATTTATTTTATTATATAGTATAGATATAGATGTATAAGTATAGAAAAGTTAGGTTTTTTAATTGCTTGAATTTTGTACATAACTATAAAAAAATTAAATGATAAGTCTAATGAAAAAAAACGATAACTCTAAGCTCTTGTCCAATTTATAAGAAAATTAATAATTGTAAATAGAGTAAATTACATTTTTGGTTTAGAATATAATAGGTTAGAACCCCGTGTATTACACGGGTTGAATAAATGTAATTTTATATACTAAATTAAAACAGTTATACTTTAAAAATCTCGTTTATTACACGAGTTAAACAAATGTAATTATATATATGAAATAATAAAAAAATTATATCTCTAAAAACCCCATGTATTGTACTGAATAAATATAGTTTTATATACCAAATAATAAAAATCCGTGTATTATACGGGTTGAATAAATCTAATTATATATACCAAATAATAAAAAAATTATATCATTAAAAACATTGTGTATTACACGGGTTAAATAAATGTAATTTTGTAACCTTGTATACCGCAAGCGGGGCGAATATATAGTAAATAATAAAAAAAAGTTATATCTTTAAAAACACCATGTATTACACGGGTTAAATAAATGTAATTTTGTATAGTAAATAATATGCTATTGGATTCGTTTAAAAAATCATAAATTTGGTTCGGTTTAATTCGAATCAAATCACAAACTTGGTTAAGTTTAATTCGAATTGATTAGAACCCCAATTTGAAAAATAAAAAACAGAATTATATTATTAGCTCTCTCTCCTAATTAGTGTTTTTTTTTTTTAAGTTTGATCTAATGTCTAATAAGTTATTTTGTATATTTTATTTGTACTTTAAATTTTTTATATGAGCGTATTATTGTTTTTTTAAGTTTAAGATTATTGTTTTGTGTTATTATTTAAAAAAATATATTTAATTTATAACTTAAATTTGAAGATAATATATTATTAGAAAAAATAGAATGATTATATCCGACATTCAAAGTAAGATAAGATTTAATATTAATTAATTATTTATTATTTAATTAATTGATATAAGATAAGTATGAAAAGGCAGGAAATTACAAATGTAGACGTCTTGAATGAATGACACGTGTCAGTTATTGGTTTTTTTTTATTATAGTAGATAGATTACAAATATCATCAACCTTGGTCATCGGATTTGGTCGTTATCTAGACCCTTTTAAGTTTTAATCAATTATATTCATACCGTTAAAATATTGTACTTCTTAAATACATGTGTTTTTTTTGGTTTGTATGGCTTATTTATACATGTGTAAATATCAAATACAAATGAGTCTTAATGTATTAAACGTGAGAAGTGAAATAGAATTTTTCTTTTTCCTATCTACTTATGGTTTGTATGGCTTATTTATACATGTGTAAATATCAAATACAAATGAGTCTTAACTAGGATTGCGACCCGCCGCAATGCGGCGGGGATTCTTTAGTTATAACTAAGTCGATCTAGGAACCGTACGTTATGTTAAACCTGTCAAACGGGGAAAAAAATACACGATGTAAAAACGTTCACCCACACACGCACGTTGCGTCGTGTTAACTCGCAAAATTTAGAACGAAACGAAAAAACGTTAAACCAAAGACGCACGTTGCGATGTGTTAAGTCACAAAATTTAAAACCAAGCATAAAGCGAAAAATTTGCGGAAAATGGAAACTATAAAGTACCAAAATTGAAAGTAAAAAAAGTTATGAGAATAGATTGGAAAAGATAAAAAGTTTTGGATTCAAAGTAGAAAACAAATAGTTTTGGGTTAAAAGTAATTTATAAACTACCTTTGGGTGGAATGCAAAAAACCCCCAAATCCAATGTTACAACAACCATATGCATAACCATTTTTTTTTGAAAAACCCCAAAAGCACACCCTGCGTTGCGGCAGGGTGTAAAACGGTGTCAAATAGTACTAATGCCACACAACCGTCATCGACCACCAACACTGACTCGACCTAGGATCTGCGTGTTGCGACGAACATGTCAAACATGAAAAAATAGAGGTAAAAACGTTCAACCACACATGCACGTTGCGTCGTGTTAACTTGCAAAATTTGAAACAAAACATAAAAAAGTTGAACCACAGTCGTACGTTGCGTCGTATTAACTCGAAAAATCTAGAACTATACGTAAAACGAAAATTTGCGAAAGATGAAAACTATAAGTGACAAAAGTTGTGAAGTTAAATTGCAAATAATGAAAAGTTTTTTGTTAAAGTTAAAAAAATGAATTATGTAGGGTTAAATTTGCAAAAGTTAAAAACCTTTGGATTAAAAGTAAAAAATCAAGTTTTTTTTTTGAAAAACTCATAAAGCACAATGTACAAGTTCTATTGCATGTTTTTGTTGCTTATTTATATTAATAAAATGTATTAAACATGAGAAGTGAAATAGAATTTTTCTTTTTTATTAATTCTTTTTCCTATCTACTTAATCATGGTGTTTAGTTGAAAAATGTAAGAAAATAAAGGAACTTTTTTTCGTGTATTTACTCTAATAGAGTAATTATGTGCAATTACTCTAGAGTGATTACATAATTACTCTATTAGTGTAAATACACGAATTTTTTTTTAAATTCTATAACTAAAATACGTGCCTGACTAGATGGAAAAAAAAAAACCTTCACTTCTCACGTTCAGTATGTTAAAATCATTTGTACAATAACCACACCCTACATACATAAACGAGCACTTAAACTGAATTTATTATTTTTAAATTTTGAAATATTAGAAAAATAAATTGTTCAATTTTGTTGTACGTATAGGTTATATACACCACTCATCATGAAATATTAGAAAAATAAATTGTTCAATTTTGGTGCACTCCCAGATATAAACTAAGCTACGCCCCTGCCTAGAAGACATCCAACAGTCCCTTTGAGATTCTAACGATACGATCTTGGAAATCTATCATTCAACAGTTAGACCACCCGTAGTGGCTGCCAAATGGGCGTTTTTTGTGCTCAATATCGCACAATCACGCCAACCAACCACTGTGCATGGGCGTGTTTGGCCTTTTTTTTTTGGCGTGTTTTAAATCATGCTGTTGGGGCAATTTTTTGGCCAATCACATTTGAGCATCCTTTTTTTGGCCAATAGTTTTTTTGGTTGGTTTTTTTATTTATATTTAATTTTCTACACCCTTTTAACATAATCAGGGGTGGACCTGTAGTGTAAACGGGCGTAGCCCGGGCTATGGCTCAAGTTTTTACCAGTAGTGTAAATTTTTTTTTTCCGATTTTTATACACAGGACACCCCTGAACAAGTACGAGGACACCCCTAAAAAATTTTGGGATACCCCTGAGTTGAAGGTCTAGTTCCGCCACTGAACATAATGCCCACATCCCCACTACACCCATTTTAGAAAAACGCCCAATAATGCCCCTTGCTGACTGTACTGCCACATGGCGAAAAACGCTCAAGGGTAAGGACATTATTCACCCTTACCATTACGCATGATCTTAGAATGGTTTACCTTATTAAAAGTTAACGTGTTCATATTAAAAAGTTTGCATGAATAACTCATTAACTTTATTTACAATACATTAAGTTAACTCTTTTTATTTTCTTCATTGAAAATTTTATTACATGGGTAGTCTTAACAAAAAAAACATACATTTATATTGTTTAAACATCTTGTCACATCAACTATAGTTTAATTTTGAAGAACGTTTCTTTGCTTTGATTGAGATGTATACTTTTTTTTTGAAAGGCTTTTTTTTTTTTAAAGGCTTTTTTTTTGAAAGGCAGATGTATACTTAAAAACGTACTACTTTACAAAAAAAATACTTAAAAACGTACTTGTGAATTGTGATGGATCGGATATAATTAAGGAGTGAATCAAGGAGAAATAAATGTGATGAATCTTTCAATCAGATAAGATCATGATTGCGTTCAAATGGTGGGAAAGAGATCATCACTACATGAAAAATAAATTAAACGTTGGTCAAACATTCCATTTATAATTTCGTCATAACTGCTCCACCCCGTGAAGTAGACCATAACTTATTTAATAGACTAAATTGCATAAGGGGTTTTCTAATGGCACACCCCATGTCTATCTACACACTTTTTCAATTCAATACGCATCGTATAGGCCTATACGATGCGTATTGAAATAAAGTAAAAGATATGGCAGACTGACAGGTGAAGGTTATGTCTAGCGGCGGACTTTATATGCATCGTATAGGCCTATACGACTATACGATGCGTATCAGCCCATAGTTTTTTTGAATTTAATTTTTGTTGTGTTGTGTCGAATGCGAACCCGAGAAACGAAAGGGATTTCGAGCAGTTGGTCAATGATATGATAGATAAAGATCTTGACACGATTATTTCCATTTTCAAGTATTATTAAAACCATTCAAGCCCACCAGTCTACAATGTGGTTCCCAATTTGCGGAACATAATGCCAGATTGTCTAAAGAAACGTTTTTATCATGTGTCATGTTGTAAACAAATACCAAGGGTGTATATACAGATCTCTATTCGTTCATCTTTCCAAGCTTTTACACACGAATATGTGGTTCCCAATTTGCAGAACATAATTCCAGATTGTCTAAAGAAGCGCTTTTATCATGTGTCATATTAGATGTGTTATGGTGAGATTTTTTAAGTTTGCACAGTGGGAGAAAAGACCAGCACCTCTGTTAGTATTGTCCTTTAAATTCGCATAAACATATATTCGTTTCATAACCTCCTCCTATAAATCAACCACAACTCACCCGATACGTCTTCTATGATGATTCGAAACATTCACGAACCTCAATGGACTCAGACTCATACTACTCTAATATGACACATGATAAAAGCGTTTTTTTAGACAATCTGAGATTATGTTACATTTTATGACACATGATACGGCACGCTTACCTTAATCACATCTTCCATGGAGTCACAGATCCGACAATAGGGCCCACGGATCTTATGCCCACCCGAGACCGACCTCTAGATCACACATGATAAAATCGATTCTTTAGACAATCTTGGATTATGTTCCGTTTCTTCAAGATTTACGTCTGATGTCCAAGTTTGATCACATTTGACCTCATCATCGCGGTAGTCCAATGACTATCTTGGTTCAATAATCCGACAATAGGGCCCACGGATCTTATGCCCACCCGTGGCCGACCTCTGGATCACACATGATAAAAGCGCTTCTTTAGACAATCTGGGATTATGTTCCGTTTCTTCAAGATTTACGTCTGATCTCCAAGTTTGATCACATTTGACTTCATCTGCGGTAGTCCAATGACTATCTTGGTTCAATAATCCGACAATAGGGCCCACAGATCTTATGCCCGCCCGAGACCGACCTCTGGATCACACATAATAAAAGCGCTTCTTTAGACAATCTGAGATTATGTTCCGTTTCTTCAAGATTTACGTCTGATGTCCAAGTTTGATCACATTTGACTTCATCTGCGGCAGTCCAATGACTTTCTTGGTTCAATAATCCGTTCAATATCAACGTTGTTTATCACCCTATGTGAGCATTGGAAGCCCGACAAATAGTCTTGCAATTACATCTTCAATCGAGACCGCATTATTAATTATAATGAAGCAATGAAGATTGAATGTGGAAAACCGCAACCGTTTTTACTACGGAAACTGTGGCTATGGGAAATACAAACCTGACACGAACCACAATGGACTCAGACTCATACTACCCTTGCCGTTCCGTATTTTCTCCTTTTCTAATTCTCGAAGAATCTCGTAACTGCCGATATCTCATCCTTCTGTTGTTCAGTACTTCCGAGACGATTCAAGTGAGTCCTATGAAGCAAGTGTCTGTCTATTCAATTGAGAGAAATCATTGCATTACATCCCCGTTGAAAACAAATTGTGTCTGTCTGAACCAACCGAAATCCACAAATTTCCAACAATTAACAGGACATTGTTAAAAGGGATAATCTATTGGAACACCTGATTGAGAGAAACTTCTTCGAGCTAACTGCCGATATCTCATCCTTCTGTTGTTCAGTACTTCCGAGACGATTCAAGTGAGTCATATGAAGCAAGTGTCTGTCTACAAATTCCAACAGCATAATGAAATTTTATTGAAAACTTGTAAAAATGTTAAGTGTTTGAGGCATACCTGTTTGATTCAAGTGAGTCCTATGAAGCAAGTGTCTGTCTATTCAATTGAGAGGAAAGATGACCGAATAGAGATCTGAACCAATCGAAATCCACAAATTCCAACAAATTGTGTCTAATGCAAGGATCTTCGAATGCGGTGTGTACGTCAAATACCGTTCACCGCTTTTTTAGTTGCTTCTCTTGTTAAGTGAGAAATTTCATAGAGAACAAGTTCACAGCAGAATGAAATTTTATTGAAAACTTGTAATTTCTCCACTCACCGTGAAATCGAACAGTTTCTATGTCGAATAGTTTCTCCGTCACTAATTTCTCCACTCACCGTGAAATCGAACAGTTTCTTCGTAGATTCCGTCGGGTTTCAAAGCCGGTTGAGGATTACGAGTGTTCTAGACTCGTTCAAGGCATGCTTGTTTGTGTGATTTAAAAAAACAAGGATGCATTCGACGGTAAACGATGCAGCTGATGAAACCGAAGTTGTTATTTCTGTTGTTCAGTACTTCCGAGACGATTCAAGTGAGTCCAATGAAGCAAGTGTGACATCTGTGCCTCCACGGCCATCAAACAAATACCTAACCAATGAAATATTGTGTTTCATACTTGGGATTTGTATAAATATGTGTATCTTTTGCACATATCAATTCTCGTTCGATTTCGAGCTCTAAATCGCTTTCTGGAAAGTTATACGCGAACTGATGCGTAAACGTAATCAGTTTAACGCGACAAACACTCCGGAACAGTGACATAGGCTTAACATACCTTAAATATACCTTTCATAACTTAGAAATAAGATTTGGAAGGTTTGGGGTGTCGAAATCAAGTTTATTCGATCGCATGGACTATTTGCGTCAAACTGCAAAAGTCTGCTGATTCGTATGGTATAGAACATTCCGGAACTTAACCATAAGTTAAACATGCCCTAAATATCATTTACATAGCTTATAAATAGGCTTTGAGGTGTTCGGTGTGCAAAAATAAACTTTTTGGTCAAACAGGGACTAAAAGCGTCAAAAAGTGCACAAGTTTGCATTTACGCGCATATCTTACGTTCTGAATATATCCGGACAACCAAAAATTTACGTAATCATTAAAATGTTTTATTTTTAGTGATTGGCATGATAAAATTCCATTCGTCGCGTAATTTGGATCGTTTTTCGCGTCCGTTCATGTTTTGTCGAAATTAACCGAACAACGCAACCGTACGACCAAACGAACCGACATCCGAGATGTTTTTTAGCATATTTCATGTTCCCTATACTTTAAGTTCATTTTAGATCCATGAAATGGGGTTAACGGGGTTTAAACGCATCGAAAATGGCTCAAAAGTGTTGCAGGGACCAAACCTTACAATTTAGCAAAATTTCTGGTCACTGGTAGGTGGTGGCGCTGCGCCACCACTATATGGTTTTACCGTGGCGCGACGCCACGGCCTCATCTGGGCAGAAACTTCATTTTGACAAACAGGTTGAACTTGGGGGTCTTTTGTGTAACTTTTCTCATTACCGTGTGATGGTTTTCGGCACCCCTAGTATTCCAAAACTATGTGCCTTATGTGTAATGTCCAGATCGAAGCTCAATTATCAAGGAACGATCCTAACGGTTCTTCACTTTCTATAAATACCCACCATCTTCATCACCTTCATTCACACATTTGTTCTCATTTTGCTCTAAGTTGAAGCTCTCAAGCTTCATACCTGAGTATTTTGATTTCAAATCTCCATTGCTTGGACCTTTTGTAAGTATTCTTTCATCTTTTATGCGTTTTTAAGCTCAAAAGTCAATCAATGTTTGACTTTCTGCTTTGACCGGTCAATGGTCAACACGAAGTTCGTTTGAACTTTGCAACGTGAGCGTAATCACGATGGTTATAGTCCCTTGTGACTATACCTACTGATTACCACGTTGATTAGGTGTAGTGACGAGTCATAGTTTCGGTCAAAATGCGTATTGACGCGTATTTTGCAACCAAACTATTCTTGGGTATCAAAACTGTTTGTTTTGATATCAAACTTGTTTTCAAACTTCGTTAAACATGTTTTAGCATGTTTAGCTCATCACTTTTAGTTTAGTGCTTATATAGGGTCGTAAGATAAGCGGTCTAAACAACCGCTTAGGCTTTCGAACCCGACCCGTATGGTCGATCATTAGGATCCGACCAAGCATGTGTAGTGACCATAGATGTATAAGGAATAACCTTCCGAGGTTATACCTTATGGTCACTTAGTTTAATTAGTTGTATGATAGGTTGTTTATATGCCTTAGGTAAAATGACCAAAATGCCCTTTTCA
Organism: Helianthus tuberosus; assembly: GCA_030545235.1. NCBI lineage: Eukaryota > Viridiplantae > Streptophyta > Magnoliopsida > Asterales > Asteraceae > Helianthus > Helianthus tuberosus. Next base: position 46,147,895 of record CM060428.1, read on the forward strand.
TGCATAATTGGTATTTAAGCCTATGTAACTTAAACTTTTGTCACTTAACTGATTATGCAACATATTTAAACATGTTTAGGCATATAATACTTGTCATAGGTCTAGTTAGGCGTTCCGAATGCGTTTTACGCGAACGACGCGTTAAAGTAGCGTAAGCTACCTAAACGAGTCGTAATGGGTCATAAGCACTTAGGTTAGGTTTCGATTTAGTATGTAGGTTTTGTTAAACCATGTCATATGACTTCCAATACTCATTTGGTTTACGAAACCTCATCCTATCAGATCTTCCGATTTAGGTCCGGTTTATTTACATAGTTACCTATATTAGGTGTCGTTTTATTCCGTGATCCCTCTATCTTTGTTTGGTTGTTATTCAAGACTTCTAAGCATCCTCAAGTGGGTACATAGTTCCCCTCTTTTACCGTTTTAAACTGTTTTGGGGTGATTCATATGTTCCAAATGTTTTCAAGTCTTTTAAACAAATGCTATGGTTTATATTACTATTTAATCCATGTGAACCGTTTGGAACTGTTTGATCCTTGCGAACCTTTTGGAACTGTTTGATTTATGTGAACCGTTTGGAACTGATTGATTGATGTGAACCTTTGGAACTGTTTGAACCGTTGGGTTAGGGAAGTGATTAGGTAACGGGGCGAGTGTAATGTGTTAAAAGCATGGTGGATACGCCGCTGGTACTTCCTATATATAAGTGCTTTTAACACATTATATATTGTTGCGTTATCTAGATCACTTGGGCAAATGTTATAAAAAAAAAGTTATATTACAAGGTTTTTCTAACAATATAAACCATTCGAGTTTTATTACAAAAACGATTTTCGATCTGGGTCTACATAAACAAATGTTTTGGAGTTAAGATTCATGGCATCGAGGTTTTATAAATTATAACAAATCTGTTTTAACTTGGTTATTTCAATTCACAATATAAATATTTTACAAAACTAAGTTTTCTAATATCGAATAACAAAGTTGTTTGAGTTATTTCAAAAGGTAAAACGAGCCATGAATCTGACTCTCACATAAAACCTATGTACTCGCCGGCATTTTTATGCTGACGTATTTTCACATATGTTTCAGGTACCATAGTTGATGATGTTTGATGATGTTATTGGTGCATGCTCACATAGGAATGGACGGGGCCTTAGTGACTTAATAACAATGGAAGTTAATTTGTTCATGTTTTGTTACTAATTTCAATACAATGTAATAAATTTAATTCAATAAAACAGAACTTTTATCCATGTGTTGTGAAACAATGATTTTACTACTTTCCGTCGCGGTTTGTTGTTTTAACGCGGTCGGGGTGTGACAGCAAGTGTCTGTCTATTCAATTGAGAGGAATCATTGCATTACATCAACGTTGAAAACAAGTGGTTGTAATGATGGAACCCTTGATTTGAAAAACATTTTAAAGAAATTTATAGTTCAATAAGCATCGTATAGGCCTATACGATACGTATTGAACGATGAATTTACTGAAATACCCCTGTTTTTCTGATAAATTCAGGGGTATTTTTTATAAAATTCAAAGTTTAATACGCATCATATAGGCCTATACGATGCATATTAGGCTGATATACGATACGACATAGGCCTATACGATCGTATTGGGCATTATTTCAAATTTAGTTTTATCGTTTTTCCCTCGGTTCGATGCGTATACGTCTCGTTTTTTTCCGAACTTTCGCATATTTTGTCGTTTTATGACGTATACCTTCAACATAGGTCGTTTCGGTGCCGTTCGGTTGCGTGCGAATATCGTATTCAATGATTACGTATAATTTTGTTTGAAATCCACTTGGACTCCGTAGTGCCGTGTTATATGTATACGTGTGTGTAAATATCGTTAGTCGTGTACTTTGGCGTATTTTTGCGTATTGTTCTAACATATAGTTGCGTATTTAATAGTATTTTTGACGTATTTGAGTGTCACGGCCCTCGACCCAGTTTCCTGGTTCGAACACCGCGAGATAGAAAACCCGTGGTATTAGTATTTAATTTGGCAGCAGAAATTTTAACAGGATCGTTTACATTGAAAACATTCCTTTATTTTATTTCATATTTCGGGACAAACCACGTAATTTCCAATAAAGGAATTTCACTGGGAAATCCCCAGTTTACAAAAACAAGTTTATTTATTTACTGAGCCACTTTATCCAAGCTGGTAGTGCTACGCGCACTTTTCCTTGTTCATAGTAAATCACCTAAAACATGTTTAAAAAGATTTTAACAGCGAGGAAATACTGGCGAGTCATTCAATTTGCGTAAAATGACACATTGTTATAAATTACAGTATTAAGGGTGATTACAATGTTTATATCAACCAATTACCCAACGATATTTGTCACTCGACCCGTTCTGTGACTATGGTCATATCACCCATTAGCTAACCCGTTGTCCAATGGTGACGATTATCAAGTAATGTACACAAAACCCCCACATACCGGCTGTAATTGAAGGCTACAAAGACTTAATCCCTGTAATTATAACTTTAAAAGTAAATAGGGTTTTGGAAACAATTTGGTAAAAAGAGAATGACTCACATTGCAAGTTTAACTGGACAGATTTTGCTTACTGATTAAGCATGGTAACCTAGTTAAATAACAATGCACACGAAACTAGGTTAGTAACTTAATACAACATTTACGATAAACTCACGAAATCAAAACCCTCACGACGAGTGACAAAGTATAGCCCAAATTCGGGCAGCACTTAAACATCCATCGGATCGGTTTCAATTGACCGGACATTGTATCGTAGCAGTGATCGAGTTATTACCCTGTAATCGTAGCAGCGTCTCGACCCTTAAACACTAGAATATAAGCAGAATTTTGCTGTTTTGAAAGGATTTTTCGAACACAGAAGCCAGGCCATGCAACGTCTAATTTATAGCAAAATTTTGAGTTTTACGCGGCCAGCATAAACTCGAAGATTAACCTATGCGGCCCGCGAGGGCGACCCTAGCTACGACTAGGGCTACCGTGTCACGGTGTAGGTTTGCCACATGTCTGACACATGGCCTAAAGCTTATCCGGAGAACTTTCAAGCTGTCGCGCCCCGCGTAAGCTTTCCTTAAGTCTTACGCGGCCCGCGACAGATCATCAAATTTGAATTTCTTGATTTTTCACAAGGATTAGGGTTTTAGGGATCCGGGTTTTCACTTACGGAGTGTTGTGGGACATTTTTGCAGGTCCTTACATCCTCCCCACCTTATTTAAAATCTCGTCCTCGAGATTTACTGAAACAGGTAAGGGTATTTCTGCTTCATTTCTGATTATAGTTCCCATGTGTATTCAGGTCATCTTTTTGAATTCCATTTTACTTTGACCAGTACTAACCTCTTGTGCTTGAGGAACTTGACTTTTCTGTCTTCTCTTTGGAGAGGCTTCTCAACAAATTTTAGCTTTTCATTTACCTGTATATCTTGAAGAGTTACTACCAGTGATTCATCAGATAAGCATTTCTTGAGATTGGATACATGAAACACATCATGTACCCCGACTAGTTCTTCTGGTAGTTGTAATTTATAAGCAACGGGTCCAATTCGTTGGGTAACTGCGAATGGTCCTATGTACCTTGGACTTAGCTTTCCTTTCTTACCGAACCGAACTACTCCTTTCCAAGGAGAAACTTTTAAGAGTACCTTGTCTCCAACTTGAAATTCTAACGGCTTGCGTCGATTGTCTGCATAACTCTTCTGGCGATCTCGAGCCGTTTTCAGTCTTTCCTTGATCTGAGTTATCTTGTCGGTGGTTTCCTGTACAATCTCGGGACCTAATAATTGACTTTCTCCTATTTATGCCCAACATATTGGAGTACGACACTTTCGACCATACAGTGCTTCGAACATGGCAGCATTTATGCTGGCATGATAACTATTATTATAGGAGAATTCTATTAGGGGTAAATGATCATCCCAGTTTCCACCGAAATCGATTACACATGCTCCGAGCATGTCTTCAAGGGTTTGAATCGTCCATTCACTTTGTCCATCTGTTTGGGGATGGTATGCCGTACTTAGATTTAATCGCGTCCCCATTGCTTCTTGAAAACTTGTCCATAAATGTGAAGTGAAGTGACTATCCCTATCCGATACAATAGAGAGTGGAACTCCATGTAAGGATACTACCTCGTCTACTTACAGGTTAGCCAATCTTTCCATGCTAAAGGTTTCCTTCATTGGCGGGAAATGAGCTGATTTGGTTAATCGATCCACAATCACCCAAATTGCGTCGTTACCTTTCCTGGTCTTGGGAAACTTAGTAACAAAATCCATTGTTATTAGTTCCCATTTCCATACAGGCATTTCTAACTGTTGAAGTAACCCTGAAGGTTTCTGGTGTTCTGCTTTAACTTGCGAACAAGTTAGACACTTAGAAACGTATCTAGCTATGTCCTTTTTCATTCCTATCCACCAGAAGTTATTTCTTAAATCTTGGTACATCTTATTATTACCAGGGTGCATCATATACCTAGATTTATGAGCTTCCTCTAAAATTTTATCTCTTAAATTTCCTTGCCTAGGTACCCAAATCCTTTTCTTATAGAATCTCTAAATTCCATCAGTCCCTTGCTCTATTTTCTTTATTCGTCCCTTCATTCCTTCAACATCATCCTGGATTGCTGTTTCTTGAACGTTTTTCAGTTGTTCCATTAAATCTAATTGGAGATTTAATCTAAGAGCACGAACCCGCCTTTGCTTTTCATGGTACTTACGACTTAGGGCATCTGCTACTACATTTGCCTTTCCTTCGTGATATTGAATATCACAGTCGTAATCACTTAGAATTTCCATCCATCTTCTTTGCCTCATGTTTAATTCTTTTTGACCAAATATGTACCTTAAACTCTTATGATCTGTATATACTGTAAACTTACTCCAGTACAGATAATGTCTCCAAATTTTAAGGGCAAAACTTATTGCTCCTAATTCTAAATCGTGAGTTGTATAATTTTCCTCGTGCTTCTTCAATTTCCTTGATGCATACGCAATTACCTTTTTGCGTTGCATTAACACAAATCCTAATCCCAACTTAGAAGCGTCGCAGAAAACTTCAAAATCTTCTGTTCCTTCTGGTAAGGCCAGAATTGGGGCATTTGTTAACCTTTGCTTCAAGATTCTAAAGGCTTCCTCTTGCTTAGGTCCCCATTCAAACTTAACCGTTTTACAGGTTAGCTTAGTTAATGGGACTGCTATTTTAGAAAAGTCTCTTATGAAGCGCCTATAATATCCAGCTAAACCCAGAAAACTTCTAACTTCGGTAGCTGATTACGGGACCATCCAATTTGTGATCGCCTCTATCTTGGAGGGATCCACGTGAATACCTTCGTGATTCACCATGTGCCCTAAAAATTGCACCTTTTGTAGCCAAAATTCACACTTTGAAAATTTGGCGTAAAACTTTTCCTTCCTTAATAAAGTTAAAAGTGCATGCAGGTGCTCACAATGCTCATTCTGGCTTTTGGAATAAATAAGTATATCATCGATGAAGACAATTACGAATTTATCCAAATATGGCTTACAGATTCTATTCATCATGTCCATAAATGCTGCAGGAGCATTTGTTAATCCGAATGGCATGACTGTAAACTCGTAGTGTCCATACCTAGTCCTGAAAGCAGTTTTAGGTATGTCTTCTTCCTGTACCTTCAGCTGATGGTATCCGGAGCGTAAATGTATCTTAGAGAAATATCTAGCTCCCTGAAGCTGATCCAAAAGATCATCAATCCTAGGTAATGGGTATCGATTCTTAATTGTAACTTGATTCAATTCCCTATAATCGATACACATTCACATTGAACCATCTTTCTTTTTCATGAACAACACTGGTGCTCCCCAAGGGGATGAACTAGGTTGTATGAATCCTTTATTTAGCAATTCATCTAACTGCTTTTTCAGTTCTAACATTTCGGTGGGTGCTAACCGATAAGGTGCCTTAGCTATTGGTGTAGTTCCAGGAATTAGATAAATTCTAAACTCTACCTCCCTATCGGGTGGTAATCTAGGTAGCTCTTCTGGGAATACATCGGGTATTCTGACACTACTGGGATTTCCTTAAGTTCTTTACCTTTAGTGTTAATGATTACTGAAATCATATACACTATTCCTTGTTTTCGTTCATAACTAGTAACTTTCATTACTGAAATGAACTTCATGGGTTTACGTGGCTTATCTCCTGTAACCACAATTACTTCTCCTGCGGGTGTATGAATTTCTATGGAATTCTTATCACAAAGGATTCGAGCATGGTTGGCTACTAACCAATCCATCCCTAAGACAACATCGAATCCGGCTAAATTCATAGGTAGCAGGTTTGCAGAAAATTTATGACCTAAGATTTCTATCTTTCCTTCCTGTAAAACCTTATTTATATTAACAGAATTTCCATCTGTCATTTCTACCGTATAAATCTGCCTAAGTTTGGTTAAAGGTTGCTTAAGAGCTTGGCAGAATGAAGTATTTATAAAACTTTGGTTTGCACCAGAGTCAAATAATACTTTTGCGTAAACGTCATGTACAAGAAACGTACCAGCTATCACATCTGGAATCAGATCCGCTTCCAGTGTAGTCAGCTGGAAGGCTCTTGCATTCTTCTTAGTAGTTCCTTCCGCTGCTTTTGCCTTGTTGTCAGCTGGCTTGATGTCACACCCCCAAAATCCACCATGCGGAGTATCACCGCTTGGAGGCGTGACATGACCAGGATCAAGCCACCAATCATATTGAACAATGTATTTAAGATAGATAAAATCCAACCGCACAATGTAATTGGTGATCAAAAGCTAGTTAACCAAGTTCAAATTAAACACCGGAAGCAGTAAAGGTAAAACCCAAAACATAAGTAATAAGTTCATAAGTTTAAATGTTTAGCATGGAACTCAACAGTCCATGTCCCACAACAACCACGTCTCCTTGTGCAAGCTCCATAGATACCTAACGACCTGCAAGGCATGTAACAACGAGTCAACAATAAAGTTGAGCGAGTTCACAGATGGGTATTCGTTTTAAGTTGTTTCAAAAACATAGTTTTTGTTTAGTTGGCTTACTTGCCGTGGGGGTTACCCCATAGTTGAAAATATGATTAACCAATTCCTTCTTTCCCAAACCATACCCATAATTAGTGGGGGCTACCCTATGTGAACCACTAGACCGTTATGATATCGACTACTAACGAAATTAAGTTGTGCCCTACGTCAATGTCTATCATCATTGACAGTTTGCCATAGTCCATTAGTACACGCCCGTCCGACTGGCACGGTGTGAGGTTTGTTAAACCTAATAGCGCCATTAACTAATGACCCGCTCGCCACTGGCCTCGGCGATTAAGTCGATATAAAATGAGGGACTTAATGATAGAGTTTTGTCTAGTAGGTTTTAAGGTTGTTGTCCTACCCAAGGAGGACGAACGTACGTATTCTACCCAAGGAGAATACGTAAGATTAATATTGGCATCCTACCTATTGGAGGATGGCGGTACATATCCTGCCCAAGGAGGATATGTAGGTCCTGTTTTAATTCTTTAACCCATTCCCAACCACCGAGAATCCCATGCCTTAGAAAGTGTGTGAACTCACCTTGGTTTGCTCGGTTAGATTAGTTACTCTAATAATCAGAAATCAAGCACGTCCTAATAAGGTACATATAACAATTAGTTTCTCATGCATAACACGTATCCTACGTACGGTTTATCTACTCATTACTTCTATCACGTACCACACAATTCTAACGTCAAGGTACTTTGTCAAGTTATATTATTTTACCCTAAAATAATATAACTATCTCACAAAATAAACAAGTATTCGCACAAGTGTTCTAGCATAAAATATATATTCTAAATATATATTTAACCATTTTACTTGTAAAAATCAACCTCCGATACTTTGTATTTTTGTAATAAAACTCATGGTGAAGATTATTTTGAAAAGCAAAGTTAAAACGTATTTTGTGAACACTTGTTAGAAAAATAATTTCTAAGTGTTGGAATTTTTAGAAAATTTCGCCAGAGTTTCCTTTGTAAATGGAGGTGTCCATGCTAATAAGCATATCATTTTCTTTTCCAAAAATCATTCAACAATCAACAACAATTCACCAAGAGCAAACTATTCTATTTACAAACCAATATGAACTTGATGTTTCATAAAAACGCGTAGTAACTTGGTATGGCGTTTAGTGGGTTTAGTTACTCTCCAAAGTGTGTTTACTTTATTTAAAATCTCATTCTCGGGATTTTTAGATGTTCACAACTTGTGGACATATTTTACAAAAACATTTATTTACAACATTTTCATGTGTCACTAGTATCCATATACTTACCTTATTTCCAAAATAGTGTAGGGATCATGATCTTTCGAAAACCGTCTTTTAAACTTGGTTTATTTAGGAAAATCACTCACAAGTTTTAAATCTACAAGATCACTAGTTCACTTGGTTTATTATTTTTACAAGAAATCATTTTATCACCAAGTTCATGTCTAAATATGGAGGTGATTCTTTTATGAAAACCCCTAATCACCTCCTACTTGTTAAATCATGTTTTTAATCATAAGTTAACAAGTTTCATGTAATGATCAACAACATATTTTGTAGTAATCAACAAGCAAGCATCAACATATACTAAACAACATCATACTAACATTATTTCTTCATGTATCATCTTATTTAAGCTTATGTTTCAAGTTTTAAGTGTAAGATCTTATGGTGTTCATATGTTTTCTTCATAATAAACCTTTTAACCACCATAAACATGAAGTAAATAAGGATTAACAAGAAGCTTACAACTAACTTAAAGCTAGGGAAGAACAAGATGAAAATGTTGAGGATAATAGCAAACGAGAGAGGTCCTTCAAGTTCCGAGAACACCGATATTCACCTTCTTACTCCTTGTAGTGTGCTTGGAATACTTGGATGGAAATCGAAAATGGGTGGGGATGTATGGGGGTGTTCGGCCGAAGGTTATGGAGGAGGGAGGAAGGGTGTTGAGTGGTGAGGAAAGTGATGATACTTGTTGCTTATAACACTCTCTAGGTTCTATTAACCAATGGATTATATGTTTCATTAAGTACAAACAACATCTCTTCACATCTTTAGGAAGATCACATAGGGATTTGATGAAGATTATGGTGATCTTTGAGTGGGGCCCATGTGAGCCAAAAATATCAAGGGGGAAGGGGTTAAGTTGTAGGTTGTTGGTAAATGATGGTGATTAGTGGAAGGTTAAAGGTAAAAGTTAGTGTTTTATGTGTTACATGTATTATGTAGTGTGTTTAAGTGTTTGGGAACCAAGACTAGCTCAGAAAAATAAAAACAATGTTTCCTGCAATATTTTAGTGTTCCGGGTAATGTCCGGTTGTTCGGTTGGATACCGTTCCGTTAAAGTGCTAAGTTATTCAATGTAGTGTCCTATATATATATATATATATATATATATCTTTTTGTAACACTTTTAATTCCCAACACTTAGGAAAGCATGCAGGACCATTTAGTCAATTTTCTGCACAAGACTAGTATGTTAACAAGCACATGTAAGTATGACGCAGTATTCAGAAAGCAGTTAAGTAATTCAGCACAGTCATCAAGCACTTTAATTATCATTAATTAATCGTACGGATACATGTAATTATGAGGGTTGTCACATTCTCCCCCTGTTAAGAGAATTTCGTCCCGAAATTTAGCACATGTTTACTGAGGAAGCTAGTTAAGTTGCGTGGTTTTCCTGGGGTGTCACATCATCCCCCCGTTGGTTTGGAATTTCGTCCCGAAATTCTACAGTAGCTTCAGCCTCAGTAGTGGTTGCACTTTTCATAAACAACTGGGGATACTTGAGTTTCATTTGGTCTTCTCGTTCCCAGGTATACTCTGGGCCACGACGGGAATTCCAACGAACTCGGACAAGAGGTATTCTGGTACGCTTGAGAACCATAACATCTCGATCAGTAATCTCTACTGGTTCCTCAACGAACCACAGCTAGTCGTTGATAGTGAGATCCTTGAGAGGAACTATGAGGGTCTCATCCGACAGTCACTTCTTCAAATTCGACACATCAAAAACATTGTGAACTTCGCGGAGTTCTGTCGGTAGATTCAGCGTGTAGGCCACTTTGCCAATTTTCTCAATGATTTCGAAGGGTCCAGCATATCGCGGGTTGAGTTTGCCTCGTTTGCCAAAACGAACTACACCTTTCCAAGGTGAGACTTTGAGTAGCACCCGGTCCCCAATCTGGAACTCGAGTGGTTTCCTTCGCTTATCAACATAGCTTTTCTGACGGTCACGAGCTGCCGCCATTCGTTTTCGTATCTGGGCAATCTTCTCGGTTGTATCTACTACAAGTTCTGGGCCTGTGATTTGGCTGTCACCAACTTCTGCCCAACAAAGAGGTGATCGGCACTTTCGTCCGTACAACGCCTCGAACGGAGCAGCCTGGATACTGGTGTGGTAACTGTTGTTATACGAAAACCCCACTAACGGGAGGTGTTTTTCCCAGCCATTACCAAAGTCGATTACACATGCCCTAAGCATGTCTTCGAGGGTTTGGATGGTGCGTTCAGATTGCCCATCTGTCTGTGGATGATATGTCGTACTCATGTCTAAATAGAGCCAAAGGACTTGTGCATAGCTTGCCACAATTCAGATGTAAAACGTGAGTCACGATCAGAAATGATGGAGGTTGGCACTCCGTGCCTTGATACTACTTCCTTTAGGTAGATGTCTGCTAGAGTAGAAAACTTGTCGGTTTCCTTGATAGCCAGAAAATGTGCAGACTTGGTCAGTCGATCCACGATCACCCAGATAGTATCATTTCCGCGTTGAGATCTAGGCAGGCCAGTAACGAAATCCATGGAAATTTGCTCCCATTTCCATTTCAGGATCTCTGGTTGTTGGAGTAGGCTTGATGGTTTCTGATATTAAATCTTGACTCTCACACAAGTCAAACACTTACTGACGTAGGTTGCTATGTTGGCTTTCATGCTAGGCCACCAGTATGTAATTTTTAAGTCGTGGTACATCTTATCCGAACCAGGATGTACTGAGTAATGACACTTGTGCGCCTCATCCATCACAAGTTCGCGTAAGTTTCCATAATGTGGAACCCAGATGCGCCCTGTTACATAGTGGGCGCCGTCTTCCTTTTGTTCTAACCGCTTCCTCGATCCTCGTAAGGATTAAGCCCTGATGTTCTCTGCTTTCAATGCTTCAACCTGAGCATCTCGTATCTGAGTAGGCTAGAGTGAATGGTAAGCTGTAACACACGTACATGCTTAGGTATAGTATTCTTTCGACTGAGGGCGTCGGCCACAACATTGGCTCTGCCCGGATGGTACTTGATCGCACATTCATAATCATTCAAGAGCTCGACCCATTGACGTTGTCGCATGTTTAACTCCCTTTGCTTGAAGATATGCTCGAGACTCCTGTGATCGATGTAAATGGTGCACTTGGTACCGTACAGGTAATGTCTCCATATCTTAAGTGCAGAAACAACTGCTCCCAGCTCCAGATCGATGCGTAGGCAATGACCTTGTCACGTTGCATCAACACACAACTACGTCCTTGGATGGAAGCGTCGCAATAAACCACAAAATCATCTGTGCCCTCAGGAAATGAGAGGATAGGCGCGCTACAAAGTCTATCTTTAAGTGCTGAAATGCGGACTCCTGTGCATCACCCCAACGATAGGTGACACCCTTCTGAGTCAGTGAAGTGAGAGGTTGTGCAATCTTTGAGAAATCCTTGATAAACCGTCTTTAATATCCTGCCAGACCCAAGAATTGGCGGATTTCTGTTGGTGTACGGGGTGCAGGCCAGTTCTTGATCGAGTCAACCTTGGATGGATCCACATGAATTCCATCCTCGTTTACCACGTGGCCTAGAAAATGGACTTCGCGAAGTCAGAAGTCACATTTCGAAAATTTGGCATACAACTGCTCTATTCGAAGAAGTTCCAAAATGAGTCTCAGGTGTCGTTCGTGTTCCTCCTGACTCTTAGAATAGATCAGGATGTCGTCGATGAATATAATGACAAACTTATCCAGGTAAGGCTTGCACACTCTGTTCATGAGATCCATGAAGACCGCAGGTGCGTTCGTCAACCCGAAAGGCATAACCAGGAACTCGTAATGCCCATAACGAGTCCTGAATGTTGTTTTAGAGATATCCTCGTCTCGGACTCTCAGTTGATGGTAGCCTGACCTTAGGTCAATCTTGGAATAAAAACTCGACCCTTGCATCTGGTCGAATAAGTCATCAATGCGTGGAAGAGGGTAACGATTCTCCACGGTCACCTTGTTGAGTTCGTGGTAGTCAATACACATTCTGAAGGTACCGTCTTTCTTCTTCACAAATAACACCGGAGCTCCCCAAGGCGAAGAGCTAGGGCGAATAAAACCCTTGTCCAAGAGCTCTTGCAGTTGCGAGGATAGTTCTTCAAGTTCTGATGGAGCTAGACGATAAGGTGTTCGAGCTATGGGCGCTGTTCCAGGAGCTAGCTCGATTTGAAATTTCAACTTGACGATGAGGCGGAAGACCAGGTAATTCCTCAGGAAACACCTCAGGAAAATCACGTACAATAGGTATATCTTCTATCTTCCTTTCTTTCAAGGATGTATCAGAAACGAGGGCTAGGATAGCAGTGTGGCCCCTTCGCAAACACTTCTGGGCCTTAATGAAAGAGATGATGCCTACAACTGCACCACTCTTGTCACCATGAATCACGAGGGGTTCTTCACCAGAACGAGGGATGCGGACAATCTTCTCGTTGCAAAGAATTTCCGCCTGCTGATGAGATAACCAATCCATCCAATAACAACGTCGAAACTACCTAGAACGATAGGAATAAGATCGATAGAGAAGGTCTGACCAGCTAAGACGAGGTTACGACCCTTAACTATGTGTGTGGCTTCCAGACTTTTACCGTTTGCTAGCTCTACCGTGTGTTTGGTGTTCAAAAGTGTTGGAGTGCGCTTAAGCATTTGACTAACTTTTAAGGACACATAACTAGTATCGGCACCCGAATCGAATAAAACAGTAACAAAGAAATTGTCTGGTAGGAACTTACCCGCCACAACGTTGGGGTTGTTTCTTTCTTCTCCTTATCCATTCAGGAACTCACGCTCACCAGTCCTGTGGTTATCCTTTTTGTCTCCGTTATTGTTCCCGTTGCCCTGGTTGCTGCTGTTGTCACGATTCTGCCTCATCTGCGGACAGTTCCTCTTAAGGTGGTCTTCAGCTCCACATCGAAAACACCCCTTTTTGCTACCCTGCTGCTGCTGCTGCTGGTTCCGGTTTGCAGGATATGGGCTCCTGCAGTCTCTAGCCATATGTCCCATCTTCTTGCACCGATGACAACACGACCCCGCACATGACCCGCTGTGGTGCCGTTGGCACTTGCGGCATCTCGGTTTATTCCCTAGGTATCCCCCCTGATTTTGGTAGTTCAGCCCCTGCTGTACGAGTTTCCTGTGCGGTTCCTGTTGTATAGCGCTAGGACCCTCACCTTGGTGGTCACCCCAAATATACTTGTTACTAATAAGGGCATTTTCATTGGAAAAGTTACGCTTGGGCAACTTGCCCTCTTCCACCGCCTGATTGGTGAGTTGGTGCGCCAAACGAACGACTTGCTGGATTGTGGGAAGGTTGGCCACGATTACAGACCCTTGGATTTATGGGACTAAGCCTCTGAGGTATAGCTTGACTCGTCTAGATATGGGTTGTGACCTGTTAGGACATAAGGCTGCCAAGTCATTGGACCTCTTTGTGTACGCCTCAATCTCTGATCCTTCCATCTTCAATCCATAATACTCTATTTCAAGTTCCAGAATGTCGTCCAAGTGGCAGAATTCTTCCTTGATCAAATCCTTGAAGTCGCTCCAGAGGGTGGCATTCGCGTTTGCCAACCCGAGCATCTGAACTTGTGCGTTCCACCAAGAATACGCTTTCCCTTGCAACATGCCAGTAGCGTACTCTACTCGTTTGCTGGCAGGGCTTTCACTTTCTTCGAATGTATATTCGATTCTTCGGATCCAGTGTAGAAGGCCGATTGCCCCTCCAGTGCCGTCGAAAGTGGGAGGTTTGCACTCCAAGAACGCCTTGAGGGTGTCTATGCGGGTTTGAGGGTGCATGGGTTGACTCCCTGTTTGGGTTGCTAAGGCTTCAGCAACCCGTTCATTAATCAAGGTCGTCAGCTGATCCTGAGTCAAGTTGAGACGCCCACTCATGATCTTCACATCGAAGGAAAACACAGGTAAGAAGGGTGTCGCGAAAGTGCGTAAGTGTGAAGTGACATAAGAGAGCAAACACACAGGGTTTTCAAGCAATAGTTGCTACGCTAACTAAGCATACCATGATCAAACGCGCTACTTAAACTAGTAGGTAGGCAATACAAACATAAACCATATTACCTATAGTGTTGAGTCTTGCACGTGGAGTGAAACATCGTTGTGGATCATTGAGCACTGTACAGATTATAGTCTGGTTTTGTCAAAAAGCTTTTCGCTTTTTAAAACCAAGTTCACTATAACCAATGGCTCTGATACCAATATGTCACACCCCCAAAATCTACCATGCGGAGTATCACCGCTTGGAGGCGTGACATGACCAGGATCAAGCCACCAATCATATTGAACAATGTATTTAAGATAGATAAAATCCAACCGCACAATGTAATTGGTGATCAAAAGCTAGTTAACCAAGTTCAAATTAAACACCGGAAGCAGTAAAGGTAAAACCCAAAACATAAGTAATAAGTTCATAAGTTTAAATGTTTAGCATGGAACTCAACAGTCCATGTCCCACAACAACCACGTCTCCTTGTGCAAGCTCCATAGATACCTAACGACCTGCAAGGCATGTAACAATGAGTCAACAATAAAGTTGAGCGAGTTCACAGATGGGTATTCGTTTTAAGTTGTTTCAAAAACATAGTTTTTGTTTAGTTGGCTTACTTGCCGTGGGGGTTACCCCATAGTTGAAAATATGATTAACCAATTCCTTCTTTCCCAAACCATACCCATAATTAGTGGGGGCTACCCTATGTGAACCACTAGACCGTTATGATATCGACTACTAACGAAATTAAGTTGTGCCCTACGTCAATGTCTATCATCATTGACAGTTTGCCATAGTCCATTAGTACACGCCCGTCCGACTGGCACGGTGTGAGGTTTGTTAAACCTAATAGCGCCATTAACTAATGACCCGCTCGCCACTGGCCTCGGCGATTAAGTCGATATAAAATGAGGGACTTAATGATAGAGTTTTGTCTAGTAGGTTTTAAGGTTGTTGTCCTACCCAAGGAGGACGAACGTACGTATTCTACCCAAGGAGAATACGTAAGATTAATATTGGCATCCTACCTATTGGAGGATGGCGGTACATATCCTGCCCAAGGAGGATATGTAGGTCCCGTTTTAATTCTTTAACCCATTCCCAACCACCGAGAATCCCATGCCTTAGAAAGTGTGTGAACTCACCTTGGTTTGCTCGGTTAGATTAGTTACTCTAATAATCAGAAATCAAGCACGTCCTAATAAGGTACATATAACAATTAGTTTCTCATGCATAACACGTATCCTACGTACGGTTTATCTACTCATTACTTCTATCACGTACCACACAATTCTAACGTCAAGGTACTTTGTCAAGTTATATTATTTTACCCTAAAATAATATAACTATCTCACAAAATAAACAAGTATTCGCACAAGTGTTCTAGCATAAAATATATATTCTAAATATATATTTAACCATTTTACTTGTAAAAATCAACCTCCGATACTTTGTATTTTTGTAATAAAACTCATGGTGAAGATTATTTTGAAAAGCAAAGTTAAAACGTATTTTGTGAACACTTGTTAGAAAAATAATTTCTAAGTGTTGGAATTTTTAGAAAATTTCGCCAGAGTTTCCTTTGTAAATGGAGGTGTCCATGCTAATAAGCATATCATTTTCTTTTCCAAAAATCATTCAACAATCAACAACAATTCACCAAGAGCAAACTATTCTATTTACAAACCAATATGAACTTGATGTTTCATAAAAACGCGTAGTAACTTGGTATGGCGTTTAGTGGGTTTAGTTACTCTCCAAAGTGTGTTTACTTTATTTAAAATCTCATTCTCGGGATTTTTAGATGTTCACAACTTGTGGACATATTTTACAAAAACATTTATTTACAACATTTTCATGTGTCACTAGTATCCATATACTTACCTTATTTCCAAAATAGTGTAGGGATCATGATCTTTCGAAAACCGTCTTTTAAACTTGGTTTATTTAGGAAAATCACTCACAAGTTTTAAATCTACAAGATCACTAGTTCACTTGGTTTATTATTTTTACAAGAAATCATTTTATCACCAAGTTCATGTCTAAATATGGAGGTGATTCTTTTATGAAAACCCCTAATCACCTCCTACTTGTTAAATCATGTTTTTAATCATAAGTTAACAAGTTTCATGTAATGATCAACAACATATTTTGTAGTAATCAACAAGCAAGCATCAACATATACCAAACAACATCATACTAACATTATTTCTTCATGTATCATCTTATTTAAGCTTATGTTTCAAGTTTTAAGTGTAAGATCTTATGGTGTTCATATGTTTTCTTCATAATAAACCTTTTAACCACCATAAACATGAAGTAAATAAGGATTAACAAGAAGCTTACAACTAACTTAAAGCTAGGGAAGAACAAGATGAAAATGTTGAGGATAATAGCAAACGAGAGAGGTCCTTCAAGTTCCGAGAACACCGATATTCACCTTCTTACTCCTTGTAGTGTGCTTGGAATACTTGGATGGAAATCGAAAATGGGTGGGGATGTATGGGGGTGTTCGGCCGAAGGTTATGGAGGAGGGAGGAAGGGTGTTGAGTGGTGAGGAAAGTGATGATACTTGTTGCTTATAACACTCTCTAGGTTCTATTAACCAATGGATTATATGTTTCATTAAGTACAAACAACATCTCTTCACATCTTTAGGAAGATCACATAGGGATTTGATGAAGATTATGGTGATCTTTGAGTGGGGCCCATGTGAGCCAAAAATATCAAGGGGGAAGGGGTTAAGTTGTAGGTTGTTGGTAAATGATGGTGATTAGTGGAAGGTTAAAGGTAAACGTTAGTGTTTTATGTGTTACATGTATTATGTAGTGTGTTTAAGTGTTCGGGAACCAAGACTAGCTCAAAAAAATAAAAACAATGTTTCTTGCAATATTTTAGTGTTCCGGGTAATGTCCGGTTGTTCGGTTGGATACCGTTCTGTTAAAGTGCTAAGTTATTCCATGTAGTGTCCTATATATATCTTTTTGTAACACTTTTAATTCCCAACACTTAGGAAAGCATGCAGGACCATTTAGTCAATTTTCTGCACAAGACTAGTATGTTAACAAGCACATGTAAGTATGACGCAGTATTCAGAAAGCAGTTAAGTAATTCAGCACAGTCATCAAGCACTTTAATTATCATTAATTAATCGTACGGATACATGTAATTATGAGGGTTGTCACACTTGACCAGTTTAGGGCATTCTGGTCTAAAATGTACAGCTTCTCCGCAAATGAAACAAATCGTTAATTTCTTCATGCATTCCTCCTCTCGGTGCCCTTGTGCCTTGCAAAAATTACACGTCTTGTAACATTTACCAGAATGTTTCTTTCGACATGTTCTGCAGAATAGAGGTGTGGAAGATTGCCCAGTTCCCCTTTTCTTGAAATTACTACTATTATTACCCCCAGGAAATCCTTGGGTAATCTTTTGGGCCAATTCTTTTTTTCTGTTTTCTTCTCTTGTACGCACCAGTCCGTTTGTTAAGGTGTTGGCCAGTTCAACATCATCGCCAATTGTACGAGGTCTCGTAGCTTTAACGATATCACGAATCTTCCTAATTAAACCCCAAATATAGCGAGAAATAAGTACCGGTTCTGGCGATGTAACACCTCGTAAAAACATGTCCAATGATATATCGACATGTGTACTAAACACTAATCAAGACAAACGTTGAATTTGAGGGACTAATTTTGCGAAAAATCAAAAACTTTGATTATAGAAGCACTGGAAATGTTAACATGCTTAATATAAGCCTCTGAATAACGTTACACGGTAATCATATTCACAAATAAGCCATTTGTTGATCGAGAGTAGCCGTTTGCGTAATTAATTGAAAGATTTCGCGATGAAGGGTTAAAAGTGTCAACATGTTAATTCTTACCTCTGAGTGACCTTTTAACAAACTGAGAGCTTCATGATGTTTGATTTTACTCTCGGGAATGCCAAATATTGGCCATCTAAGGCTTTTATGCCTATAAGTGACGTTAAGCGCAACTTTGCAAGTTTAAGGAGTTAAAAGCGTCAATATGTTTAATTATACCTCTGAATGATCTTTTTACGAATCTGAAGCATCGTGATGTTTAATAATACTCGTGAGAATGCCTAATATGGATTAGATAAGGCTTCGATGCTATTAAACGATGATATGCGCAAGTTTGCGCATTGGAGGGACCAAAAGCGTCAACTTTTGAATCTACGCCTTTTGGTGACCATTTAAGCAAACAAGAGCGTAGTAATATTTAAACACATGCTTAGGAATACCCATTATGGGCCACAGAAGGCTTGGATATCATTCAACGACATTTCGCGCTACTTTGTGCGATTAAAGGACTAAAAGAGAAGACTTGCGAAACTAGGCCTTCGAATGACCTTTTGATTAAACCGGAAACTCTGGTACGCTTGGTCGTACTACCAAATGCGTGTAAGGTTGGCCATTAATATTTTTCTACCATATTATAGCGTTTCATAAGGATTTTCACATAACGTGCCAAAAAAGTCAACTTTGGGAAAGTTGTGGTCCATAAGCTTATAAGGACCTCTCCTGCCATACCTCAGACTTTATTCTAGACCCGACGCGAGTCGTAAGTTGAGAACCCGTTGAGCTGTGTTTCTCGGGCCATCTAAAACCGCACTTTCAGCTGATTAAAAAGCCGTTTATATGTGTGAAACAATTCAGGGACTAAAACTGCCAATCAGCTTAAGCTGATTTCCTGTTGGCCGGGCTGGCCTTTGTCATGGGTCATGATCCAAGTCTGGGCCTGCCCTCGCGGGTCACCAGGCTCCATATCAACAGCAACGTCGTAGCATTCTTATTGTCCGTTTATACATTTCAAGACCTCCAACATTTAAAAAGCTGAAAATATGAATGCAGGGACCGAAAATGGCAAGCTGCCAAACTTGTTTACTGGACTGGGCCAGCCACGTGGGCCGCGAAGCCCACAGGGCCTGCCTACGCGGGCCGCATAAGCATGAACAACAATGATTTTTTTTATTTCTTAAATTTCTTGCTGGCTTCCACTCTCAAAACCATTTTTATGAAACCATGTAAGGTTATACTGATTTATAAAACCAGATTACACTTGTTATGATCTTGTTACCCTCCCTCAACACTTGTTGATCATCCAAGAGCCCTCCAAAATCTATAAATAGGCCAAGATTTCTTCATTTCTCTTGCATATCATTCTTGATTTCTTCCTATCTCTCAATCTTGAGGATCCTGAGTATTATGGAACCTCCTCTGAGTTGATTTCAGTCCATTGGACCCCTTGTAAGTATCCTCTTGTGGCTAGTTATTTTTATTTGGCTTAAAAAGCCGAAAAGTCAAGAGTTTGCGATAAACGCTTTGACTTTTAAACGGTCGAGCCATCGTTCGCAACGAACATAGCTACATGATCGTAATTAGGTAGGTATTAAACCCTCAAAAGGGCACATCCTAATTATCACGTTTGCTTAGTTAATTGTCGGGTCAAAGTAATTAAAATAAAAGTCAAACGAGTCGGTTTTTAAATAAAATTCATAACTAATGATGTAGAAGCAATAAAATCATTTTTGTCACTTTAATAACTTGGTAAATATTAAATGAACATGTCTAGGTATGTTCAACCCGACAATTCTGAGTTTAGGCTCGGTTCGCAACCGAAGGTCGCAAAAGTTGACTTTTGCTTTGACTTTCAGTTCCGACCCGATTTAGCTTAGTTTAGTTATGCCTTAGGGTTCCTTTAGGACCATATTATAGGTTAGCATAACCCTATGAGGTTATACAACTTGGTTCCATAGAAATCCTTGTTCATTGCATGTTTCCGTTAAATGCTTAAAAGTTGACCATTCTGCCCTTTTGACATTAAAACGAGATTTTTTAAAAATGTGAGAGGACAAAAACCTTTATTACTGATATTTAAACATGTCCTAAAAATTTGACATCAGTTTATGGTCTGAAATGAGAGTTACGCTCGATATCGTAAAATGAAGGCTTTTTATTAATTAAATGGTGTTTTCGACATAAATCCAATTTAAACCCAAATTTTGACACCAAACTTTCTACCCACTGTTATTATATAATATTTAGGGATTTTTGGAAACTTTTGTAAAATTTTAAACTGATCATAACATAGGGTTCTTGCATCGACTCGGTAATTGACGGTTATGCCCTTTTTGCTAATAAAATGAGTTTTACACATCATTTACATATCAAACCTTTTTCTACTGATTTTATACATCAAATAAATTATTTTAAACAGTAGAGGCTGATCAAAATATTAGATTTCCTTATTCAACCCGAACATCGTCAAATACCGACTTTTATGCGATTTAGGCGCATAGTATGGTTTAAAACCATATTTAGCACCCAAGACTTGTTACCTACTGATGTTATGAATAAATTTTTATAATTAAACAGTAAGTAAAAGTTTTGAACTCAGATTTCCAAATTTGACCTTTATAGCATATGTGAAATGACCAAAATGCCCCTACGGTGTATAGTTTGGCCATAAATGATAAATTTCACATATATATGATATCTTACTGATCTAACTTATTAAGATAAATATTTTTACTAATTGTTTCAGACCACAACTTCAGATTTTTATGTAACCTCTTTTATAAACTTTAAAATGACCAAAATACCCCTACGGGCCTTAAATTGGTTTTAAATTCGTTTTGGGCATAATGGAAGGTATCCTACTGATATCATAACATATTTAAAGCATATTAAATTGTGGAACCTGTACATGACTCATTTGGTTACCCGTTACGCATATTCGCGTTCGGTACGGTTTATGTAACTAGTTTGCATAAATTAGCCGAAACGGGTCAAACCTTATCATTTTCACTTCAAAATCCAGAATGTAATTAGTTTACCCATTTTATACAAATCTTCATACTTGTTGGGTTTAAATCATATTCTAATCCGGTCTTCGCTTAATCATGCGTTTTGAACCGTATACTTTTTCTTTAAAACTAACCGGTCTAAGTTATAACTTAAATAAGACCCGTTAGGAATCTAATAGGTTAATAAAACCTTCGTTCCAGATTAGGAGCCCAGTAAAAGCTACTTGTACTTGCTGTTTGAAATACTTTTAACTTATTTTCCGTTATACGGGCTTGGGGTACGGTATTTAATAATACCGCTTGGTCGGGTATTGAATCTTTAATCGAATAATGATTAAATCATTGAGATAACCCGTTTAATCTGTTTTGTTTGTTTTAAGCCTTTGAGGGGTTAATGACCATGTCCTAGATATCCTCGGCTCATTCATTGAAATGACCACGACTTAAGCACGGGGTGTAGGCATACACCTACCAGTGCGTATGTAAAAAGATATACCCGCTTGTTGAGAATAACTCGTCGTGGGTTTATATTATGTGGTGTGTCTATTAATCTTGTTCCGGCTTCTATCCCGGATCCTGAACGTATAACAAATATATAAATCTTTTACAAGTTTATTTTTAAATAATTATCCCAAGTTATAAAAGAATTTTGGTGCCTCGTGCATTTAAATCAATTTTATAAACACTTTTCAAAAAGAGTCAGTTAATTATATTTACCAGTGTAAACTGAAGTATTTTCCAAAAAGGTTAAGTGCAGGTACTAAGCGAAATGGGCTGGCTACTCCTAGTATCAAATAAAGAGTCTTGCAAGCTTTAGATGCTTAGAAATCTGTTGAACAATATTTCTTTTGTTTTAGATCCGCCTGTGGATCCATCTTACGATCCGTTGTAATATTTTATGTTACTTTCAAATCGGTTTGTAATATTATTACTTTAGACTTCCGCTGTGCATTGAACTGTGATTATATGACTATGATGATATCAACTACATCACGATACTCCCCACCGGGCCCACTGGTAATACGTAGAAATATCAGGGTGTGACAGGTTGGTATCAGAGCCAACATTGAGTGAATTAAACACTAGCCTTTTGTGTTTAATCTCAATGACACAGTAGCACATTCCTTGACTTCCGAGTCTAGACATGAACTAGGAATGATCTCATCCCTGTTATATGTATGTATTGTTTTTGATATTTGTGCATCTCAGGATCGTGTCGCCGAGCAAAGCTGCCATTGGTGGAAGCTCTCAAAACCCGAAGTCTAAGAAGGTTAAGCTTCGTACCACAGTTCGAATAAGCGTACGACCAGTATGGAGAAAGGACCTTTTTGAACCCATTCCCGAAAATCAAATCAGTTGAAACCATTAACCATATTTCAGATTCTGTACCTATGACCTTTGAAACTTAAAATGAGAAGTCAACATCGGAGGAGTCCATACCAACTGTCCCTGAAGCTCCCACTCCCAAGGTGATACCTATGGACCCAGAGGACCCATATTTCCTACCTCCAAGTGTTGGAATCTCAAACTTGGATTATACCTGTCCTGGCCTTAAATGTGATCCATATTATTCATTAACCATAGAATCCTTGGATTCCACTGTTGCAAAGAATCTTAATATAGAAGATTTCGACTACCCACAAAACTTTCTGTAACTGTACTGCACAGTAAACCAAGGAGAAAACTTTTAGAAATTAAATGAAGAAGAAACTCCCTTTGCTATATTTCATTTCTCTAGTAGTCCCTATAAGGACATATATATCTTTTAAGTCCCTGCGTGGGCGAGTTTCTCTGTGTAAGACCCGTTTAGGGCAATTATTGTGATTCTTTAGGACTTTCTATAAAAAAAGTTTCCTTTTTGAAATTTACTTTGGTATTAAACATATACATATGTATTATGTCCTAAATCAGAACATCATTTCGATTTATTATTGCTCTACCATTAAATCTCAAAGAAAATTTTAAATGTATAACCTAGCCTATATGTCATTTTAGACATGGCTATAATGGTAAAACCTTTTTAGGATAATAGATCCTTGTTAACACCTAAGAACGTGTTAGCACTCTTGACAAATGTGGTTCGAGAAAATCACAAGAGTCATCCTTATATTGGATTCTTCCAATTTCTTATCTAGCCTAGTGATTTTGAAAATCGTGGCTCAAATCATCAAATAAAATGATCATATTATAAAACATCCATTAGTGATGAAGCGCCTACGGGCTATATCTATTGTCCTAAAAGACAAAAGACAGTTGTAGTCTTTGACTCCCTTTCAAGAAAGGTAATGAACTATGTTCAAACCTTAATGCCTTGTTCCTATAAGATCATGGCTTAGAATTTTAAAATTGTCCTTGTGACTAGGCTTTTGTGCCACTCTAATATCCTTAATGATTTATAACTAGGGTTAAATTATAAAGAAAATCCTAAATAAATTAACCGATTTGGTTTATAGTTACCATGGTTAATGAACCATCAAAAATGATGATTCCATAGTAACCTCTGAATAAATATTGACAATTGTTTTTATGGAAAACAAGCTTCAGCATGCTTGAATCAGATGAGGTTAACAGTCATTCCAATATGAGGAATGACAACACTAGAATGAATGTATCGGGTGTAAATCTACAAGCAATGATAGATAATGTTGTCACTAGAGCCATTGACAGACAATTTAAAGAATCAAGCGATACTCGCACCAAGACTCAGTCTGCACCTCATACGGAGCCACCTTTTAAGACACATACATCTCATGAGGATGATTCTCATCATTAGTTGAACCAGAGGAGTGTCCCATCCAAGCAAATTGTGCTCAATCAAGAGCCATGTGTTAAGACCTTCTCTTATAAATACTTTGTCTCTTGCAAACCAAGGGACTTTACAGGAGAAAAAGAAGCCACCGATTATATGGCATGGCTTGATGAGATGGATACTGTAGTAGACATCGGTGGTTGTGCCGAGCAGGATATTGTGAAATTTGTTTCACAATCATTCAAAGGGGAAGCATTGGCATGGTGGAAATCATTGATCAAAGCCACGGGGAAGATCCCACTTTATAACTTGTCTTAGGAGCAATTTGTTGCACTGATCAAGGAAAACTTCTATCCTCAGCATGAGGTAGAAAAGATCGAAACAGACTTCTTGACTCTGGTCATGAAAAATTTAGATTGTCAGGCATACGTGACAAGTGTCAACACTATGTTCCGCCTAGTTCCCTATTTAGTCAGCCCTGAACCTAAACGCATAGTGCGTTTTATTGGAGGCCTAGCACCAGAAATTAAGGGAATTATTAAAGCATCTAGGCCTACCACATATAGGTCCGTGGTGGACTTATCCTTATCCCTCACTTTAGATGCAATCAGGAAAAAGTCTGTCAAGACTTTTGACGAAGGGAAAAGGAAAAGAAATGAGGAGAGCTCCCATCGATCTGACAAGAAGAAGAAGGGAAATTCTGAGTACAGGAAAGATTCCGAGTTTAAGAAAAAAAACTTGAGTCAGTCTGATAACAGACCCAAATGCAATAACTGCAGAAAGTGTCATTCTGGAAAATGTACGATCGACCCACGTGCGAAACTATGTGGGATTTGCAAGACCAAGGGTCACAAGACTTTAGAATGCAAGGAGTTGAAGAACGCGACTTGTTACAACTGTAATGAGGAAGGTCACATCAAAACCAACTGCCCAAAGCTTGCAAAGAAGCCTGAAGAGGCCAAAATAACAAACGCGCGAGTCTTCCAGATGAACACCCAGGAGACAGTACAGAATGATAACGTTATAGCAGAACTCTAGACATAAAATATGAGGTGGAATTGGCTGATGATACCTTAGAGATTGCTTCAACAATTTTAGATGGATGCCTTATATCCATTAGGAATCACTATTTTCCAATATCCTTATGGCGAACTTTCAAGCTATCCAATATCATCAATATGATAAAGACAGATGTGACATTTTGATCCCCTGTCAAAAAGGTGATGGACTAGGTCCAAACCCTAAAGGCCATAGATGGTCCTTTTGTGACCTAGGCTGAATGTAATTGATGTGCATACAGATAACATTCTTTAGGAATGTTCATACCCTATCAGCTTATATGGTTTAATAATACCATGGCTAATGTATGTTAGGTCGTCAGGGTGATGACTCGCTATAGTAATGCAATTAAACAATTGTTTAATTTTGGTGTTTAGTGCCAAGCTTCAAGTATGGAAAATTTGAATGAGATAAATAACAGTTGCGATATTGATGATGCGACAAATGCTAATGATGCAACAAATGTGAACCTCAAGGTTAATAGAGTTAATCTCCAAGCTGTGATTGACGCAGCTGTTAGAAAGGCTATGAGAAAGGTCATGAAAAGGTTCGAAAAGCCGAATGCTACTTGCTCTAAACCATATTTCCCTGCTCATGAGAAGAGTTTTGCTCACACTTCGAATGCGAAGGACAAACCGAATAAGATGACATATAGTGAGGAGCCCCGTTCCTCTAAAGGATGTACTTAAAAGTACTTTGTCTCTTGCAAGTCAAGAGACTTCAATGGCGAAAAAGGGAGCCATTGATTTCGTAAAATTGTTAGGTGAAATGGAAACCATTATGGACATCAGCGGTTGTGCTGAGAAAGACATTGTGAAATATGTGTCACAGTCATTCAAGGGCAGTGCCCCTAATTGGTGGAAGACTTTAATGAAGTTACAGGAAGAATACTCTTACACAATTTGGGATGGTCCAAGTTTGTGGACTAATCAGAAAAACCGATTGACTACGACACGGAATGGAAAAGGTGGAATAAGAATTTTCTGACTCTCACCATGAAGGATCTTCGTTGTCGACAGAATGTTACAAACTTTAGTTTATTATCTGAGAGAGTGCCCTATTCAGTTAACCCAAAATCTAAGCTTAATGCATTAATTATTGGTGGATTAGCACCGGTAATAAAAAGGCATATTAGGGTTTCAAAGCCTACTTCTTATAAATCCATTATAGATCTATCTCAGCTACTCACGTTATATAGATTAAGAAATAAACCAGTCAAAGCTGAGACTGCCCTAAAACTGTCAAAGATTTTATAGCTAAGTATAGAAGGATTAAGAATGGAGGCGCCTAAACCCTCCTGATGAATGTTAGAGGCAGTTTATATCATTAATAACACCAGATAAATCCCTTATTGTGATTTTATTGCTAAAGGTTACGTTTAGATTCAGGTGCTGCTGAGTCTCTCATAAGACCATAAGCTTAGCAAACTTCTAGAATTCTTCCATAAGAACTCCAGACATTAAGTGTAAGATAAAACTTACCAACAAATCATAAGAGACCCTTCCTTCTAATTTTCCAATAATCTTCATTCATTAAAATCTAAAGTACTATTTCTCCAAATCGAGTACGATGATATATGTTTTTTATTTTGTTATATCATTGATTTCTATCAACTGCGAATTCTAGACTATGCTCGATAAAGGAGCCATATGAGGATTTGTGTATCCTAGTGCGTCCCATAGATTGATTCCATGCCTGATCAGTATGGAGGTTTAATGCATGGAACCATTGAGATATCCCGATGGTCATATGGTACTAAAGTCGGCTAATGGTATTCAAGGAAGATACCCAATATAGGAGTGTCCAAGTATGTGCCACTAATTAAGGCATCCATGCATTCGTGAAGTAAATGTGTCATTTATCTGACACGAGTATTAATAGATGAACTGAAGCCTGAGATTTAGAATACCTCGGTAATCTCGGTGTGTTTTGGTTATCTCCTCCATGAAAGCACTCTGTTTATACCTTGTGAGGCTAGTAGAGTTAAGGAAAACATCCCGCTTAGGTCTACATTATTGTAAAAGCTCAATATCGGTTAGTACCAACAATAATAGAAGGATTGAAACCCTAATCATATGAGTTTCAAGATAAAGCTTCTCGAAGCCTAATTCATAATTTTGAGAGCTCCGAAATTATTATTTAAGAAAGACTGTTCATTATGCTTATGCATTGTTTACCGCAACCCTATCTAGGCAACAATTAAGAATCGCCATCAGCTGCCCAGGATCGTCGAATTGTTCAACTAACTGTGAGGTTAGCTATTCCTTGAGATTGGTTTAAGCGGTAGTTGGAATAACCATCTCACCTTAAATAAGCTTTTCTATAACTAATAGTTATTATTTAAGTATCAAGGCTGCTCCTTGGAGACCTTGTATAGATGGAATGTCGAACGTCCATTTGATGGACATAATATTTGTAAGTCCAATTATCAGAATCTGAAGCTACCCTGAAGAAAATGGATAAGATTATACAGATTTATGATCATCTAGAAGCTGCCAGTAATCAGCGGAATATCAATGATTGATGAAAGTCGCAAACCTCTTAAGTTCTCAATAAGGAATAAGATTCAACTGAAAGTATCACCCTAGAAGGGGTGCTGAATTTTAATTTAACGGGCTAGTTAAGCTATGGATATATATTAGACCATTCGAGAAAACCGAGTATGTCAAGATCGGTAGCCGGTAAGCTGAAACTTACCTAAGAAGCTTGATGGAAATCACAATGTGCTCTACACTAGTAATTTAAGGATATGTCTAGCCGTTAAGTCGATAGCATTAAGATGTGCAAAGTAATGAAAACTTATGGGTTGTTGAGAAACCAGTATCGATTTAGGATCAACGGGATTAAAGGCTCCAAAAGAAAGCATGTATCTATTGTAAAGGTTGAACGGGATACCGTTGGGGTCCCGAATATATACGAGAGGTCGTACTCACTTTGTAACAAAAGAACTCCTATCTTTTTAGCAAATCTCGAGGTCGAGATTTCTTTTAAGGGGGTGAGGATGTAACACCTCGTAAAAACACGTCCAATGATATATCGACACGTGTACTAAACCCTAATAAAGACAAACGTTGAATTTGAGGGACTAATTTTGTGAAAAATAAAAAACTTTGATTATAGAAGGACTGAAAATGTTAACAAGCTTAATATAAGCCTCTAAATAACGTTACATGGTAATCATATTCACAAATGTGCCATTTGTTGATCGAGAGTAGCCGTTTGCGTAATTAATTGAAAGATTTTGCGATGAAGGGTTAAAAGTGTCAACATGTTAATTCTTACCTCTGAGTGACCTTTTAACAAATCGGGAGCTTCATGATGTTTGATTTTACTCTCGGGAATGCCAAATATTGGCCATCTAAGGCTTTTATGCCTATAAGTGACGTTACGCGCAACTTTGCAAATTTACGGGGTTAAAAGCGTCAATATGTTTAATTATACCTCTGAATGACCTTTTTACGAACCCGAAGCATCGTGATGTTTAATAATACTCTCGAGAATGCCTAATATGGATTAGATAAGGCTTCAATGCTATTAAACGATGATATGCGCAAGTTTGCGCATTAGAGGGACCAAAAGCGTCAACTTTTGAATCTACTCCTTTTGGTGACCATTTAAGCAAACAGGAGCGTAGTAATATTTAAACACATGCTTAGGAATACCCATTATGGGCCACGAAAGGCTTGGATAACATTCAACGACATTTCGCGCTACTTTGTGCGATTAAAGGACTAAAAGAGACGACTTGCGAAACTACGCCTTCGAATGACCTTTTGATTAAACCGGAAACTCTGCTACGCTTGGTCGTACTACCAAATGTGCATAAGGTTGGCCATTAGAATTTTTCTACCATATTATAGCGTTTCATAAGGATTTTCACATAACGTGCCAAAAACGTCAACTTTGGGAAAGTTGTGGTGCATAAGCTTATAAGGACCTCTCCTGCCATACCTCAGACTTTATTCTGGACCCATTGAGCTGTGATTCTCGGGCCATCTAAAACCGCACTTTCAGCTGATTAAAAAGCTGTTTATATGTGCGAAACAATTCAGGGACTAAAACTGCCAATCAGCTTAAGCTGATTTCCTGTTGGCCGGGCTGACCTTTGTCACGGGTGTAACACCCTTGTTATTATTTTAAAGGTTTTCGTATAAATAACGAAAATAAACATGTAATTACGATGAAGTATCCTTAGAAAATACGGGTTTACTAAAACTTTTACAGTTTAAAAGTTTGACAACATAATGTAAATGAATTCGTCGTTTAAAAGGTACAACAAAACGCCACGCGGAAGCTTGTATTTTATCGTGTTCGGTTCCTCATCGAGCTTGATCTTCATCCGGGCACTCTTGGCGATCACCTATGATCAAAACCAACTTAAAAGTTAGTTTTGATAGTCAAATATTAAGTTCAAACAAGTACATGGGTTAAAATGACAAAATTTTAAAAATTTTCGGAGTTAGAGGGCCTCGCGTGACGCCAAGGGCCTAGGCATCACGCCTAGCCCTGTTTTTCACAGCCTGTTCCTTCAGTTGATGCTGTACATACTCAGCACGACCTGATTTCACGGAAACGGCCATAACTTCTTCGTTATTGATCCGTTTTACCCGATTCTTTTTCCTACGCGTCCGTAATTTAATCCTCCATCTTATGGAGTTAAAATCCTGCATCCAACATAAGAAATTTTGAGACTTCTAAGCCTTCGACTCATTACCTTTCTACCGAATTTTAACCCGTTTATGCATTTTATCAAACAAACGTATTTATTTGATTCCTATATCTCATACACTTCTTAAAATTAATGTTACCTACTATATTAGGTTCTAATCATAGGTTTATTACACAATTTAAACCCGTTTTCGCTCGTATGCTTATTTTGACCCGTTAAGGGTATTTAAGCACTTTCGAGCCTAAAATAGCTTTCGATTGCTTCTAGCATTCCATTACCACATTTCTTATCCTATAATCTCCCACCACAACTGTATTTAAGGTAGGTTTAATGTGGTGATCAATATAAACCAAATTTTACCTCTTGAATCATCATTTTACGGCAAAAACTCAAATAGTGCTATTTGGCAAATATAATACCTCTTTCAGCTTCTATACTTATTCTAAGTATTTACCTAGTCATAAAACTCGTTTCCAAACAACCTTTAAGGGTCGTTTGTCCCGTTTAGCCTACGAGGGCGTTTTGGTCGATTTTAGTCCTTTTATAACGAAAGACTCTCTCTCAAATTATTTGACCAAAATAGCACTTTTAACTACAACATAATTATGGGTACCTGGCCCGGATCAACAAGTAGACCCGATTTATACCTCGTTTTCATTATCACACCATCAATGGTGACGCAATTATCCGATTTGCACACACACACCTAGTGTGTGTGTTGTGTTTAATTTTTAAGTTTATAATTCCATTTTCAAGTTACCCGGCTTTGGTCCCTCGTGTTTGGTTAGTTGTTAAGTAGGCCACAACCTACTTATTTTCAACAATATTCCCACTTATTAACTAGGTTAAATATTCCTAGTTCACTTAGCGGGTTTGGGAATATTTATGACTAAGTTCATTTTAGGTCCCGTTAACTCGGGCCTTCTATCGTTTTATTTCTTAAAATCTTTTATTCACTTTTTATTTATTATTAGGATTAATTATTTAAATCCTAATATTCACCGGGTAAACTTTTTACCACTAACGGTATTTTACCCGTCAGTAATATTAACGTGGTTTGATTACCAAACCCGTTTTTGGGGTGTTACAAGTCTACCCCCCTTAAAGAGGTTTCGTCCCCGATACCTTATTTACGTAGTTCATTGGTTTAATTAAACGAACCTAGTTTCGTTTTTAAGGCTCCCGTTTCCTTTGGTCAAAAGTTTTCATGTATACTGACGCGTACGTCTTTCATGTGTAAGGCCTCACGGGCCGTTACTTACAGCTTTTAACCCTTTATCTTTATTGACTGAGTTGTCACTTGACCACTTGGTCTCGTTAGTCTTTTAACAGGTCTATCTTGCGCTTGTGTTATATTAACAAGCGCTTGTATTTGTTATGACGATTTCTTATCTTTGGACAGTTTTGCCGGCTAGACTAATTAGTCGTCGTCACTTCATACCCCGTAACTCACGTTACAACGTGATCATTTTCTATGTTTCTTTTCTTGTCCGTGAGCGTGTCACGTCACGTTTAAGTTTAATTCAACGTTTCTTTTTCGAAAAGATCACCTTTCGAATATATCGTCTTGCGCCTATCAGTGTCAAGACTTGTATCTTTCATGTTTACTGTTTACACGTCTATCATAATTCATTTTTGTAGAAACGTTATTCCTCACCAAAACCGAAGTTTTTAGTTTACCGTCTTCTCTTTAGCCTTTGTCAATTATTCATACCGGGATATTGACAATCCAAAGTTTATTCTTTTTTATTCTTTGTTTTATGCGAGAATTCTCCGTTTATTCCCTCGCTTTTTCTAATTAACCCGTAGGTTTTATCACTTATTCTATGGGCTATTTTATTAGACCTTCACCTCTTTAAGGCGAGGTCCTTATAATCTATTTCTTTCTAGTCGTGACTCGTGGGCCGTTTTAGTATCGTAGACCTTTCCATTGTTTATAACCACAAAGGTTATGTTGATCCCGTAGATCATTCTTAACTCATGTCATTCTTAAAATACATGTTTGGTGTCAAGGAACTCTGTTTTTGTTTGGAGAATCATTTATTTTCGCCTTGGTATTTTCTTTGACCTTGACCGTAGTCTAAGGTTGCATCCGTTTCCTTTCAAAAAAATTCCGACTTTATGACTTCTCACGTCATTTATGCGTCGGTTTATCTTATGCTCACCATTATCCAGTTTACATATATTCTTATTTGGTTATGTCCCATTACCGGGCTCATTACTCTTTTGCATTTAATGCTACCTTTATCCCGCTTGCGTTTACTCATGCCGTTCGGCATGATATTATATTCGACCCGTTCAACTTTAAAATAGTTGAACATAATTTATTTCAAATTTCTATTTACTTTATCTTGTCGTCTTCTAGTTATGACTCAAAACCCGAGTCTTTTAAATTCCATTCGAGTTCCCGTTTCTCGGTCCACGCACACGTTTAAATCCTTACCCACCAACCGGGTGTTTTACCGAAGTCGTTGTTATTGCAACCCTTACGGTATGCATTATGACTTCGTTTCGTTTTTATATTCCTACTTTGTTCTCAAATTTGGCGTTTTACAAAATCGGCCCGTTAAGAGTCATATTTGCATTCTCCGGGTTCGAGTGTAAGCACACTCCTCCCAATTGCATACCTTAATCATTTTACATGTTTCTTTGTCCCTTTTCTCGGGCTCATTATCCTAACATAATACGCTTCCGTCACTCGGCTGTGCGTTTACATTATGATCAAATATTTTGCTTATCTGATTCATTTGGGTACTTTTAATTTGTCCCTTTTTACCCCGTCCTTACTACATCGGAAGTAAACGTGTCCGCCATAAGAAGTTCATGGTATCATATGCCACTACTTACTTGGCCAGAGTAAGCGATTAACACATGACACACATGACATTTTTATAGTTTTCACATCACGCCCTATGTAAGTAACGCCTCTATTTGTTTCTCTTGGAAACAATATCCCGAATACATTTTCTATTCGGGTTTTTCCAAGTTTTTAATCTACATATGCAACTTTCAATTTCTACTTATTTGTTGCATATTACTATTTGTGCGATTATTTAAAATGTGCACCTGGTAATGTTTGCCCCGACGGGCGTTCCTTGCCATTAACCATGTTCGCGGTCGTTACGCGATTTAGTCCTCGGTGAGCATGCTCCTCTTGTCATACTTCGGACCGTTCCTCTATCATATCCATAATTTGTTCAACCCTCGTCATCTTCAAATGCGAGTTTCCTCCAATTAAAACATTCATAAAAGTTAGTAATGTCAACTTTACTAAATGCCCGTATCATAATACAAGGCTTTTCTACTATACGTGTTAACGCACGTAATTTTGTTAACTATATCTATTATTTAATTGAGGTATCGTATATTACACGATAACCCTATGTGTTGTTTACAACACTTTAACATGCTAAACCATTAAAATACACGTACTTACCGGATTTGCGATCAAGCCTCGAACCAAACACATTTTGTCAACAACCTTAAGCTCTGATTACCAACTTGTAACACCCTTGTTATTATTTTAAAGGTTTTCGTATAAATAACGAAAATAAACATGTAATTACGATGAAGTATCCTTAGAAAATACGGGTTTACTAAAACTTTTACAGTTTAAAAGTTTGACAACATATTGTATATGAATTCGTCGTTTAAAAGGTACAATGAAACGCCGCGCGGAAGCTTGTATTTTATCGTGTTCGGTTCCTCATCGAGCTTGATCTTCATCCGGGCACTCTTGGCGATCACCTATGATCAAAACCAACTTAAAAGTTAGTTTTGATAGTCAAATATTAAGTTCAAACAAGTACAGGGGTTAAAATGACAAAAAATTTAAAAATTTTTGGAGTTAGAGGGCCTCGCGTGACGCCAAGGGCCTAGGCGTCACGCCTAGCCCTGTTTTTCACAGCCTGTTCCTTCAGCTGATGCTGTACATACTCAGCACGACCTGATTTCACGGAAACGGCCATAACTTCTTCGTTATTGATCCGTTTTACCCGATTATTTTTCCTACGTGTCCGTAATTTAATCCTCTATCTTATGGAGTTAAAATCCTACATCCAACATAAGAAATTTTGAGACTTCTAAGCCTTCGACTCGTTACCTTTCTACCGAATTTTAACCCGTTTATGCATTTTATCAAACAAACGTATTTATTTGATTCCTATATCTCATACACTTCTTCAAATTAATGTTACCTACTATATTAGGTTCTAATCATAGGTTTATTACACAATTTAAACCCATTTTCGCTCGTATGCTTATTTTGACCCGTTAAGGGTATTTAAGCACTTTCGAGCCTAAAATAGCTTTCGATTGCTTCTAGCATTCCATTACCACATTTCTTATCCTATAATCTCCCACCACAACTGTATTTAAGGTAGGTTTAATGTGTTGATCAATATAAACCAAATTTTACCTCTCGAATCATCATTTTACGGCAAAAACTCAAATAGTGCTATTTGGCTAATATAATACCTCTTTCAGCTTCTATACTTATTCTAAGTATTTACCTAGTCATAAAACTCGTTTCCAAACAACCTTTAAGGGTCGTTTGTCCCATTTAGCCTACGAGGGCGTTTTGGTCGATTTTAGTCCTTTTATAACGAAGGACTCTCTCTCAAATTATTTGACCAAAATAGCACTTTTAACTACAATATAATTATGCGTACCTCGCCCGGATCAACAAGTAGACCCGATTTATACCTCGTTTTCATTATCACACCATCAATGGTGACGCAATTATCCGATTTGCTAATCGGTCCTGTTAACATAAGACTTGACAACCACATTAGTCGATATTGTCAAATGGTGTTATCACCACCATTCGACCCGTTTGGACTATATGCCCAACATCATCTATTTAATCAAAAATATCGTTTTTGATTTCCAATTCATACATCCATCCCATCCCGGATTTTATTATCATACCCTTTTTCTTTTAAACTCTTTTCTCACAAATCCAACCTATTTCGGCTTACGTCATGGGTATTCTTTTACTTCGATTTATGTTATTCAACATTTGACCAATTTCCATTTTATCCTTTTTATCATTATTAGATTACACTACAAGGTAATCTTAACGGGAATTCATAATTTCTTAAATCATTACATGATTTATTTACCGTTTTGCCATTTTTGCCATAAACCAAGGTTTTTATCATCTTTATATGTACGACTCGTATCGATCGCGTCGGAAATTCATATTTTCTATATTATCGTTATCGCATTTATATCGTATAGAATAAACAAGTATTCTACATAATTGTGTAAGTTTCACTTACCTTGCATCCCGAATACGCTTTTCCTTTACGCTTGACTCGTTCGACCCGCTTTCTCCCCAAGCTTCACCTAGCTTGTTAAGCGCCAACTATCATTCATCATTCACAAGGTTGTTAGATTAGTCATTTTAAATCATGACTTTCACACCTTATGAATCTTTGACTACTTTTCTTAATGAACTAAATCATAAATCATGAGTTTAATTCTTGTGTCAAGACCCACTTCAAATCAAGTATGAACTCTTAACAATTCCCCATTTTGTTCAAGTAGTTCATTCATACAAGTTAGTATGGTGTTTAGAAACACCAATACAACATCAATTTCATTAAATCATCTAAAACCCATTTTTCAAGTCATGTATGATCAACACTCAAACTTGGAAATTGTTCAAGTATCTTGCATTAACTATCAACTATGATGATTTCTAGCATAAACATATCATCATCTTCACTACAAAATCAAAACCCACTTAGCACATAATAGGGTAATTATCAAATCCCTAGTTTTGACACCAATTCTCCAAGTTTTTCAACTAGGCTTTGTTTCTAAACAAAGATTTCATCACAATAACACTCATAGATTCAACATTCATTCCAGAATTTCAATTATGATTGTTCATCATAATCTCTAAGTATCACCAAATCATAAAATTCAACATACCTTGTGATCCCCACGACTAGGTGATCATTTATATGTGTTCATGCATCGATTTGGGGCTTGATTTGAGCTCCAATTTGGTGAATTTGTTGAAGTTAGGGTTTGAGCTCTCCTGAGCTTTCTCCTGGTCGATCAGAACACGCACACACACACACCTAGTGTGTGTGTTGTGTTTAATTTTTAAGTTTATAATTCCATTTTCAAGTTACCCGGCATTGGTCCCTCGTGTTTGGTTAGTTATTAAGTAGGCCACAACCTACTTATTTTCAACAATATTCCCACTTATTAACTAGGTTAAATATTCCTAGTTCACTTAGCGGGTTTGGGAATATTTATGACTAAGTTCATTTTATTAACTAGGTTTAATATTCCTAGTTCACTTAGCGGGTTTGGGAATATTTATGACTAAGTTCATTTTAGGTCCCGTTAACTCGGGCGTTCTATCGTTTTATTTCTTAAAAGCTTTTATTCACTTTTTATTTATTATTAGGATTAATTATTTAAATCCTAATATTCACCGGGTAAACTTTTTACCACTAACGGTATTTTACCCGTCAGTAATATTAACGTGGTTTGATTACCAAACCCGTTTTTGGGGTGTTACAACGGGTCATGATCCAAGTCTGGGCCTGCCCTCGCGGGTCACCAAGCTGCATATCAGCAGCAACGTCGTAGCATTCTTATTGCCCGTTTATACATTTCAAGACCTCCAACATTTAAAAAGCTGAAAATATGAATGCAGGGACCGAAAATGGCAAGCTGCCAAACTTGTGTGCTGGACTGGGCCAACCACGCGGGCCACGAAGCCCACAGGGCCTGCCTACGCGGGCTGCCTAAGCATGTACAGCAATGATTTTTTTTTATTTCTTGAATTTCTTGCAGGCTTCCACTCTCAAAACCATTTTTATGAAACCATGTAAGGTTATACTGATTTATAAAACTAGATTACACTTGTTATGATCTTGTTACCCTCCCTCAACATTTGTTGATCATTCAAGAGCCCTCCAAAATCTATAAATAGGCCAAGATTTCTTCATTTCACTTGCATATCATTCTTGATTTCTTTCTATCTCTCAATCTTGAGGATCCTGAGTATTATGGAACCTCTTCTGAGTTGATTTCAGTCCATTGGACCCCTTGTAAGTATCCTCTTGTGGCTAGTTATTTTTATTTGGCTTAAAAAGCCGAAAAGTCAAGCGTTTGCGATAAACGCTTTGACTTTTAAACGGTTGAGCCATCGTTCGCAACGAACATGGCTACGTGATCGTAATTAGGTAGGTATTAAACCCTCAAAAGGCCACCTCCTAATTTTCACGTTTGCTAAGTTAATTGTCGGGTTAAAGTAATTAAAATAAAAGTCAAACGAGTCGGTTTTTAAATAAAATTGATAACTAATGATGTAGAAGCAATTAAATCAGTTTTGTCACTTTAATAACTTGGTAAATATTAATTGAACATGTCTAGGCATGTTTAACCCTACAATTCTGAGTTTAGGCTCGGTTCGCAACCGAAGGTCGCAAAAGTTAACTTTTGCTTTGACTTTCAGTTCCGACCCGATTTAGCTTAGTTTAGTTATGCCTTAGGGTTCCTTTATGACCATATTATAGGTTAGCATAACCCTCTGAGGCGCATGGTATGGTTTAAAACCATATTTAGCACCCAAGACTTGTTACCTACTGATGTTATGAATAAATTTTTATACTTAAACAGTAAGTAAAAGTTTTGAACTCAGATTTACAAATTTGACCCTATAGCATATGTGAAATGACCAAAATGCCCTTACGGTGCATAGTTTGGCCATAAATGATAAATTTCACATATACATGATATCTTACTGATGTAACTTATTAAGATAAATATTTTTACTAATTGTTTCAGACCAAAACTTCATATTTTTATTTAACCTCTTTTATAAACTTTAAAATGACCAAAATACCCCTACGGGACTTAAATTGTTTTTAAATTCATTTTGGGCATAATGGAAGGTATCCTACTGATATCATAACATATTTAAAGCATATTAACTTGTGGAACCTGTACATGACTCATTTGGTTACCCGTTACGCATATTCGCGTTCGGTACGGTTTATGTAACTAGTTTGCATAAATTAGCCGAAACGGGTTAAACCTTATCATTTTCACTTCAAAATCCAGAATGTAATTAGTTTACCCGTTTTATACAATTCTTCATACTTGTTGGGTTTAAATCACATTCTAATCCGGTCTTCGCTTAATCGTGCGTTTTGAACCGTATACCTTTTCTTTAAAACTAATCGGTTTAAGTTATAACTTAAATAAGACACGTTAGGAATCTAATAGGTTATTAAAACCTTCGTTCCAGACTAGGAGCCCAGTAAAAGCTACTTGTACTTGCTGTTTGAAATACGACTGAGATTAAAGATATTTTCGCTCAGGTAAATACTTTTAACTTATTTTCCATTATACGGGCTTAGGGGTACGGTATTTAATAATACCGCTTGGTCGGGTATTAAATCTTTAATCGAATAATGGTTAAATCATTGAGATAACCCGTTTAATCTATTTTGTTTGTTTTAAGCCTTTGGGGGGTTAATGACCATGTCCTGGATATCATCGGCTCATTCGTTGAAATGGCCACGACTTAAGCACGGGGTGTAGGCATACACCTACCAGTGCATATGTAAAAAGATATACCCGCTTGTTGATCGTATAACAAACATATAAATCTTTTACAAGTTTATTTTTAAATAATTATCCCAAGTTATAAAAGAATTTTGATGCCTCGTGAATTTAAATCAATTTTATAAACACTTTTCAAAAAGAGTCAGTTAATTGTATTTACCAGTGTAAACTGACGTATTTTCCAAAAAGGTTAAGTGCAGGTACTAAGCGAAATGGGCTGGCTACTCCTAGTATCGAATAAAGAGTCTTGCAAGCTTTAGATGCTTAGAAATATGTTGAACAATATTTCTTTTGTTTTAGATCCGCCTGTGGATCCATCTTACGATCCGTTGTAATATTTTATGTTACTTTCAAATCGGTTTGTAATATTATTACTTTAGACTTCCGCTGTGCATTGAACTGTGATTATTTGACTATGATGATATCAACTACGTCACGATACTCTCCACCGGGCCCAGCGGTAATACGTGGAAATATCGGGGTGTGACAGGCGAAGCCAGAGTTGGTACAATTCTAGCATACTCGAAGAATTTCGAAGTATACCCTCGACAGTCCACATCCATCATCCGGTGGTTCAGGAACTTATTCGTCATTTGTTCCTTTTCATAGTCGGGACAAAATTTCCTTTCCACCAATCCCTTAAATTCCTCCCAACTCATGGCATAAGCCACGTCACTTCCTTTAGCCTGCAACACTGTATTCCACCATTCTAACGCCTCTTCCTTGAAAAGGTGGGATGCATATATAACCTTGTCTTCCTCTGCGCACTTACTGATTTTAATTACTGCTTCGGTCTTTTCTAACCAACGCAGTGCGGCAGTTGCCCCTTCATTGCCTGCGAATTCGACTGGCTTACAGGCAAGAAATTCTTTATAAGTGCAACCAGGTGTTGCAACTTTCATTTACTTAAGTATTGGGGCTTGAATCACTTTATTATCATTATTGCCGCCTCCATTTACACTGTTTCTGAAATTATCATCGCGAGTGCGTTTACTGTGGTTGGCTTGGGAAGGTTCAACAGGACTCTTAAAGGCAGCAACAATTGCCGGGATTGCATTGGCTATTCCCTGGGCAACGATATTTTCTATATCTTGTCTATTAAGAAAATGATCCTCATTGTGTTGTTCAGACTGATTAACTTCATTGATCAGTTCATTTATCGCGTTTTCCATCTGAATAATTATCAATATATACAAGTTATTGTCACAAATTAAACACAACAAGACAATCACATCACAATTAAGTCAACACATATAGCCAAAATAGTCGACCTTGCGACATTTATATATTTTTATAATATTATGCTTCAATACAAACCATCTAATTTACAGAAGTTTTGTTTTTAGTTATTATTATACAATATTATATTATTATTATATATATAGATTATGATTTTTTTTCTACATATTATTATTATACAAACACACAACCACAGTTAGCTGGCCTTTCAGAAACGACACTCCCTCTCGTCGTATTTTCATGTGATGTTTTCCCCTACTTCTCAAATCCGGTTTCCTGCATCCACCAGTTCCTCGCCATAGCGGCGTAATTCGGCAACGTCTTCTGCGCTCATAGGTGGAAATGGTGCAGGTTCATGATCAAACTGGGGAAAATAAACATTAGGGTTATTCATGAAGTTCTGAAAATGCCAGTTGCTTGTCCACCATTCTTCCAGCTGGCCTGTAACGGGTTGGGGGTTGACAATGGGGTCTGGAATAGCAGGTTCCAAATTAATTGGAAGTTGTGATTGGGCGGGGAAATTGAAAAGGTTTTCATCGGCTGGTCCGATGAGGTCACAATTCACCAGTTTCCTATCAAGCTCTTCCCAAGGTGGCATTTCCTGGGCTTTCCCGGAACTTT
This sequence comes from Helianthus tuberosus, assembly GCA_030545235.1. Classification (NCBI taxonomy): domain Eukaryota; kingdom Viridiplantae; phylum Streptophyta; class Magnoliopsida; order Asterales; family Asteraceae; genus Helianthus; species Helianthus tuberosus. Next base: position 46,187,997 of record CM060428.1, read on the forward strand.
CCCCTACTTCCTTTCCTTTCCCTTTGTCCTTTGGATCCTCTGTCTTTTTCACCTTTTGGGCAGCTGGCTTCTTCCTTCGTCCGCGTTTCCACTCCAGGATTCTTCTCCTTTTCTTAGGTTTGGGTTTCTCCTGGGGCTGGGCCTGGAACACGAGTGGCTCCTCAGTATCCGCTTGATAGCCGGATTGGGTTTCTGTTATATCCATATCGGTGGTATGGATTGTAAAGTTTCGGAGTGCCTCCGACAGTTCATTTATGCTGTTAGCACACATAAAGAAATACACCAAAATTCAAGTTAAAATTTTATTAATTGGAAATTAAATTTTCACAGAATCACAAAATGGCAATCCGAAGAATTAAGTATTTCTAAATGCTTAATTGGGATAAATCAGTGGCTCTGATACCATATTTTTCTGTCATGGCCCTCGACCCAGTTTCCTGGTTCGAACACCGCGAGACAGAAAACCAGTGGTAGTAGTATTTAATTTGGCAGCGGAAATTTTAACAGGATCGTTTACATTGAAAACATTCCTTTATTTTATTTCATATTTCGGGACAAACCCCGTAAGATTAGTTTTGAACAATGGTTGGAATAACCATCTCACTTTAAGATAAGATTTTCCATAATAGTTGCTATATAAGTATCAAGGTGGCTCCTTTGGAGACCTTGTATAAATGAAATATCAAAACATCCGTTGGATGGACGAGACTTTGGGAAGTCCACTTATAAGGATCTGAAGGTTGCATTGGAAACAACGAATAAGATTCATACAAATCCCTAATCATCTGTAAGTTGCCAGTATTCGGCAGAAAATCAAGAATTAATGAAAGTAGCAAACCTCCTAAGATCTTGTTAAAGAATAAGGCTCAACAAAAGATATCACCCAGGAAGGGTGTGCCAATTTGTTAAATAATTAGGCTAGTTAAGCTCTGAATATATAGAATCATTCGAAGGAAATCGAATGTATCAAGATCAAATAACTTATGAGCTAAGACCTATATAAGGAGCTCAGTGGTATTTGCAATGTATTCCACATCTGCAATCTGAAGAAGTGTTTCGCTGATGAATCACTAGTTATACCACACACAGATGTGCACATAGAAGAGAGCTTGAAGTTTGTTGAAAAACCTGTATTGATCGAGGATCGACAGGTTAAGAAGCTTCGAAGGAAGCATGTGCCTATTGTAAATGTAAAATGGGATGCCCGTAGAGGTCCCGAGTACATGTGGGAGGTTGAGTCCACAATGAAAGAAAAGTACCCTCATTTGTTTCAGTAAATCTCGAGGTCGAGATTTCTTTTAAGGGGGTGAGGATGTAACACCTCAAAAATTCGCGTTCAATGAAATAACGACACGTGTCATATAAGACAAAAGTAATATAAATCCGGATATAATTAAAGATGTGTGGCAGGATTTAAAAGTGTCGTCATGTTAATTTTTACCTCTGAACGACCTCGTTATAAATCCTAAGACCCTAACATATATTACACACATCTAATATACCTTCAATCCAGTGAATTGTTGACAATGATTGAATTCAAAGTGCAAGATAGGATCCTATGGAATTTCTACGGTAAACCTTCGTTTATGGCACTTTCAAAAGAATCCAAGTAAACATATCAAAGTGGTAGGGTATACAACTGTTCAAGACCCAAAACATGAGGCCCCCTACTGTTAAATCATGGCCAAATTCGAATCACACAAGTTGCCCCTTCAAAACCCAAAAGAACAAGATATTTTTGCTTCTGGTCAAAGGCTTACGGACCGTAAGCCACCCCTTACGGTCCGTAAGGGGGTGCCAGCGACTGAAAACGGGGCTGTTTGCTGTTTAAACGCAATAACTGACTTATATTCGATTTTCCTCATATTTGGACGACCCCTAAATGGCTCCTAGACACTAGGGACATGTGTTAGTGATCAGGGAACATTGCTAGAGTTGTTTGTCAACAATCCATTGAGTTTTGATCACTATATAAAACCACTAAGTTGCAACCATTTGATCACTCACTTCTTCTGCAATTCTGGAGCTTCTTGGAGCTTAAGAGCAGACCCTAAGCCTTCCTAATCGTGCATAGGACTTCAGTAAGTATGCTTAACCTTTCATCGTTAAGTTTTTCCTTAGTTTTAGCTCAAAAGTCAAACCGTCGTAATTAACGGTTGACTTCACGATTAATCACTAATGGTCCAGTGATTAGTCGAATTGAAAGTAGTTATAAGTTGGTAATTATGTGGGCAATAAACCCTTAAAAGGGCACCCTCTGATTCCCACTCTAACTAGGTCAAATGTCAGATCAAACTTGTTAGTAAAAAGTCAACAGAATGCTTATTTTCCAATTTATGCATAATTAGCAATGTAGAACCCCTACAACCTGTTTTATCATTAATATAACTTGGTAATTAGTGTAAGAACATGTCTAAACATGTTCAACCCGACAATTTTCTGTTTAGACCCAGTTCGGAACCGAAAGTCGCAAAACTTTGACTTTTGCTTTGACTTCAGTTCTGACCCGTTTAAGCATGTTTTAGAAATGCCTTAGAGCTTCCTTAGGACCAGGTTACATGTTAGTATAACCCTCTATGATTATACACCTTGGTTCATTAGTTAACCAATTAATATGCATGATTCCGTTAATTGCCTATATGTTGACCATTATGCCATTTTCACCATAAAACGTGATTTTTAATAATGTAAAAGAGTAGAAACCTTAGTTACTGATATATAAACTTGCACCCAATATTTGACGTCAGTTTGAGGTGTAGATTGAGAGTTATGCTCATTAGCGTAATTAGAAAGCTTTTTAGCGATTAAACGGCATAATTAGCATATAGCCTATTTAAGCTCACTTTTTGATATCAAACTTTTACCCACTGATGTAATATATTATTTTGGGATTTTTAAAGATTTTTAAGTAATTTTAGGCTGAGCATAACTTAGAGTCGTAAGCTTAATTCGGTAATTGTCGGTTTTGCCCTTTCAGGCTATAAAATGAGTTTTACATATCTTTTTGACCCCAAACCTTTTGCTACTGATTTTATATGATAAATAAATTATTTTAGACCTTCTGGAATAATAAAAATATCAGCTTTATTTATAGAACCCGGAAATGGCTTCTAATCGCCTTTTTAAGCGTTTTTAACGCATAGTAAGTACTAAAACTATTTTAAACATACAAGGGTTGATACCTACTGATATTTTAGGTAAATTATAATATTTTAACAGTAAGCAAAAGTTGTTTAACTCAGACTTCAATTTTGAGCTTTTCGGCTTATGTGAAATTACCAAAATGCCCATACGGTGCATAGTTTGGTTATAATTAATAAATTTCACATATATACAATACCCTACTGTTATAACTTGGTAAACTAAGTATTTTTGCTGATTATATCAGACCTGTAACTCAGGTTAATACTTAAACTCTTTTATAACCTTATAAATGACCAAATTACCCCTACGGGGCATAGTTTGTGTTTAAATTCGTTTTGGGCATAATGGAAGGTATCCTACTGATATCACAACATATTTGAGGCATATTAACTTAGGAAACCTGGTTAGGACCCTTATGATTACCCGTTACGCCTCTTGCGCGTTCGGTTCGGTTTATGTAACTAGTTTGCATAAATTAGCCGAAACGGGTCAAACCTTATCGGTTTTATCTCAAAATTCAGAATGTACTTAGATTACCCATATAAGGAAAGTCTTCAATCTTGTCGGGTCTAAATCACATTCTATTCCGGTCTTCACCTTATCATGCGTTTGAACTGTATCTTCCTTTTGAAAACTAACCGGTCTAAGTCAAGACTTAATTAAAGACCCGTTAGGATTCTAATAGGTTATTAAAAACATTCGTTCCAGATTAGGAGCCCAGCAAAAGCTACCTGTACTTGCTGAATTGATATACGGCTGGGATTGAATTTATATTTAGCTCAGCTAAATACTTTTAACTTATTTTCCCTATACGGACTTGGGTTACGGTATATAAAATACCGCTTGGTCGGGCATTAAATCTTCCATCATATGGTGGTTAATTGAATTTTAATCGGCCCGTTTAAATTGTTTTGTTGCTTAAAGCCTTTGGGAGGTTAATGACCATGTCCCAGATATCCTTGGCATCATTTTACGAAATGGCCACGACCTATGCGTGGGGTGTAGGCGTACACCTGTCAGCGCCAGAATAAATAATGTGGTGTGTCTATTGATCTTTAACCCGGCACGATCCGGGCTACTGAACGCATAAGGAACATGTAATTCTTTTACGAGATTATATATTTAAATAATTATCCCAAGTTATAAGAGTTTGTGCCACGTGCATTCAAATCAATTTTATTAAAACCTTTTCAAATGAGTCAGTTAATTGTATTTACCAGTGACGAGGCCAAGATGGTAGGACCTATTCAAGAGATTCACATCCTTGTTAACATCTGTAAGTATGTTAACATTTTTGGCAAACTGTGAATCGTTAAAGTCACACAGGCCATCTTTTTTTTAATTCCCTTATTTGAAATAATCATCCATTAGGGATATAATGCCTGCGGGCTATAATTAACGTCCTCTGAGACTAAAGACAGTCGTCGCCTACAACTCCCTGTCAAGAAAAGGCGTGAACACGTTCAAGCCTAAATACCTTGATTCTACAAAATCATGGTTTATAATTTAAAGTTGCCCTTGTGACTTGACTTTTTGTGCTATAGTTATATTTTAATTAAATCCAGGATAATTATAATAAAAATCCTGAATAAAAATAAATATCATTCCTTTCCTGCCAGTATAAATATTAAAAGAGAATCTTAAAAGGTTTGACCTCGCTTGAATGTCATTGAAGACCTAGCTAAGATGGTAAAACCTGTTTAAAAAGAGATTCAGATCCTTGTTAACATCTGAAAATGTGTTAACACTCCCGACAACAGTGATGCGATAAAATCACACTTGTCATCCTTATATTAGGAATTTTCCAAATCCCTTATTTAGCGTAAATGATCAACTGGAATCATGGCTAGTAAACGTCGAACATGATGTACGCATCAAAACATCCATTTGGGATGTATACCTACGGGCAAAGGTGTATACATGAAAAGATAGTTTTTATTTCATAAATTCTTGTCAAGACAATGAACTATGAAATTTTCCGATCCGAAGGAATCATCGATTATGTTTTAGATTGTTCCCTAGTGACAAGGCCCTGTGCCATCAAGAGTCCTTGGGAACAAGCTCTTGTGCTATATAAAATGTCAGTACGACATTGACAGTCGTGATTTATGTCCCCTGTCTAATAAATATGAAGGATTATATTATGTTTACACGCCAAGGATGGTTTATTTAAAAACCTAGGCAGAACATAATCAAATAACTTAAAAACTATCTTTTGGCCTATATGGTTTATTTACACCATAGCTATTTAACCAACAAATTCGACAATTCATCATATAATTAAATCAATTATTACTACTTGGTTGGTAGCCTTCAAAGCTTCACCATGGTTGACTCCTCTGAAGCTCACAATCATCCAGTTAATCAGAATGATGATACAAGACTGAATTTAACGGGCGCCGAGTTACAGGCTATGTTAGATACATCTGTAAACAAGGCCGTGAACCGAGCGTTAAGGGATCATAAGCGAAAGTACGATAATACCCCGAATAAAGGTTACAAAAAGGGTAGGACCAGTTCGAGCTATAACCAGTCCAAGCCAAAGAAGGCAAAACCCGAATGTGGAACCTGCGGGAAGAAGCACTTTGGAAAATGTTTCTATGATCAGACCAGGGGATGTGTCATCTGTAAGGAGATGGATCATAAGACCCATGAATGCAAGGACCTGAAGAACAACCAGTGGTCAGGTGAAAAGACCAAATGCAAAACCTGTAGGAAATACCACCTCGGGAAATGCAGATTTGAATCTCAGCCTTCACCTTGTGGAATCTGCAAGTCCAAGGGGCATAAGACCTTGGACTGCAAGAAGATGGAGGACGCAACCTGCCATTGTTGCAATGAAATAGGGCACATCAAAACTAATTGCCCTAATAAAACCAAGAAGTCTGGCGAGGCTAAGAAGACCAAAGCCGGAAACTCTCAAATGGATACTCAAGAGGCTATTCAGGATGACAAGGTCACAACAGGTACTTTCTATATCAATAACGCTCATGTTAGAGTATTATTTGATTCAGGTTCAGATAAGTCTTCCGTAGACAATAGATTCTGTAAATCATTAAATCTGCCTGTTAAAACTCTAAGCGTTAAGTATAAAGTAAAATTAACTGATAGTACCTCAGAGACTGCTTCAACAATATTAGATGGATGTTTTATATCCATTAGGAATCATTCTTTTCTGCTGTCCTAGTTTCCATTTATATAATAAGGGGCTCGATATCGTGATAGGAATGGATTGGTCGTCTGGTAACCAAGCCCATATTGTGGATGATAAGAAGCAAGTAGTTATCAAGACTCCCTATGGCGAGCCTTTGACCGTTCCAGGAGGAACTGAATATGGAGTGCCTAAGCACTTGCTAAATTTGGTAATTAATACCAAAGCTTCGAGTATGGAAAACTCAGAAGAAACAAACAACAGTCGCGATGCTAGAGATGCGACAAATGTTAATAATGAATCCAAAGTGAACCCCAAATGTTAATGGAGTAAATCTCCAGAACTGTGATTAACGCAGTTGTTAGAAAGGCTATGAGAAAAGTCATGAAAAGGCTTAAGAAGCCGAATGATGTTCGTTTTAAAACACATGTCGCTGTTCATAAGAAGAGCTATATTCATACTTCAAATGCGAAGAATAGCCCAAAACAAAATCATATGTGGCAAGAAGCCCCTTTCCTCTTAGGATGTACTTAAAAGTACTTCGTCTCTTAGAAGTCAAGAGACTTCAATAGTAAAAAGGGGCCATCGATTTCAGGAAATTGTTGGATGTGGTAGAAACCATTAGGTATATCAGTGGTTATGCTGGAAAGGACATGGTAAGGTATATATCACAGCCATTCGATAACAATACTCTTAATTAGTGAGGACATTATTGAAGTCCACAAGAAAGATCCCCTTATGCAATATGGGATGGTCCAAGTTTTTAAGGACCTTATTAGAAAAACCTATTATCCACATCACAAAATGGAAAAAGATGAAATAAGAATTTTCTGACTCTCGCCATAAGAGTTATAGATTGTCGACAGTATGTCGCAAATTTTAATTCATTGGCTGAGATAGTACCCTATTCAGTTTACCCAAAAATCTAAGCTTAAAGCAAATAATTATTAGTGGTTAGCATCGGCAATAAGAGGGAACATTAAGGTTTCAAAACCTGCTCATTATAAATCCATTATGGATCTAACTCAGCTACTCACGTTATATAGATTAAGAAACGACCAGTCAAAGCTGGGACTGCCCTACATTTGTCATAGATTTTGCAGCTAAGTTTAAAAAGATTAAGAATGGAGGCGCTTAACCCTCCTAATGTATGATTAGAGGCAGTTCACTTTAATAATGACACTAGGTAAATCCCTTATTAAGATTTATTTGCTAAGAGTTACATCTGGGTTCAGGTGCTGCTAGGTCGCTCATAAGACCATAAGCTTAGCAAACTTTAAAAAAAAAAAAATCTTCCCGTAAGAAACCCAGATACTAAGTGTAAGGTAAGACTCACAGGCAAATCAGAAGAACCATTTCTTCTGTTCCTGTCAGAAACCTTCAGTCGTAGAATTGTAGAAATATCCTCTCTCTAAAAAGAAGTGCGTCAGCATACGTAGTTGATATCTCTTTGATCTCTATCGATTCCGAATACCCGATGGTATGATAAAAGCGTCATATGAGGATTGGTGTATCTTAATAAGTTCCATAGATTGCTTCCATGCCTGATCAGTATGGAGGTTTAATGCATGGGACCACAAAGATACCCCGATGGTCATATGGTACTAAAGTCAACTAATGGTATTCAAAGAAGATATCCAGGATGGAATTGTCCAAGTAAATGTTTCCGGTTAAGGAAATTCGTGGAATTGTAACATACAGGTGTCACTTATTTGACACAAGCATTGATGGATTAATTGGAGCCTGAGATTTGGAAAATCTCTGTAATCTCCTTATACCTAAGTATCTTCTCATAAGTTTTCCCTGCTTACCTCCTGAGAGGCAGGCAGAGTTAAGATTAACATCCCGCTGTGGGCTGGAGGATTGTGAAAACTCCATGTTGATTATGGAATAATCGAAACCCTGATTAAGTAGGTTTTAAGACATAGGCTCATATAGCCTGACTCAATATTCTGAGGGTTTTATGTTATTGAATAAGAAAGACGGTTCATATTGCTTATGTATTAATTACCGCAACCCTAATTAGGCAACGATTGAGAATCGCCATCAGCTGCCCAGGATCATCGATTTGTTCGACTAACTGTAAGGATTAGCTACTCCTTAAGATTAGTTTTGGGCAATGGTTGGAATAACCATCTCACTTTAAGATAAGCTTTTCCATAATAGTTGCTATATAAGTATCAAGGTGGCTCCTTTGGAGACCTTGTATAAATGAAATATCAAAACATCCGTTGGATGGACGAGACTTTGGGAAGTCCACTTATAAGGATCTGAAGGTTGCATTGGAAACAACGAATAAGATTCATACAAATCCCTAATCATCTGTAAGTTGCCAGTATTCGGCAGAAAATCAAGAATTAATGAAAGTAGCAAACCTCCTAAGATCTTGTTAAAGAATAAGGCTCAACAAAAGATATCACCCAGGAAGGGTGTGCCAATTTGTTAAATAATCAGGCTAGTTAAGCTCTGAATATATAGAATCATTCGAAGGAAATCGAATGTATCAAGATCAAATAACTTATGAGCTAAGACCTATATAAGGAGCTCAGTGGTATTCGCAATGTATTCCACATCTGCAATCTGAAGAAGTGTTTCGCTGATGAATCACTAGTTATACCACACACAGATGTGCACATAGAAGAGAGCTTGAAGTTTGTTGAAAAACCTGTATTGATCGAGGATCGACAGGTTTCGAAGCTTCGAAGGAAGCATGTGCCTATTATAAAGGTAAAATGGGATGCCCGTAGAGGTCCCGAGTACACGTGGGAGGTTGAGTCCACAATGAAAGAAAAGTACCCTCATTTGTTTCAGTAAATCTCGAGGTCGAGATTTCTTTTAAGGGGGTGAGGATGTAACACCTTAAAAATTCGTGTTCAATGAAATAACGACACGTGTCATATAAGACAAAAGTAATATAAATCCGGATATAATTAAAGATGTGTGGCAGGATTTAAAAGTGTCGTCATGTTAATTTTTACCGCTGAACGACCTCGTTATAAATCCCAAGACCCTAACATATATTACACACATCTAATATACCTTCAATCCAGTGAATTGTTGACAATGATTGAATTCAAAGTGCAAGATAGGATCCTATGGAATTTCTACGGTAAACCTTCGTTTATGGCACTTTCAAAAGAATCCAAATAAACATATCAAAGTGGTAGGGTATATAACTGTTCAAGACCCAAAACATGAGGCCCCCTACTGTTAAATCATGGCCAAATTCGAATCACATAAGTTGCCCCTTCAAAACCCGAAAGAACAAGATATTTTTGCTTCTGGTCAAAGGCTTACGGACCGTAAGCCACCCCTTACGGTCCGTAAGGGGGTGCCAACGACTGAAAACGGGGCTGTTTGCTGTTTAAACGCAATAACTGACTTATATTCGATTTTCCTCATATTTGGACGACCCCTAAATGGCTCCTAGACACTAGGGACATGTGTTAGTGATCAGGGAACATTGCTAGAGTTGTTTGTCAACAATCCATTGAGTTTTGATCACTATATAAAACCACTAAGTTGCAACCATTTGATCACTCACTTCTTCTGCAATTCTGGAGCTTCTTGGAGCTTAAGAGCAGACCCTAAGCCTTCCTAATCATGCATAGGACTTCAGTAAGTATGCTTAACCTTTCATAGTTAAGTTTTTGCTTAGTTTTAGCTCAAAAGTCAAACCGTCGTAATTAACGGTTGACTTCACGATTAATCACTAATGGTCCAGTGATTAGTCGAATTGAAAGTAGTTATAAGTTGGTAATTATGTGGGCAATAAACCCTTAAAAGGGCACCCTCTGATTCCCACTCTAACTAGGTCAAATGTCAGGTCAAACTTGTTAGTAAAAAGTCAACAGAATGCTTATTTTCCAATTTATGCATAATTAGCAATGTAGAACCCCTACAACCTGTTTTATCATTAATATAACTTGGTAATTAGTGTAAGAACATGTCTAAACATGTTCAACCCGACAATTTTCTGTTTAGACCCGGTTCAGAACCGAAAGTCGTAAAACTTTGACTTTTGCTTTGACTTCAGTTCTGACCCGTTTAAGCATGTTTTAGAAATGCCTTAGAGCTTCCTTAGGACCAGGTTACATGTTAGTATAACCCTCTGTGATTATACACCTTGGTTCATTAGTTAACCAATTAATATGCATGATTCCGTTAATTGCCTATATGTTGACCATTATGCCCTTTTCACCATAAAACGTGATTTTTAATAATGTAAAAGAGTAGAAACCTTAGTTACTGATATATAAACTTGCACCCAAGATTTGACATCAGTTTGAGGTGTAGATTGAGAGTTATGCTCATTAGCGTAATTAGAAAGCTTTTTAGCGATTAAACGGCATAATTAGCATATAGCCTATTTAAGCTCACTTTTTGATATCAAACTTTTACCCACTGATGTAATATATTATTTTGGGATTTTTAAAGATTTTTAAGTAATTTTAGGCTGAGCATAACTTAGAGTCGTAAGCTTAATTCGGTAATTGTCGGTTTTGCCCTTTCAGGCTATAAAATGAGTTTTACATATCTTTTTGACCCCAAACCTTTTGCTACTGATTTTATATGATAAATAAATTATTTTAGACCTTATGGAATAATAAAAATATCAGCTTTATTTATAGAACCCGGAAATGGCTTCTAATCGCATTTTTAAGCGTTTTTAACGCATAGTAAGTACTAAAACTATTTTAAACATACAAGGGTTGATACCTACTGATATTTTAGGTAAATTATAATATTTTAACAGTAAGCAAAAGTTGTTTAACTCAGACTTCAGTTTTGAGCTTTTCGGCTTATGTGAAATTACCAAAATGCCCATACGGTGCATAGTTTGGTTATAATTAATAAATTTCACATATATACAATACCCTACTGTTATAACTTGGTAAACTAAGTATTTTTGCTGATTATATCAGACCTGTAACTCAGGTTAATACTTAAACTCTTTTATAACCTTATAAATGACCAAATTACCCCTACGGGGCATAGTTTGTGTTTAAATTCGTTTTGGGCATAATGGAAGGTATCCTACTGATATCACAACATATTTGAGGCATATTAACTTAGGAAACCTGGTTAGGACCCTTATGATTACCCGTTACGCCTCTTGCGCGTTCGGTTCGGTTTATGTAACTAGTTTGCATAAATTAGCCGAAACGGGTCAAACCTTATCGGTTTTATCTCAAAATTCAGAATGTACTTAGATTACCCATATAAGGAAAGTCTTCAATCTTGTCGGGTCTAAATCACATTTTATTCCGGTCTTCGCCTTATCATGCGTTTGAACTGTATCTTCCTTTTGAAAACTAACCGGTCTAAGTCAAGACTTAATTAGAGACCCGTTAGGAGTCTAATAGGTTATTAAAAACCTTCGTTCCAGATTAGGAGCCCATTAAAAGCTACCTGTACTTGCTGAATTGATATACGGCTGGGATTGAATTTATATTTAGCTCAGGTAAATACTTTTAACTTATTTTCCCTATACGGGCTTGGGTTATGGTATATAAAATACCGCTTGGTCGGGCATTAAATCTTCCATCATATGGTGGTTAATTGAATTTTAATCGGCCCGTTTAAATTGTTTTGTTGCTTAAAGCCTTTGGGAGGTTAATGACCATGTCCCGGATATCCTTGGCATCATTTTACGAAATGGCCACGACCTATGCGCGGGGTGTAGGCGTACACCTGTCAGCGCCAGAATAAATAATGTGGTGTGTCTATTGATCTTTAACCCGGCACGATCCGGGCTACTGAACGCATAAGGAACATGTAATTCTTTTACGAGATTATATATTTAAATAATTATCCCAAGTTATAAAGAGTTTGTGCCACGTGCATTCAAATCAATTTTATTAAAACCTTTTCAAATGAGTCAGTTAATTGTATTTACCAGTGTAAACTGACGTATTTTCCAAAAAGGCTAAATGCAGGTACTATACGTAATAGGCTGGCTACTCCAGGCATCAATAATCAAGTCTCGCAAGCTTTAGATGTTAAAGTCTGTTGAACGATATTATCTTTCTGTTTAAGATCCGCCTGTGGATCCATCTTACATTCTGTTGTAATATTCGATATTACTTTGAATCGGATTGTAATATATTTATCTTTTGCTTCCGCTGTGCATTTATATATTGTGTTGTTTGACTATGATGATATCAACTACGTCACGATACTCCCCACCGGGCCCACCGGTAATATGTGGAAATATCGGGGTGTGACACTAACGTATTTTAGTTGGTTTCGAATATACCCAAAGTAGTTGATCACACTCCACAGTTGTCAAATTCGTTGCGTGCATTCATGTTGTTTTAGACAACAACAGATAATGAACGGATTGTTGGACTTCTTGTTCCTAATGTACGCCTCAATTCATGTTTTTTACTCTTTTCTTCGATTTCAAAAAATCTTTTCAATAATCAGTACGTAACAAAGAGACCGCCTTGTTAATTTTATAGTATTTTAGCTTATGTTGATGGATAACGCAAACAAGTTCTCTACAGTTTGTTATTCAGATCTCTATTCGGTCATCTTTCCAAACTGCAACACACGATAAGTTTAAACTTTATAGTGTGTGATTTGACCAGGAAATGATTGGAGGTGATTTATACTTTTAATAAGCTGTCACAGTTGTCAAATTCGTTGTGTGCATTTATAGCAGTCTGAAACAATCAGATATTTATCTATCTGTGTGTGTCACATCCATCCTGTTATAGCAAAGAATGCATACACAAATAGTTCTATTGGACGAAGCAAAGATACCATTCTAAACCCTAGCTGGAAACAAACCAACAAAATCCGAATACTGAAAAACATCAGCAACCATTTTTCCTTTCCCTTCAATTTCGAGAACATTCTCCCTAACATGATAAAAGCGCTTATTTTGCTAGTGGGTTTTATAAGTCAAAGTTAACTTTCAGATTCAGGAAGACATGTCGGATTTTGTACACATCCCCGCGTTGATAGCTTTCGTTTTATTAACTACCAAAAGAATGCATACACAAATAGTACCGGGACCACTGGACTAGACACATGTCACATAGTTTGTCATGACAAAAGATATAGATGTAGGAATATAACTAGATGTTATATGTGTCAGGATCATTATCTATCATGTCATCGATGAACTGCTCGAAATCTCTTTCGTTTCTCATGTTAGGGAGAATGTTCTCGAAATTGAAGGAAAAGGAAAAATGGCTGCTGAAAAGAGTAACTAGCAGAAGACGTGTCGGGTTCTTTTGCTAGTTATTCGGAATGTTTCGAATCATCACAGAAGACGGATGCGGTTTTCATATTCAATCTTCATTGCTTGATTAAAATTAACAACCTGGTTCGGATCATCTTTAGTAGTGTTTGTTTGAGAACCTGATTCAGATTTAAACAATGCACGCTGATTCAGATCTCTATTCGGGCAAACCGCAACCGTTTTTTACTACGGAAACGGTGGCTATGCGAAATACAAACCGCAATCGTTTGTGACTATGGGAAACACAAGTTTTCTTTTTGAGCTTGATGGATGTCCGTTATCTCAATGCTTCTCCTTACATTATTGATCTGGAATTGGAGAACCGTTGTTAATTTAGTGCTTGTTGTTCTGGAATTGGAGAACCGTTGTGTATTTGCTTGCTGATCTGGAATTGGAGAACCGTTGTGTATCTGAATCAGGTACTAAAGATGAGTTGGTATTGAACCAAGAATATGGTAAGAAGAGTATGTTGTTCCAAGATAAATTCCAATTGTAGTTTTTTCAACTCTCATATTCTAAATGCCGCTGATGAAACCGGAGCTGTTGTCTCGGTTTTTCAAGTGAGTCCTATGAAGTAAGTGTCGGTCTATTCAATTGAGAGGAATCATTGCATTACATCCCCGTTGAAAAACATAATCGATAAATTTAGGGAAAATGGGGTTGAAAGATGATAATCCAACAGTGAAGGATCTCATTCTACAGCTTCGATAAATTCATGGGTATTCTCAAATAATGTTTCCTAGATGTTTGAAGACCAACAAATGTCCAAAGTGCTACTTCTTCGTTCGCGTGACGGAAAGCTACCGCGTGACAGGAAGTTACCTTGCAAAAATTAAAAAATTAAATCGACACACTCAATACGCATCGTATAGGCCTATACGATGCGTATTACTTTTTGGTAGGGGACAATGGCAACCTTTGGCAGACAGAGAAGTTTGAACCCAACTCAATACGCATCGTATAGGCCTATACGATGCGTATTGAGGGTGTTGATTTAATCCCCCAAGGTGTGCCAATAATACGACCCTTGCATAAATCAACTTTTATCTTATATGTGACAACCCTCAAAATCCCATGTAACCGTACAGTCTATTAATAATAATTAATGTGCTTGACGACTATGTGGAATCACTTAACTGCTTTCTGATATCTGTGTTATGCTTACACATATTTGTTAATATACTAATAGTGCACATAAAGGTCACTAAATAGTCCGTTATATTTTCCTAAGTGTTAGAAAGTAAAAACGTTACAAAATATATATGTAGGACGCTTTACGGATTAATTAAGCGCTTTAACGGAGCAGTGTCAAACCGAACAACCGGACTTTACCCGGGACATAAAAATATTGCCATCAACACTGTTTTTCTTTTTCTGAGCCAGTTAGGGTCCCTGAATACCCTAACACCCGTCACAACTTACTACACACTAGTAACCGGGTTAATCCCTAAACTAACTTAGCTTAACTTAACTATATCCTAATTATCTAGTTGAAATCGAACCAAGGACCCCCCCCCCCCCCCTAACGAATTCGGTTCCCTTGGGGGACATCCTTGTCCTATATTTGATTAAAATAATCTTATATGTCTAATATCTATTAGACACATAATCCTTTGGATAATAATCTTATGAATTGTCTATAAGTTCTAATCTTGGCACACTAGCACAAACATCACACAACTCAACTTCACAACTCTCTCTCTCTCTCTAAGAACTCTCGGCCGAACACCCCTATCCATCCATCAATTTTTCGAGCTTTGATCTTGCCATTCCAAGTCCATACAAGCGTTAAGGATCGCGGATAAGAAGGCTTGGTGCATTCGGAAGGCGAAGGACCTCACTCTATTGCTTTTATCCACTCGATTTTCGACTAGAATCTTCCCTAGCCTCGAGCTAGTAGTAAGTTGCTCTAAACATCTTCTTGATCTTGTCTAGAGTGGTTAATAAGAGTTTTGTCGGTTAAAAATTATGAACATATAAGATCAAAGTCTAAAAGTTTACTAAAGTGATGAACAAGGTGGTTAATGGATGAATATTAGTGTAAATCATGTAGATCTTGTGTGATTATGATTATTGGATGATTATCTGATGTTTTGCTGATTTATATTGATGGTTAATGTTGTTGTGATTAATTAACTTGTTAACGAAATAGATCGAACATGATTTAGAAGGTTAAACACTGAAAAACAGAATCTGTCCCGGTTTTACAGCCAACTTCAGTTGGCTGTAAACAGGTCTTAAACTCAACGAAAAACTGATATTTTGAATCTAAAATATGTTATTATGAAATACGGTTCTAATGGCACTGGAATCGTAATTTTTGGACTCCGTTTACTATTTTTAAAGTGTTAATTTGTAACAGCAACTTAAGCTGAATTTTGACAGCAATAAATGGGTGTCGTACTTTCAGTCATAACCTGAGTTTTGTGATGAATCGGACCATGAAATTTGTACAGTAGATAACAACCTGTGTATTTGTAATTACCCCACTGGAATTTCGTAAATCGGACACTCGATGAATTTTTAATAAATTGTTTCGTGGACTGTGGTCAGAAATACATAAATCTGAGTTCAGTCCCGAATATGAATTTTTATAAAATGTGGGTAATGAACCGGACCCTGATATTTTTACACAATAAAATGTGGAATGTTTATGACATTCTATAAAAATTTGGGAATTTTTTGAATAATCTAACTATTTTATTTAAATGTCCGAAAACAGCCGGTTTTGAGTATTAATGCTGAATTGACATAAGTTGTGACTTGCGTGTCTAAATGTCGAGTATGCTATCTGTGAATGATTTAACATGTTATATATGTTATGTGCATTATTGTATGTTTGATTTTTGAGTGGGGAATGGACGGGAAACTTAGATGGGCATAAACCGTTACAGTGATGCATGTTGTGTGATAGATACGTGTAGGAACTTTGTGTTCTATTTGAAAACCACTAAATGACTAACTGGTAAATCATACTAGGACGTGATTGACCGACCTTGACTGTTAGCTATATCTGAAAGTCTAACCGAGCAAACCGAGGTGAGTTCACACCCTTACTAAGGCATGGGATTCCTGGTGGTTGGGAATGGGATTGAATAACTACTCGTACTATCATTCTATTTATATTACCAACACTACTAGACTACCTACTACTGTCCTCGGATTGAGAAGGGCACGTACGTAAAACCTACGTACACTCACACTTACTACTGTCCTCGGATGAGAAGGGCACGTACGTAAAACCTACGTACACTCACACTCACTACTGTCCTCGGATGAGAAGGGCACGTACGTAAAACCTACGTACACTCATACTTAACACCGTCCTCGGATTGGGAAGGACACTTATGGATACGCCTAGTCTAGTGACATACATAATGGGAAGCCCCCACTAAATATCGTAAAGGTTTGGGAATCAAGGATAATGGGTAATACTTGGTTATGAAACGAACTTCCGATTCCTGATACGAACTCATTAACTAAACAACCAAACGTGAACTCACTCAACTTTGTTGTTGACTAGTTGTTACATGCCTTGCAGGTCGTTAGATGCTGTGGAGCTTGCACATGGAGGTGGTCGTTGTGGAATGCGAACTAATATGTCCCGTACTTACTAAATAAACGTTATGAACTTATGAAACTTATGTTGGGGTCTTTAAACTTATGAAACTACAAACTTATGTTTTGGCTTAACGTCTTATGCTTCCGCTGTTTAAAATTGAACTTGGTTAACTTCCTTTTGGTCACCAATTGTATAGTGATTGGTTTTATTTACTAAAATACGTTGTTCGATATGATTGGTGGCTCGATCCTGGTCACGTCACGCCTCCAAGCGGTGGTACTCCGCACGGTGGATTTTGGGGGTGTGACAGATTGGTATCAGAGCCATTGGTTATAGTGAACTTGGTTTTAAAAAGGGAAATGTTTTTGATAAAACCAGACTATAACCGGTACAGTGCTCAACGATCCACAACGACGCTTCGCTCCACGTGCAAGACTCGACACCATAAGTGGTATGATTTATGTTATATTGTCGGTTAGATAGTTCTCACTGTGCATTAGATAATGTGATAATTGCTATTTGAACCTTGTGTGCGTACTCTCTTCTGTCACTCCACACCCACGCACTTTGCGACACCTTTCTTACGTAAGTTCCTTCGATGTGAAGATTATGAGTGGACGTCTCGACATGACCCAGGGTCAACTGACAACCTTGATTGACGAACGGATTGCTGAAGCCTTAGCAACCTAATCAGGGAGTCAACCCATGCACTCTCAAACACGCATGGGCACCTTCAGGGCGTTCCTGAAATGCAAACCTCCCACTTTCGACGGCACTGGAGGGGCAATCGGCCTTCTGCACTGGATCCGAAGAATCGAATATGCATTCGAAGCGAGTGAAAGCCCTGCCAGCAAGCGAGTAGAGTACGCTACCAGCATGTTGCAAGGGAGAGCGTATTCTTGGTGGAACACACAAGTCCAGATGCTCGGATTGGCAGACGCGAATGCCACCCTTTGGAGCGACTTCAAGGATTTGATTAAGGAAGAATTCTGCCACCTGGACGACATCCTGGAACTTGAAACAGAGTATTATGGCTTGAAGATGGAAGGATCAGAAATTGAGGTGTACACAAGGAGGTCCAACGACTTGGCTGACTTATGTCCTAACTTGTCACGACCCACATCTAGACGGATCAAGCTATACCTCAGAGGCTTAGTCCCGGAGATCCAAGGGTCTGTAATTGAGGCCAACCTTTCCACAATCCAGCAAGTCATTCATTTGGCGCACCAACTCACCGATCAGGCGGTGGAAGAGGGCAAGCTGCCCAAGCGCGTTAGCACTACTGCTACAGGTGCTCCCAGCAATGACAAGAGCAAGTGGGATGGAAATTCAGGCAGGGGTTCCACTCCAGTTAAGTCCCAGTCCCAGCGGCGAAAGACAGATGAACACCGGAGCCCCAGTCAGCAGTTTTCTGGAAAACAAGGCCAGGGTGGATACAAGGGAAATCACCCTAAGTGCAAACGATGTAGTTTGCACCACAGCTGGCCGTGCAACAAGGATCGTTGTCAAAGATGTAACAAGCTTGGACATAAAGCCAGAGATTGCAGGAGCTCACGTCCTGCGAATCAGAATCGGCAACAGCAGCCACAAGCTCCACAGCACCAACAGCAACAGCAGGGTAACAAGGAATGCTACCAGTGTGGTGCTGAAGGTCACTTCAAGAGAAACTGTCCCCAGCTAAATCAGAACCAGAACAACAACAATCAGGGGAATGGAAACGGCAACGACAATGGTACCAGGGGACGTGTGTTAGTGCCTGGTCAGGGTGATGCAAGGAACAATCCCAATGTTGTGATGGGTAAGTTTCCTCTGGATGACTTCTTTGTCACTGTTTTATTCGATTCAGGTGCCGATACTAGTTATGTGTCCGTAAAAGTTAGCCAAATGCTTAAGCGCACTCCAACACTATTGAACACCAAACACACGGTAGAACTAGCTAATGGTAAAAGTCTTGAAGCCACACACGTAGTTAAAGGTTGTAACCTCGTCTTAGCTGGTCAGACTTTCCCTATCGATCTTGTTCCTATCACACTTGGTAGTTTCGACGTCGTTATTGGGATGGATTGGCTATCCCATCATCAAGCGGAGATTGTTTGCAAGGGGAAAATCATCCGCATTCCTCGTTCTGGTGAGGAACCCCTCGTGATTCGTGGCGACAAAAGTGGTGCTGTCGAAGGCATCATCTCTTTCCTTAAAGCCTAGAAGTGTTTGCGAAAGGGCCGCACTGCCATTCTAGCGCTCGTTACTGACACATCCACGGAAGAGAAGAGAATTGAAGACATCCCTATTGTGCGCGATTTTCCCGAGGTATTTCCTGAGGAATTACCTGGTCTTCCGCCTCATCGCCAAGTTGAGTTTCAAATCGAGCTAGCTCCTGGAGCAGCGCCAGTAGCTCGAGCACCATATCGTCTAGCTCCATCAGAACTCGAAGAACTGTCCACACAACTACAAGAACTCTTGGAAAAGGGTTTTATACGTCCGAGCTCTTCGCCCTGGGGAGCTCCAGTCTTGTTCGTAAAGAAGAAGGATGGTACTTTCAGAATGTGTATTGACTATCGTGAGCTCAACAAGGTGACTGTGAAGAATCGTTATCCTCTTCCACGTATTGACGACTTATTCGATCAGCTGCAAGGGTCGAGCTATTACTCCAAGATTGACCTGAGATCGGGATACCACCAGCTGAGGGTCCAAGATGAGGACGTCTCCAAAACAGCATTCAGAACTCGTTACGGCCATTACGAGTTTCTGGTTATGCCATTCGGGCTAACGAATGCACCGGCGGTCTTCATGGATCTCATGAACCGAGTGTGCAAGCCTTACCTGGATAAGTTCGTTATTGTGTTCATCGACGACATCCTGATCTATTCCAAGAGTCAGGAGGAACACGAGCAGCACCTACGACTTATGCTGGAACTTCTTCGAAAAGAGCAGTTGTTTTTGCGCTAAAGATATGGAGACATTACCTGTACGGTACAAAGTGCACCATTTACACCGACCACAGGAGTCTCGAACATATCTTCAAGCAAAAGGAGTTAAACATGCGACAACGCCGATGGGTCGAACTCTTGAACGATTACGAATGCGCTATCAAGTATCATCCGGGCAAAGCCAATGTTGTGGCTGACGCCCTCAGTCGAAAGGATACTTTACCAAAGCGTGTACGTGCTTTACAGCTTACCATCCAATCCAACCTTCCCGCTCAAATTCGAGATGCCCAGGTTGAAGCATTGAAAACAGAGAACATCAGGGCTGAATCCCTACGAGGATCGAGGCAGCGGCTAGAACAAAAGGAAGACGGCGCTTACTATGTAACAGGGCGCATCTGGGTTCCATTTTATGGCAACTTACGCGAGCTTGTGATGGATGAAGCACATAAGTCTCGTTATTATGTACACCCTGGTTCGGACAAGATGTACCACGACCTCAAGACTACGTATTGGTGGCCTGGCATGAAAGCCCACATAGCAACCTACGTCAATAAGTGCTTGACTTGTGCGAGAGTCAAGTCTGAATATCAGAAACCATCAGGCCTACTTCAACAACCAGAGATCCCGAAATGGAAATGGGAGCAAATTTCCATGGATTTCGTTACCGGCCTGCCTAGATCTCAACGCGGAAATGATACCATTTGGGTGATCGTAGATCGACTGACCAAGTCTGCACATTTTCTGGCCATCAAAGAAACGGATAAGTTTTCTACTCTTGCAGACATTTACCTAAAGGAAGTGGTATCAAGGCACGGAGTGCCAATCTCTATTATATCTGATCGTGACGCACGTTTTACTTCTGAACTGTGGCAAGCAATGCACAAGTCCTTTGGCTCACGTTTAGATATGAGCACCGCTTATCACCCACAGACGGATGGGCAATCGGAACGCACCATCCAAACCTTGGAAGACATGCTTAGGGCATGTGTAATCGATTTTGGTAATGGCTGGGAAAAGCACCTCCCGCTAGTGGAGTTCTCATATAACAACAGCTACCACACCAGCATCCAAGCCGCTCCATTTGAGGCATTATACGGACGCAAATGCCGATCGCCTCTCTGTTGGGCAGAAGTTGGTGACAGCCAAATCACTGGCCCAGAACATGTGGTAGACACCACCGAGAAAATTGCTCAGATACGACAGCGAATGGCGGCAGCTCGTGACCGTCAGAAAAGCTATGCTGATAAGGGAAGAAAACCACTCGAGCTCCAGGTTGGGGATCGAGCGCTACTCAAAGTCTCACCTTGGAAAGGTGTAGTCCGCTTTGGCAAACGAGGCAAACTCAATCCGCGTTATATCGGACCATTCGAAGTCATTGAGAAAATTGGTACGGTAGCCTACAGGTTGAATCTACCCGAAAAACTCAGCGGAGTTCACAACGTATTCCACGTGTCAAATCTGAAGAAGTGTCTGTCAGATGAGACCTTCATAGTTCCTCTTAAGGAACTCACAATCGACGACCAGCTGCGATTCGTCGAGGAACCAGTAGAGATTACTGATCGAGATGTTAAGATTCTCAAGCACACAAGAATACCTCTCGTTCGAGTTCGTTGGAATGCTCGTCGTGGCCCAGAGTATACCTGGGAACGAGAAGACCAAATGAAACTCAAGTATCCCCAACTGTTTAAGAAAAACGCAACCACTACTGAGGCTGAAGCTACCGCAGAATTTCGGGACGAAATTCCAAATCAACGGGGGGATGATGTGACACCCCAGGAAAATCAGGAAAACAACGCAACTTAACTAGCTTCCTCAGTAACCACGCGCTAAATTTCAGGACGAAATTCTCTTAACAGGGGGAGAATGTGACAACCCTCAAAATCCCATGTAACCGTACAGTCTATTAATAATAATTAATGTGCTTGACGACTATGTGGAATCACTTAACTGCTTTCTGATATCTGTGTTATGCTTACACATATTTGTTAATATACTAATAGTGCACATAAAGGTCACTAAATAGTCCGTTATATATTCCTAAGTGTTAGAAAGTAAAAACGTTACAAAATATATATGTAGGACGCTTTACGGATTAATTAAGCGCTTTAACGGAGCAGTGTCAAACCGAACAACCGGACTTTACCCGGGACATAAAAATATTGCCATCAACACTGTTTTTCTTTTTCTGAGCCAGTTAGGGTCCCTGAATACCCTAACACCCGTCACAACTTACTACACACTAGTAACCGGGTTAATCCCTAAACTAACTTAGCTTAACTTAACTATATCCTAATTATCTAGTTGAAATCGAACCAAGGACCCCCCCCCCTAACGAATTCGGTTCCCTTGGGGGACATCCTTGTCCTATATTTGATTAAAATAATCTTATATGTCTAATATCTATTAGACACATAATCCTTTGGATAATAATCTTATGAATTGTCTATAAGTTCTAATCTTGGCACACTAGCACAAACATCACACAACTCAACTTCACAACTCTCTCTCTCTCTCTAAGAACTCTCGGCCGAACACCCCTATCCATCCATCAATTTTTCGAGCTTTGATCTTGCCATTCCAAGTCCATACAAGCGTTAAGGATCGCGGATAAGAAGGCTTGGTGCATTCGGAAGGCGAAGGACCTCACTCTATTGCTTTTATCCACTCGATTTTCGACTAGAATCTTCCCTAGCCTCGAGCTAGTAGTAAGTTGCTCTAAACATCTTCTTGATCTTGTCTAGAGTGGTTAATAAGAGTTTCGTCGGTTAAAAATTATGAACATATAAGATCAAAGTCTAAAAGTTTACTAAAGTGATGAACAAGGTGGTTAATGGATGAATATTAGTGTAAATCATGTAGATCTTGTGTGATTATGATTATTGGATGATTATCTGATGTTTTGCTGATTTATATTGATGGTTAATGTTGTTGTGATTAATTAACTTGTTAACGAAATAGATCGAACATGATTTAGAAGGTTAAACACTGAAAAACAGAATCTGTCCCGGTTTTACAGCCAACTTCAGTTGGCTGTAAACAGGTCTTAAACTCAACGAAAAACTGATATTTTGAATCTAAAATATGTTATTATGAAATACGGTTCTAATGGCACCGGAATCGTAATTTTTGGACTCCGTTTACTATTTTTAAAGTGTTAATTTGTAACAGCAACTTAAGCTGAATTTTGACAGCAATAAATGGGTGTCGTACTTTCAGTCATAACCTGAGTTTTGTGATGAATCAGACCATGAAATTTGTACAGTAGATAACAACCTGTGTATTTGTAATTACCCCACTGGAATTTCGTAAATCGGACACTCGATGAATTTTTAATAAATTGTTTCGTGGACTGTGGTCAGAAATACATAAATCTGAGTTCAGTCCCGAATATGAATTTTTATAAAATGTGGGTAATGAACCGGACCCCGATATTTTTACACAATAAAATGTGGAATGTTTATGACATTCTATAAAAATTTGGGAATTTTTGGAATAATCTAACTATTTTATTTAAATGTCCGAAAACAGCCGGTTTTGAGTATTAATGCTGAATTGACATACGTTGTGACTTGCGTGTCTAAATGTCGAGTATGCTATCTGTGAATGATTTAACATGTTATATATGTTATGTGCATTATTGTATGTTTGATTTTTGAGTGGGGAATGGACGGGAAACTTAGATGGGCATAAACCGTTACAGTGATGCATGTTGTGTGATAGATACGTGTAGGAACTTTGTGTTCTATTTGAAAACCACAAAATGACTAACTGGTAAATCATACTAGGACGTGATTGACCGACCTTGACTGTTAGCTATATCTGAAAGTCTAACCGAGCAAACCGAGGTGAGTTCACACCCTTACTAAGGCATGGGATTCCCGGTGGTTGGGAATGGGATTGAATAACTACTCGTACTATCATTCTATTTATATTACCAACACTACTAGACTACCTACTACTGTCCTCGGATTGAGAAGGGCACGTACGTAAAACCTACGTACACTCACACTTACTACTGTCCTCGGATGAGAAGGGCACGTACGTAAAACCTACGTACACTCACACTCACTACTGTCCTCGGATGAGAAGGGCACGTACGTAAAACCTACGTATACTCATACTTAACACCGTCCTCGGATTGGGAAGGACACTTATGGATACGCCTAGTCTAGGGACATACATAATGGGAAGCCCCCACTAAATATCGTAAAGGTTTGGGAATCAAGGATAATGGGTAATACTTGGTTATGAAACGAACTTCCGATTCCTGATACGAACTCATTAACTAAACAACCAAACGTGAACTCACTCAACTTTGTTGTTGACTAGTTGTTACATGCCTTGCAGGTCGTTAGATGCTGTGGAGCTTGCACATGGAGGTGGTCGTTGTGGAATGCGAACTAATATGTCCCGTACTTACTAAATAAACGTTATGAACTTATGAAACTTATGTTGGGGTCTTTAAACTTATGAAACTACAAACTTATGTTTTGGCTTAACGTCTTATGCTTCCGCTGTTTAAAATTGAACTTGGTTAACTTCCTTTTGGTCACCAATTGTATAGTGATTGGTTTTATTTACTAAAATACGTTGTTCGATATGATTGGTGGCTCGATCCTGGTCACGTCACGCCTCCAAGCGGTGGTACTCCGCACGGTGGATTTTGGGGGTGTGACATTATATCTAAACTACACTTCATACCTTTCACTATAAAATCGGTAAAACCCAACCTTTATATTCATGTTTTGTAACGTTCTATAACCTTTACAAATAACATCTTCCAAACACTCAGTTAAGTTACCTCACATGTTTTGCATGTGAGGGTACTGTGGTCTTTGATTACATAAAGGTTGATTTGTGCAAAAATATATTATTTATAATATAAAAGTTGATTTTTGCAAAAAAATGTTATTATATATATAGTAATTTTTTTCTGCAAAAACATTATTATTTATTAATAATTATATTTTTATATATAAAAATTAGTTTTAAATTTATTTTATAAAATTTTGATTTTAATATTTTTATAAAGTAAATAATAATGACAAGATAAATTACTTTTTATATAAAGTATAAATAAAATACAAATTCTTTTAAAATAAAGTTATTGTAATATCCGGAATACTTTTATAATTATAACGGATATTTTAAAACTAGTCAAACTAAAAGGTATTTTTATGTATATGTAAGTATGTGTTTATAAAAACAAATTATTAAACAAATTTATATCGATAACAGAAACTACTTAAATAATTTGGCATTTAAAAAAATTGTTAATAAACTCCAGCAAACAAATTCTAAATATATAATATGTAAATAATACAAATGCAATATTAAAAATATATATGCAGTTTAAGACATTCTACCATTTCCTACTACATTTGTAATAGTATTAATTACATATTATATATTTAGAATTTGTTTACTGAAGTTTATTAAAGATTTTTTTAAAAAGTCAAATTAATTTATTATTTTCTTTTATCGATATAAATTTGTCTAACATTTTGATTTTATAAACACATACTTACATATACATAAAAAATACCTTTTAGTTTGGGTAGTTTTAAAACGTCCGTTATAATATACATAATTATAAAAATATTTGGGATATTACAATAACTTTGTTTTAAAAGAATTTGTGTTTTAGTTATACTTTATATAAAAAGTAATTTATCTTGTCATTATTATCTACTTTATAAAAATATTAAAATCAGAATTTTTATAAAATAAATTTAAACTATTTTTTATATATGTTTATATATCAATCAATCATACCCAGTAAAATCCCACAAATAGCAAAGCTATTTGTAGGGTCTGGGGAGGGTGGGATGTAGGCACACCTTACCTCTACCCCTAGGGATAGAGAGGCTGCTTCCAGAGAGACCCTCGGCTCCAAAACACCCATGTTTTATATATGTTTATATATATATATATATATATATATATATATATATATATAATTATTAACAAATAATAATGTTTTTGCAAAAAAAAAAAATACTATATATATAATAACATTTTGCACAAAATCAACCTTTATGTTATAAATATTTTTTTGCACAAATCAACCTTTATGTTATAAAAGACTATAGTACCCTCACATGCAAAGCATGTGAGGTAACTTAACTGAGTTTTTGAACGACGTTAGTTGTAAATGTTATAGAATGTTACAAAACATGAACATAAAGGTTGGGTTTTGCCGATTTCATAGTGAAAGATATGAAGTGCAGTTTAGGTATAACATAAAGGTTGATTTATGCAATTTTGTCTATTTAATATAATGTTTGATTTTGATTTTTTAACCGCATCATTTGCTTTTGATGAATATCATTTAGCATGAGTATTAAGAGTTAAGATCTCATACAAACCTTCTTTTATCTAAAAACAGTAAGATTCAAATCATTATTAATAATAAAAATGAGATTCAAGGGTGTTTTACTCATTTTCTCATTTTCTATTAACCACTTCCATGATTTTATATTTTTTCCACCCCGTTTTTAAAACTAATAACCTTTATATACTTTGCTATTTTATTAAAAAAATATACCATAAAATCAAGAATTTTTTTATCTTTAAAATGTGTATCATAATGCTATATATATTTTTTTTAGTAAATTACATTTTTTTTAAGTTACAAAATAGTGTTTTATAATCAGCACATATATAAGCAACACATAAATTTATATAATCAGCACACACATATATATAATTATAATCAGCACATATATTAGCACATACGTTCACAATTATAACTAACACATAATTTATATAAGCAACACATGAGTTTCTATAACCAGCACATATGTATATAATTATAAGCACATATACGAGCAACACATGAATTTGAATAATCAGCACATGAATTCGTACATGAATTTAAAACTACTTCCACGATTTTATGAATTCTTAAAAACCAACTCTAAGCTAAAATACAAAAATGCCTTTGATACATAGATAGAGTGATGACATGTGGCGGATTGTGAATTGTATTTATTGTTTTTACACATAATAGAGTTTGTATATGATCCTGCTACTGAGTATTAATTAAGGGTGTTAATATTCACACACCCTTCCCCTATATCTCTCTCTATATGTACATAGATATATATAGAGAAAGATAGAGTGAAAAGGATATGAGAATAAGAATTTAGGGATGTATGAATAGAATAAGCCTTAATTAATAGTTATATTCCGAAAACTTATCGGCACAAAGAACCAACTTTGTTTGATTTAGGCTAGGTCGGTTATTAGGCCATGGGTATGTTTAAACGCCCCTTAACTCTAAGTAGGCGCCACATCACTCACTTTACCCTCTTTCACTTTATTTCGTTACCAAGAAAATGGTTTAACCTCATTAACACTCCCTTGAATTAATTAAAATACATATATATGGCATCTTGTGTGTGTTTACAAATTTCTCAATGTTTAATCCTCCTCCCCCTCCCTCTCTACTAGTTAACCTTTTAACACGTTGAAACTTTTAATGCCCCTTAACACCCTCAGAAACGATATGATATGTGTTAACTGATGTCAACTAGGATTAACAACCATGAACGTTAAAGTATACCAGGCTAACTTATATAAAACTAAAATTGAAGACAAAAGTTCCATTTTTTACGTTTAGAAATGGTTAATTTGATTTAGTAGAATAAAGTGGGGATGAATAGTGACTAATTTTTTTAAGTAATTCTTTTATTTTTTAAATATTACATTATTAGTCAGTAATAGTAATCTGATTATTTTTTCTAATAACTTACGTTCTATGTTTGTGTTTTTTCAACATTGCGATATAAATTTTATTGAAAAACAGATATTATGCCGCTATCGTACCAAACCGAACAATATATGTAACGGTACTGGTATTTTTTATATTGTTTAATGTACCAAACAACATTCGTATTTGTACATGTACATGTATTCATATTTATTGTGTCCTGTTTGGTAACGGCTTTATGCCCTTGCCATAGTGAAACTAACTGATGCGTGTGAAGTGTTATATATATTAGGTGTATATTTTAAGCCCCTTTAACACTTATTTTAGCCAAGTTTTAAATTTATAAAACACGATATTTCACTAACACTAAACACACATATGGGCAAGTGCACCCATCGTGAGCGTAGTATAGTGTTGGTAAGATACCGAGGTCGTCCAAGGACACAAGAGCTTTTAGTACCGGTTTATCCTCAACGTCTAATCAAAATAAAAAGTTTAGAAAAAGGTTTTTAACTAAGAAAAATAAAAACTAACTAAAATGCTGAAAATAAAAATAAAAGAAAAACAGATAGACAAGATGAATCACTTGGTTCCGACTCGTATTTAGTGTAACCTTTGATTATTTCCGCACTTTTGCACATAATTAAGATATTATCTTAGTTATTGTAGTAGGCCCCTCTTTTGAAGGTGACGTTACCCTCACCCCAGTAGTTTGAGTCAGCAAGGATACAATCCTAAAAGGGTGGATTATTGGAAGATAATGAATTAAGTTATTAATGCAATATTATGGTAGGCCCCGCTTTTGGCGGTGACGTTACCCTCGGCTAAGTAGTCTGAGTCAGCAGGGATACAGTCCTAAATAGCCGGGTTATAGTATTAATAGTAGTTAACTTATGAGGGGGTTAAAGAGTTTGGACCCCCGCCATCCAATACCGTGAAGTATTGAAGGAGGTCCTACTAAATTTGACCCAGGTCCATTGCAGGACCTCTAAACGCTGAACAATGGCAAAACCTTTACCAAACCGTTCCCTTAACCCCCGACCAGGTAGCCAACATACCTCCATATAGACCGTGGAGATATGAGTGGTGAAAATCTTTTATTTTATATAGACAGTAAAATAATTTCAAGACACCACGGACAAACGATAAAGAAAGATCACCTTCAACATAAGCAACTAGTTATTAAAGTCATTAATACGAAACCAAATAAAAAGTGCAAAAGATTAGAAATAAAAAGTATTACACTAGACACTTTGTCTTCACCAAGTGATGTAAGAGACTTAGGCAAACATGGCCTTGATTGTCAAGAACTCTTACGATCAATCTTGGATCCCGAGACGACTCACACACTCTACGATGGACAATGGATAATGGTGGTGGATGATGGTGTTATGGTGGTGGTGGGTGGTGGGTGAAGTGTGAGAGAGGTGGTGTGCCAAGGGATGGTTTGAGCTTGAGCCAAGCACATCTATTTATAGGCTGAACAGAAGCTCGGGCACGGCCCCGTGTCCACATCCTTCTCTTTCTTCATTAAATGCAGCTTTGTCTTATTAGTTGACCACGCCCCCGTGTCCGCTGAGCACGACCCCGTGGTGCAGAAGAATCTTTGTACTATGCAGATTTGCTGGATTGTGCGAATCTTATAGTTGACCACGGCCCCGTGTCCGCTGAGCACGGCCCCGTGGTGGGCAATAGAAGCTTCTACCACTTTGTCTTTTCTGCTGACACTTGGGCACGCCCCCGTGCTGGCTGAGCACGGGGCGTGTTCAGTCTTCTGTCTTCTTGTTTTGCTTGGGAAGATGCTGTCGTGGGGTCGGGCATGTCACATCTTGTTCCTTTTCTTGTATTTATGTCAGATTTTAATGTCTTTTTGCTTCTTTTGTTAATTTGAGCTCATTTAATCCTGAAAATACAAAAGGAAGACAAAAGCACACTTTTTCCAACATTAGTACTAAAAAGGGGTTAGTTTTATGCCTCATTTGATGAAATTTATATGTTAATATTTGAACACATCAAATACCCCCACACTTGAATCTTTGCTTGTCCTTAAGCAAAACTCTTTAATTTGTGGCTATTACACACCCAAATGGAATGGGTAGAAAAGAAGGTTTTTGGGCTTGTCGTTGAGTGTCGGGATTTCCAATATTCTTTATTTAATTTTATCTTTATTTATTTACAATCCTATTCGTCATGATTTATTTAAAACTTTTCATAAGATAAATTACTTATTAGGGCATAACATGCCTTTGTAAAATTCTATTTATATACAAGTTCACATACCTCACGGGGATCACTCAACACTCGGCCGAAAATGTATTTTTGTGGATCACTCGAGAGCGGCATGGAACTTACTCCTACCATAGGCTTGCCAAGCAATCAATCCTCCTCCTTTTTAACTTATATACCTTTGTAAATATCAAGAGGACTTTGTGGGTTAAGGGTTAGGCTTGGGTTAAAGGTAGGTGGTTGGGTTGGTGGTTAGTGGTTAGTAAAAAGGGCGAAAAGCGTAACAAGTGTCGGTTTTCATATGACTTCCTATTTTTGTACCTTTTATTTTGATGAAGCCATTTATTCAAACAAAGTTATTTTTGATGAACTTGTTTGTTTATTTTCTTTTGCTTCATCATCAACAACAAAGTTTTTTTTTTTTTTTTTTTGAAGTCATTTAAAGAACCGAACTTGTTACTAAAACAAAGGGGTAAAAATGAAAAAGGTTTTGGTGGGTAAAAAGGGTGTTTGGTTTGGGTTATGAAATGAAAAGGTTTAGGCTCAAAGGGGCTAACTAGGGGGATTTTGGGTAGGTGGTAAAAAAAAATAATGGTATAAAAAAAAGGGTTAGTCCTAATGCCTCCATCATTTACTTACTCGGGTTTAAGTTGGTAAGGACCGGGAATGTATCGTCATGGCAAGTGCTAGAGTCGTAAGAACCAAGCGGCTATTCACACAAGAAACGAAAATGAGCATTTAGTCAAATGATATGTAAGTGTTTGCTCAATAAAGGCTCAAAACTCACTTTTGTGGGAATGAGTTTTTATGTGATCAAGTATATATAATTAAATTTTAACTAAGCTTGTCATGCCTTTTCATAATTTTCTTATGTTGGTTCTTTTTATCACGACGCTATCGGTTGTAAATTCGTAAAAATATAACCTTTTTAAGAACTTGAATTTCCCGAATTAAACCTAGACAAGTAAAAAAAAATGAATTTTTTTTTTTAAATTTTGGGGTGATTAGCGGTTCCAATAGAGTTTTGTGTAAGGCTTGTATTTAGGACTTGCAAGTTTCAAGGTTTTAGCATCCCCCCACACTTAAATTACACATTGTCCTCAATGTGTCCCAAAAATAAGTTTTTAGGTTGATTGAATGTGTAAAAAGGTGTGAAAAGCAAAAAAAATTGTGTTACTGGGCGCTGAACACGGCCCCGTGTTCAAGTGCCAGTAACAAAATTAAAACAAGAGAAACAGAAGTCTGGACACGGGGGCGTGTTGGGTGAACACGACCCGTGTCCAGTTACCTGAACTTGGTCTTTTTCTGCAGACTGTGCAGCACGGGGCCGTGTTGGGTGGACACGGCCCGTGCCGAGCTTACTGCAAACGAAGAAATTTGTCGGACGGTTATGTTTTCCTATATGGAGTGCTGGTTCAAGTTTCCCTTGCATCCTTTGCCATCTCAAGTGTGTTTTATTCCTGAAAATTAAAATTAACTAGAAAACAAGAAAATTAATCTAAACTAAACTAAGGATAGTTCCGTGGAATGCCTCCATGGTGCGCCACGTTTATAAGGGTCCTTGGCTAGACCCAAATCCTGGTCACATGTTACCCAAGTGGGATGTATTGCATCCCAAGTTACACCGTCGGAGAGCGTCATCCAAGCTTGAGTCTATGACCTTCATGTAGTTGACCGTGTCTTCTTCCTCTATCTTCTTTCCACATTCAAACTTCACTTCCCCGTCCCCAAACTTCAATGTTAACGTTCCGTCATTCATATCTACCACTGCTTGGGCGGTGGCTAGAAATGGCCTCCCGAGGATGAGAGGGACTTCGGTGTCTTCTTCCATGTCTAGGATGACAAAGTCAGTTGGAAAAACGAAGTTGTCAACCTTGACCAGTAGATTTTCAGCGACACCTTGTGGAAATTTGACGGACCTGTCGGCGAGTTGTATGCTCATCTTTGTAGGGCTAGTTACTCCTAGGCCGAGTCGTTTGAACATTGACGTGGGCATGAGGTTAATGCTAGCCCCAAGATCGGCTAATGCATTACGAACGGGGGACTCCCCAATCGAGCAAGGAATTGTGAAGCTCCCGGGATCGATTTTCTTTTGTGGAAGTTTGTTGAGTACTAAAGCGGAGCATTCTTCGCCTAAGTTAACTAATTGCAATGATTCAATTTTCCTTTTGTGAGTGAGGAAGTCCCTCATAAATTTTGCATATTTAGGCATTTGGGTTAGGACTTCAATAAAAGGAATATTGACATGCAATTGTTTTAGTAAACTTTCGAACTTTGCGAATTGCTCATCGGTCTTTTGACGATTTAACCTACCGGGGTACGGAATTGGAGGAGTCTTGGTGGGCTCTTGATTTGGTGAAGAAGCCTTTTCTAGTTGAGGTGTAGGTGAAGTCGTACTTTGACGTTGACCCCCTTCAACTGGTGGTAATGGAGTATCCTCGGGACCCACGGTTCGGTTTCTCAATGTGATAAGGTGTACTTGTGCCTTTGGGTTGGTTTCGGTATTACTTGGTAATGCACCTTGTGGTCTCTCAGAGAAATTTTGAGCTAGTTGATTTAATTGTTTTTCAACGTTTTGAATGCTAGCTTGTTGATTTCTAAAATTCGATTCCAATTGTTGGAATCGATCCGAGTTTTTCTTTTCGGTGTCGGAGATGAGGCGAGATACGGTATCTTCAAGCCTTTCTCTTCCACCTTGTTGTTGAGAGAAATTTTGTGGTTGTTGAAAATTAGTTCGTTGGTTTTGTTGGTTACTACTATTGCCGGGATCTCTCCAACCAAGATTTGGGTGGTTACGCCATCCTTGGTTGTAGGTACCCGTTGGAGGACCCGACGGCCTAGGTCTATTATCAATGTAGTTTACCGTTTCTGTTTGTTCATCTAATTCTTTCATACAACTCCAATTTTCATGTGACCCACCACACCCTTCACAAGCCATAACCGAGGCCGTTTTTGTCATTTCTAGCTTTTTGATTTTCGAAGAGAGGGCCTCGATTTGGGCTTGTAAAGAGGTGCTTTCATCAACCTTATGGGCGCCCGGGGCAATAGATTTATTACCCCGGGGAGTGTGCCATTGAAAATTGGTTTGAGCAATTTCCTCAATTTGATTATATATTTCATTTGGGCGACGATTACCTAAAAGTCCCCCGGAGCTTGAATCAAGTGTTTGTCTTGTGTGTGGCAACAACCCATTGTAGAAAGTGGATACTTGTTGCCACACCACTAGACCGTGATGAGGACACTTTCTTAGAAGCTCCTTGAACCTTTCCCAAGTTTCATATAAGGATTCCCCATTCTCTTGTGAGTATGTATTAATTTCAGTCATTAATTTAGCCGTTTTAGCAGGAGGGAAATACTTATATAAAAACTTTTGGGCAAGTTCATCCCAGGTGTTTACCGAGCCAACTGGGAGGGTGTTAAGCCAAGCCTTAGCTCGGTCTTTTAGTGAAAATGGAAACATTCGAAGGCGGATGGCGTCATTTGATGCTCCATTGATCCGAAAGGTATCACATATTTCTAAGAAATTAGTAATATGCAGATGGGGATCCTCGTCCGCAAGCCCATGGAAGGTTGCGGAGTTTTGGAGCATTTGTATCAAATGCGGCCGAAGTTCGAAGTTGTTGGCTTCGACATTTGGTGCATTGATAGCGGCGCCGAGATTGCCTACGGTGGGCCGTAGGTAATCCATGAGGGTACGTTGATCCGCCATTGGAAGTGGGTCCCCCGAAACTTTCTCTTGATTTTTAGCTTTAAGTCTTTTTCTGAGAAAGCGTTCGGGTTCTTCTAGAGGTTCATTTATGTCTCTACTAGAACTGGAGCTCATGCACTACGTAGGAGGTTCAAATGTGGCGCCTAGGTTCCAAGTCCTGCAATAAAAACAGAAAAGAACGTTGGTCAGATTGTTCACCACGGCCCCGTGCTCAGCGAACACGGCCCGTGGTCAGAGGTACAGTGATTGTCTTCTGGATCCCTGTTACTGGGAGTTGGACACGACCCCGTGTTGCACCGACACGGCCCCGTGTTCAGCTCTCTGTAACTCAGAAAATAAAAACTGCAGTGATGATGCTGGGCACGGCCCGGGTCCGACCAGGCACGGCCCGTGCTGAGCTCTGCAGAAACTGAAAAATCTAAAAAAAATCCTAAAAAAATGAAAAATAAGAAAAACGATTAGGCCGTTGATTCCTAACTTTCTTAAAATCCTTGTGTCCCCGGCAACAGCACCAAAAACTTGATGCGTGTGAAGTGTTTTATATATTAGGTGTATATTTTAAGCCCCTTTAACACTTATTTTAGCCAAGTTTTAAATTTATAAAACACGATATTTCACTAACACTAAACACACATATGGGCAAGTGCACCCATCGTGAGCGTAGTATAGTGTTGGTAAGATACCGAGGTCGTCCAAGGACACAAGAGTTTTTAGTACCGGTTTATCCTCAACGTCTAATCAAAATAAAAAGTTTAGAAAAAGGTTTTTAACTAAGAAAAATAAAAACTAACTAAAATGCTGAAAATAAAAATAAAAGAAAAACAGATAGACAAGATGAATCACTTGGTTCCGACTCGTATCTAGTGTAACCTTTGATTATTTCCGCACTTTTGCACATAATTAAGAGATTATCTTAGTTATTGTAGTAGGCCCCTCTTTTGAAGGTGACGTTACCCTCACCCCAGTAGTTTGAGTCAGCAAGGATACAATCCTAAAAGGGTGGATTATTGGAAGATAATGAATTAAGTTATTAATGCAATATTATGGTAGGCCCGCTTTTGGCGGTGACGTTGCCCTCGGCTAAGTAGTCTGAGTCAGCAGGGATACAGTCCTAAATAGCCGGGTTATAGTATTAATAGTAGTTAACTTATGAGGGGGTCAAAGAGTTTGGACCCCCGCCATCCAATACCGTGAAGTATTGAAGGAGGTCCTACTAAATTTGACCCAGGTCCATTGCAGGACCTCTAAACGCTGAACAATGGCAAAACCTTTACCAAACCGTTCCCTTAACCCCCGACCAGGTAGCCAACATACCTCCATATAGACCGTGGAGATATGAGTGGTGAAAATCTTTTATTTTATATAGACAGTAAAATAATTTCAAGACACCACGGACAAACGATAAAGAAAGATCACCTTCAACATAAGCAACTAGTTATTAAAGTCATTAATACGAAACCAAATAAAAAGTGCAAAAGATTAGAAATAAAAAGTATTACACTAGACACTTTGTCTTCACCAAGTGATGTAAGAGACTTAGGCAAACATGGCCTTGATTGTCAAGAACTCTTACGATCAATCTTGGATCCCGAGACGACTCACACACTCTACGATGGACAATGGATGATGGTGGTGGATGATGGTGTTATGGTGGTGGTGGGTGGTGGGTGAAGTGTGAGAGAGGTGGTGTGCCAAGGGATGGTTTGAGCTTGAGCCAAGCACATCTATTTATAGGCTGAACAGAAGCTCGGGCACGGCCCCATGTCCACATCCTTCTCTTTCTTCATTAAATGCAGCTTTGTCTTATTAGTTGACCACGCCCCCGTGTCCGCTGAGCACGACCCCGTGGTGCAGAAGAATCTTTGTACTATGCAGATTTGCTGGATTGTGCGAATCTTATAGTTGACCACGGCCCCGTGTCCGCTGAGCACGGCCCCGTGGTGGGCAATAGAAGCTTCTACCACTTTGTCTTTTCTGCTGACACGTGGGCACGCCCCCGTGCTGGCTGAGCACGGGGCGTGTTCAGTCTTCTGTCTTCTTGTT
Organism: Helianthus tuberosus; assembly: GCA_030545235.1. Taxonomy (NCBI): domain Eukaryota; kingdom Viridiplantae; phylum Streptophyta; class Magnoliopsida; order Asterales; family Asteraceae; genus Helianthus; species Helianthus tuberosus. The sequence continues at coordinate 46,223,725 of CM060428.1, forward strand.
TTGCTTGGGAAGATGCTGTCGTGGGGTCGGGCATGTCACATCTTGTTCCTTTTCTTGTATTTATGTCAGATTTTAATGTCTTTTTGCTTCTTTTGTTAATTTGAGCTCATTTAATCCTGAAAATACAAAAGGAAGACAAAAGCACACTTTTTCCAACATTAGTACTAAAAAGGGGTTAGTTTTATGCCTCATTTGATGAAATTTATATGTTAATATTTGAACACATCACTAACCAAACAACATGGGTATTTATTTTTATTGTTTTTGCTTTCGATAAGCTGACACTGTATCACTATCATACCCTACTGAACACTGAACACTGAACACTGATACCTATATTCATTTTTATGTTTTCCGCTTTTGATAATTTTTCATTTATACAACTCTTTGCGATGATAAATTAATAGCCGTACCAATATGTGATGATTTGAACCAATAGATGACATTCAAACAATATTGGTGCTAGTACCGGTATTCATTTATATAGTTTTCAGTCGATATAAAACACGTGTTTATTTCTATAACGAGTGCATATGTCGTACCAGTACTGTCACGCACCATATTAATACTAATCGAATGCCCATGATAATGTACCGCCGCAACGCGCATGTAAATAATCTAGTTTATATAGTTTTGGAGCATGTGGTCTCTGTTTTTTTATTTTCTAGCATAGAAGAAATGTTTGCTCTTATTCTATTTTTTTTCAGACCCTACCAATAGTATATGGTTTAGAAAGAAAAAAGAGTTAATTACTGTTTTCGTCCCTGTGGTTTGTCAAAAATCACTATTTCGGTCCATAAGTTTAAAAATTGCGATTTCAGTCCCTGTGGTTTCATTTTCATAACCATTTCAGTCCACCTCCGTTAACCCCACCCATTTATTCTGTTAAATACACGTGAATTGACCATAATGCCCTTATTAATAAAAAACAAAAAGTTATCTAAATGAGTTAATTATTGTTTTCGTCCCTGTGGTTTGTCGAAAATCACTATTTCAGTCAATTAGTTTAAAAATTGTCATTTCTGTCCGCTCTCCTAACACCGTCTATTTTAGCGTTAAGTTTTTAATGAAAAACCTAAATTACCCTTGTGTTAATTAAATATGGACTTATATGATTTTATTATTGGATTGATATGATTTTATTGTTGTATGACATATGGACTTAAATTGGATTGTAGGGTTCAACCCTCCATGGCTTCAGTAGAAGTAGAAGTCTGGCACTATTTTTACATATATGGTTCCAAAATTTTAATTTTGGATTTTAGAATGAGAAAATGTCCAGGTAAGCATTATTTTTGAAAGTTATTATGTTAATTGATGTTGCTAGGAAGATACTAATTGGGGTGGGGTAATGGGTCGCCGGACATTAAGAGGGTGGGTTTGTGATGCAGGAGAAGATGACCGGAAACTTTTCCAGGAAATGAGAGCAGGGATGGAGTGGGGTAGGGTAGCGTGGGATTGTGTTTTAACAAGTGGGTCCTAGAATACAATCTTTTCAATTTCCATGGTTTTTTTATTTAATTAACACAAGGGTAATTTAAGTATTTCATTCAAAACTTAACGGTAAAATAGACGGTGGTAGGAGACTGGACTGAAATGGCAATTTTTAAACTAATGGACTGAAATAGTGATTTTTGACAAACCATAGGGACGAAAACAGTAATTAACTCATTGAGATATCTTTTTGTTTTTTTATTAATAAGGGCATTACGGTCAATTCACATGTACTTAACAATATAAATGGATGGGGTTAACAGAGGTGGACTGAAATGGTTACGAAAGTGAAACCACAGGGACTGAAATCGCAATTTTTAAACTAATGGACTGAAATAGTAATTTTTGACAAACCACAAGGACGAAAACATTAATTAACTCAAGAAAAAAAAACCAGCAACTTTATATTTACAAGATAAACTAGTTAATGTTATAAAAATATATTATAATAAGATGATATGTATAGTTTGTGACACTGTGTTCGTTCAGATTAGGGGTGTTCATCGAATCGAATATCGAATTTTTGAATTATTCGAATCGAATTATTCGAATAATTTTTATTTTTCCTTGAATTCGAATTCGATTAAAAACTACGCAATTCGATTCGAATTCGTATTCGAATAAAAAACCCAATTCGTATTCGATTAAAAATTCGAATTCGAATCGAATTCAAATAAATTCGATTTGATTCAGATTCTTTTAAAACATGTAGAAAAACTATCAAAATGAAACATCAATTTTAAAGTAGCCATAAAACACGATATCAAATTAAAAGGTTTCAAATAAAGTACCATAAGTCTAACACACAAAACGAGAAGTCGGTAATAGCCACTCCACATTACAATTAATATTTTTAGTGTTAGAAATCTATAGATAGATTTGTTACTTAGGTTTAAGTTATGGGCCATATAGTGGGTTTGTATTGGGTAATTTTAATACTTGTAATAAATTTTAAAAATAATTTATAATATAGCCGGATAAAAGTTATACATGTATTATATATAAAAATAATAAATAAAAATGTATAATTATTATTCGAATTTCGAATCGAATTTGAAATTATAAATTCGTATTCAATTCGTATTCGATTTACTTGACTCGAATTGAATCGAATTCGAATTCTTATAATCGAAACGAATTCTTGATAATCGAATTGAATTTAATCGAATTTCGAACTTTTCGAATTCGAAACGAATTCTGAGCACCCCTAGTTCAGATCATTTATCCTCATTTTTGTTGGCAACCCCAAATCAAATCAAAAGTTTCGATTAACCCCAAAGTCAAAAACCAGATCATTGTATTTCGCTTTGCTTGTGTTATTTTATGCCGCATAATTGCGGTTTGGCATCTGTTTACCGTTACTTGATACTTCATATTTGACGGAATTACTTATATTTCCATCTAAAGAACTTGACAACATCAAAATAGTACATCAACACGTAAATCTTTCTTGTTTATTTACCTTTATAACGTTTCGTACATCAATTTAGTAATTTACCTTTGTATCTTTTGTTTTTCCATTTTAAAAGATAAAGCACTTTATGTATGTTTGCAAAATAGTAGTAGGTGTAGCAAGCTTTAAATGATTAGTATAAGTAGTAAGTTGTATTCTGTACTACACGATAGTAGTAGGTGTAGCAAGCTTTAAATGTTAGTATAAGTAGTAAGTCACTAAGTTGTATTCAGTTCTATAAAAAAATAGTGTATAGCAGTAAATAAAGATGAAAAAAAGAAGTTATCTCAAAGCTAATATTTGACATAAACAAACAATTTTTTTTTTCTATCAATTAAAATTTAACTTTATTTTATTCAAAAAGTAAAAGGTTGAGCTTTGAAAGACTTGGTTGAGGGTCACAGCCATTGCTTCTTAGAGGAGTGGTCTTAGATTTAAATCGACATAGGCGATTAATTTAGAATTAGTGGTGTAATAAAGTGGGAGTAAACGTTGCCATTAAAAAACTATTAGTTAAAGCTCCGTATAATTACTTTAAATAAAATAATTGTTTTTTTTATGCTTTTTAAGGCTCTTTCACCTATTTTCATCAAATATAGAGTGAAATGCAAGTTTTGTCCTTTATGTTTAAATTTGACGAGTTTTGTCCTTTATGTTTAAAAATCAAGCACGTTTTACCCTTTGGGCCTTAAAAATCAAGCACGTTTTGTCCTTTATGTTTAAAAATCAAGCACGTTTTGTCCTTTATGTTTAAAAAATCAAGCACGTTTTGTCCTTAAAAATCAAGCACGTTTTGCCCCAAAGGGTAAAACGTGCTTGATTTTTAAACATAAAGGACAAAACTCGTCAAATTTAAACATAAAGGACAAAACTTGCAAAATGGCCTAAAGATAAAGGACAAAACTTGCAATTCACTCTCAAATATAATTTGGGTTAGTTTATTATTACCTCGCATAAAATAAATAAAATAATTGTTTTTTATGCTTTTTAAGGGCTCTTTTATCTATTTTCATCAAATATAATTTGGGTTAGTTTATTATTACCTCGCATAAAAATTATTCGAATAAATTTGAGTTTTTTTTACAGAAAAAAATATTGATGAAAAACTTATTCCCCAAACGGTGTTGTTAAAAAGATTTTTTCATAATAATGATTTTTTAAACTTTATTGTTTCCTGGAAAAAAAAATCCATTTAAATAAAGGCTTTTAAACAAAAAGTTTCTATTTAACTATTTTTATAACAACAATATAATCTCACTTATAGTCAAGCTATTAATAGGATATAGGGAGTGTGGGATGTATACAAGTCTTGCCTCTATCCCAGAGGATGGAAAAACTGGTTACAGTGAGACCCTCAGCTCCAAAACCATAACCAGGACATAAGATTTTAGAAAACATTCATAAGCACACAACTACTAAAAAAAGATAATAATAAAAATAAACAGGTAAATATATAGGTATTCATTAGTAAAACTACGAAACCGGAAATAAGTGAAAACCTATAAAAAAAAGCTATATAACACCCCATAGAACTGAAAATTAAGCTACTAAGACAAGAACCTAAAACAAACCAGTTAACCTCCTAAAAGTCCTTAACCTTAATTCTACGTTTTCACGAAGTTCTGTCCTCGACCATGTCCTCAGAGATGTGCAAATCTAACAAACCTTGCCTAATTTGCTCATCTCAAGTCATTTTCGGTCTACCTCTACTCCTCCTTCCCTGTACAGTGAGTGTTTCAACTATTCTAACCCTTGCTGTTTGCTGCCTCCTTCTGACATGCCCAAACTATCTCAATTTCCCCTCCCTTATCTTGTCTAAAATACTAGCAACCCTTAATCTTTTCCTAAAAACCGCATTTTTTATCATGTCCAACCTATTGTGCCCACACATCCATCTTAGCATTCTCATCTATGCTACTTCTAGCTTACATGTATGCATTTTCTTGATGGTCCAACAATCTGTTCCGTATAGCATAGAAGGTCTAATTGCAATCCTATAATACTTCCCTTTTTAATTTAGCCGGGAACCACTTGTCGCACAATACCCTTATAGCTGCTCTCCACCTACACCATCCAACCTGGATATGGTGAGTTACGTCACTATCTATCTCTCCATACTTTGAACAAACGATCATAAATACTTGAACTTAGTTGCCTATGGAACCACTTGACCCTTAATGGTGATACGAGTGTCGTGCTCATTGCCTGGTCTACTGAAATCACAGTAAAGGTACTTAGTCTTAGAGTGACTGATATTCAAATCTTTGCATTCTAAGGCTACTCGCCATTCTTCTAACCTTGTATTCAAACTATGTTTACTCTCCTCAATTTAGCACAATATCATCTGCGGAAAGCAAGCACCACGAAACTGACTCCTGAATCGACTTTGACAACTCATCTAGGACAATCGCAAAGAGAAATGGACTCGGCGCTGACCCTTGGTGGAGTCCTATCTCCATAGGAAAGAAATCAGTATCTCCTACTGGTGCACGAACACTAGTTTTAGTATTAAGATACATATCCTTAATTAAGTCTATATACTTTCTATGAACCCCTCTATTCTCCAAACTATCCCATATCAGTCTATCTGGCACATTGTCATATGCATTTTCTAGATCATTGAACATCATATGCAGATCTCGATTTTCCTCTCTATATTTTTTCCATCAACCTCCTTAGAATGTGTATCGCTTCTTTAGTTGACCGCCCTGGCATGAAACCAAATAGGTTACTGTAACCTGAGTTTCTTGATGGAGAGGGTGAAACCCGAGCTTTAGAGTGTTTAATTATCATGTTTTATGTGTATTTGATGTGTTTATTTGACTGGAATGAAGTAACTATGAGATTTTGGTGATTTGTAGGTAAAACACGTAAATCGATGCATTTATGATGGTTAAAGATGAAGTTGTGAGCTTTGGATGGGATATTGCAGCTCGAGGATGAATATTGAAGTTGTTCGGGTGATATGAAGGCTCATGAGTGAAAGGAGTATGAAAGAACAAAGTTCAGGGACCATTCGGTACTTAATTGGAAGTTGCTTTGTGCCTAAATGTGCAAGAAACAAGATTCTACAAAGTATAGGGGTCGTTTGGTAATTAATTGGAAGTTAATTATAGTTGAAATATTGAAGAAATAAGTGATATTGAAGTTTGAGGGGTCTCCGGGTCATTAAATGAAAGATATGTGACAGTTATATGTGAAGAGAAGTGAAAGTATAAAGTAGAGGGGTCAATGTTGACATTTGCTGAAAGTCATATATGGGTGTCTATGGTGAGACATGGATTCACGTTATCACCCATGGTTACCATGGGTCATGGTTTAGGATGGTAGAGATATGTTTCTAGACCATCACCCACATTCTACACCTTCACCCAAGGTTTAGGTATGCAAGGATAAAAAAAACAAACAGGGATCTTACACCTTGACCCACACTTCAGACCTTCACCCACACTGGAGGAATATTGCCAGCTTTGTGTGAACTGTGACCCACGGTTCTGAACTGTGGGTGAAGCTGGGGCAATAGGGGGCGCGAATTTTGTGATTTTGGTGGGCTTTTATAAGAAAAAAAACCCCTAGTTTCTCATTATCCATCATTCACAATCAATCCAAGGCATCAAGATACTCAAAGTTGAAGACTTTTTCACCTCAATTCCATCAAGATTCTCAATTCCATCACCGAATCAACCATGATTTCTTCATCAATTCAAGCTTTTGAAGATTCTTCGTGCGAGATGAGCGGCTAAACTTTTTGTGGATTCCTCCGGATGGAGGGTTTGTGTAATTAGGTACTTTTATGTGTTTTTAATCATTGTAACTTGGTGATCTAAGCATCCGATGCTTTTCACCATGGATTTAATTGACTGATTGTAACTGGTTGCATTTATTTAAACCTTGATTTCTAAGCATTCAGTTCCCGAGAGTTCTAGTAATTGGGATATATTTGACATGGGATTAGGGTTTGTAATTGTAATTGATAATCATTCGATAACCTCCCGTTATGTATTGACCGGAGTACTTAGTCGTTGGTTATCACAATTGGTTAATTAGGTTAAACATTTATGTCTATGTGAATGTTTTGATTAAACACATAACTGAACTTGTTTGCAAACCTGAAATCTGGAGGAACCATCTTTTCTCCCATTGAATTAAATCACAATTTTTACTCGTTAATTTAGTTTTTTTTACATAATCGACAACCCGATTTCTCAATTCAGTAACAGTTAATCAATACTTAGCATAAAAACGCTTTCCACAGTCCTCCCTTGGTTCGATACCCTGCTTATTCTATACTAATAGTTTAAATAGGTTTTTGCATGTCCATTACGACAGACATCAAAATGGCGCCGTTGCCGGGGAGGCGTGCGCAAAGTGCTTAGTGTTAAGTTCTAGTTTTAATTAAATATACAAAAATCCAAAAATAGTGTCTTTTTAGTTTGTTCTGTTTTGTTCGGATTTACGCGAGGTTTTCTTGTTTTTGTTTGTGCAGGTGATCTAGTAAGTGTATGCATCATACTCGAAATTCCAGGAAGTCATCACCATTAGTGTTCGACCCAGAGATCGAGAGAACAGTAAAGCATACAAAACGAGTATTACATCGTGAGAACAAGATTCTACAATCACCTATACCAACATCTAAAGCAATGGAGAACTCAGCGACTCCGGAGAAACAACCGCAAAACCCACTTCCACAACAATAATTCTCGCCAACACCTACCCAGCCTTCACCAAACACTACCATACCACCACCACAGTCTACACAACCTACTTCTACATCTCCAGTACCATCATTCTCAACCTTTTCCCCAAGCCTTGATAACATTCAACCAACTTCTACCCAAGCAACATCTCTCCAACACCCAACTACGACCCAGACTGTTAATTTACAGCAGTCGTCTCCTTACGTTAGGATCATTCCTGATGACACTCCATTACCGAGTCAAACTCAAGCACCTAATGCAACATCAATTCCGCCAGCCGCCCGACCAGTTATTTCACAGCAAAGTCAGCCAATGCCAAATCTTTATAGATCGACCATTTATGATCAAGGAGATAATTCAGGGGAATTCGACGATGGCTATGAGGAATATGATAACTACGTGGGTCAAAACGAGAGACAAGTGGTCAATACGGGTATCTACGAGAGGCAAACAGTTGGGGCAGGTGGATTCGAAAGAGTCAATCAAGGGAACGTAGGGTATCAACAATATGTGCAACCAACGCCAATACAACAACAGATACCACAACAATATCATCAACCTGACCCACTCAATCAGCAGCCTGCTCCGAGAAGGCCGGTGGTGGACATTCCATTACCACCGCCGGTACCTCAGATGCAAGGTCAGGCAAGACTGTTGCCACGAAACCTAAACCGACCGGTGATTTTACCGGAAGGAATTCCACGACGAAATAATCAAGGCCCAGTTCGAGGTATAGAGAGCCACTTCAGACCTGCTATAGTTAACAACCCATCACCGGTTGTGATCCCGCAATTACAAGGAGGGCGGTCATTCGAAGTACGAACACAATCAATATCCAGTCTGCCTAAGTTTCATGGTCACGCACATGAAGAACCATATCTACACATTGCTGCATATGATGCACGTTGCAACACAATCAGCAGCCAAGGGTTCTCAGTTGATGATGTGAAATTGGTACTTTTCCAATTCACACTTGAAGACAAAGCACAGCAATGGTTTCATTCGCTACCGTCAGCTTCGATCTTCACATGGGGCGAAATGCAGCAACAATTTTTAGACGAATTTTATACTCATTTGCGTACTAACAACGCCAGGAAGGATATTCGAGGGTTTCGACAACAGCCCGGTGAGTTATTTCACGAAGCGTTCAATCGTTTCAAAATGATGCTCAAGAACTGTCCACATCATGAGATATATTTGTGGGAGCTTATTAATACATTCCACGAAGGCCTAACAGATGAAGATGCCAGGGATGTAAATTCAATCTCTAATGGTACTTTTGGAATGAATTACGAAGAAGATGATTGGGAATATTTAGAAAGAACCGCAAGGGCGTCAAAACGCAAAGCTCAATCTTCTAGAAGTGCACGACATTCCACAGTGAAAGCTGCAGACCAGTTACTGGAGACTGGGGGAGCATACCCGTTGTGTGGTCATTGTGGGGATATAGGGCACATTGCTGATCAGTGCCCTAACATTATCGGTAATCTGGATGAGGTGAATATGATGCAGGGAAGTGGGAACAGGTATTCGGGTTTCCAAGGAAACAACCAATATTACCAGCCCCGGAACCAAAATAATTATCAAGGGGGTAATAATTTGGGTTTCCAACGAAATTACCAGCATAGTAATGGTCAGGTGAATAATGATATGATGGAGATGTTGAAAGCAATTCAACTTGATTTACAAAACCAAAGGCTTGAGCTGCAAAATCGTGCTCAAAAGGATGAGATGCGAGATAAAGCCGTTCAGTCATTAACCACACAAATGGCCCAACTTGCAACCGATGTGAAGGAGTTGAAACAGCAAAACGGGAAGCTTCCCAGTGACACTCAAACGAACCCTAAGCACGAGAAGAATATACCAGTCAGCGGGGTAAGTTTCGTTCCTAAAAACAATTTGAATGATAAATTTTTAACTTCTTCTGTTTCCCATGTGATTGCAGGTTTAAGTGGCGCAAATGAGGATGGAGATGGGTGTGACTCAGGAGAGCCGGTCGTCCCGATTCGAGTGGGAAAGTTCAAAATCCACAAGGCATTGTTGGATTATGGAGCTGGGATGAGTGTTCTTCCCGGTAGCCTTTATGACCAGTACGACTTTGGTCCGTTACACGCAATTGATCAAATGGCCATGTTTGCGGATGCGAGTTTAAAGCAACCTCGAGGGGTTGTAAAGGATGTGGTAATTCAGCTCGGCGAGTTCTACTACTCGGTCGATTTTATGGTGGTTGATTATGCACCAGCACCGACCTACGCACAACCGAAGGTAATTTTGGGTCGCCCGTTTCTGTATACAGCAAATGCACAAATCGACTGCAGGAATGGGATGGTAATTTTAAGTTACAAGAATCGTAAGCTGTATTTCAATGTATTTTTAAAATCTATTGCTTATGATGTTCTGAATGATGTGAGTCCTACAGGTGCTACTAATGAGATTGGTTCGAGTGGAGGTAATTTTTGCAGGTCTGAGTTAACGAATGATGGAAGGCAGGTGAACAAGACAGCTATGAGAGGAAGAGCAATTGCAGGAAAACCACTCGATGGTGGGAGTGAGTGGGGCAACAAAGCTGAGGTTGAACTCAACTGGCGTGGAGCTGCGAACCTTCCACAAGATTGGACGATGATGTATGGAGATAAATGGGGAGGCAAGCGTTCAGATGAACCTCCCTGAGTACATCAGGTACCGTCTGGCTGAAGACCTAAAACTTAGCGCTATCGGGAGGCAGCCCGAGGATGTAGAGCAGTGTACCTTGTTTTGTGTTGTTTTGTTTTGGTGTTGTGTTTGTGTTTTGACAGGTTCTTGATACAATCATCACTGATGCAACAATTCAAGTGTGGGGATGTTTTGCAGCATCCCCGGTGAGATGTCAAAGAATCTATGGAATGCGTCTATTCCGGTTAAAGCACAACAGCCGCATCACTAGAGACACATGATCAGGTGCATGTGTTTATCTATCTTACTTTGTCTTTGGTGTGTTTTGTTGTTTTTGGTGGTGTAAACCTTTGTTTTGTTTAGGGGATGTGTTTTGGTTGTTTTGTTATGAGTTAGCCGCTCATTAAGGGTTGTTGGTTTGTTTTCCCGGGTTTATATTTTAAAAGCACCATACATTGGGGACAATGTATCCCAAGTGTGGGGATGTGGGAGCCCGGGAAGGGATTTTTGGATAAAGCTTTGAAGAGATTGAAATGTGATTTAAATCGATGAAATTTGAAAAAATTGAAAATTTTAAAAATTTTTCATCACCATAAGCAAGCTAATTGGATACGAAAACCTAAAGTTTCAATCACTAATAGGCTTCTTACCGGTAGTAGGCTAGATTAGTCCCTTGTCATGGTTGTTCCTTTAAGTTTCAGGAGAGTAGGTTTGACAAGTGTTTTATAGGGAATGAGTTGAAAAGAGATGTCTATCTAGGGGTAACATGTTTTAATTGCATATGCTACATGTCGTCAACCTTTTTACCTTTTCTTGGTGAGATTTTGAGCATGTAGACGGATAGGATACATTATATAATGAATTCGTTTGTTGAGTGCAGGCTACGTGTTATTCTGTGTTAGAACTTGTGTGATTCGATGCATGCTGAGACTGTGGGTTTGACATGTGCACATAGATGATAAAGGCATTAGGATTTTCCTGTTACACCCGTTTGTGTTTCTTTTGTGTTATTCACCAAATCTCCCTTAGTAGCCTTGTTGAGCCTCATTACCTTTCGTTTGTTCGCCCATTGTCTATTATGAAAAAACCGACTGTGATGATATTGTTATGAAAGAAAAAAGAAGAAAATTGGAAAAAGAAAAAAATAGAAAAATATGTGAAAAAAAATAGAAAAGAACAAAAGGACAAAAAACAGAAGTGTATGAATATCGTCTATGTTCTTGGGTAGAAACCAACCCAATAGTATAAGTTGTGTTTGAATAAAGTATCATGGTTTGGTTATTGTTTGTGAGCCAATTAGAAAAGAAAAAGAACCTAAAAATAATTTCCTACCTTTACCCTAAGCCCAAAACCTGAAAATCCTTTTGATGTGTGCCATGTTAGATGATACAGTGGAGGTGTGATTGTCATACAAGCTTATGATTGCAGGATTTCATGTTTGCTTTTTGGAGTGTTTATATACTAGCACATTACACGCTAGTCCAGATATTAACCCGAGAGGAGAGTAAATTGTGAGGGGTGTGTAGCATGTGTCTAATTGTAAACATGTTAGTTTTAGATAGACAAGTCTTAAGTTTTTTTTTTTAAATTGCATCGTTTACTTGTCAGACTGTCAATCTCGATTGTGTCAGTCTATGGGATTGGTATGACTTGGGACTGAACAGGTTGAACCGGTTAGGGAGTTTAGAGGTGTTGTTGCTATGGTGATTAATTCTAATTGGTTTGCTTGGGGACAAGCAAAGGCAAGTGTGGGAATGTGATGGAGAGTGTGAAACCCGAGCTTTAGAGTGTTTAATTATCATGTTTTATGTCTATTTGATGTGTTTATTTGACTGGAATGAAGTAACTATGAGATTTTGGTGATTTGTAGGTAAAACACGTAAATCGATGCATTTATGATGGTTAAAGATGAAGTTGTGAGCTTTGGATGGGATATTGCAGCTCGAGGATGAATATTGAAGTTGTTCGGGTGATATGAAGGCTCATGAGTGAAAGGAGTATGAAAGAACAAAGTTCAGGGACCATTCGGTACTTAATTGGAAGTTGCTTTGTGCCTAAATGTGCAAGAAACAAGATTCTACAAAGTATAGGGGTCGTTTGGTAATTAATTGGAAGTTAATTATAGTTGAAATATTGAAGAAATAAGTGATATTGAAGTTTGAGGGGTCTCCGGGTCATTAAATGAAAGATATGTGACAGTTATATGTGAAGAGAAATGAAAGTATAAAGTAGAGGGGTCAATGTTGACATTTGCTTAAAGTCATATATGGGTGTCTATGGTGAGACATGGATTCACGTTATCACCCATGGTTACCATGGGTCATGGTTTAGGATGGTAGAGATATGTTTCTAGACCATCACCCACATTCTACACCTTCACCCAAGGTTTAGGTATGCAAGGATAAAAAAACAAACAGGGATCTTACACCTTGACCCATACTTCAGACCTTCACCCACACTGGAGGAATATTGCCAGCTCTGTGTGAACTGTGACCCACGGTTCTGAACTGTGGGTGAAGCTGGGGCAATAGGGGGCGCGAATTTTGTGATTTTGGTGGGCTTTTATAAGAAAAAAAAAAACCCTAGTTTCTCATTATCCATCATTCACAATCAATCCAAGGCATCAAGATACTCAAAGTTGAAGACTTTTTCACCTCAATTCCATCAAGATTCTCAATTCCATCACCGAATCAACCATGATTTCTTCATCAATTCAAGCTTTTGAAGATTCTTCGTGCGAGATGAGCGGCTAAACTTTTTGTGGATTCCTCCGGATGGAGGGTTTGTGTAATTAGGTACTTTTATGTGTTTTTAATCATTGTAACTTGGTGATCTAAGCATCCGATGCTTTTCATCATGGATTTAATTGACTGATTGTAACTGGTTGCATTTATTTAAACCTTGATTTCTAAGCATTCAGTTCCCGAGAGTTCTAGTAATTGGGATATATTTGACATGGGATTAGGGTTTGTAATTATAATTGATAATCATTCGATAACCTCCCGTTATGTATTGACCGGAGTACTTAGTCGTTGGTTATCACAATTGGTTAATTAGGTTAAACATTTATGTCTATGTGAATGTTTTGATTAAACACATAACTGAACTTGTTTGCAAACCTGAAATCTGGAGGAACCATCTTTTCTCCCATTGAATTAAATCACAATTTTTACTCATTAATTTAGTTTTTTTTTTTTTACATAATCAACAACCCGATTTCTCAATTCAGTAACAGTTAATCAATACTTAGCATAAAAACGCTTTCCACAGTCCTCCCTTGGTTCGATACCCTGCTTATTCTATACTAATAGTTTAAATAGGTTTTTGCATGTCCGTTACGACAGACATCATTTCTCTTCTAAGTCTAGTCTCAATCACCATCTCCCATAATTTCATAGTATGAACTAACAGCTTAATCCCTCTATAATTACCACAACATTGGGCGTTTCCTTTGTTCTTATATAAAGGCACTACAAATACTACTCCTCTACTGGTCTGGCATTCTTGATTTCTTCCATATTTGAAAATAAAATTAAACAAGTTAAATAGTTAGCCAATCAACTTCTTCCTGTTCCAAACACTTCCAAACCTCAATTGGTATGTTGTTCGGAACAACTGCCTTAGCCTTTCTCATCTTCCTAAGTGTTGTCATTACCTCTACCTGCGTGAACAAGGTATAAAAAAACTTTTTAGTAGATATTTTTCCAAAAACACCAATGTATGAATAAGTTTTGATCAAGAATGTCTTAAATAAAAAAAAAAAATCTCTAGTCTATATTTAGTTGATCTTTATGCTTTCTAATTATGAAAGTTAATCATCATATTTTATCAAATTTAACTTTGATTAGATAATAATGACTCATAATTTGACTAATCAAGGGAGGATCCAAGTGTGTTTTGAGGGTTCTCAGAACCCTTTTGGTTTGGAAAAAATAGAAAAAATTAGTTGAAACCTTATATGATTTGAAAAAAAATAGTCAGAATCTACCAACGCAATGAAAAAAATATTAGATCCGCCACTGTCACTGTGACTGTGACTGTGACTGACGACCTTAATAAACAAAGTTGATAAACTCAAATATTATATTATATTATATTAGACACACAACACACATTGAAAAACAAGAGTAAATTAATTTTTAAGTCCTTGTATTTTAGTGGTTTTAGTCATTTGAGTTCAAAATCAAAATGTTTGACATCCAAGTCTCTAGATGCATTTTTTTAACATTTTGAGTCCAATTTTCTTTTTTAACAAAAAATGAACTCAAAACGTTACAAAATGAGTGGCTAAGGACTTCAGGTGTTAAACTTTTTGATTTTGGACTCAAGTTGTTTTTTTTTGTTTTTTGTTTTTTTTGAAAAGTAGACCGAAGTGGTTAAAACTAGTAAAACACACGTAAGCTTAAAAAGTAATTTACTCGAAAAAACAAAAACCGAGGGAGGAAAAAGGTGAAAAATGGGTAAAAGATGGCAAACGTCACACGCACTTGTTTAATTATTGTCATCTCCCTCAGTCTCTCATCACCAGCTTCAAACTTTCACAACCACTCTCTCTCTCTCTATAGCTCACTGTTCATTTTGCAGAATCTAATAATAACAAAATATGGACTACGAAAGGATTCACAACCCCCTTCAGGTATTCAATTCCTCTTCTTCTTCTCCCATTATCAATTATCATTACCATTCTGTCATTGTATGAGTAATGGAATCCCTGTTCATATTTCTATACACACGCATCATCACTACAGTAGCTACATTCATTCACCTTCCTTCTTTTCGTTATAATTTGAAATACTCCTTTTTTTTCTGTTATTTTTATCCAAACTATTCAAGATATTGATCCTTTTTTTTTCATTATCTGGGTCCGTTTTATATCTGGCTTATTGTATTATTTTAAATTTAATGTAATTTATGAAGCTTGCCATGTGTCCATTTTGTTAATATGTGTATATACATGTTTTTTTTTAATGTAGGCTGGTATAATATCTCCTAGTAAATTGAGGATGAAACTAATGGGCCAGAGAAAAAAAGATGGAGGAGGTTCAAGAAGCAGTTCTGCAAGAACATCTCCTTCTAAACTTGAAGATGCAGACTTTGTGAACAACAGTTTATTAGCTTCAAATTCTGATGAAGAAGGTATATGTTTTTTTAAGTATTTGTTTCTTTTTTTTTCTAGTAACATTTTACTTATTGAATGTTGTTTGAAAGTTGAAACCTTGTAAGTTAATTATCTGGATATAGGAAGTGTTTAGATATAAAATTAAATCACAACAATCACCTAATTATTTATGAGTTTCTTTGGATCATCATGTGTAAGAAAATTGAGGATATTATTATTATTAGCTTTAAGCAAGTAATTATCTTTTTATTTAATGGCAATATCATTCTGAAAAGTGCATTTAAACACCCCAAAACATCTTTTGGTAAAGTATGTTTTTAACCATAGATGTCCTTTTTTAGCAAGCCAAAGATGTGCTTTTATGAGTGTAAATCAATAATACTTTTTATGGGCCCAATTCTAGTTCTAGATTTAAATTGAGTTAAATGTCATTTTAGTCCGTGGCTTAGGTCATTTTGGCAGTTTAGTCCAAAATTTTCATTTTTCGTCTATGGGTCCAAAAAGGTTTCATCGTTTCCATTTTAGTCAATTAGGTTAACTTCATCCATTATTTCTGTTAACGAGAAGGACAATTCGGTCATTTTATATGGCCGAATTGCCCTTCTGGTTAACAAAATTATATATAAAATGACCGAATTGCCCTTCTGGTTAACAAAATTATATATAAAATAACCGAATTGCCATTCTCGTTAACATAAAAAATGGATGAAGTTAACCTAGTGGACTAAAATGGCAACGGTAAAACTTTTGAACCCACAGACAAAAAATGAAACCTTTTGACTAAACTGACAAAATGGACCAAACCACAGGGACTAAAATGGCATTTAACTCATTTAAATTTAAAAAACAATAATGACATTGACATTGACATATACATATACTAGAGTAAGTTTCTGTATTATAATTGTGGATTTGTGGGACTAAACCTGCAGTTTCTAGCATGGGGATTTCATCATTGACATTCGATAAGGGGCAAGTTGATCAGGGTATTGGGCTACATAAAGATCATACGAAAGAGGTTCGTGTGAAGCCCGACCAGTTTCAAAAGACAGATTGCGGTAATTCGAGTTCGGTTCATCCTATAAGGTCATTGGAAGATGATAATCTTGATTATGATAGTAATGCAAGCTCATCTAGCTTTGAGTTTCATAAACACGAAAGATCGAGTCACAATGCTATTTCAAGATCCCTGTTGAGACCTATGTCTTCTAAATGGAATGATGCTGAAAAGTGGATCATCAATAAGCAAAATATGCAGAATCATAATTCGAAAAACACTATGCAAAATCGAGTGAATTTTGGAGGCGTTAGAGGTTATTCTGAGTCTAATATTAGTTCTGTTAAACGGGTTGACTTTAGTAGTCAACCCGCATTGCAATTGGGGCCCGATAGATTTTCATTTACACCCTCTGGCCCACAACACCACCCCGTTTCGAGTCAAACAAATGACGCGAGCGGGTCAATCGATCAATGTCCTGAAAGTAAAGATTTAAAAGAAATCGACACCCAGAGTTCAAATAATGATGTAAGATCTGTGTCGATGAGAGACATGGGAACGGAAATGACTCCGACTCCGAGTCAAGAACCGTCAATGACTTCCACACCCGTGGGGGCCACAACCCCGCTTCGTAGTCCAAGTTCTTCAATCCCATCTTCACCTAGAAGAGGCAGACCCACATCCACACCTATACAACACACAGTTAACAACGACTCGCAGATCCCAAAAGTGTTGACCGAGCAAGAAGTCAAACTTAGAACCCGCAAGGAGATCTTGCAGCTAGGGATGCAGCTCGGGAAGACGAACATAACTGCATGGGCTAGCAAAGAAGATATGGAAAAGAAAGCATCGGATGTTGAAGATGACGAGCGGGCTGAGGAAGCGTTGAGGATTGAATATGAAAAACGGGCTGCTGCTTGGGAAGATGCTGAAAAATCTAAACATAACGCAAAGTAATACTTTTAAGTTTTAACTCCATTTTATTAAGTTTCTTTAAGTCCGTCCCGTTGTTTATGTTTAGCTAAACTTTTTTTGTCTAGATTCATGCGCGAAGAGATCAAAATTCAAGCTTGGGAGAGTCAGCAGAAGGCGAAACTTGAAGCCGAAATGAGAAGAATAGAGGTAACTTAATGTGTGATATTTCTTGTTCAAACCGTAAAATGGGCAGGTTGCGTAATGGGTCAAAACGGGTAACCCTTGGTACGCATTAAAAACATATATATATATATATAGTAGTTAATTAATGGTTATATATGTTCAGGCTGAAGTTGAACAAAAAAGAGCCCATGCACAAGCAAAGATGTTGAAAAAGATTGCAATGGCAAAACAGAAGTCGGAGGCGAAAAGGGCTGCAGCAGAAGCCTTAAAGAGCAGGCAGGCGGCTCGGGCAGCAGCGCAAGCCGAATACATTAGGCAAACGGGTCGAATTCCACCATCGTCCCCCAACAGCTGTTGTGGGTGGTCATAAGAATAATAATAATAATAATAATCTGTAATTAGTCCAGTTTGGTTTGGTGGTGTAATATTTGCATAATTTCTTGTTTAGATTTGATGATCCAGCAATCACACATAATATGAGTTGTTGGTAGTTGATGGCAGGTGGTACCACAGTAAATTTTATTATTATTATTTATTATTTTTGTTTATTTTTTTTTATAAAGAATTATTATTGTGTAGGGTTGGTGAGTTAGAATGGTCCAGTGTGAGGGTGGTGGTCAAAGTCAAGAAATGGGAAGCATGTGGGTTGTACTTTCAATGAAATTCCTTTTTTGACCGCCTACGTTGCTCTTTGACTACTACCTCACGTTTTTGGAATAAAATCTCGGAAATCATGATACTTGTTTTTTCTTTTACTTTTTTTTTTTTTTAATATTTGTATTATTGTTTTTTGAAAGTAGTGTATTTGGGTGTTTAGACGTCTTGGTCGACAATATTTTTAAATAATATCAAGTAATCTGTCCTTTTTAGTTAGGTATTTGAAAACTACATGTCGGTTATTATTATTTTTTTAATTCAAAGACATGTAATTATTAAGATGCTGTTTGTTTTTTCTGAAAAGCTCTGTTCAAGTTCTTCTGTCTGCGCCGTGCAGACCATACGCAGACATTGTCACGCGCAAACTGTTTGTTTTTTCGAATAAGTTTCATTAAAAAACGCCTGCGCGAGCTCTTCTTGGTGCAAACTTGACCCGGCCACTTCTAAGATCTTCTAAAGTCTGCAAAGAGTTAAACATCACCACTCACCACCGCCCATCACCACCACCATCACAGCTCACCACCGTCCACCACTCACTACCGTCCATCACCACCACCACCACCACCGTCCATCACCACCACCACCGTCCACCACCCACCACCACTGTCTACCACCATCACCGTCCAGCACCACCACCACCCTCCGTACACCACCACCAGTTTATTTTAGTAGTCTGCATACGTTAAAAACAAACAACCTTCTTCTTGCAAACTGCAAACATCTTACCTCTTAAAAAACAAACACCACCTAATTGTGTTCTAATTTAAACCTATTTATTAACATTTATATTTTGTAAATGTACCAAAAGATTTATAAACCAAAATGAAATTTTACAAACTAAACAAGATAAATACCAACTATAGTTTGAAACGCCACATACGTTAAAGATGACATGGACTCATGAAGGCCGTTAAATACCACTCCGCCCCAGGGCGTTATAATGGCCTTGCATTATAACGTAAAAAGGAGTAGAGTTAGCCGTCGCTGATGGCGACAACTCTTTAAATTAAATGAATCGTGTTAATTTAAAAAAAATGGGTAAAGTCCGTAAAGCAGGGTTAAACTATTTCATTGGGGGTGAGGTGGAGTAAAAGGGGTTAAAGCGGGTAATGCGACGCCTAAATGGAATTAAGGGGCTTAAGGTATATCCATGGCCAAGGCGGCACAAAATACTTGACCTATTTGCAAAAACCGTTACAATTTCATTATATCACCTCTAGCATGTTATCAAGTTATTAAGCACTTCTACGTAAAGCGAAAATCAAAAACATCCAATTAAGTACACCAAATAATTCCTAGAGAAATATATAATACATAGCATCAAGTCTCATGTATACTCCGAAGACATAAGTAACGTGGTCATATTAATTACATATTCGGGTTCATATAAAGTACCTAAAGCTCTTAATAAACCAAATCACCTGAAGTGCCGCTAAGTAACATTACATATAACCGTAAATCCTAGCATGAAGTAGGTTCAATACTCGAGCGAACCCACTGTTGTGACCCCACTGCTCAAGTTCGTAGACTCTTGCTGGCTCGGAGTATAGCTGCTGTCTGAGGGTTTCTGTATCTGAACCGGGTCAAGAACCTTGACCCCTTGTTTCCCCATTTGCTGCACCTCTTGTGGCGACACTATTTTAATGCACCATACCCTGCTCACAAACTCCCTGTTCATAGAGAAAAAACACACGACATGATAACGAGACGTAGGTGTTTGTAAAATGTTATAAGCCAACCCAAACCAAATTGATACTTTTTAGAGTAAAAGGCCATTTTTTGTCCCAGAGGTTTGGCTAGTTTTGCGACTTTCGTCCAAAGGTTTGCTTCTCCGCATCTGGATCCAAAAGGTTTGAAATTTTGCCATTTTCATCCGCCTTGTTAACTTCATCCATTTTTTCTCCATCTAGTTAGGGGTATTTCCGTCTTTTTTGTAACCAAGGACAATTCGGTCCTTTTCACATAATGTACACGTATTCAAAAGACCGAATTGCCCTTTAAGTTAACAAAAAAGACAAAAATACCCCTGACTTGATGGAGAATAATGGATGGAGTTAGCGAGCTGGGTGAAAATGGCAAGATTTCAAACCTTTTGGATCCAGATGCGAAAAAACAAACCTTTGGACGAAAGTCGCAAAAGTGACCAAACCTCATGGACGAAAATGGCATTTTACTATTTTTTAAGTGGCCCGTTTTGACCTGAACAAGCTTGGACCCATTACCCGACCCACCCGTTTTGCCAGGGGTTATAAATTAGTAAAAGAGGGAAACTTACGGCCAAGGGTCGTCACCAAGGAGACGAAGAACGTTCTCCCGGTCTACATATATAAGCTGCCAGCCTGATCTCAACGGGTCCTCCAGTTGGCCTTCAAGACCAAACATTTGACCAACTTCACTTCTCAGCTCATGATAGCTGCTGAGTTTACCTATATCGAGTGACAACCCAGAACATCCTGACTTGTAAACCTGTTAAAACAATACCAAAAACCCACATCAATTAACCATAAACCGATAAAAGAGTCATAAACACCGTTACAACAAAACATGTACAAGTAACATAAAAAATTCACCTTAACAAGCGCGCGGGTCGGTGGGTTTGTTTGACCTGCACTTTCAGGAGACTGCAGGAAACCTGACTCAGTAAGACAACTTGAAGATGTAATTGTCGGATTGACTGAGAACCCGTTTCCTGTATTACCGTTATAATTGGAAGAAGTCATCGGCATAGTCAATGAACCACCGTCACCACCTTGCATAAAAAGATTCGAGTTATCTATGTTAACTCCAAATAAAAGATTACTTTGAGGATCATTGTTCGGCCCTGGGAAAGGTGGTAACGAAACCGTGTTTTGTGAAAGATTAGTGTTCTGAGAAAGGTTTGTGTGCGGCGTAGGGACCAGTTGTTCGACTTGGTGAAGAAGAGATTGTGACGAACCACTCAGGAGAAGCGGGTCAACCGCAACCCGTTTTGCAGGCCAGCCAGTGGAAGTTAACATAGAGGTGGACCGAGGCATGTTAAGAAGATGTGAAGTTTCCTCATGAGAAAACGAGCCTAAAAGACTCGTGTGATTTCCGTTCGAATCGGAAAAGTTCTGATTTTGGATTGACGAGATCATTGGGGGTAAAGTTTGTTGTTGGTTATCGAACGGGTTCTCATGCTTCAGCTGATGTGAAAGAAGATGAGACTCTTGAAGTAAAGTGGGTACGTTTTCAGGAACGAAAGTAGGTTGAGACTGAGATTGGTGCACCATCTGAGCCGGGACCAGCCCAATCGGCCCCGAAACGGTTGGAACCGTTTGGCGTTGTTGAAATTGTAGAAGTGACGGGTTTGACTGTTTCAAAGAATCCATAGTCCTCATCTCTTGCAATGCGGCTGCAGCCATAGCTTGGTATATATCGGTTTGCACACCGAGCATGCCCGCATCGATCCGCGGTTGCAACCATGGTGAACCACCAAGTCCCTGAAAGTTTAGCGATTGGATCCCACGGTCACACGGGTCCCCTCGGAGCCACATCATTGGCAAGTTCATTCCCAAATCCTCTTCTTTAATCCCTAAATCCAACAAACAAACAAATATTGAGTTTTAAAAAATAACGAGAAAAGCCCGTTTTTAGTTTAGTAATTTACCGTTAAAAGACGGAAGCCCGGATGGCCATGGCCGCTTGAGTCTGAGGGGAAATTGCGAAGGGTACATAGGGAATGTGGTTAGTGGTTCAATCTCCCATAGTGAAACCCTTGGTTGTCTCTCTCCAGCTATTGACTCATCCCACCCAACCTTAACGGACCGCCAGTGTGAGTTGGGCCAGCGGGCTGGGTCCAGGTCGCTAATGCCAGTGATAGTGCCCATATAGCTGGAACACATCCAATTTTAGTAAAACACATAACCTTTTTAAATTAAAATAATAGGGCAAAAAGTACAGGGAATAAGCTTTCTATAAACATACCGACGGACACTTGATTCTTCAGTTTCGAACAACATTCGAAAACGCATGCCAACAGAAACACGTGTATGATACACGGCTTTAATATACTTAGCAAGAGGTATGACAAATTCCGATGGACTTGCCCTGTAGAGAATCGTGATTTTAGTAAACTCAAGGTTTCATAAGATGTGATTTTATATATGAAGTAGTATTTTGACCCGCTGCGCGTTGCGGCGGGGTCGAAACTTAAAGTAACTCGAACTTATACTGTCAAATATTTGACCCCGGCTCATTTTCGAACAAAATTTACGTCAAAACGTAGACCAACTGAAAACGCACATGAAAATAAGCATGAAAACGTATTATATTTGACCTGACTCATTACCGAGAAAATTTACGTCGAAACATTAACCAACCTTGATTTATAACGAAACATACTTAAAAATAAGCACGTAAGAAAATAGTTTTTTTTTTTTTACGTTAGTGAATGGTACCAAGCGTTGGGGCGGAGCCGAAACGTAAAGTAACTCAAATTTATACCACTTAGTGAAAACGTATTATATTTGACCCGACTCGTTTCCAAACAAAACGTAGGCCAACCAAAAAAGTACATAGAAATAAGCATGTAAAACTCGAAAGGGTCAAAATGACATTTTACAAAGTTTTTTGTAAGCTGAGGGGGTGTAAGTGACAATGTTAAAAGTTGAAGGATTGAATACAAGAAGAAAAAAAAAAGCCATGAGTTCATGAGTTAAATGGCATTCTTGTAAATAGGATAAAGGAAAAAAATAGAATAATAGAGGTTGTGTCTTAGAAACTATTCCTAAGACACCCTCTTTTTTATATAATATATAATATATAATATATAATTAATAAATAAGTAAAAATGTACCTTGGATTATAAAAAATGGTGAAACGGCTATTAGTGGCTGCAGCATGTGCTGCTGCAGCAAGAAGCCCGAGGTGCATGCTGTCGCTAGATAAAACGGAAGATGGCATAACAGTTTGAGGTCGATTTGCACGTCGGATTCCTAACAGCAACTGATTTTTCTCATTCCTGTGCAAAAATAATACTCACTTATTATAACCAATCAAGCGGACGATCTTCATTTTCATTCATGTGCATTACATGATATCATGATGTATACAAATCGCTTACCATATGAATAAGACTGAATCACCTGCAACTAGTCTTTTTGCGCTTACAAAAACACTCCAACCAGTTGTGAGAAGATGTCTTTTTGGCTGTCCTGAAATAGTGTACAGAATAGATAAAGATGTGGGCTTTTCAAACATTAACGGCAAAAGTTAGACATTTTAATTTAAACAATTTACTTCCCGGTGAGGTGTCGATTTTTTACTCTTACTAAAATAATACCCATAAAAGAGGATTTAATGTATTTATGATGCGAATCAAGTTGCAAGCATACCGCGAAATATGTGTCTAAACTTCCATTCATTATCATGTAAGTCTCGCGCGATCAGTTCTTGAGCCGGAGGTTGCTGTGAGAAGTCCTGCAAAATCCAAACAAAATTAGTGACATTGCACGGACTTTATTGTGTATAGAAATATTTTTGGGATGCATTCTAGCTTACAAGTGGAGGAAACACTTTCTCAGCTGCGCGACGAGGAACCGAAAATCCACCGTGAGTGCTAGTGTCACTTGCAGTCAACGTTTTACAAAAATAGTTCGTGGGTTGTTTGTTCGGAGCACCCAAATCCGCTGGAAGAAATGCTTCTTTTTGCTCTTCCTATATAAATCATAAAAAAAGAAATAAATTGAAAGATTACATCATGTGAAATACGTAAATAAACCTTCGTACATTCTTAAAATGATAAAAGGGGAAGAACATACAGAACTCAGTGGTTGCAATGTCATCTGAGCATAAACCTCATCGGTTTCCGCATCTGCCTGATGACAATTTTGAGTCACACAATGAATATAGAAAAGAGACAACAAAAAAATGGAAATAAAAAAGAAATAAAAAGGTTATAAAAGATTGTTTATGGATGCTTACATGCATGGTGACATTGTGAAGTTGACAGATGAGTTGAGGGGGTAAGCTCGGGTAATTGGGAGTATGAGCATCGACTTCTTTGTTTGTCGATGCAGCAACCTACATGAGATACAGTTAGAAATAACCAAAGTAATTTAAAATATACTAATTTGAGTAAAGTTACATAAACGATTTGCAAAACGGACTCCATTGTTGCACTCAGATTACATCTAGTGGTTGCAATATGGGCTGGTTCGGGTCAAAACGGGTAGCTTTATTATGGGCCAATGCAGGCCCGAACCGGATTGGGTTGACTCGAAGTAAAAAAATATATATATAAATTAGAGTGTCAATAATTTGTTTTCAATTAGTCTGGTTTTATGCATTGACAATACATTTGATTATTTGAGATAAAACACAACTAGAATCAACCTATTCATAAGAAAACAAATTGAAATAAAAACGAAACGGTTCTGCTAATATTAACCTGCTCACTGTGACCCTGTGGGAAGTAAACCACACGACTTCCAACCGTCGGAAGAGAAACAAGAGGGCCCGCGCAAGCATGCCAAAGTTCAGAATTCAAACATCTCTTTTCCCCTGCAAACAAACTCATATTAAAAAAAATAAAAAAAACAGTTATTTAACGCAAGTACGCAACTAACAATCATTAACTTATAATGATGATATTCAACATATTTGGTGTATTGCCCTAAGCCCAAAGTAGCAAGTTGGCTAATAACCTCCAAATAAACTTATATACTCAAAAACCAATATGATCAGTTTTACAATATGATCAAATACCAACTACACAAATAGATAAACTAACACTATTAACCAATAAATGCTGATTGCATACATGATCAAAGTGAAAAGAACAAACCTTCGGGCAACTGCTGACCGAAACCGACTGCAGAAAGCTTCATTTCCACAGCTTCAAACAACAAAACTTGTAAAAACAATCAAGAATCTCAACAACTAACCACCCAAATCCTTAAACTATGCACCACTGCACCACCCTATGAAAAGGGACCACTGTTCCTTTCAAGATTAATGATTCTTGCTTCTTTTTCAACAAAAGACACCCCACTATTCCACTAGATTTTCAACCGAAACCAGTGGTACTACAAAACAAAAATGATTTCCACTTCATTCGATCTTGATATTCCTAACCCCAAACCCCCAAAAATTAACTACAAACAGCTTCATCTAACAACAGTCTTGTTCTCTTCTTTTTTTCCTACCAAACCCACCACCAAATTTATACAAGAATCACACCAAGAACCTCATTTAGCTACAAGAACCACTTCAGATCTTAAGTTCTTAACCCCAGAAAAACAAAACCCTAATCTTGAAACTTACACAAACAGAAACCCTTTACAAAACCCAGATCTCTTTCACCAAGATTCACAAAAAGCAAGCAACTTTAAGCCTAAAACACTTAAATAACAATGGGCTTCTTCAATGAAACACCAAGATTTGCAGATAGAAGCATCTTGATATCATATCTGTTTGTGGGTTTTTGTGGTAAAGATTAAATGAGATCAAAGGTTGAACCTTTAGGGTTGTTCAACAGTTTTCTAGTAATGGAAATGGCTTTCAGCTCCTTTGCTGCTGCTTTACTGGCTTCTTGCTACTGTTACAACTTACAAGTACTCTCTAGCTCCTTATATTATTATTTTCTTTTTTTTAATTTCTTTTTTATCTGCAATCATCAAATATGGCCATTGAACTTTTTCACTAAAATAAAATGCAAAACTAAAAATAAAATATTTGTTCCAAGATCAATGCATTATTTAAAATTTAAAGTTTGTAAATCAAGTATGTAATGTAAAATAACTAGTTTTATGTCCCGGGACCTTAGGTCGAATATTTCTAAACCAATTAAAAAAACATTATCATAGTAAAAGCTAAAAGGATAGCAAGACTTTAATTTTGAGCTGTGACAAAACTGAATTTATCAGGACGAATGAGCGAGAGCTAGATAGTTTTCTGTCACAAATAAAAATTACATCATGTCAACAATTAAAAGAAACACTTCCATAGTTTTGAAAAAAAAACTAAAATGATGGCAATAATATAATTTTGAAGAGTAGCAAAAACTAAAACGATTGCAATATTGTAATTTTTAGCTGGGGACAAAATCATAATTTTTAACTGAGGTATATTCGTAATTTTAAGGTAACGATAAAATCGCATTTTATTCGGACCAATAGGGGAGTGTTAGACAGCTGCCGGACATTATTCCCCTTCATGTTATTTGTAGATATAGAAAATATTAAAGTTTTAAAATATTTTTGGTTGTTGTGTTACGGAGTCGGATTTTGTCATACCCAGAATCTAGAGTAAGATTGGACTCTGGTCCTAATGTGGTACCACTAGCTTCATTAATCACAAGTCGCCAAAAACATTGAAAGTTTTTTTTTTTTTTTTATATAAATTTAAAGTGTTTTTATTATATTGTAGTAATTAAAAGTGTTTTTATTATATTATATTATAGTACATATTTAACGCCATTTAGTTTAGTTGTTGAATGAAATCGTTTTCGGATTACGGAAATAAAGATTTTTGACCAACTTTAATTGATACTTTGTTTGGAAAATAATAATACTTAAGTTGATATGGATATTAGGCAAAATACTTTTCAATATAAATATGGTAATAATGAGAATCTAGTGTGGGATCAAATAGAAAGTTTATTTTGGCTAGAAAGGATAGGAAGCAATAGAATTATGACATGTGACAAAATTTAAAATAAAGAGAAATGGTATTTTAGTCGATCCAATCATTTCTTTTTCCTTCTTCTCCCTCAATACGTATTATTGGCACACCTTGGCTTATTAAATCGACACCCTCAATACGCATCGTATAGGTCTATACGATGCGTATTGAGTTGGTTAATTAATTTTGTGTCAGTCAAAGCTGACACTGTCTCACGGGGGGGCAAAGTAATACGCATCGTATAGGCCTATACGATGCATATTACTTTTTTAAAAAGGACGACCAGCTTTCTGTCACTGTAGAGTGACGTAAAGTGATTGACGTATGCCCTATAAGCATCGTATAGGGCTATACGACTCGTATTCTTTTCTGAATTTGAATTCTTCTTCCCCTATTTAAACGACGAAGAAGACGCTAACATGCGCTAAAATACGTCAAAATATGCCAAAATATGCTAAAATACCATAAGATACATGAAAATATGCTAAAATACGCTAACATGCGCTAAAATACGCTAAAATGTTCGAAAATACGGTAAAATACGTCAAAATACGCCGAAATACGTTAAAATACCTTAAAATACCATAAGATACATGAAAATATGCTAAAATACGCTAACATGCGCTAAAATACGCTAAAATGTTCGAAAATACGGTAAAATACGTCAAAATACAATTAAATACGCCGAAATGCGCTAAAATACCTTAAAATATCATAAGATACATGAAAATATGCTAAAATACGCTAACATGCGCTAAAATACGCTAAAATGTTTGAAAATACGGTAAAATACGTCAAAATACAATTAAATACGCTAAAATACGCCGAAATGCGCTAAAATACCTTAAAATACCATAAGATACATGAAAATATGCTAAAGTACACTAAAATATGCTAACATGCGCTAAAATACGCTAGATTGTTCGAAAATATGGTAAAATACGTCAAAATACAATTAAATACGCCGAAATACGCTAAAATGCGCTAAAATACCTTAAAATACCATAAGATACATGAAAAATATGCTAAAATACACTAACATGCGCTAAAATACGATAAAATGTTCGAAAATACGGTAAAATACGTCAAAATACAATTAAATACGCTAAAATACGCCGAAATACGCTAAAATGCGCTAAAATACCTTAAAATACCATAAGATACATGAAAATATGTTAAAATACCTTAAAATACGATATAATGCTCTAAAGTACGCAAAAATACGCGACTAATGATATTTTCCACGAACGTATACATATAACACGACACTATGGAGTACAAGTGGACTTCAAACAAAACTGTACGTAATCGTAAAATATGATATTCGCACGCAACCGAACGTCACCGAAACGACGTATGTTGAAGTCATACGTCATAAAACGACAAAATATGCGAAATTTCGTCAAAAAACGACTCGTATACTCCTCGAACCGAGGAAAACACGAAAAACCAAATTTTCAAACTATGGCATATACGATCGTATAGGCCAAAGTTGTATCGTATTGCCCTTTCAAACGCATCGTATAGATCTATACGATGCGTATTATCCCCTGGATTTATTTGAAAAACAGGGGTATATTGGTAATTTACTAACCATCGTATAGATATATACGATGCGTATAGGATGAGAAAACGATATAACCCCATAAAACACAGGGGGTTTATACGATCCAAAAACAAACAAAACTCAAAATACACCCAAATACACACACATACGGTGGTATACATACGGTCGACATACGCTCGAGATTTCAAGATCGAAGACTAGTACGGTATTCATCTCCACACCCTCATCATTTTAACGTTTTAGATTTTGCATTTTAGTCGTAGGTTTATTGTGATTTTTGGGTTGAAAACTGGGGTTTTTTGGGGTTTTTTGAAGAACTTTTGAATCGATATGATACGTATCGGCCTATACGCATCGTATCGTTTCAAAATTTCAAATTTTTGTCAAGAACAGATGGGTCGATAAGATGCGTATCGGTTCATAATTTCATTGTTTGTTCAAGAACATTTGAACGGATACGATACGTATCAGTCTATACGCATCGTATAGGTTCATAAATTCAGTGTTTTTTCAAGAACATTTGAACTGTCCGTATCGCGCGTCGAAACCTAATACGTCGTAGATTGATAATAATCATAATATACCGTCCGGGTCGTCCGTAACGCGATTAGGTCCATTTCGAGCGTCGAAACCTAAGACGTCGTAAATATATAGTTTTTTTTTATTTTTTAGTCGAAACGTCCGTATCGCGCGTAGGTCCGTAACGAGCCTCGAAACCTAATACGTCGTAGATAGATAATAGTTATAATATACCGTTCGGGTCGTCCGTAACGTGATTAGGTCCATTTCGAGCGTCGAAACCTAAGACGTCGTAAATATGTAGTTTTTTTATTTTTTAGTCGAAACGTCCGTATCGCGCGTAGGTCCGTAACGAGCCTCGAAACCTAATACGTCGTAGATAGATAATAGTTATAATATACCGTCCGGGTCGTCCGTAACGCGATTAGGTCTATTTCGAGCGTCGATAATATACCGTTCGGGTCGTCCGTAACGCGATTAGGTCTATTTCGAGCGTCGAAACCTAAGACGTCGTAAATATATAGTTTTTTTTTATTTTTTAGTCGAAACGTCCGTATCGCGCGTAGGTCCGTAACGAGCGCCGAAACCTAATACGTCGTAGATAGATAATAGTTATAATATACCGTTCGGGTCGTCCGTAACGCGATTAGATCCATTTCGAGCGTCGAAACCTAAGACGTCGTAAATATATAGTTTTTTTTTTATTTTTTAGTCGAAACGTCCGTATTGCGCGTAGGTCCGTAACGAGCGCCGAAACCTAATACGTCGTAGATAGATAATAATTATAATGTACCGTTCGGGTCGTCCGTAACGCGATTAGGTCCATTTCGAGCGTCGAAACCTAAGACGTCGTAAATATATAGTTTTTTTTAGTCGAAACGTCCGTATCGCGCGTAGGTCCGTAACGAGTGCCGAAACCTAATACGTCGTAGATAGATAATAATTATAATATACCGTTCGGGTCGTCCGTAACGCGATTAGGTCCATTTCGAGCGTCAAAACCTAAGACGTCGTAAATATTTTGAAAAAATTGTTTAATCATGCAGATATGGAAGTCGCTATGGGTAGAGGGAGAGGCCGGGGAAGTGGCGGTGGAGGTGACGGTCGAGGTGGCGGTCAAGGTGGCGGTGGCGGTCGAGGTGGCGGTGGCAGTCGAGGTGGACGTGGCCGCGCACATGGAGCGGCGGGGGCGTTGATCGCGGTGGCGGTGCCTGGTGGGCGTGGCCATGGGCGCGGGCGTGGCGCTGGCCATGGGCGCGGGCGTGGCACTGGACGTGGGCGCGGGCGTGGCACTGACCCTGGAGAGGATCCCCTGTTGGAGAATGATTATCTGAGGTTCGAGGAGGGGAGCAAGGCTTATCACAGATGTGAAAAGTTTCGTCGTATGCAGATCGGCGGCCATTGTGCCCTCGATTGGGGTGCTCTAGAAGAGGTCACGGAGGCGGCGAGAGCCCGAGGGTTCATCGGAGACGATACTCCATGGTCGAGGTATACTATTTGTTACTGTTTTTTCTTTGTTTTGTATACGACATGCATACTAACCACACTGTGTGATAGGTTGTTCGATATGGCATACACGCCGTCTTACAGGGTCATGGCGTGCGAGTTTTTGTCGAGTTTCGACTACGCTCCCAGGCCTGCAGACCGTCCGGAGGAGGATGACGACGAGGACGACCCGTGGATAGAGGTTAGCTTTCGTCTAGCGGGGTAGTGGCATTTGATGTCACTCAGACGGTTTGTCGAGCACTCCGGCCTTTACAGGGTGGAGGAGTTAGACACCCCCATCTACACAGTCGGCATATGGATGGCCCACCGTACGACTCTGATGCGGTTCTGGCAAGTGATCAGCGAGCATCGCTTCGGCAAGTCGTCGAAGCAGAGGGTTTCCTATATCACTGATCCCCTCTACCGCTACCTGCACAAGCTTATTGCCACATCTATAGCACCACGCGAGCAGAGTCGCGAGTGGTGCACTCAGGGGGATCTCTTTTACCTGTACTGCCTTATATGGGGGGAGAGGTGCGCCCTCCATCGCTGCCTAGCCCAGTGGTTCGCGACGGCGTTACACAGGCAGGACAGGTCTGTGTTGTACTGGGGGGGGGGGGGTACATCACACGTATCGCCGTCTCTTTGGGCCTTGTTCCCAAGCAGGACCAATTATTCTCGGATGGGGGCGTGGTGGAGCCGAGCTTGTTGACCCGTGCTACCCTGATCGGCATGCACATGACGCGTGACTTCCCGGGGCTCGGTCTGTGACTTATAGGAGGGAACGGGCAGGTCTTCGAGCCCGTCGCTCTCCCAAACGAGCTACCGGAGTTGCTTCCGGAGCCGGCACAGGGTGAGGGTCAGCCGGCAGATGGTGATGCAGCTGAGGGCGACGGCGGCGATGACGACGATGGTGACCACGTTGAGCCACCACCATCTCCCCCGCCGGCTCCATTTCCGTTAGGTGCTCTGGCACAGCAGGCGCAACCACATGGGGTGCCTCAGTACCCCCAGCACGTATTCAACGACGAGCTCGATCCACCTGTGTGTAACACCCCAAAACCCGAATTATTAAATTCGTTAGTAGGTTACCTTGTGTAATTAGATGAAGTACAATAACTAAGTTATTAGGCCTAGTTAAGTGTCTAATAAATAAATAAAAGAATGAACTTTGTGGCAATTAAGATGATATGTTAAACTTGAGGGACTTAGGGTGCCAAAATGGAAACTCAAGTTATTAAAACAAAATATCACACACACACACAAGGTGTGTGTGCGTGGTGGGATCGTCCAGGAGAAAGAGCAGAGGGGTGTGAACCCTAGCTCTCAAGAACAACAACACGAATTCAGCCCAATCAAAGCCAAAATCGAATGGAAAGCCTTGCATGGATGAAGATTTCTCATAATCTAACCCTAACAAACATATGGTAAGTTGTAATTTTGAGTTTGATGATTTTTGTATGAAGTGGCTTAGGATCAATCCACGAAATTTACTGAAATTAAGCATGAATATATGTTAGAATTATCATTTGGAATGTTAATTATACAAGATTTGATGTTAATTGAGATTTGAAGATGAAACCCACTTGGGTTAGTAGAAATGGCGACATGGGTATGTCACCCATGTCCAACCTTTGTTTGATTTTTGATATGATATGTTGCATGTGACCAAATTGTTAGTTATATTGAACATGGTATGAAATTGAATTGTTATTGGTATTTTAGATGATTGAAAACAAGAACTAGGAAGAAAAGAATGAAGGTTACTTGTACATTATGTTTAGAAACTTGTACGCATGCCAAGTGTTCGATGAAATGACTAGGTGAATTTAGAAGGTGAAATAGTATGCAAGAAAGTGGTAACTAGATATGGAATGTGATAAAGAGGTGTTTGATAGTAAATTAACATGAGAATTGAGTTTAGATATAGTTCATTGCGAAGTATGGATTATGGTGCAATTGTAGAATTATGGAGGTTTCTAGTATGGTGTGTACATGTAAGCAAGTGATCATGCGATTAAATGAGTATCTCACCATGAGTGTGTAGGAATCCGTTCGTGTAAAATAAATAAAACTTTTATAACTTGAATTACAGAAACAAATACAGAATTACAACTGAAAGAAAAATACAAATACAACTGAAAAGGGAAATACAAGAACATAAAACCGAACAGAAACACTGTTCTTTGGCTGAGGATCGTGTTAGACACGGGTCCCTTAAAACAAATTTCGTGTCTCCCAGGAGAACACGTTTGTTTCCAGGATACAACAGCCGCAAGCAGTTGCACTGCCGGTCTTGACTCCAACCCGAAGGTATACCTTGAAGCTTGAAAGAAAATGATGAATTCTGCAGTGAGAAGATTGTAGAGAGAGCTTGTGTTATCCGGTGTGATTCTGCAATAGGGTAGCACCCTATTTATAGTTGCAGGTTTAGGCGAAACTGAAAAATGAATTAAATGGAGAATTAAACTGCATTAGACGTCTTTAATGCATTTTAATTCGTCACTTAATTCTCAATCAAACGCATTAACTTCGTCAGTTTCAAATGCTGAATGTAACTGCACTGGCATTAACTGCAGCAGGAAGCTTCCACTCGCGCGCGCGCGCAAGACACACCGGTGCGCGCGCAGGTCTGCACGCTCATGCGCGGTGCGTCCACTTGGCTCACTGCCATGCGCGCGTGCGCCATACTCACTCAGGTCCATGCGCGCCTGCGCGCGTGTGCCACGTCACCTGTGAGCCTCTACGAGCACGCCACACAGTCGCGCCGTTTTGGCTCACTTTGGTGCGCCGCGCACGTCATCAGGCCCATGCACCATTCGTGCAACCGCGCGCTCATGTGTACTCGCTCGCGCGCGTATGCGCATGACTGCCACGTCATGCGCCACATCACCTTCCACACCTACCACTTGGTCCTTGCAACCCTTGTACTCCACCACGAGCACGCGGTCAAAAATACAAAGGCGGCTCTCGGCGATGCGAGCGTGCGAAGTGCAAAGTGCGCCATCAAAGCGCCACATTGCGCCTCATCGCCCACGCCACGCGCGCGCGCGCGCGTGTGCGAGTTAGGGTGCTCACCCTTCGCGAGTACACTAGTGAGTGCTTCCATGAAACAATAAGGATGGAGAGTTCCCACTTAAATACCCCTTTAAGTTCCATCTCTCATCCGATGTGGGACAAGGTGCCACTTTCCCACTTTTTCAGCATTTAAGTTTCAAACACCAAGCTTTGAGCATCGATATCTCATTCATCTTAGCTCCGTTTTGGACGTGGTTTAGTTCGTTGCGAAGTCCTTCCGACATAGAACACAAACCCACAAATAAATATATAAAACCCGCTCATTTTATTATATTTATTTCTAGTCCAAAATAGGAAAAAATCATTTTCCTATATTTGTGAAAAATGCTATTTTCACAAAGTATGTGTGAGTAAATATGTATGCGTGTATGATTATGTGGTTGTAAGTACATTTGCATCATAAGTAGGAAATGTGATGTAGCGAATATATGAGGTTAAGTCGGAAGTTTATACATTAAACCGTTGACTTTTGGAAGTCAACTGCACATAAGGGACATAGCTAGAATTTTGACACAATTATAAGATCTTGGAACGTCATATGGTATGTGTTAAATTAATATGCGTTTTATGCGTTAACATGATGGATTGTATAAATTTGAAAAGATGTGACTTGGGCGTATGCCTTATGTTTGTTAGACTTGACCATGAAAGCTAATTGCGAGTTATGTATTCGACATGATCATTTATATGTAAAATCATGTATACTAACAAGGATGTGATTATGGTGACACGAAAGCATTAGGGATCATGTGGAAATAGACTCAAGCAAGAAAGACTAACGGGTCAAGAGGAGATAAGGAAGCGAATGCGAAAACGGATGCTCAAGGTAAGTGAATCCCAAACTTACCCTTTTGACTTAATATGTTTTGTTATTTGGTAATTTATCTAGAGTTATGTAAGAAAGTATGAAGTAAAGGTAGTGATAGGGTAAGTCTAATGGAAAATAGTCGAATGTGGTTAGGTAAGTTGGGAAGTGCATGATAAAGATCAAACGAGTCAAACATATATGCATGAATCGTGTAATGGTAATGTAATTTATAAAGTTTAAGGACCTCAAGGTATGAATTTTTAGTTAATTAGGTAGGGAAATGTTTTATGAACAATTAGAAACAAGTTTCAAGTGAAACGGATGCAAAACGAACAAGTTATGCGAATTTTAGTATTAAAATAGGGAGCTGATCTGGGCATCACCGTAGCTTACGGTGCCCACCGTAAGCTACGGTGGGTGCTGGGCCCTTCCTTCTGCCGTAAGGCAGTTAAATGCCACCGTAAGGGTTTTGGGCCCACCGTAAGCTACGCTAGCCACCGTAGCTTACGGTGGAGGTCAGGTGCAAAATGTAAGTTATGCATTTCTTTGTTTTCCTTTAATTTCGGTCCTCATGAATTCATCCCAAGCCCCGATAAGCTTCTATAATGCACCTCAACCCTACCAAATGGATTGATAAGCTACGGTTAAGTATGGAACTCATCTTTAAGATCCGAAATGTACCCGAAAGTCACTTAAAAAGCGTTTAGGAAGCGTGAGTAAGAATGGAATGGGTAAGCGTGTGTGCGGGAAATGAATTAACTCTGTGGGCCAGTAAGTATAGGTTCAATTTCATTTCAATATGGGAAAACTTTTAAGTAATTATAAATAGGAGCAAGTATGTATGTAAATTGTTCACTCATGTTTTATTTCTCTGAGGTTGTAATTAGGACACGTCAGTAAACCATATTGAGTTGTGTAAGTGCTATGTATGAGCTTGTATATATGTGTGTATGTAAGGGCGTACGTATAAGATGACTATAAGTTTACACACGGATATACGTTGGCGCGATGTAGTATTTATGGTACACGAAGGAATAGGGCTTGAAGAAATGTATACATAATTTCAAACGTTTGAGTATTAAGTTGCTAATCTTATGCCGTGAGAATGAAATGAGACTTGCAGGTATGCCATTGAAATCCGTTCTGCAGTTTTGAGGATTTGGGATGCTAGATTGTGCGTAGAAGAATGATCGAAAGGACCTGCAAGAATAGAAAGAATGCAGCGTGGTCATTTCATTATGTATGATAGATTTTGAATAGTAGTTATTAAATTCTAATGATGTGCAAATTTGTGGTGAATGTAGGTTTCGCAGATTAATATCGGTATAAAGTATTGGAGGATTGAAGATCGAGTCAAGAGCAATGATTGTACGGGAGAACAGTCACGTAGTTTTAGTTATATAATGTTTTAAAAAGTGGAAGTAAATGTACACATTTCCTTTTAGCAAATGTTTAATATTTTGAAGTTTGGGTCTTCATGCATGTTTTGTGTTTAAATTATAAAGAAATTTTAAGGCTTGAATTTCCACTGCGTCGATATGTAAGATAAAACATGTTGGGCGTTACATGTGGCACGTGCGTTGGCTGAGTTGGAGGACCGGATGGGCGCGGATGGAGGCCACTCACGGCCGTATGGAGCGTCTTCTCATGGAGGCGATCCAGGCATTCCGGCGTGGTGAGCAGTCTGGTTCGAATCAGGGGGCGGGGACCTCAGGCACTGCGGGGGCGGGGCCCTCAGGCACCACTCAGGATCCACCGCTTTAGGATCGTTGTACTTTTGTTGTATTTTGACGGTTTATGTATTTTGAACAATTGCCTGTGTATGTACAAACTTATTATGTAATTAAATTTGCAGTTTCAGTTTATTTGTATTTGTGATTGTTTATTTTAACTGTTTAGATTGATATGCTTGGTTACGAACAATCGATAATACGATATTAAGTTAAAAATGTGATAAGGTACGATATAAAAATAATACGATACTTAACGATATAAAAATAATAAAGATTTTAAAACTTATTAAAATAAAAATAACTAATAATAAACTCCAATAACAAACCCAAAACACCAAAATCCCAACACAACACACAAAAAATAAACTTCAAAAATTCAGGGTGTCAATACGCATCGTATAGGTCATACGATGCGTATGATGCCAGCCGCCAGACAACACCTGCACCTGTCAGTCTGCAATGTTTTTAACTTTTTCAATACGCATCGTATAGCTCTATACGATGCGTATTGCAATTTTAGGGTGTGCAAATAGATAATGAGTTGTGAGAATATAATTCCCCTTTTCTCATACCCAGAATCTAGAGTAAGATTGGACTCTGGTCCTAATGTGGTACCACTATCTTCATTAATCACAAGTCGCCAAAAACATTGAAAGTTTTTTTTTTTTTTAATTAAAAGTGTTTTTATTATATTGTAGTAATTAAAAGTGTTTTTATTATATTATAGTACATATTTAACGCCATTTAGTTTAGTTGTTGAATGAAATCGTTTTCGGATTACGGAAATAAAGATTTTTGACCAACTTTAATTGATACTTTGTTTGGAAAATAATAATACTTAGAGTAAACTGCCATTTTGGTCCCTGTGGTTTGGGCATTTTTGTCATTTTAGTCCAAATCTCAAACTTTTTAAATCTGGGTCCTTGTGGTTTCATCTTTATTGCCATTTTAGTCCAAAATTCAAAATCCCCCTTTTTTTTACTGTTTCAAAAAGTTTGAGATTTGGACTAAAATGACAATAAAAGTGAAACCACAGGGACCAAAATGGCAGTTTACTCTTAATTTTGGACTAAAATGGCAATAAAAGTGAAACCACAGGAACCCAGATTTAAAAAGTTTGAGATTTGGACTAAAATGGCAAAAGTGCCTAAACCACAGGGACCAAAATGACAGTTTACTCTAATACTTAAGTTGATATGGATATTAGGCAAAATACTTTTCAATATAAATATGGTAATAATGAGAATCTAGTGTGGGATCAAATAGAAAGTTTATTTTGGCTAGAAAGGATATGAAGCAATAAAATTATGACATGTGGCAAAATTTAAAATAAAGAGAAATGGTATTTTAGTCGATCCAATCATTTCTTCTTCCTTCTTCTCCCCAGTAACTTCAAAACCCACCATTTTCAAACCCACAATCTTCAATCTTTTCTTCACTTACTATCTCAATAATCACTACATTATAGTGCGATTTTCGTCATCAATCAATGATTCAAACACCAGATCGACGTGTTCTTTAGCTTTTTTTTTGAAGAAAACTCAGTTTAATTTCATTTAAAATCTCGTTTTTTCCCGTGATTTTGAAGATAGTCACTCGATCCGTTCGATTTGTACGCTGATAAGTCTTTCTATCATTCAAATTTCGTCAATCGTTGAAGAAATCGGTTTCGATTCATGTAAGAAATTCTTTAATTTCATTTTTACGATCTGAGTTTTTGATTTAGTCATTGCGTTTTACGATCTTGGCGGGGTCCGGGGGTAGCGCCCCTGGTAGCAGGGTCCAAGGGGCAGATCCCCTGGCTGGAATTTTTTTTCGATTAAATTGCTTTAATAAAAATGCATGAGAAAAATTAATTTTCTGTAAATCTGCCTCTGGAAAAATGCATTCGTAGACAGTTTTATGTCATTGCGTTTTAGAACTACATTCCTGGTTCAGACAATTCACAGACAAAACTATTGTCCTGGTTCAATGCGTTTTAGAGAGAACACTTTCTTTGGTGTTTTTAGGCCATTGCGTTTTAGAACTAAGACATTTTTATGTGTTTTCTGGCCATTGCGTTTTAGAAAAACACATTTTTGAAGTGTTTTTAGTCATTGCGTTTTAGGTAAAACACATTTTTGAAGTGTTTTTATTCATTGCGTTTTAGGTAAAACACATTTTTAAGTGTTTTCAGTCCATTGCGTTTTACAGAGAACACTTTCTTTTGTTTTTTTAGGCCATTGCGTTTTAGAAATGAGACATTTTTAAGTGTTTTCTGGCAATTGCGTTTTATAAATAAGAAATTTCTTTGTGTTTTTTGTGCATTGCGTTTTAGGTAAAACACTTTTTATGTGTTTTCAGTCCATTGCGTTTTAGAAAACAGACATTTTAAGTGTTTTCTGGCCATTGCGTTTTAGGAATAAGACATTTGTTTGTGTTTTTGGTGCATTGCGTTTTAGCTAAAAACACATTTTTATGTGTTTTCAGTCCATTGCGTTTTAAAAGTATACTTTCTTTTGTGTTTTTAGGCTATTGCGTTTTAGAAATAAGAAATTTCTTTGTGTTTTCTGGCCATTGCGTTTTAGAAAAATATCATTTTTAGGTTTTTTTTCCATTGCGTTTTACGCAACTGGGTTTTTTCCATTGCGTTTTACGCAACTGGGATTTCAATTTTTTTTTCCGAAAATATAGCCATAATATACTCGTTTTAAAGATAAAAACGCTCGTTTTTTGGTGCAATTTTTATAAAAAAATAATGTCGTATGAAAGAGTTATTAACGTTTAAAAAACGGGGGGAATTGGAGGAGAGAGAAACTATTGTCTTGGATTGATTAGAATGCCCTTAAACAAACTCACGCGCCTCTTTTCTTCCTTTCAATTTCCCTCATTTAATCTTAGCCCTTGATTAAATAAATGGATGGTCAAGATTACTTCCTAGCCTTCTTAGGCAAATAAACTTCCTATTATATCCTAACCCTGAGAATCTAAATAAAACTTTAGGCAAATAAACTTCCTATTATATCCTAACCCTGAGAATCTAAATAAAACTAAAGACGTTTTTGTGAAACAATATTTTTTGAAAACAATATTTGGTACATGTTCATCCGGGCCAACCCTAGGTATAAAAAAATCTAGAGGTTTACAAAAAATGTTAATTGTAAAATTTGGGATTAAACCCTATGTAAAATTTCGGCGCAACTTGTTGCCCGACTGCCTGTCATTGCTTTGTAATTGCCTTTTTTCGTGTAAAATGATATTTTATTGCATGATGTTATTGATGCTTAAAAAAAAACCCTATTTAAAAAAGCATTTTCTTTTATATCATTTTTTTTCTTTTGACAATACGAGAAAAGAAACACGACTTTATTTCCTAATCAATGTATGATGGAGTGTGGAGGTTTTTAAATCATTTGAGTGTGGAGGTTTTTATAATCATTGAAGTTCTTTTTTTTATTTATCTGGTTAACTAATTTAGTCAGGCAATATATAAAACTATTGAAATAGATTAATGAAGAAACAATAAGCTGAACGCGTGGTTTACTATAGGTTTGACAGTTGAGAAAACATCTGATTACTCTGAGCTCTTGACAATGATTCAATCTGCAAAATCAAAACACCGTTAGGTGCGTCACAAGAAGGATATAACCATCATCCGACATGAGAATAAGTATCAATTTAATGAGTATAAAGTGAGAGTGAGAGCGAGGAGAATCGACTGACTCCACTTGAAGGAGAAGTGTGGTATTTATAGCCGGTGTAGTGAGAAGGTATTGGTTGGGACGTCGCTTTATGGGTGTCTCTTTGGTCCCCTCAAAGTTGGCCATTAGTAGTAGCATAGGAGGATGTGTGTTCGCGAAGTGTCATTGGCTAGACATCGTTGTGAAGGTGTCATAGCGGTCACCTCTTTAATAATGGTTAGTGGAGGTTGAGAGGAGCAGAAATCCGCAAAACCTCACTGGCTAGACCTCGCTATCAGGATTTCCTTTTTTGTCTCATCTTTCCTAGTGTATTAGAGGTGATTACGTGGGTCACTTGTCTGTACCAGTTTTCTTGGTTGTGTGTCGAATTAGGCTTGCCCCGACCCGTTGAGGTCCGGGCCCATATCTCACTTACGGAATTTTTTTATAAAATAAGTTTCATCATATTATCTAAACAATATTAAAATCCCAATAAGATTTCTTATTTTCTATTTCATACCCAACACTTTTTCATTTTAGTGTTTGCAATATTTACATGTGGTGGGGTTTGAACAAAAACTCAATAGGTACCGTACTTTTAAAATCCAAATTGGTGGGAGCCGGTATATTGGGGCACCTGGCCCCAAATAAGCTCCGCCAAATGCCAGTGATATTTACTATTTTACGAGTTCTTTAATTAATATAAGCAGCAAGAAAGGCAGAATCGAAGAAAGTTAATAAGCACGCTAAAGCTTGTGCAGAGAACCAGCATGTTTTTGTCCCTTTTGCCTTTGACACATTTGGCTCCCTAGCACCAGAAGCTATCCAATTCCTGACCAGGGTCCAACGGGTCATCCACAACAATTGCTCAGCATCAGGGGGACGAGGTTTTGTCTTTGGCAGATTAGGTTTTGCAATTCAGAAAGGGGTGGCGGCGCAGCTTGTTGCCCGTCTACCTTTTGTTTTGATGTAACTTGACAAGTATGAATGAAAATGATTGATGTCGAGTATTTATCAAAAAAAAAAAAAAATTAATATATATGCATGATGCATGTGAGATGAAAACTAGAAAATAATTTTTATAGACTAGTGATAGCCTAATAACATTCATGTATAAGACTTTAATTAATACCACAAAATGTATGTGTATAATGCTATCTATATCTCTATATCACGAGCTCGGTTTAAATCTAACATGTAGTTTGTAATTCTTACCCTTGTAGTTCATGTAATATGGGGTGAATTGTTTTTCTAATGATTTATTTTATTGTCTCTAAAAAGTGTTTGTTTAATTTCTTGTTTTGTTGTAAAGGGTATTTTTAAAATGAGCAATCTGTTGGACCACCCGTAGTCGATAGGTGAAGTGGTGCGACGTTGCCCTAAAACGTCCAAAAAAGGCGGCTACACCGCTCCCATGGGTGCGTTCTTCAAATATTTGGCCTTGGCGTTGTGGTGAAAACGCCGGATTTTTGTGTGGTTTTCAATATTTGACTGTTGAGCAACTGTAATAAAAAAATCATTTTTATTAATTAACTTTACCATCTATTTAAACCCCAAGTCAACCCATTTTTATACACTTTTCTATAAACTCTCCTCTTATTTTTTATGAGAACCAACCCAAATTCGTATCCCCCGAACACCATCCAACCACTGCCAACCTGTAATTACCAAGATTACGATCCGAATACGAAGGGGTACACGCAACTATTAAACATGTCCCAACAATACTTTCAAGGGCCACTCGGTTTTGCCTCAAATATGAACATCAACATGAGGGTACGTCTGGTTCCCAAAATCAAGCCAAGTCCGAATCGAGACGGTGCTGGAGACATAAGCCGAGCGCGAACCCAAGGCCTCTCAAAATCAAGCCAAGTCCGAATCGAGACGGTGCTGGAGACATAAGCCGAGCGCGAACCCAAGGCCTCTCAACGTGGAAGACGCTCGCATAAAAAAGAGAGGCTACCACTCCTCGTGCGAAAAAAGCCTACCAACCTTGGACAGAAGCAACGGCGGACCTAGGAATTTTTTCCTGGGGGTGCAGAATATTTTCAATGATCTTAGGCCTCTAGCTATATAAAAAATCGGTTCATAGCGGGCCGGGTTGGGTCGGATCGTGTAAGACAAAAGAACATCAAACTAAAATTTATAAAATCATCAAAAACACGTCAAACGTCATTACAAACGTATTTAAAATTGTGACCTACATGTTTTCATTTTTTGAAATATATCCAAAACATCATCTAAAGATACTAAACACACCATAAGTTCATTACATTCTTACTCATTGTTTCTATCACAGATAATTTGCTCCATAAGTATATAAAAAACACTAAAAACTTAAACAAAATAATCATGTTCAACCATAGTCTATACTTTTCAATTTTATTTTCAAACATTCAAGCCCTGGTATTAAATGTTGATTACTTGTAACTAATAATTTAAACAAACAAAGATATAAATAAAACAACAAAATCATTTAACTATAAGTTTAGAACAACAAAAAAATCAAAAAATATAAAAAGATCAAACCCTTACACATCTATATTTTCTCCTAATCATCACATAAAAAATTACAAAAAAAAAACCATACTAGTTCTATATCGGAATTT
The DNA here is from genome assembly GCA_030545235.1 of Helianthus tuberosus. NCBI lineage: Eukaryota > Viridiplantae > Streptophyta > Magnoliopsida > Asterales > Asteraceae > Helianthus > Helianthus tuberosus. Next base: position 46,265,993 of record CM060428.1, read on the forward strand.
TGGCGTAATATGAGCCGGTCCAGCCGGAATTTTGGTTTTTCCGGCAAAAAAAGTCGTCTGGTCGTGAGCAATGACGTCAAGTCGCTGGGAAATTTTTTGGAGGCGAGATTTGGAATTGGAATGAGTGGATGGGTTTTGGTTATTTTATTTAGTTCAAAATTTCTTTTGGTTGGGTTTGGGCTTGGGCTTGGATTAATAAAAATAAATTGTAGATTGGCCTTTGATTGCGTTAAGTAATTAGGTGATTAAAAAATAATTTTTTTTCTAAGTGGGGCGATTGAAAATTTCCAAGGGGTGCGGTCGGGATTTCCAGCGAAAAATAATACTAATTTTTTTTATGGGGTGCGCCCGCCCACACTTGGCTTTGGGTGGGTACGCCCCTGGACAGAAGTCAAGGAGTTCAAGCTCGCACGGGCTTGGCTTCTCTTTGGTTGATCCGGGAACACCCACATCTGATTCTTGAAACGTCGGTTTAAACATATCTATTAATGAGGATGACGAGGAGGAGGAAATGGAGTTGCCCCGACCGCCCGATAGAAGAAGTGGTAAAAAGAGGAGAAGGGCATAGTCATCTTCGGCGGTATCGGAATGAAAGAAGATTTCAAGTAGATGAACCGGCGACTTAAAATATCCGAGACCTTGAGCATAGGCGTTTGGAAACATTGCAAGAAAAAACACCAAAAATAAAAAAGTTCGTCGCGATTCAAGAAGCGAGGCAAATGGAGGGAAACATCGAATATCTGGCTAAACCGATCGTGCACCTCCAAGGAGATGCCTTGCTTCTAGCACAAGTGAGTAGGCAACAAATACGGACTTTAAAGCTTTATTTTTAAAGCATTTGTATTTTTTTTATTTTTATTACTTTTTCATGTTTTATCTTTATTTTTAGCATTTTAGTTAATGTTAATGTCATTTTTTTATTTATTGAAATATTATTTGTTTTAATTTAAAAAAAAAAGAAATTAAAAATAATTAATTGGGTAATGATTGAATAGGAGTCATAGGGCATTACACAACTACACCATTTTTTAATTTACCTCCCATAATGCTCCATGCTGACTGCGATGTCACATGTCGCTTCATGCCAAGGAAGGGGTTGTCGCTTCATGCCCCAAAGAGTGGCTCAAGCTATCACACCCTGATTTCTTGGTGGGCCCGAACTTGAGGTATATGCATGACGATTGATGTCAGTAATTACAATACACAGCGGAAGTTGGGATTTTAAAGTAAATTAAATAAAAGTACAAACAGGAAATAAAGTACAAAACTAATACAAGTTGTTCGTACGAAAAGATCCACATGCGGATCCTTTGAGAAGTTACTTTGTGAAATAGAATTGATCCCTTGTACAATTTCTTCATTTTAAATAGCTAGAGCTAAGCATGTCCTAAGAACGAGTCGAATGTATAAAATGCGACCTTAGACTAATAAGGTCTTTTTCATGGAGTTGCAAATTCCAACGTGTCTAGACTCAAGCAGCTCCAATCTATTCCGTACGTGTTAAATAACATGTGCTTAGTCTTTTGAAAATACGTCAGTTTTCACTGATAAATACAATTAACCGATTCTTTTGAAAATCATTTCAAAATTTATTTGATACCATTTGATATATCATTTTTAAATAATTTGGGACAAACTATATCTCTAGTTACCAGTTTACATGCTTGTCAATACAGTTAGGGACCGGAACTAAACGCCGGTACATGATTAATCGACACACCACATTTTCAAAATCATACAAATATAGCATTAGCGTCTGTCAGGTGTATGCCTACACCTTGCACTTAGGTTGTGGCCATTTGCAATTAAGTGAGTCGGGATATCCAGGACACGGTCGTATTAACCCCCAATGCTTAAGTTACCAAGGAAGATGGATTAAAACGGGTTATTTGAATTTCTATGACATCACTCGTCCTTTTTCAATACCCGACCAAGTGGCTAGTGTCGTATCCCAAGCCTTTATAAAATAAAATAGGCTAAGAGTATTTACTTGTGTTAGTCTTTACAAATCAAATATATTAGCACAACCGTACCTCAAAACAACCTAAACCTAGGCGCAATTTACTGGAGGCTTCTAGTCTGGAATGGACGGAAATATGATCAGTTAGAATGTTAATAGGTCATTAAAAAGTCATTGACTTTGACCGGTTAACTTAATAGATACGTACGGTTCGCTAAATTAAGCATTGACCGGATAGAATGTGGTTTATACCCTTCCGAGTGTAAGGAATCATATAATATGGGTTAAATAACCAAGCGTTTTGATTAGAACTTTTTTCGAAAGGTTTTGACCCGATTCGGCTAGTTTATACATTTTATTCTATTTAAACTCGCGCATATGCGGTATCGGGTGGTCGAATAGGTTTATAACAAGTCAGTTATGCCAAAACATATTTCATTATGTTATATAATCCGTTTCAAAGTCAGATTACAAGTTCATTTGGTTTTAAAACCATTTTTATGCCGTAAGTGCAATTTCGGCATTTTTAGGCCTATTATATGGACTTTATCATAAAACCTATCAAATGATATGATCAGAAGGTATAACTGTTGGTGCATAATGTCTATAGCCTACGTCTAAAGTCTAGGTCATGTCGGTAGCTTGTATAGGGGTCAAAATGTAAATTTATGATGTTTTGAAGTAATTTCGCACGAAATAGCACAATGCTATTTCATGCGAAATCAGTTGCCTATATATAGGCATGTGTAGTTTCTCATTTGGTACGAAATTAGTGGAAGTGTAACGAAGTGCTGTCCAATTTTCACCGTGTAATCAAGTCTAATACCAATGAGAAGCTTGTTTTAAGTATCATACTCTGTTTCTACACATTTCTTTCACTGATTTGAGGTTGTTTGACCGTTTCCGCCTTTCAAACGGCTTTGTGTTGACTCTGAACGACTCATTAGGTCGCAAAACGATCCTACAAGTGGTATCAGAGCTAAGGATGAGTCAATACACTTGAATCAGTGCTCTTTTCTACTCATTTTTGAACTTCTGGTCAAATTCATGGACAAAATGGACTGATCTTTTGATATTGTGTGTAAAATACAGTTTTAACAAACCCTTGAAAGTATTAGATCTAACTTCAGACTAAAAGTGACAAAAATGGGCCAAACAGTTGATTTCGTTTGAACGAGTCATAATTTCGCTTGAAAAATTTGAGTTGATTTCATACGAAATTAGCTATTTCGCATGAAATTTCATTATTTCGTTTGAAATCTACTTTGATTTGGCATGAAATAGGCTATTTCGCTTGAAAACAACTGATTTCGTATGAAATGGCATTTGATTTCGCATGAAATGGCACTTGATTTCGCATGAAAGTGTTATTTCGTTTGAGAAGTGATTTCGTTTGAAAACCTGATTTCATTTGAAAAGGCTGATTTCGCTTGAAAGCCTGATTTCGTGTGAAAGTCCATTTCGTTCGTGGTATTTCGTTTGAAGTTAATTTCGTGTAGAAAGTATTTTCGTTTGAAAGTGACTGATTTCAAAACTTAAAATTTTTTCCGTAAACTGTTTTCGTAAAATGGATAACCAAGAGTTTTACAACTTCTTTGCCGGTGGGGGAATGTCAGCAACACAAACACCAGCTAGTATCGTGCAAAATGTGAACATGGAAAATGAACTCGGTACTATGCAGAAACCGCCGAAGTTGATGAACATTGATGAGTATGCTGGGTGGTCGGAAAGGTTTAAAACTTGGGTGCAAGCCAACCATTTTGAATGCTGGATGAAAATCGAGTCTAAATATGTTCTTCCAAAGAATGGTTTGGGAATTGAGAAAACGATTGGCAGTTTGACTCCAATTGAACAAGATGATTTCAAAGCAGAAAAGAAAATGATGAGCATTCTACAACAAGCCATCAAAGAGGATATCTTAGTTCTGCTACAACATCAGGGTGATTCACAGTCCGTTTGGAATTCTTTGAAAGTAAAGTTTCTTGGAAGCGTGTCTATGATAAAAAGCAAAACTGCTTTGATAAAGAAAGAGTTTGATATCTTTACGGGTATAAAGGGTGAAACAACAAAACAGTTGATTGAAAGATATTGCCATCTAGTTGTTGAGATGAAGAGGTTGGGAATAACCAAAACGGATGAGGAATGGGTTGATAAATTGGCGGATGCATTGCCCTAAGATACATGGGGCACTTATCTATTGGTATTGAAGAATAATTTGGAGTATGTGGGATTTAACCTCAGTACATTCATTGAAAAGATTGAGTCACACGAGCTTGAGTTGACAAAGATTAGAAAGATGAAGTCTTCAAGTGTTCAACAAGATGTTTCATTGTATTACAAAGGAAGTACTCCCGCAACATCGAGTCTAAGTCCAAAAGTGCAGACAGCCTTTAGTGCAGATTCAACATCCGGAGTATCATCTGTTACATCAAGCAATAACAACTCACCATTTGCAAGTTTTGAACCAAATCCAAAGGTTCAAAATTCACCTGATCAATCTTACACTCAAAGTTCGTCAGGATCAAACAGTCAAAGTCAAGGTCCGGGAATTCTGTGCAACATAGCAGTGAACATAAAGAATGCTCAAGACTTTACCGAATCATCATCAAAGCAGCATATAGCACTTCTTGCTTCAGTGCTTGAGTCGTATGAAAGCTTGGTTGCAGGTAGAATTGGGAACCCCGATATGACAAAGGAAGACTATGATCAGACCGATCCAGAGGAGCTGGAGTTGATCGACATCAAATGGGGATTGGCAAGCTTGGTGAGGAGAGCTCAAAGATTTATGGAGATAACTGGTCGGAACAGTCTTTCAGGACCAGATCAAAAGCTTGGGTTTGATAAATCAAAAGTCACATGTTTCAAATGTAAAGAGAAGGGACATTTCAAGCGTGAGTGTCCAAACAGGGAGGTCAACAACCATCAAAACCCGTTCTCAAATGATTATTACAAACAAGCGATCTATCATAAGACAAGTCAACAACCATTCACCCAAAGACCTCAGATCGAAAACAAGCCGGAGAAGGCTCTCTTAGTCAATCAAGATGATGAGAAGGTTGCTGAAGGTTTTATTTGGGATAAGTATATTCCGGGTAGTGAGGGTATGGCCATGATGGCAGAGATTGTGGAAGAACCGGTATACGTTGTTGAAACAGAAGAAATCAGTGAAGTCATGACTGAAGAAAGTTTGGCAGAGCTGGAAGAAGTAGCTGCAGAAATTTACTACTATCAATCTGAACAGGAGATTATTGCTAGTTCTTTCAAATCAATAATGCCTCCTAATATGTTTGAATCTTTTGCAGGTTTCTTCAGTGAGCCAACTACTAGTCTTTGTCTAAGATATGGCGTTGAACCAGCTCCAGTTGAAGAGATAATAGATGTTTCAAAAGAAATGAATGAAGAGACTCTAAAAGAGATTGCTGATAAAGCGTTGATGGGCAAACTAAAAGAGGTAGAAACATAATCTGTTGAAACGGAGTCGGTCGAAACAGAGTCAGTTGAAAATGTGTCTGTTAAAATGGAGTCAGTCAAAAAGGAGTCTGACGAGAAATCGGAAAATGAGGAGATCAAATTAGCAGAAAAGTCAGAGTCAGAGTGTGATGGTTTTGGTAAAACATATATTAAAATTGACAATGAAGAAAGGTTTCTGAAAAGGATGATTTGGTTCATGAAGTTCCATGCAAAAATTGTTCAAAACCCTGCATGGATTGTCTTGAAAAAGACAAACAACTTCAAGAATTGAAGAAATTTACTGATGAAGTAAAATTTGATCTGAGTGAGATAAAAGAAGCATATGACACTTTGGCACGATCAATCAAAATGATTAAAAAAGAAAGTTTTGAAAATGATAAAGCCACGAAATTGCTAAAATCTACTGTCATGGATAAACAGATGGACATTAACATCCATCTGGACACCATTGCTTCTTTGAAAAAAGAACTTGAGCTAATGAGAACTGAAACTGAGAGAATTGATAAGAAACTAATGAGTTATGATGCTTCATCATATGTGATTGATCAAATTCTTCCAAAATAACATGATGCGAAACCTGTTTTCAAAAGTGTTCCACCCCCAATGTGGAATCATTATCTCAAAAGTATCCAGATGTGGTGGAATCTGCATTGAATCTCAAGTTAAGAACAATTGAGAATGAGTTGCCTGAGAATATTGATGTTACATTTTCTCCATCCGACATTGATAATGAGTCATAGGTGATCAAAACCGTTGTTGACCAAGTGTTAGATGAAGAAAGTGATAACTCGGAGTTTGATACTGTGAGAACTCATTTTGAAAACTTCATTTCTGATTCTGAGGAAGACGGTAATTTCTTAGACAAGTTTATACCAAAATCAGAAAAGGTTGTGAATGATGATTCGATCATTGTGGTTTACACAATGACCGGAACTGACAAACTCTATTCTGATTTTGAGTATCCAATCCAGAACGTGAACATGCAAAATGTTGAAAAAGTGTTTAAGCTTGTGGAGATTGACATTTCTGAGGTTAACAATAACGAGTTTCTTTCAAAACCTAAAAAGTCTTTTGTGAAACAACAATCGAACAACCCTGGGAAAAAGAATTGGGTGGGTAAAAATGGGTCTAACAAAAGATATGGTAACAACTTCAAAAACAAAGGTGTTGGATTTGAAAAGAAAATGGCTAAGAACAATGTCAAGCCAAAAGAAAAGATGAGTGATATTTTTGTTGCTGGTCCTAGTGTTGATGCTGAAAAGGATTATATTTTCAGTCAAAAAGCAATTGACGATTTCAATACGGCTAAAAAGTTAAGAGAAGAGACTTACAAATCAACTTTTGTCGAATATGACAAAAGAATTTGTTACCGCTGCAATGAAATTGGTCACATGGCCAAGCAGTGTATGAAGAAGATTGAAAAACCTGTTTTCCAAAAACCCAAACCTAAAACTCCAACTGATGTTAAGGGTAAAACACATATGGTTTCCCCCGTTCGAATTTTGAAAAGAGGTGAATCTTTGAAGTCCGAAGAAAAGCTGAAATCAATCTTTGAGATTGGCGAATCTTCGAAAACCCAAAAGACTTCAAAGATTTATCCAAAAATGAAAATTTTTGAAAACCAATCATGGGTGGCAAAATCAAAACAATCAGTTGAAGAGAAGAAGATGGAAAATGAGCTAAAATCTGAATCAAAAGTTTTTAATAATGATGTTGAAAAACTGGGATTTGAATTAGACAAATTGCTTGAAGAATTTCCTCCAATTAAGAAGGAAGATGTTAAATCAAAACCTAAATCTGCTATTCCAAATGTCATTTTTAACATTCCGAAAGTTGATGTGAATTGTGATCTAGTGTTTGGTAGTGTTCCAAAGGTGAAGAAATCATGTGCTTCATTGTTTGAATGAATTTCTTTAATATATATGTAGGGGCTTCCGAGGTCAATAATCTCAAAGTGGATCATGGACAGCGGAGCTTCAAGGCATATGACAGGAATGTTGGCATTGCTCTATGATGTCAAATCTATCAACGGAGGATATGTTGGATTTGCAGGGAATCAGGGTGGCAGAATAGTTGGTGAAGGAACTCTAACAAATGGAGTCGTGTCGTTTGAAAAAGTGAACTATATCATCGAACTTGAAAACAATCTGTTGAGCATTTCACAGATCTGTGACAAGTCTTTTAGAGTACACTTTACTAAAAATGAGTGTTTAATCATAAAACCTGGTTTTAAAATTCCTGAGGACATGGTGTTGATGCGCGCTCCACGGGAAAATGATTTGTATGTCCTCGATATGAGTGTCGCAACAACAACAGATCATCAGAAACAATGTTTTATAACAAAATCAAAACGACTGAAAAAGAGTCCAGAATGTGGCATCGAAAGATGGGCCACATTCATGTGCGAAAAATGAATTTTCTTGTGCACAATGATCTTGTAGAAGGTGTAAATCTGAAAAATTTTCATTTAAATGATGATTGTGTAGAGTGCAAGAAGGGAAAACAAACAAAGAAGACACACCCGCAGAAGCTATTGAATTCAATCAGAGTTCCGCTCGAAAGGCTACACATGGACCTTTTCGGACCAGTCAATGTAAAAAGCGTAAGCGGAGACTTGTACTGTCTTGTGGTCACTGACGACTTCACAAGGTTTTCATGGGTAGTGTGTATGGAAAGTAAAGATCAAACTTTTGAGTCATTGATGGTTCTATTCAAGAAGATGGAAACGCTGTACAAAGTGCCGATCAGAAGAATTCAGAGTGACAATGGAACGGAGTTTAAGAACAATCGGATGCTTGAGTTTTGCAATAAGAAAGGAATTCTTCATGAATTCAGTGCACCATACACTCCACAGCAAAATGGTGTAGCTGAACAAAAGAATCGCACCTTAATTGAAACAGCTCGAACGATGCTCGCCGATTCCAAGCTGCCGATATTTTTCTGGAGTGAAGCAGTTGCAGCAGCGTGCTATACATTGAATCGCTTTCTCACAGTGAAGAAATACAAGAAAACCTTTTTTGAACTTCTTCATCATTATAAACCAAAATTGAAGTTTTTAGAACCGTTTGGATCTCCTTGTACTTTCATTGATCCAGATGGTAAGTTTTGTGCTAAAAGTAATGAGGGTTTCTTTGTAGGTTATGCGAGTCCGCTGAAGAGGGTGTTCGTACCGAGCCTGGGGAAGATAATTAAAGTTCAGCATGTTGATTGTCAGAAGCATTCTGCTCCACCACAACTTCCCGGACAAAGATTTCTGTTCGATTACGATAAACTCTAGGAGTCTTTCCATCTGCCGACTGAGCCAAGTGTAGAGGAACTCGTTTTACTATACCAACATCAACAATCTATGTCACAAGATCAGGTGCCAAGACCGTTTGTAGTTTCTCAGCCTGATGTGGGTACAAACATTCCTACAAGTGGTACAAACGATCACGAGGCCGGTCCAAGTGGAAATGCTCACGAACCACCAGAGGAACCAGCTCCAACGTTTGATAATTCTGACGACTCAGAATCGGAAGACGGTCTGATTTTTGACGAGGAACCAAATGTTGATACTACAGAAGCTGAGGATCACACCGGTGATCAAGACATCACGAACTTGCAATCGGAAGTGAGCGTGCCTGACACTGCTATGCCAAGAACTTTGTCTTATCATCCTTTAGAACAAATTATTGGAGATCTTCAGAGCGGAGTAAAAATGCGGGATCAGATCAATAAAGCTTTTACATGTTTTTATACATCTGTCGCTCCTTTACAAGTTGATTTTTCACTAAAATGTTTCATCTCGCAGGTTGAACCAAGAACATATAAAGAAGCTTTAACTGAAGAAAGCTGGGTAAACGCTATGCAGGAAGAGCTGCGGCAGTTTGAGAAGCTAGGAGTATGGAGATTGGTAGATCTTCCTGAAAATCAGAAGCTGATAAAGACTAAGTGGGTCTTTAAATGCAAAAGAGATGATAGAGGAGTGATCGTAAGAAATAAAGCACGTTTGGTAGTACATGGATTCAGTCAGCAAGAAGGCATTGATTTTACCGAAGTGTATGCGCCTGTTGCTAGACTTGAGGCTATAAGAATCTTCCTGGCATTCGCGTCCTGGAAAGGATTCAAAGTCTACCAGCTAGATGTGAAATCTGCATTCCTTTATGGCAAAATCAAAGAAGAAGTGTACGTTGGACAACCACCGGGGTTCACAGATCCAGTACACAAAGACAAAGTCTATCTTCTCGATAAAGCGCTTTACGGATTACACCAGGCCCCGAGAGCCTGGTATGAGACGCTTTCCCAATATCTGCTGGACAATGGGTTCATCAGAGGGACGGTTGATAGTACTTTGTTTACAAAAGAGGTTGCAGGACATCTATTGATCGTGCAGATTTGCGTCGACGACATTATCTTTGGATCGACAAATGATGATTTGTGTAAAGATTTTGAAATAGTGATGAAAAGAAAGTTTGAAATGAGTTCAATGGGGGAGATGAAGTTCTTCCTAGGGCTACAGGTGGAGCAAATGCCTGAAGGAATCTTCATTCATCAAACCAAATACGTGAACGATGTTCTGGAAAAGTTCAACACGTCTGAATCTTCTCCAACATCAACCCCCTAGCTCAAAATCATGGAATCTGTCCAGATGAGAGTGGAGAGAAAGTGGACGAGACGTATTATTGATCGATAATTGGATCTTTGATGTATCTGACTGCTTCCCGCCCGGACATCATGTATCCGACTTGTTTATGTGCCAGATATCAGTCCAGCCCAAGACAGTCACACCTGGCAATCGTCAAGAGAATATTACGGTATTTGAAAGGCTGCCCAAGCACCGACTTGTGGTATCCTAAGTCTGGTGACTTCTCTCTTTCTGGTTTTGCTGATTCTGATTTTAGTAGCTGCAAGCAAAATGCAAAGTCCACCACTGCAGGCTGTCAGTTCTTTGGAACTCGATTAGTCACTTGGCAGTGTAAGAAACAAACCTCAGTAGCGCTCTCTACGTGCGAGGCAGAATACGTTTCAGCCTCAAGCTGTTGCTCTTAGATCCTTTGGATCCAACAGCAGATGCGAGACTTTGGTTTGCAGTTCTTGGACACGCCTATATTTGTGGACAACGAAGCAGCGATTAACATTACTAAAAACCCGGTTCACCATTCTAAAACAAAACATATTGAAATTCGGCATCATTTCATCCGTGATTGCTATGAGAAGAATTTGATTCGAATTGAAAATATACACACCGATGATCAGAAAGCTGATTTTTACACAAAACCTTTTGATAAAAGGAGATTTAACTATCTTTTGAAATTAAATGGGTTGAAAATTTTGTTTTCTGGGAGGGTTGTTGAATGTGAAGCCGAGGAGGACGGCGATCTGAAATGATCCACGTCATGTTGTCAAGTTTTTGTACAGTTTATTTTCTGCTTTTGATAAAACCAAAATCACAAAAATATGTTTTTGTTTTTAGGGGGAGAAAGTTTGCAGAAAATCCAAAAACAGTGAAATAGTCAAAATGAGTTTGTGTAAAAAGGGGAAATGATAGTACATCAGCTAGACAGATGCAGTACGCTAAAGAAATGTAATGTTTAAAATGTGTGAAGCAGTCTCGCTGAAGATGTGCCGATAGGTTTTTACACATTTAGTAGGTTTGTTCGGGATATAAACCTAAATCATTACTTGCTTTTATGTGGGGAACATCTCTAGGATATATAGGTAACCCCTGAAATCTTGTTTGAAAGGTCCCTCTTTCTGAGATACTAGGTCTTTATACTTAGTGATATCTGGGGTATTATCCCGGGACTTCTGATTTTGCGAAAGCAATGGCCTAGTCCCCGGAGAATACTTTACGCTGCTTGAAATATAAGCATCCCCTCAGCATAAAAAATGATGAAACATTGAAAAATGCTAATCATGTGATGTTGTAAAAGAAGATCCCCAAAGGGGACACACCAAAAGTCGAAGCCGTCATCTCTCTGATTTTGCGGAAACAATAGCCTAAGATCTCACGGCCCTCGCATTTACCCCCTACAGATATCATCTAGGTATACTTACCTGTAAGACTGAATATTGGGATCTGGATACGGGAGTATATTCTGAGGTGGGACACACGTGAAAGTTAAGCCTTAAAACACTAAATTCGTATTCTGAACAGATTGAAAATTGTGTGAAAATTTAAAAGGATCAGTATATCGACAATCTAAGTGAATTGTTTAATGTTGTATATGAAATCAAAGCTTAACAGTACTTGTATCTTGTCGGAAGCTGATATGATTCCCTAACACGCTCACCAAAAATATTGTATGTACAGTTTGTTACTTATCAATAATCCAAAAAGATTGTCTGTTTGTTTAGCACTTTATAAAATCCAAAAAGATTTGTTTTTCATCTTATTTTCGACAACGGACGTTGGGGATCTGATGATCAAAGTCTTATGTGCTGAACATGTCTGGATCATGAGGGTTGGATAAGCAGAAAAATGTGAAAAGGTGTTGGTAATTGCTTGAAAGTTTAATAGCTCATTAACTTGAGTTTAATTTGTTTCAGAAGTCAGCAAACTTCATAAAATGGTCAGCCAAGGTCATTAACTTGGACTTGGCAGGCTAAACAGTTGACCAAGGTCATTAACTTGGACTTGGTTAACTGGGTGTGATGGTAAAATATCAAAAAGTTAAAAAAATTGAAAAATTTTGAAAAGAATTGTATGATTTCGCTTGAAAATGAGATTTCGCTTGAACATGTTAATTTCGCTTGAAAGGTAATTTCGCTTGAACATGTCCCAATGTCTATTTCACACGAAATAAAAAAGTCTATGAATAGCAGGGTATTTCGCTTGAACGGTTCAGTCTTCTTATTTCGTTTCAAAACCATTGTCAAGGCGATTTCATACGAAATCTCCATCATCATCGATTTAAGCCGTTATTCTGCCCAATTTGTTGCTCGTAATCTAATTTTAGTTGGTTTACTCAACTTTAATCATGGGAAAGGTGAGATATCTTGTTGGTTTAACCCAGATTTGATTTGATTTCGTCTGGTCGGCGATGAACAGGAACAAAAACATAGATCTAGGGTTGATTTTTGATGTTTAATGAATAATAATTATACCTTTGAACTCGGAATATGATATAGATCTTGCTTAGGGCTTCAATTTGATCTGTATAACATGTTTTTGTATGTTGTCGGTAGATCTGAACTGTTAACTTAGATCTAGGTTAAATTTGTGGTTAAAATTGAAAATCAAACAGATCCTTGTGCTCGGAATTCACTAAATAACAAACCCAGAGAATTAATTTCATCATTAGATCATGAAAAATCATTGTGTTGATATTGTCAGTTTCAAACGAAATAAGAGTTGATTTCAAACGAAATTAAGACTTATTTCATACGAAATAAGCTTTCAGTTTCAAACATGGTATTTCGTTTCAAATGGTAATTTCGCTTCAACATGATATTCCGTTTGAAATGAATATTTCGTTTCAATCTGTGATTTCGTTTCAAACTGTGATTTCGTTTCACGTTGTGGTTTCGCTTCAAAGTGTTATTCCGCATGTATTGTAATTTCGTATGAGGGTATTTAGTTTGAATGTTGTGTTTTGATGAAAATTTTTCAAAAGTGTTTGATTTGATTGTATGTTGTTATTTTTTAGGCTTCGAATGTGCTATTTGATCCACTGCACAACATTTGTTGTGTTTACGATAAGGAGATACCAAAGATGGCTGAATTCACAGGGATTCTTGAGTTCATGGGAAGGTAACCGATTCAGAAAGCTTTGACGAATCAACATTTGGTATTCAGATCACATATTGAGCGTTTTTGGGAGAATGCCACTTATGGTGAGGAAAACAAGACAATAAGTTCAATTGTTAGTCTGAACGGCCAAGATAAACCAATAATCATCACAGAGCAACTTGTACGAGAGGTGATAGATTTTCCAGATGATGAGAATTCTCCTACAAAGATCCCAGAGAGGATGGTAAAAGGATGTATGTTGCGGATAGGTTACAATGGTCCTCTAAACAAGGCCAACTACTTGAAAGCATGTTTTCCAAAGTCTTACAAGTTTGTTATACATTCAGTATTGCATGCACTCAGTCACAGGAAAGGAGGTTACGATGTGATGAGAGACTATCAAATGCACATGGTGACAGCTCTTGTGTTAAACAAAAAGTATAATTTTTCGAAGATTGTGTTTCATTATATGGTTGAGAACATTACTTCAAAGAGCAAGACTTGGGTATATCCATTATTTGTTCAGATGATGATAGATCACGCTTATCCTGATTTGGAGAGAGATGAAAACAATGATCTGTTGGTATTATTTCATATGGATAATGAGTCTTTGAAACAATTGGCCAGATACCATCCAAACCATCTAGAGCCAACAACGAAAGCTGAATTCTTTGGCTTCATCAAAGATAAGAATTATCAAGATCCAGATCCAATCAATCATCATAATTGGAGGAATGAGAAAAAAATGAAAGAAAAAAGTTATGCTGATGAGTTGAAAACACTTGAAAGCCTCAAAGAATCAAGAAACGAGTGGTTCTTGAAAGAAGAGAAAAAGAAGAGGAGCAGAAAAGCAACCCCGAAAGTTCAAGTAGAGGAGGGTTCATCATCTCAACCAAAGAAAAAGCGTCAAAAGAAAAGTGTTGAGACTATGCTTGTTGATGAAACTGAGGAGGAAGATGAAGCAGAAGTTAATGTTGAAGGAGATGTTCGTTTGTCTCTTGAGTCTGCAAAGTTTTTGAAATCTCTTAACAAGTATAATGCTGAACCAGAAAAGACAGCTGGTGATGAAGAAGGTGATGATGTAGATAAAGCTCATCAAGCTCGTCTGAAGAAGAAATTGATGAAACTGAGCGTGCAGCAAGAATTAGAGCTGAGATTGAAAAAGAGAAACAATTAAAGAGAAAGAGGAGAGAGGATAAAGATGATGAGTTATACAATCCATCTCCTGAGCATTTTGTAGAATCTCAAACACCTCCATCATCTGGTGGTAAGAAGAAGCAATCTGCAAGAAAGAGAGCTGTAACTCCAAAGGCAGCACCAAGGTTGAAAGTTTTGTTGAAGAAGAAACCAATCAAAGAACCTAGTAAACCACCTACACCACCACCTGAACCACAACATCAAACATCACCAATTCAATCTACACCACCACCATCACCTCCACCACAAACTGAACAACATCTATCACCACCACATCTTTCACCACCACATGAAAAACCTGTTGTTACTTCACAACATATTTTCCAAACACCACCATCTTCACAACCACAAGTACAATCAACTCCTGGATCTTCTTGTTTCAAAAACTTTCCGAACGTTCAAAATATTCCTCTGGAAGATATCGGAGATTTCAGTTTTGTGAATGATGAGCAAGTAAAAAAGGTTGGAAAAGAAGGCAGAGGAAGTGTTGGTTGAAAATAAAAAGTTGGTTGATGGTGAGAAGAAATTGGAAAAGCGTGTTAAGTCTGTGGAAGCTGAAAATTCTTCATTGTTAAAGAAAGTTGAAGCTGATCAGGCAGAGATTGATATTTTTAAAGTGAAAGTTGCTGAGTTAGAAGAAGAGAAAGCACGTAAAGATGAGCAGAACAAGTACTTTGAGTTAAAGAACAAAGAATTGGAAGCTGCTAAAGCAATGAAAGAACACGAGATATACATGATGAATAAAGTGTTAGAAAACTTGCTTGGAAAGTCTGTTGAGCAGAGATTTGAAGTGATTGAAGTTGAAGAGGTTAGAGCTCGACGTCAAGCTGAAATTGATGCTCAGATGAAGAATAAAGGCAAAGGTATTGAAGGTGTTTCTGATATTGCTGAAAGAGCAATTGTTCCTTCAATTGTTTCTGAGTCACCGATTCAAAATCCTCGTCCTATATCTGTTGTTTCTGCTATATTTGAAGAGGACGTGTTAATTGATGATATTATTAATGATGAGGAAGATGTTGAAGAGGATGATGAAGAAGAGGATGTTGATGAAGAGAAAACAGATAATGCAGATGATGTATTCTCTGCTAGTAGCCATAGTGATGATGATAATGATGATGACAGTCAAGGTGGAACAGGCATTAAAGTTACAGAGACGTCTAATGAAGAGAATGTCGATGATTATCTTCATGATGATATGAATGAAGAGCCTGAGGATGCTACAGGAGAGGGAGAGAACGTTGATGATCAAAATGTTGAAAGTGAAAGATTGATTTTGCGTCTAGAGCCTGATGTAGAGGAAGGAGAAATTAGGCATACTTACACCATGACTGATATTATCGAGATGACGCGTATTGATGATCCTAACTTCAAGTTTAACTTTGAAGAAGAGTTGAATGCATTCGATATCAACCAACAACCTGACTATCAGTACAAGTATGTTGACGAGGCAGATAATTATGATCAAGTTGAGGTTGAAGACTGCAGCGATGAAGAAAGTGAGAATGTTGATACATCAAACTTTCCAACGTTAGTTGAGTTTTTTAGTCAAGAGAATGTAGATGAGTTGAGGAGGAAAGTCGCAGAATGTCTGAAAGATAAGAACTTTGATGGTACAACAAAAGATGCACAACGCGAAGAACGCAAGAAGTGGTTTAGAAAAGACACAGAAAGAAAGTTTAAAAGGCCATTGAAGTTTTATAAGAGAGACATGGATGTGTCACTGGGGGATATTATCAGTTGGGGATTTCTGCCACAAGTGAAAGTGTATGCAGTAAGAAGAGAATTTGGTGTACAGTATTTTGAGTACATTCAGGATATCATGTCCCTACCTTGGTGGGATGTTGAAGAGTTATCGAAGGTTAGAACTCTGGATTATCCAGTCAGAAAGCATGATGTACCCATCTGGGGTTTGATGAAATTTGAAGCTTTCAGAGGATTCAAACACTGGAAACCTCACTATCCAAAGAAGGTGAGGAGAGTGAATTCTGAGACTGGAAATGAAGAAACAATCCTGAAGATATAGAAGCCAAAAGTATTAAAGAACATTCCTATGCCGAAAATGGAGCAGGATTTCCATATAGGGTTCTTGTATTGGGTGTACAGCTGTTTGACTACTGGCTGTGATCACCTACAGAGTTGAAAATGAAGTCAGATACATTCATGTGTATGATCCTTTATGGTTGGTGAATTGCTCGACAAAAGACATTAAATGCTTGTTTGTTAACAAGATTGGATTTAAAGTTGAAGACAAAGACCAAGCCATGCAATTTCAGAAGGTTGTTTCTATCTGCTTCCAGAAAGGTATCAATGATGATAATAAATGGACGTCTAAGTGGCGAGAGATTGAGAAAGAGGAAGCGTTGAAGGCTGAAAGAGAAAGAAAGGCTCGTGAAGATAGAGACAACATGCTAAGGCATACAGTTGTTCAAAGAATGGCTGTTGAAGAGAAGAAAAAGGTTGATGAGAACGAGAAGCTTAGGAAGCTGTTGATGAAAAAGCCTAAGCCGAGGGAAGAAAAGTTCAAGTCGTTGTGAAGAAAGCGCTGAAGACCTGATTGAATACTCTGGCAATATCCAAGGGGGAGTTTGTTGGTGCATAATGTCTATAGCCTACGTCTAAAGTCTAGGTCATGTCGGTAGCTTGTATAGGGATCAAAATGTAAATTTATGATGTTTTGAAGTAATTTCGCATGAAATAGCACAATGCTATTTCATGCGAAATCAGTTGCCTATATATAGGCATGTGTAGTTTCTCATTTGGTACGAAATTGGTGGAAGTGTAACGAAGTGCTGTCCAATTTTCACCGTGTAATCAAGTCTAATATCAATGAGAAGCTTGTTTTAAGTATCATACTCTATTTCTACACATTTCTTTCACTGATTTGAGGTTGTTTGACTGTTTCCGCCTTTCAAACAGCTTTGTGTTGACTCTGAACGACTCATTAGGTCGCAAAACGATCCTACAATAACCTCATAGGGTTATTTTATAACAACCCTCCTAAAACCCTTAACATACCCTAAAACATCCTAAAATATACCCCGTATACCAGAAACGGCCCTAAAATACAATTATATTTATAAAAATCAAATAAAAACAATAATATAGTGTTCTCGTGGGGCGCGACACCCTTGGGAGTGTGAGTCGCAGGCCGCGACCAGGTGACACCAGGCGGGCCCTTAAGCTACCACGTGTCTGATACGTGTCGAAGCTACATAGGTGACTCGCTAAAGCTAGGACCTATCCTAGGTCTCTCGCGGGCCGCGTAAGAAAGAGAGCGGGGGCTCGCGGGCCACGAGCTGCCATCGTCCAGACCTATAAAAGAAGGCGCATGCCTCAGTTTACAGTCGCTCAATTCTTTTTCTTTCTCATACAATATAGTGTAGTATTTCTCGGTATAATACCCCTAAAAAGCGAAGCTCTGTCTCGTTGTAAGTATTATAACCCTCGGTTACATATTTGTTACCCTACCCGATTGATCTAGGGCTTCGTAACGCATGTCGAGGCTCTGCCTGACTCAGTTCGTTGGAGTCTTGTCTCGGTAGTATGACTAATATAAAGTGGGTTATCTTATTAACATGTGTGCATTGTTTAATTTTAATAGATAATAATAAGGAACATTACCAGGAAGCCGTAGAAACACCTAAGTCAACAATGTGAGTCCATTCTCTTTTTGTAAACCCTTTTTGTGAAAACCTCAATTTTTTAAATTATAATTAACAGTGATTGAGTATATGTATTCTACAGTTACTGTCGGTATGTTGGGGTTTTGTATACATTACTTGACACTCGTTACTGTTGCAAATGGTAGCATGACCACAAGTCAGGATTGATAGTACCGTAGGAGTAATTGGGTAGATATAAACATTGTAATCGCTGATGCTCTCAATCCAGTAAAATTATAAAAGCATGTTTTGATTAAACTGGGATACACTCGCCAGTATTTCTTGATGATAAAACCTTTTTAAAATGCGTTTCAGGTAACTTAATGTGAGCTAATAGAAGCCAGCTGTAGAGCACTGAAGGCTTAAAGAAGTGGCTATAAAAGTTATCTAAATAAAAAGGAGTTTATGTTTTCAATAATTAGGGTTTTATCCCTATGAATGCATTATAAATGGAAACTTTGGTTTTATCCCATTTATTTATTACTTATAAAATTTTGGTGTTTAAACTATGATAAAATACTTCTTAACTACGGTCCTGATGTTTAAATTCTACTGCCAAATTAATAAACACCGATACCACCGGCTCTGAGACTCGCGGCTGCCCGCTCCCAGGGCAAGGGGTCGGGGGTTGCGACAGGAGGTGGCATCGGAGGTACAACCACTGGTTTAAGCCACTGGTGTTCTGCTGATACCTAAATTTTAATCGATTGTGTTAGGAAATAATCTATGTGACTATGTGTAAATATGTATATTATTGTTTTGTGTTATTTGACAATCTGTTAGTTTACAGCATGAGTGAGCAAGATACATCCGACCCTTATCGTCAATTAGCTAGTTCCCCAAAGAGAGAAGGAACCTCATCTCAGCCTACTCCTTCGGGGTACTCTGCTGATACCGAGGAAGAAATTTCATCTTTAAGGCACAATCCGAGGAACCATTCCCTCCGAAAAAGAGAGGATGGTTTAGTAGGGGAGCGCATGAGAGGAGGAAGAGGATGAAGAAATTACAACAACATAGAGCATTAGCCAAAGCGAATAGGGAAGTGAATGCCCAAACTTAGGAAGCAGTTAATAGGCCATTGTGGGAAGAAGAACTTGATAGACAGTTAGCAGATTTTCATATGTTAGCAACCACCGCAGCAGATCCAAATCTGAATCAAATAGTTGAACCACAACCATTGCCATTATTCCCCAACCAACCAATGGAGTTAGAACCTAACCCGGAAAACCAATACCCCATACCAGCATTTGATCCCAACGAGATACCTAGAATCCCAACACCAAATACTTTAGAGTATAATCCATGGGAAGATGACAATAGGGTATATCAGGAACTATATCCTCATGACGAACCAGTACCAATACCAAACCCCAAAGCACAGTATACTGACCTTAATCCTTAAGATCCGTTTTGGAACGACGACATGTATATTCGGAGTGTGTTAAGCAACCCATATCCGTACGGAGAACCCATACCTCGATACCCTGACCCAGTGCCAGCACCACTACCACCCATGAGTGAAGAGAATGTGTAGGAACTTCGCACATACGGCGAAAAATTAGTAGAAGAAGGAAATAGGACACGACAGATAGGAGAGAAGCTCGTGTGAAAATATGACGAGCGAGAAATGCAGTATTGGATGAACGACACCTAATATATATATATATATATATATATATAGAGGTCGGTTATCATACAATATGACTAATCGTACATTTACGTACGCGATATTCTCAGCCGTTGGATCTTCAATCCATCAAAACAATTTAAGTCATTAAATTAGCCAAATTAATCTATTCAAATATTGAAAAAAAGGTTAAAATCGTTATTACGATATCTTAATCCCTATAACCGCCGGAGATTTGAATCTTAATTTCAAAATCATATTCGAAAATCCAACCATTAATCAAAATTCGATCCATAAAATCAAATACAACAGCGTAATATTCTTATTAACCAACCTCCTTCTGCAATTTCATATATGATGATTTTGGAAGTTCAGAACAGAAACAAATCGATAGACCGTCTATCGAAGAAGATGATGCAGGTTGAAAATTATAAATATGCGAAATACATATTGAACGTGCGAAAAAACAATCAATACAGAAAGAAAGGTTTTGTTTTTTATAGTATGCGAAATCGTTTTTTATAACATGCGATTTTAAAAAAAGAAAATAATGTTGAAGATTTCTTATCGTGTGTGAATTCTTGTTTTTACATATGCGATTCTAAAAAAAGTTAATAATGTTTGAGATTACTTATAGTGTGCGAATTCTATTTTAACACACATGCGATTTATAGATTTAGAAAATGAAGTTGTCTGTGGTTTCTTAAAGTGTGCGAATTCGTTTTCGAATCATATGCGATTTTGAAAAAAAATTAAGTTGATGATTTCATGTAACTTTGTCCCTAAAATGCAAAAACAAAAAATTATGAATATATAATTAAAAAAGTTAAAAACTAACTATTTTATATATAAAAAAATGAATTTATAACCGATGTGACTGAAATGTGACTTGTATTGATCAATTTTACCATAAATACCACTGAACTTACCACCCTACCTACATAACAAATTTACTATTTTAATATAAAACACCCAAAGATAACTACCTTCCATATTAAGATACTGAACTCAAAGACACACAAAACACACATACACAAATGTCATCTGAAGATTCACAACTGATAAAAAACATTGCAATAAAGGAACTATTGTCAACTCGCACGTTAACAGAAATAAGCACCGATGTCACCTCTTCTCATTTGATTCTTGATGTGCAGGGGAAGATTCTTGAAGAAATCAAGAAAAAACAAGAGATGTGGGAGAGACTACTTAATGAACAACCATCAAGCTTCAGGGACGCAACTTTGGATCACATAAAGGAACAGTCTCGAGCTGATGACTTAGCATTCTCTTTCCTGAAAGACGCTCTAAACACTGTGAAAGAGAAGATGGAGTTCAGCTCGGCTGAATGTGACAAAATATTTGCTTCAAGTAACTAAATTTTTGTTTAATGGTTTTATGGTTTTATTTGTGTTAGACAATAACTACTTTATATTTATGTTTTTGGTACAAGTTTTGAAAACAACTTCTGCTTCATTATAATATAAATCGCATGAATGATTTAGATATCTTTGTCAAAAAAAATACAAGAAACTCAAAATCGCATGTACTAAAATGAAAACAAAGTGAAAATCGCATGTAACCTACTTATATACTGATGCATACGAAATCGCATGTTTACACACTAAATCGCATGTTTGTCTTGTAAATTCATATGTATGATATAAACTCATATGTATGAAATCGCATGTTTGTATTGTAAAGTCGCATGTACATTAAAAAAATTTAATCTTCCTCATCTGAAACCTCCTCCCACTGATCTTCTTCTTCAGTGCCATCATCACAACTTCCACTGTAATCTTCAAACTCATCTTCCTCTTCATCGTCTTCGACCTCGTTGGCTTTGTGTCTGGGATCTTTTTCAATCTGGATTCCCTTCATCTTCTTTTGTTGTTTGCCTTTCAGTATCTCGCAAGTCCGAATATCATGACCTTTTTCGTTGCATACACTACATGTCCTGGACCTTTTTCCTTTGCGGCTGATCATTTGTTCCTTCTTCGATTTAATCCTTTTATACTAGCCACGACCTTTGTTTCTTATACCAGCTGGCACACGGACAGTAGGAGGTGCATTAGTTACTGGTTGTTGTTAACCAATCAACTTTGAAAACCGGTCAAACTTTGGATCAAGCTGCTTGGTTATATGACTCTGATCAACTTTCTCTTTAATCTGCTTCATTTGCTCCCTCACTAAAACAAGTTGATCAAGGTCAGAAATCAAATTGCTAACCAAATACTCCCCTGTGTAGATGATTTCACGAGCAATCTATTTAGCCTTCTGTTGCTCATCCTTATCATTCACCTTTACATCGAACGTGGCATTTAATTCATTCGGAACCACATCCTTTGTCCATCTCTTCATAACGTATTTGTTTGGTATTTCTTTAACACCAAACATCTTGAAAAGAAAATAGATGTGTTTACATAGCAGCCCATACTATTCAAAAGCAAACAGCTACACTGTGCAGTTACATCATTTTCAAGATTCTTGAAACACACCTAAGAAAACCAAAAAAAAAAAAAAAAATTAAAAATGAAAATCGCATGTGTAAATGGACAATTTCGAATGTCTAAAAAATCTTTTAATTGTATTAATTTAAAATCGCATGCGTACATCAAAATCGCATATTGCAAAATCATGTTCTGTATGAAATTCGCATGTAGGTTTTCAAAATCGCATGTTTTAAATATATAAGCTATAATACCTCTAATAACCCATCTCCATGAGCTTTAAAGTCCTTTAACGATATCCTTATCTGTGGACCCTCGATTTTGGTGTCCATCGGTAGACATTCGGTAATAGTTCCATATATCTCTATTTGCTGATAAAAGAATATAGATCCGGTGTATATCTTAGCAGCATCTTTTTCCAAAGTAGTTTGGCTCCAATCATTAGGCTCAGTATATCTTGAAATGTGATCATTCTTTCTATGATTGAACCTTTGGACATCCATTGCACCGTCAAAATGATTCATAAACTCTACAAGAGTGAGTTGTGAATTAGCCACCTGGCAAAAAAAATGGTTCTCACTCTCTGATCTCGATGTTGTTCTCATAAGTCCAGACATTGGCTCGTGCCGGTAAAAAGATGGAATCCACATGGATCTCATCGCAAACATATCATCAATCCATTTATTTTGTGTAAGACAATACTCAATCATTACCAACTTCCACTGTCTCTCAAATTCTTCAGGATCAATGGAATCAGTCCATACAATATCACACATCCTCCTTTTAAACTCATCATTATTACACAACTCGTGTCCAACCTATACAAATAAATGATTTTTATATCAGTCTATAACAAAAACTATATTATAAAAAAAACGCTAATGAAAGATAATATAACATGCTATACCTTATCTGCCATTTTTTTCATTATGTGCCACATGCATAATCTGTGTCTGCTGGTAGAAAAAACCTCCTCAATAGCCTGTTTCATAGCAGGGTCTTGGTCCGTCACTACAACCTTTGGCTGCCGACCAAATGACTTTACGAATGAATTCAGAAGCCATTTATAGGATTCAATGCTCTCCGATGCCAACAACCCAGCTCCAAGGGTTACATTTCGATAGTGGTTGTCAATCCCAGTGAACGGAACAAACACCATCTTGTACCTGAACAAACACATGCGAAATACATCTTGTAACATGCGAAATAGACAAAATATCACATGCGAAAATATACAATATAACATGCGATATATTCAACACCTACTCTTCAATGTATATTAACATGCGATATTGCAATTTTAGAAAATCATATAACATGCGAAAATAAATAAAAACCATTTTATGTAACACTTACCTATTTGTCCGATATCATATCCCCAAACTCCATAATGTTAGGCTTGCCTAACCCATAGGCCCAGAACAAACCAGTTAACCGTTTGTCATCATCAACAGAATATTCAAACGAATAATCAACTAAATACTGTTTTTTTGTCGGTCAACCTATTAATCACCATGTCAGCGTCATATTCTCCTATATAGCTGTTAATTCGATTCCTGAAATTTTGCAATCATCAACCGTGGCACCAACGTTCTCGAAACCACCGTAACGTTTCCTCATTATATGGAAAGCTTTGACAGGGCAAAGGTTTAAAGTGCCTAGTTCCCATACCATCTCCTCCTGGACATCTGACAATTGTCTGTCCGCTGGCAGTACATGAATATCGTGTGGACATACAAACTTATGATTATGGCCATCAACAAATCTCTTTACTGTATATAATCTACCATCCACCGTGCAAATCATAAGTTGTGCTTTGCACCCAGTTCTAATGGTCCCCCTGTTCCTTGATTTGAATGGCTTTTTGACTCCGAATAAGCATCGTCAATACACAATGGCTTATCTCCCTCTTTAGAACAAACAAAATACTTAGTTTTGATTATACCACCACTGTGTACTTCACCACCTTTCCGAGTAGAAAAACCAGCTAACTTAGCATATGATTGGTAAAACACATATGCTTGTTCAATAGAGGTAAATTGCATTCCAACCACAGGTATAGCTGATGCTTCAACCTCCGGAGTGTAAACCCTTTCATCTACATAAATCAAATCAAAAAAAGAAAAACACATGCGAATTATCGGACTCCTGACATGCGATATATATTAAAAAATCCATAATTTCATCATAAGAACAACAGCACGTGCGAATTGTATGAACCATAACATGCGAAAATGATGATTTTGATAAATATGTTTTAGACATGCGATTTATTATATCATAACATGTGAAATTAGTATTTAGAATAAACATCACATGCGAATTGCAAGACTCATAACATGCGAACTTATACATGTTGCTTTCATATTAATTATACTCAACATTCAAACTTCAAAACAGTTACAACAATGAAAAATCATTGCTACGATTAAACAAAACAAGTCTACGAACAATATAAAGATCTGAATTAACACAATTACCATTAGAACACTCATTTACACCACTTGTACTTGCATTTCGATTTGGATTTCGATTTGCAGGTTCGGGATTTAAAACATCCTCAATCGAAACTCTCTGATACGTAGATAATTGAACATGATCACCGATCGATCGAGCTTCTTCAAAATCAATATCTGTGTTTCGTCCGGTGCTGCTCTGTGGATCCATTGAAAAAAGATAATTGAATCAAACCCTAACGCAGAAGAACGAAAACTGCAATTTGAGAATTATGAAAAATTTGAAACTGACTCGAATAATAATTACCAGGATATTAGTGTAACAAACTTCTCGCTGATTGAATGAAGAGACGAATTTGCCCTCAGATGATTGAATGAATTATCTGACTTAACCTTATGAGAGAAAAACGAATCAGGACACGTGTACGGCCAATAAAGTCGCGTATGTAATGTACGATAAGGGGATTTGTATCCTACACTTTGCCTATATATATATATATACATGTGTGTGTGTGTGTATAGTTTGATAATAAAATCAACTAAAATAGATAACCTAATACCTATCGATGCATAACTACTAGTGTGTTTATGTTTCAGTAGTAATTTGTAATCGATGCATATAGATATATAAAAAGAGTAAAGTCGCAATGTTCGACGTTTTTGATCTATTTGTATGTATATTGTTTGTATTAAATTTCATTTCTATGATATTAATACCTGATAAATGTTTACAATCCAGATGGACAACGATGTAAATCAGGAAAACCAGAATAATGATAATAATGGAAACCAAGTAGATAACAGTGTCATTCAACATATAGCAGCACAAGGAATTATAGATGTTATGCCATATATTATCAAGACTGTTAAGGAAGCAGAAAATAATAAATCTGTAATTGGAAGTAAACGTCAACCTACTGAACCAAGTCACAGCGTGAACGAAAATAATGGACCACTGATCCAAGTACCCATTCCAAAAAGAAGAAGAACTGTTTCATATGGTTGTTCTTATAATGATTCTGGTCTTGCAAACCAATAGAATTCTCTGGCAATGAAGGAGCCATTGCAGCCTTACGTTGGATAGAAAAGACCGAAGTAGTCTTCAAAATAAGCAAATGTACAGATGAAGATAAGATTATGTTTGCTTCTAATCTTTTTAAGAATGCAGCCCTAGAGTGGTGGAATACCATTCTCCAGTCTAGAGGAAGTGATAGAGTTTATAATATGGAATGGACCGACTTTAAGGATATAGTCGAAAGACAATTCTGTCCACCTCATGAAAAAGAACAAATTGCCCATAAGTTCTTAAATCTTAAAATGACTAGAATAGACTGCAAAGGATACACTACCATATTCTTTGAATATGCTATGATAATACCAACCTTAGCCTCACCAGAACCAGTATTAATCTCCTGTTACATTTGGGGATTAATTAGTGAGATCAGACATGTAGTCAAAGCAGCTAGACCATAAACCATAGAAGAAGCAGTAGAACTGGCCAATACCTTGACTGATGAATTGGTACGTACGCAAGAAAAAAATCAGAGAAAGAACCTAGCCCAAGGACTTACTCAAGAATTTCGCTATGGTAATTCCAACCGTGGGAAAGATACCGGTTCTTCCTCTGCACCTTACTGCAAGTCTTGTAAAAAGAAGCATTATGGAAAATGTGTAAGGTATTGTAATTTTTGCAAGAAACCCGGGCATAAGAAAGAAGAATGTCGATCGAAAGCTAGTAATAGGCTATGCTTCAATTGTGGAGAAGCGAGGCATATCAAACCGAACTATCCGAAACTAGCTTAGCAGCAACCAGCAAAGCTACGGCAACTGAAAGACCAAAAAAGAATGCCAGAGCATTTGTTCTAACTGCTGAAGAAGCCAAAATGATTCCGGATGAGATTTCCAGTATGTTTTTAGTTAATGATATTTTTGCTAAAGTATTATTTGACTCAGGTGCAAACTAAAGTTTTATCAATACTTCTTTCTGCAAACTTCTCAATCAACCATTAACTAAACTTCAACAAAATTGTCTGGTAGAGACAGCGAATGGAGAATCCATTAAGATAAATGAAATCCTGCAGGAAGCAAGGATAGAAATTTTAAACCGTGATTTTATTGCTAATCTTTACCCAATGAATCTGGCTGGATTTGATATCGTACTAGGAATGGATTGGTTGGTAGCCAATCATGCTAGTATTTTATGTGATCAAAATTTAGTACAAGTAAGTATACCAAGTGGTAAAAAGATCACAATTAAAGGAGACAAGCCAACTAGGTCAACAAAGTTCATCTTTGTGATGAAAGTTGCAAGCTATGCAAGGAAAGGAGCAGTAGTGTATATGAATTCTATAATCATTAACACTAAAGGAAAAGAATTAAAAGATATTCCCGTAGTATCTAAATTCTCAGATTTTTTTTTCCAGAAGAGTTACCTGAATTACCGCCAGATAGAGAGGTTGAATTTAGAATTCACCTAATACCAGGAACGACACCGATTGCCAAGGCGCCATATCGATTAGCACCGACGGAGATGCAGGAACTGAAGAAACAGTTGGACGAACTTCTAGAGAAAGATTTCATGCAACCTTGTTCATCACTGTGGGGAGCACCAGTCTTGTTTGTCAAGAAAAAGGATGGATCGATGCGTGTATGCATAGATTATCGGGAATTGAACAAGGTTACAATTAAAAGTCGGTACCCACTACCGAGAATCGATGATCTGTTCGATCAGCTTCAAGGAGCTCGATTCTTTTCTAAGATCGATTTACGCTCAGGATATCATCAATTGAAAGCACATGAAGAGGACATTCCTAAAACTGCTTTCAGAACAAGGTATGGTCATTATGAATTTATAGTCATGCCATTTGGTTTAACCAATGCCCCAGCCGCATTTATAGACATGATGAACATGATAAGTAAACCATACCTGGATAAATTCATAATTGTCTTTGTAGATGATATTCTTATTTACTCTAAGAATAAGAAGGATCATGCGAAGCACTTGGTAATACTTCTAAATTTGCTGAGAAAAGAAAAGCTTTATGCTAAATTTTTAAAATGCGAATTCTGGTTACAAGAAGTGCAATTCCTTGGACATCTGGTTAATCATGAAGGAATTCATGTAGATCCCATGAAAATTGAGGCGATTACTAAGTGGAAGGTCCTTGAATCACCGACGGAGGTGAGAAGTTTTCTTGGACTGGCAGGTTATTATAGACGTTTTATTCAAGAATTTTCTAGAATAGCCATTCCCTTAACCAAATTGACCTACAAATCAATTAAGTTTGAATGTGGACTAAAACAGGAAGAAGCCTTTAAGATTTTAAAGCAAAAGTTAACCAACGCACCCATACTTGCGTTACCCGAAGGAACTGAAGACTTGATAGTCTATTGTGATGCTTCTAAGTTAGGTTATGGAGGTGTGTTGATGCAACATCAAAAGATTATAGCTTATGCCTCTAGACAACTTAAGAAAAATGAAGAGAATTACACAACCTATGATCTAGAGTTAGGAGCTATAATTTTTGCCCTAAAGATTTAGAGACACTATCTTTACGGTAGCAAGTTTGTTGTCTTCATAGATCATAAGAGTCTAAGATATGTTTTTGGGCAAAAGGAGTTAAATATGAGACAGAGACACAGGATGGAGATTCTTAGTGATTATGAGTGTGATATCCAGTATCATCCTGGAAAAGCTAATGTAGTAGCTGATGCTTTAAGTCGAAAGTATCATGAAAAGCCAAAACGAGTACGTTCTCTCAAGTTAAATATGCAGATAGATTTAAATGAGCAAATTAGAGAGATATTGGAAATAGTAAAGGATGATACTGAAGGATTAAAAGGAATGATTAAAGAATTAGAACAAGGAACAGATGGAATTTGGAGATTCCATAAGAAAAGGATCTGGATACCCAAACAAGGAAACCTACACCATCGAATTTTAGAAGAAGCTCATAAGTCTAAATATATGACACATCATGGTAATGATAAGATGTATCAAGATTTAAGGAGAAATTTCTGGTGGATAGGAATGAAAAAGGATATAGCAACCTATGTTGCTAAGTGTCTAACCTGTTCACAGGTTAAAACTGAGCATCGGAAACCTTCGGGAATATTGCAGCAATTAGAAATGCCAATTTGGAAATGGGAATTGATAACAATGGACTTTGTTACTAAATTACCCAAGACACGAAAAGGTAAGGATTCAATCTGGGTGATTGTAGACAGATTAACCAAATCTGCTCATTTATTACCTATGAAGGAAATTTTCAGTATGGAACAATTAGCCAAGTTATATGTAATGAAATAGTTTCATTACATAGTATTCCTTTATCTATTGTTTCTGATAGAGATAGCCGTTTTACATCTCATTATTGGACAAGTTTCCAAAGAGCAATGGGAACCAGGATAAATCTAAGCACAACTTATCATCCTCAGAGAGATGGACAAAGTGAAAGGACAATTCAGACAATGGAAGATATGCTTAGAGCCTGTGTAATTGATTTCAGAGGAAATTGGGATGATCATTTACCTTTGATAGAATTTTCCTACAATAACAGCTATCATTACAGTATAAATGCTGCACCATTTGAAGCACTTTATGGACGAAAGTGTCGAACTCCAGTCTGTTGGTCAGAAATTAGAGAAAAGCAACTATCTGGATCCGAGATAGTACAAGAAACAACGGACAAGATTATTCAAGTCAAGGAAAGACTAAAACAGCACCAGATCGTCAAAAGAATTATGCAGATAACAGACGAAAACCCTTGGAATTTCAAGTTGGAGATAAAGTATTGTTAAAAGTTCTCCATGGAAAGGAGTAGTCAGATTCGTGAAAAGAGGAAAGCTAAGCCCCAGGTATATTGGACCTTTTGAGATTATCAAAAGAATGAAGCCAGTAGCTTATCAACTACAACTGCCAGAGGAAATAGCAGGAATACATGATGTATTTCATGTATGTAATCTCAAGGAATGCTTAGCAGACGAATCATATTTGATACCTCTTCAGAACAAAGAAGTAAATGAGAAGCTTAAGTTCGTAGAGAAACCACTACAGATTAAAGATAGAAAGATCAAGAATCTCAAACACAAGAGATTAGTTCTGGTCAAAGTGAAATGGGATTCCAAGAGGGGACCAGCGTACACTTGAGAGCTAGAGTCAGAGATGCAACGAAAATATCCACACCTATTCCAGTAGACCTCGAGGACGAGATCTAAAACAAGGTGGGAAGGATATAACAACCCTCCTAAAACCCTTAACATACCCTAAAACATCCTAAAATATACCCCGTATACCAGAAACGGCCCTAAAATACAATTATATTTATAAAAATCAAATAGAAACAATAATATAGTGTTCTCGCGGGGCGCAACACCCTTGGGAGTGTGAGTCGCGGGCCGCGACCAGGTGACACCAGGCGAGCCC
This sequence comes from Helianthus tuberosus, assembly GCA_030545235.1. NCBI lineage: Eukaryota > Viridiplantae > Streptophyta > Magnoliopsida > Asterales > Asteraceae > Helianthus > Helianthus tuberosus. Next base: position 46,295,952 of record CM060428.1, read on the forward strand.
TTAGGCTGCCACGTTTTTGATACATGTCGAAGCTACATAGGTGACTCGCTAAAGCTGGGACCTACCCTAGGTCTCTCGCGGGCCACGTAAGAAAGAGAGCGGGGGCTCGCGGGATGCGAGCCGGCATCGTCCAGACCTATAAAAGGAGGTGCATGCCTCAGTTTACAGTTCTTAATTCTTTTTCTTTCTCAGATAATTAAGTGTAGTATTGCTCGGTATAATACCCCTAAAAACCAGAGCTATGCCTCGTTGTAAGTATTATAACCCCCGGTTATATATTTGTTACCCTACCCGGTTGATCTAGGGCTCCGTAACACATGTTGAGGCTCTGCCTGACTCAGTTCTGTCACACCCTGATTTTTGCGGAAGCGTGATTGTGTGTGACTTGCTTAATATCATTGCATTCAATCATAACAACAACTATATGATAAAACTAAAGATAATCATCCATTAAATAAGTTTAAAATATCACCAACAACATTGTTTTGGAAATCCAAACGCAGACCTTGAATCCATATTACAACCATGCAAATAGTTTTAGAGTTCCATAAGGACTCAACAAAAGACATTAACGAATTCTAGGTTTTGAACTATGCATCTTATCTAGGATAAGATGCACAATCCAAACCCTTAGACTACGGATGACATCTTTTATTCTCAACATAACTTGAAACCTCCAAACGCCCACAAGATCCATAATTAATTCCCTGAAATACATGTAGTTTGAAAACATCAATAAAAGTTGAGCGAGTTCATGTGTTTGTTTGTGTGTATAAATAAACCTTTGTAATCATTGAAAGTATGTATGTATGTTTGTAAACCCCGGTATGAAAGCAACAAGGAAAAACAGATCATTAATGGTTTGCAAGGCCATTAATATGTGTGACGTGATGCAAGAAGGCTCAAACCTAGCAAATTTGTCACCGAAAATAAGACACAGTCACCTCATGGGTCACCCTGGTCCACATGGGTGTGGGCTCGCTACACCCAAATATATCTATCACTCATGTCCCTCGGTCCTACAATGAGGATTAATGGTCTTAAGCATTATACCCACCACTCACATGATCTAGCAGTACCCTTCCTTAGCTAACCATACCATATATAAACGTTTGTAAACAGTTTGTAACATGTACTTCACCCCCGAACTTATAAACTGAAAACAGTTAAAAGAAAAGAGGGTTATGAACTCACAGTTTTGCGTTCTTCGTAATCAATTGTAACTCAAAGCTCATTCGGGTGAACACGACTACCTACAACGTACTAAGGTCTATTAGACGAGCGGGACGTGCCTTGACTTAGTATTAATTAGTGCATTTGAGTTATGTTTCATAGTATCTTCATTATTATTCCAAGTTATATAATTATTTGTTAAAATAATAAATATTTTAACTTAAATTATATTTATTTCATTTTGGAATAATTGTTAAAATAATATATTTTAACTTGTTACTTTTCAAGTATTTAAACATGTATATCCTTCCCAAGGATGGGTGTATTTGTATTTGTATTCTTATACCTGTATATTTTTGCCATGTATTAATGTTGTATTCCGGTGTGTATCTATACGTACAATAATACGTATTTTCTTGTAATTATTAAGTATCCTTATACTTAACTTTGTATTAACTTTTCCGGAATAATATCTTTGGTAAGAATACATTAATATATATTTTCAAAATATATACTTTAAGAAATATTACTTAGAGAAATTATTTATAATTTTTCTCTTGGCAAAAATATTTATAAATTTCCTGCAAGTCTAAAAAATAATATATTTTCAAGTCTAACTTAGAAAATATATGTGAACTTATTTTTCATCCAATAATATATTTCAAGTTTATTTAAGAAAATACATTTTCTCTCAAAAATAATATATTTCATGTTTGTTTGAGAAGAATATATATTCTTTCAAAAATAATACATCCTTTAATAACTACAAGAAAATATATACATATTTTTATTTGTCAAAATAATATATTTTCTCATGGTCAAAAATATGATATGTTTGTAATACTTGTAAAAATAATATTTTTGTTTCCTTGGTGTCCAAAATATTATTTACCAAAAAATATACTTATAAATAAGTTTTCCGGAATATTTTGTGAGTTATATTCCTTAGTTCGGTTTCTCCAATATTGTGGGTATATTTTGTATATTCCTTAGAATTTTGGTAATATTTTGGATTGTAATTTTTGGTATTTTGATGAGTTATATTATTTCAATTCCTAAAATAATATAACTAATACACATCATATACAAATAATCACACACAAGGTGCCTTCTAAATATATATTTCCTAAATACATATTTAGTCACTTTTATTTATAAAACCAACCTCCAATATTTATAATTTTGTAACAAAAATTATGGCAAACTTTATGTAAAAATTCATGGTTTGAAATATACTTGTAAATATTTGTTTAGAAATATTTTTCTAAGTGTTTAATTTTTTGAAAAATTTTGCCATAGTTTCCCCTAAAAATGGAGGTTTTCATGCCTTGAAGGCATATCATATTCTTTTGTAAATCAACACAATCAACCAACAATCCACAATAAACAATCTATACTTACCAATTTTGCCAAAAACAAGCATAAACTACCACTTCATGAACTTGAAAATTTACAAAAATTTGTAGTAACTTACTAATGTGTTTAGTAAGCCTAGTTAGCCTTTAAAGTGTGGTTGATTCTTTAAAAACATCATTTTTGAAGAATCTAGATCTTTAAAACTTATAATCACATTTTCTAAAAATGTTTCTTCATGGATTTTTCTTGTCACATATGTGCTTCTACACTTTATTAACCACAAAAAATGAGGGTTATTTATTTAAGAACCAAGATTAAGTAAAACTTGTATTTTTAACTTGGTTTCTTGAAAAATCATCTTTGAAATTTTAGATCTACAAGACTTACATCTCATTTTAATCATTCTTTAACAACTTAAATAAGATGTAAAATGAAGAGTTTAGTGTTCTTACCACTAGCTCAAGGCTAGGGATGATCAAGAGAAGAAAAGAGGTGGATAAAAGCAAATGGTGAAGGTCCTTGAACTTTCGAAAGCTCCTAGCTTCCTTATGCACCTTCTAACACCCTTGTATATGCTTGGAATGTATGGAAGTTGAATGAATGAAGGTGGTGTGTGTGTGTGGGGGGTGGGGGGTTGTTCTCGGCTGTGAACAAGCAAGGGAGGAAGAGAGAAAGTGTGTGTGTTGGTGTGTGAAAGTTATGAGAGTTATGATATTAGTGGGTTACTTATAAATCCATATCAAGAGTTTCTACAATGTATAATATGTCTTATAAAGAGAAAACAAGATCCAATATTAAACTGAAAGAAAATCTCATCATGGGGGCCATGTTGGGCTGTCCACTAGGTGGGGGGGGGGGTATAGGTGTAGGTTTAAACCAATAGTTAGTTCATACTTGAAATGTAAGTTTCTAGTTAGATGTTTAGTTATTAGATATTTATATAGGGTGTTATGATGTTCGGGGACCATAACTAGCTTGGTAATGTTAAAACAGTGCTTCTAGTGTAAATTTGGCGTTTCGGGTAGTGTCCGGTTGTTCGGTTGGTTACCGGTTCGTTAGGGTGCTAAACTATGCAGTTTAGTGTGCTTTATGTACACTTTTATGACAGTTTTGATTCCCGACACTTAGGAAAGCATTCAGGACCATTTAACCATATTTCTGCATGATATTTAAGTGTTTAAATGTTGAATTGTGCTGAATTCAGCAATTTATGTGAGTTTTAGGCACTTTCCGGCACTTAAACTATCTCTAGGAAGGCAGTTTTATGATCCTTACTTCCCTACACACTATACTAGGGTAATACTTGGTTTCTGGCTCTTTCTGTCAACACATTGCCTGTCTATGTACTGAACTCCGTCAGCATTTTTCTGATTTGTCTGATAACTGTGCTAACTGTGTTTCGTGCATCATTTGAGTCAATAAAGTTCTTATGCAATAATGATATGACATTAAGCAATATGTGATGCACATGTATGTATAAAGCAATAATCAAAAAGCAGTTCAAGGCATTCATTGAAATTCAGCACAGTCATTAAGCACTAATCATTGTTTAATAATTGTACAGATGCATGCAAATTTGACAGTTGTCACATTCTCCCCCTGTTAAGAAAATTTCGTCCTCGAAATTTAATCTTCATTAACTCCTTAGGGTTACCTTATGCGTGTATGGATATGAATATTATCAAAGTGCTTAACCACGAAACCGAATCAAGACTTATTCGAATCAGGTGAATCCAAGGACATATTACGACAATAGGAACCCAATGGTTAAAAGGTTTGTGTTTCCGAATTTGATATCAAAGGATACGAGACGTATAGATGTATAATCTAGTGTAACTTAGTTAACATAGTTTCAACAAAAGAGGAGTTTTGACCGATAGAATTCCAAACGATCGTTTACAATACGCAAAAGGTTTCTAGAGATAATAACATCCGTTAGATGGATTCAGAATCAACATGCTCAAATGTAATAATGACATGAAAATGACTCGTCAACTTTTGAACAAATGAATGAATAAAATTAGTCTGTTGACGTTATTGAATCGCGAGAATACACCGAAAGGAAATACAACCGGAACTGGTGTATCGTTGTCTCAATACGTAGTTGCATTAAGGGTGTTTAAATGGCAGGTCAAACAAAAGTATGTGTAGTTTCGTGTTGAACGGTTGACCATGATTAGCACAAGCTACAAGTTTGTACCGACACCACAAGGTGTCGTATTGGCATAATTCAATAATAGCGGTGATCGAACAAGTTCACCGTGTTTGAATTCAAATGAAAGTGAGGCAAACCTGAAAATTTGATTCAAATGTCATCGTAGGATTTTTCAACTGAATATGGAACACCAAAGAACTATTGTTTTCGACCGAAGATGAAAAAACAATAAATACTGCAAGGCATTCGATCGATAATGAAAGAACCGTTAGGAGGTACATTGGGATGTAAAATGAATTTATGCACGCTTTAATTATGATAAAATAGAACGGATTTAGAGAAAATCAATAAATAAACAATTAAATCCGTGTATGAGATGCGTAAACGAGATTAGCGCAAGCTTTAATTTAGTGAAAACATCACCACAAGTTGTTGAGATCAACGAACGATTTAATGGAGCCGTAGACCAAACAAGTCTACTACGACTCGGGACAAATTAAACGCTTGCAAAAATGAATTTGAATATGATGCTCTCAATACATCATATGGTGTCTTAAATTGAATATGCAAAATGGACAAGTTCAAGCAATTGAACTTGGTTTCAGCGCAATCTGAAAATAAATGTATGTATCGACAGGGAAAATTTTGGCATGGTCACAAAGATAAACCACGTATGTAACTGAAAGGAAAAGAAGTTCCGAGAAAGTGTGTTGACCTGATAACGAAGGAGCCAACACTTACAATAATGCAGGTTATCCGAGTCACAAAGTAATATCTGGATATAGCGAAATAGTGTTTGAAACTTTGATGAAAACGATCATTCAAAGGGAAGCCACATGCGTAACAAACGATGCATGTGTAACATATGAAATAATCAAGTACCCAAACAAAGGAGTGTTCGCTTTAATGAATAAAATCGTCGTGATGCAACTACCATTAAGAGAAGTAGAGATGTAAAATTTTACTCGTTAGAAGCAAAAGTGGAAATTTCAATGTAAGAATTTCAAGTACTTCACCTGTTCGGTTAACTAAAATAGCATATATGACAGAGTAATGGTGTTTACACGAGTTAATAGGCGTGGTTCCTAAGTGATAACCTTTATTGAGTTTTGATATAAGTTCTCGAAGGTTCTATGTGCATGTCTCCTAGATTCTCCAAGTTTTGTATTCTGTGTAAATCTGTTTTGTGCACCATGTAGAAAACACAATATTAGCGTATGTCTAAACGTAACTTGTTGACTCACTGTTCTTCGGTATACTTTCTTCCTGAATCCGTAGCTGGCGATAACCTGGTCGAAGGTCGATCTTGGAATAGTAGTTGGATCCTTGCAGTCGGTCGAATAAATCATCAATCCTTGGCAAGGGATACCGTCTTCTTGATGGTTAGCTTGTTAAGCTCCCAGTAGTTGATGCACATTCGAAAACTACCATCCTTCTTCTTGACAAACAGTACTGGAGCTCCCCAGGGCGAGAAACTTGGCCTTATAAATCCCTTATCTAGCAAACCCTGGAGTTGTGCTGACAACTCTTGCATTTCTGAAGGCGCAAGTCGATATGGTGCCTTGGCTACATGAGCGGCGCCTGGAACCAAGTCAATGTGAAATTCGACTTGTCCTTGAGGAGGTAATCCTAGCAAGTCTTCGAGGAAAACTCCAGGATATTCCTTTACCACAGGGAGATCTTCAAGCTTCAGTTCTTTGGCTTCTTTGTCCGCGACATGAGCCAAGAAGGCAACACATCCTTTACGCAAAAACTTTCGTGCCTTCAAACAACTAATAGTCCGTAGAGGCGTGTCCTGCTTCTCTCCGTGTACCACAATCGTTTCTTCATTCGCCATCGGGATGCGGATAATCTTCTCATGGCAAACAATCTCAGCTCAATTACTCGACAACCAATCCATTCCAACTACGACACCGAAGCTTTCCAACTCAACTGGCAGAAGATCTAACGAAAACTCACGGTCTCCAAGCTCTATCACACAACCTTTAATCACTTCCTCAGCTTCCACTAGCTTCTCATTAGCTAGTTCTATCGAGTATGGAATATCTAACTTACTTTCTACTAAACCAAGTATACTCTTAAACTCTAGAGGTACGAAGCTATAGTCGGCACTGGTATCAAATAGCATAGGTGCATAGTGTTGATTAATAGGAACGTACCAATGACTACGTTCGGATTCTGGCGTGCTTCCCTAGCACCAACGTTGAACATTCTTTTGCTTGCATGTTTGTTGTTAGGGAAATACTTCCTGAAATGCCCCACATCACTGCAGTTAAAACACCCTGGATCACCTCCTTTATCATCACCATTTCCGCCTTAATAGTTGTTGTTGTTGTTTCCTTCGCGATTTCCGCTATCATCTGATCCTTCATTTCCATGCCCAGTACCGTACCAACACGTCTCCTTGGTGTTCCCCACTTTGCCACAGTTGTCACATTTTCCATACCTGCATGGCCCAGTATGATGACGTCGACAATTGTCGCACTTGGGTAGTTTACCCATGTACCTCTTTTTGGCCTTGTTGCGTGTATACGCCCGAGCACCTTTTTGGAAATCAGTGAGCTTCCTTTTGTTCTTTCCAGATGAATCCACATGAGTATCCTTCTTCATGTCAGGGGTTGAAAGTTTTTCCAATCTAATCACCTTTTTAGTGAGCGCCACACTTAAGTCAATCGCATCGGTACTTGTTGGGGGCTCTGATGCCGTCATCAAGCTCAGAATCTGAGGCGCAAATCCCCAGATGAATCGTTCTATCCTCTTGAACTCTGGTTCCACCAGTTATGGAATAACTCGCGACAAATCGTGAAGTCTCTGCACATATTCCACCACCTTCGGACCTTCCATCTTCAGGTTCCAGAATTCAATTTCCAGCTTCTGGATCTCCATCTAAGAACAATACTCCTTACGCATCAATTCTTTCAACTCATCCCATGTCAAAGCATGCGCAGGAGCCTCGCCCATCGTCTGAACCCGAAGGTTCCACCATGACAGAGCCTCATCTTGAAACAATCCATAAATATATGTGGCTTGTTGCTCTGGAGCGCAGTTGCCCATTCGCAAAATAGAATCCGTATTCTTGACCCATCTCACAAAGGCTACGACACCTCCAGTGCCATCAAAATTCAGAGGCTTGCAGTCCAAAAACTGCTTGTAGGTACAGCCTGTACCCAAGCAACATCATCACAGAAAGCATTAGCAAAGCACACTTGGAATTGTCCAAACGTGTTGTAATGTGTCTTAGGTGACTTAAACATTACCGTTAGGTGAGTTATTCCCTGAGGTACTTCCGCTGTGTCTATAGCGAAGAACCTCATGTCGTGCGATGGCCTGTGTGATGTGCGCTTGTAATTCTGCCTCGGTCATGGGCAGCCGAATGATATCTTGAAGAGGCACCTTTGAGAAGGAGATCGGATTGGTCAGGTCTTATTTTCTAAATAAATGTATATAGTTGTCTAGAGGTCGTATGTACATACACATAATCAATCACCATATCAAGCAATCATATAACATCGCAATCATAGCACAATCATGTAAATGGGAACATGTTTAATGAGAACATGACAAGCAAGTACGTTGTTGATTCACATGTTTAATGGGAACATGACGACTGGGCTTTCATTAATCATTGACCACAAGTATTGTTACATGTTTCGCAAAGTGTATCATATCAAAAGGAACACAGGGTCACACTACCCTTGTCTATCAAGTCTACCTATCTACAAAAGTCTCACAATCATAAGTGATATCCAAAAGGCTTCACAAGCTCAGCTCAATGGCGGTGCTCTCATCACCGGTAATGCATCTGCATAAAACCAAAAACCTATTGTACTGATGGCGGAGGTGGAGGAGGGAGGAAGATCAAACTGAGAACATGTGCGAGCTCCTCCTCGAGCTTGCTCACATGACGACGCAAGTAACGGACCTGCTGCTCGACGGTGAGGAATCGAGCATCAAACTCTGGGAAAGGAGTAAGAGGAGCAGGTGGACGTGCAAAAGGAGACGGTGATGAACGAGGGGGAACAGAAGCAGGCCGGCAAGGACACGGTAAAGGACGCGGTGTCGACTCAAGCTCCAAGACTCTGCGACTCATAACTTCAAATAGAAGCTGAAGCGAATAAAGTAACTCATCCTGCGTATAGCCAACAAAATGAGAGGGATGGTAGGGATCTGAGGTTGGCATGGAATACGGTGGGGACCATCGGAATGGCTCATCATGTAACGCCTTGTATTTTCGTGGTTTTTTTATATTTTTAGAAAATTTAAGTTCGTTTTCTATTTTTAGAAAATCAGATCGAAAAACGGAAAAAGACGCGATTTTTACGCGTTTTTAACGCAATCGACAAACGAACGCGACTAACATCGACTTACAACATACATTTTACGTATTTTTCAACTTTAAATAAAATATTACGTCTTTTTATGAAGTTCGGTTTGAGAACGAGTTTGTAGGTACAGACGGGCCCCTTAAAACGCGAGAAGTGGGCTTGTGGACCTTGGGCCCAAGCCCATAAAGGAAAACCCTTGTCTTTAAAACTTTGAAAACCCTATTACCCTTTCATTTTTCTCACCAGCCGCATACTAACATTTTCCCTCCCATTCCCTTTTTCTTTCTCTGTGTTCACTTCTTGAAGAAACACAAACCCTCCTCCTAATTCACTTCAAACCTTAACATCATCATCTGCACACAACGCACGCAGCTCTCTATGTCTCGGCAGGTGCAACACCCGACGGAGCAAGGCAGAAGACGGTGGCAGCTGGCAAAGGTTTCCGGCGGCGCACCGCCGTGAACGGCGGCAACGAGATCTTTCCGTCAACGTTTTCTCAGCCAAACACCCCCACCCCCTAAATCGAGTCCTCTAAGCAGGAATCCGACATCCGTTTCTTCATTTCGAGCATCGAGAGTGATGTTTCCTAGCACCGGCAGCTCCGATCTTGGAGGATTTTTCTCCGGTAAAGAGGGTCCGAGCTGGTGACGATGTCAGGTCCGAGCTGATGACGTGGGTTCGGGTTTCTCAGTCAGGGTCGAGCTAGATGGGTCAGGTTGTGCCGGGTCTTACAATCTTAGCTCGGGTCATGTTCAAGTACGGGTTTCGATTCTTTCGGTTCAATCTCGGTCCATTCATGGATGGTCAGACCAATTCGGTTCAGGTTTGAACCAGACTTGTTTTGATTCGGGTTGTATTTTGTTTAAATTGCAATTCAACACTGGTTGTTTGGGTCATGTTCAGTTGGTTCGGGTTCACGACATGGGATAGCTCGGTTCAGTTTCAGTTTGGTGTTCGGGTCAAAACTGGTCAACGTGGTCAAACTGGTCAAACGGTCAGCCTCGGTCAACTGTCGGGACAATGGTATAAACACGAGACTCGTAGAAACATTAACGACACAAATATAAATTCTACGGTTTGTATGTTTTTTTATATATAAAAAAAACCGAACCTTATAACTTATTCATACACATACATAGAACTATACTTATTTATATATTTTTACTATTATTGAATTGTGGCGTTTGTTATTGTGTTTTGACAATATATCGACAACTTATGTTGTCGGGATCGTTCAAAAAACAGAGGAAACTCTGTCCGTTTTTCGTTAAAATCTGTAAAACAAAACATGTTGAATTATAAAATGAAACCTATCAAATTCAATAAAATTTTATAAAAATAAATATAAACGCATAATTATTTTAATAACACTTCTGTAACTTTCGTTTGCTCATGTATGGTGACCTCGACGTTCCATCATCCAATCCTTCAACTCTTCATGGGACACCAAAGGAAAGCCTTGCAAATTGTGAGCATACTCGACCATTTTTACGTTTTAATGCATTTTTGGGGTGCAACATGTATACGAAATCCACTTTACAGCTTCGATTATAATAAAACACACAATCCATCGAACATATTCATTGTTATGCTTAGCTAATTCCAATATAAATACAAGGAAAGGAACATAAGTGGACTACCCGACCCCTCAACGGCACCTTCAAAAGCAAAATAGAGAAGGCAGAAGACTGAACACGCCCCGTGCTCAGCCAGCACGGGGCCGTGCCCAAGAAGCAGCAGAAAAAACAAACCTATAGAAGCTTCTATTGCCCACCACGGGCCGTGTCCAGCGGACACGGGGGCGTGTCGAAAGTACAGCATGCGCATTAATTGTAATTGCGAATTACAATTAATGAGGAGAGAGAGTGTCAGACAGGCACGGGGCCGTGCCCAGCTCTCTGTTCAGCCTATAAATATGAGTGCTTGGATTCATTTCAACTCATCCCTTGGCACACCACCTCTCTCACACTTCATCCACCACCCACCACCATCACAACACCATCATCCACCACCATCATCCATTGTCCATCGTAGAGTGTGTGAGTCGTCTCGGGATCCAAGATTGATCGTAAGAGTTCTTGACAATCAAGGCCATGTTTGCCTAAGTCTCTTACATCACTTGGTGAAGACAAAGTGTCTAGTATAATACTTTTTATTTCTAATCTTTTGCACTTTTTATTTGGTTTTGTATTAATGACTTTAATAACTAGTTACTTATGTTGAAGGTGATCTTTCCTTATCATTTGTCCGTTGTGTCTTGGCATTATTTTACTGTCTATATAAAATAAAGGATTTTCACTATTCATATCTCCACGGTCTATATGGAGGTATGTTGGCTACCTGGTCGGGGGTTAAGGGAATGGTTTGGTAAAGGTCTTGCCATTGTTCAGCGTTTAGAGGTCCTGCAATGGACCTGGGTCAAATTTAGTAGGACCTCCTTCAATGTTTCACGGTATTGGATGGCGGGGGTCCAAACTCTTTGATCCCCTCATAAGTTAACTACTATTAATACTATAACCCGGCTATTTAGGACTGTATCCCTGCTGACTCAGACTACTTAGCCGAGGGTAACGTCACCGCCAAAAGCGGGGCCTACCACAATACTGCATTAATAACTTAATTCATTATCTTCCAATAATCCACCCTTTTAGGATTGTATCCTTGCTGACTCAAACTACTGGGGTGAGGGTAACGTCACCTTCAAAAGAGGGGCCTACTACAATAACTAAGATAATCTCTTAATTATGTGCAAAAGTGCGGAAATAATCAAAGGTTATACTAGATACGAGTCGGAACCAAGTGATTCATCTTGTCTATCTGTTTTTCTTTTATTTTTATTTTCAGCATTTTAGTTAGTTTTTATTTTTCTTAGTTTAAAACATTTTTCTAAACTTTTTATTTTGATTAGACGTTGAGGATAAACCGGTACTAAAAGCTCTTGTGTCCTTGGATGACCTTGGTATCTTACCAACGCTATACTACGCTCACGATGGGTGCACTTGCCCATATGTGTGTTTAGTGTTAGTAAAATATCGTGTTTTATAAATTTAAAACTTGGCTAAAATAAGTGTTAAAAAGGGCTTAAAATATACACCTAATATATATAACACTTCACACGCATCAAGTTTTTGGCGCCGTTGCCGGGGACACAAGGATTTTAAGAAAGCTTAAAATCGACGGCCTAATCAGTTTTTCAAAACCTTTTTAAAACGCGCGCACATTTTTCTGCATTTTAGTTTAGTTTTGCATTTACAGTAACCTGTACACGGGGCCGTGTTCACTGAACACGGGGCCGTGCTGCACATTTTCATAAAAACACCCAGTAACAGAAGCTTGAACACGGGCCGTGCTCACTGAACACGCCCCGTGCTCAACGAAATCAGTAAATTTAATTAAAACGCCCAGATACAGATCCTGAACACGGGGCCGTGCTCATTGAACACGAGGCCGTGTCCAGCCTCTGTTTCCGTTTTTCTTTTTGTTTTCTGATCTCGAGACTCGGTTGTGGTCTGCTGAGTGATTCTTATGGATCAATACTCAGGAGGTTACAACTACACCTATGATGAGGATGATTATAGGGGTAATTATTGAACTAATTGTCGTAATGCACGCTCGATTCAAAATAATCACTCATATCAACCATCTAATTCATACACCTACTATGAGGAGCCCAGGTACGAGACATCAACTTCATACATATCCTATGAAGACCAAAGGTATGAACCTCCTCCCTCATACTCATATTTTGATGAACCAAGGTATGAACCCTCATACTCATACTTTGAGGAACCAAGATATGAGCCACCACCTTCATATGCTTATTATGAGGAACCATGGCATGAACAACCCACCTCATATGAGTATTATGAAGAGCAAAATTACGAACCTTATCCGTCATATGCTTACAATGAAGAACAATGGTGTGAACCATCTACTTCATATGAGTATTATGAGGAACAAAGGGTCGAACAACCGGATTCAAGCTTAGAAAATACCGATTCTTTCTCTATAACCGAAGTGACCGATAGGATATTAGAACACATTAGAGTTATCGATCGATGTATAAAAGAAGCTCGCGCAAGGGAAGAGGAGTCCCGCGCAAGAGAAAAATTAAAAAAGGAAGAGATAACTGAAAATGTAAAAATGGAAGAACAAATAAGTGAAAAACCGACACATGAGTTAAACAACGAAAAAGGTGAGTCCGACAACGTTAAAATTCAAGAAGAGTCTAATTTTGAAGAAATTAATCTCTTGTCACCTTCTTTCGAAAATCATTGTTTAGTACCCACTCATGCCAAGTTTTTAAAAGAGTTAAACACTAACACTAAAATTGACGAAACGGTAAGTGTTAAGTTAACTAATGATCAAACTTCACTAATAAAAGAAGACCCATTTGAAATTAACATAATACCGGTTCCATGTTTCTTTCAAAATTCGTTTATTAGTAATGTCACAATCGATAAAGATCTTTGTGTTAACATAATGCCTAACTACATTTTCGAAAAATTAAGTATTAGTGATTTTTCTCCACTACAAATACCCATTTTTCTATCCAATCGGAAAGTAATAAAATCAATCGGTATAGTTGAAGATGTCTTGGTTCAAACAAATCAAATGGTAATCCCGACCGACTTTGTCATCCTCGATGACGCTCCTCTAGTGTTGGGACGACCATTTGTAAAAACTCACGAAGCTTTGAAACACCGGAAGTTCAACAATCTACCTCTTCAATTAGGGGCATTTAAAAGAAGTGTCGATATCGAACGATCAATGAAATATCCATTCGGCAATAATGACCCCCTAATTGAAGATGAAGATGAACCACCCGATACAAGTGAAGAAATTGACCACTTTGTTGAAGAAGAGGTCGCCATAGAACAAACTTTTAAAGTTCTTGATCGAAATGAGCAACCAAATAAGGAGTCTCCCAAAGACCCACCACTTGAGCTCAAAGAACTTCCAAAAGGTTTGGAATATGCTTTTCTAGACAAACCTGTAATTATTTCGTCTAAATTAGATAACTTAGAAAAAGAAAAATTAATTAATCTTTTGAAAAAAACACAAAAATGCAATAGCTTGGAAACTTGTAGACATAAAAGGAATTAGTCCTTCTATGTGCACACACAAAATTTTGATGAATGATGACTACAAATCGGTCATACAACCACAACGTCGAGTAAATCCAAATGTTCAAGAAGTGGTTAAAAACGAAGTCATCAAGCTACTTGACGCCGGACTTATCTATCCTATCTCCGATAGTCCTTGGGTAAGTCCCGTCCAAGTAGTTCCAAAGAAAGGAGGTATGACGGTAATAACTAACGAAAAGAATGAACTAATACCAACGAGAACCGTCACAGGATGGAGAGTATGTATAGATTATAGACGATTAAATGAAGCAACAAGAAAGGATCACTTTCCTTTACCCTTCATTGATCAAATGTTAGAAAGATTATCCGGTCATAAATTTTACTGTTTCTTGGATGGTTTTTCAGGTTACTTTCAAATCCCGATAGCACACGAAGACCAAGAAAAGACAACTTTCACATGTCCCTATGGAACTTTTGCTTATCGACGCGTGCCGTTTGGTCTATGCAATGCCCCAGCAACATTCCAACGTTGCATGGTAGCCATTTTCCATGACATGATAGAAAAGACAATGGAAGTCTTTATGGACGACTTTTCTATCTTTGGGGATTCATATGACCAATGCCTCGATAATCTTGAACGAATGCTATCCCGATGTGAGGAAACTAGCCTCGCCCTTAATTAGGAAAAATGCCATTTCATGGTAACGGAGGGAATAGTACTCGGTTACAAGATCTCAAGCGAAGGAATGGAAGTGGATCGAGCCAAAATAGATACCATTTCTAGATTACCACCTCCATCCTCCGTACGAGCTATCAGAAGTTTCCTAGGGCATGCCGGATTTTATAGACGATTTATCAAAGACTTTTCAAAAATCTCAAGGCCTCTAACGAAATTACTTGAAAAAGATGCTCCTTTCATCTTTGACAAGGATTGCAATCAAGCATTTCTAACCCTAAAGGAAATGTTAGTCAACGCACCTATCATGATAGCGCCTGATTGGAAATTTCCTTTCGAAATCATGTGTGATGCCAGTGACTTTGCAGTTGTAGCTGTCTTGGGACAGAGAAAAGAAAAGCATTTCCACCCAATCTATTATGCTAGTAAAACACTTAATGATGCACAAGAAAATTACACAACAACTGAAAAAGAGTTACTAGCTGTGGTATTTGCTTTTGATAAATTTCGTTCTTATCTTGTTCTGTCTAAAACTATAGTCTATACAGACCATGCAGCCATTCGATATCTCTTCAAGAAGCAAGACGCAAAACCACGTTTGATTAGGTGGATTCTACTCCTCCAAGAGTTCGACATTGAAATCAAGGACAAAAGAGGAGCAGAAAATACCGCAGCAGATCATCTTTCACGCTTAGAAGACCCAGCTTTAGAGGCAACCAGGGACGAGCAAATCAACGAAAAATTTCCAACTGAGTCCCTGGAAATGGTGGAATACAAGGAAGAACCATGGTACGCCGACTATGCTAACTACCTAGCTAGCGGTATAGTCGCAAAAGGATGGCCACATCATCTAAGAAAAAAATTCTTTGCCAATGTGAAACACTACTTTTGGGAAGATCCATATCTTTTCAAAATGTGTGCCGACCAACTCGTCAGACGATGCGTACATGGTAGTGAAGCACGAAGAATTCTCCGCCATTGTCATGAAGGTCCATACGGAGGACATCATGGTGCTGCTAGTACCGCACGAAAGGTATTCGATTCAGGATTTTATTGGCCAACCATTTACAAAGACGCCCAAAGTCTTGTAAAAACATGTGATGCTTGCCAAAGAACAGGTAATATTTCTTCCAAAAACGAAATGCCACAAAATGGCATTCTTGTTTGTGAAATTTTTGATGTGTGGGGACTAGACTTTATGGGACCTTTCCTACCATCGAAAGGAAACAAATATATACTTGTGGCAGTAGATTACTTGTCTAAATGGGCCGAGGCCGAGGCACTTCCAACAAATGATGGAAGAGTCGTGGTAAGATTTCTGAAAAAATTATTCTCTCGTTTTGGCACACCTAAAGCTTTAATAAGTGATAGAGGTACCCATGTTTGCAACCATCAACTTGAAATTTTTTTAACAAGATATGGGGTCTATCACCGGGTTTCAACAGCATATCACCCTCAAACAAACGGACAAGCCGAAGTGACTAATAGAGGTTTAAAACGAATACTCGAAAAAACCGTAGGGTTAAATAAAAAGGAATGGGCTGATAAATTAGATGATGCTTTATGGGCTTTTCGAACTGCTTATAAAACAACAATAGGTACAACCCCATATAAGCTAGTTTATGGAAAAAGTTGTCATTTGCCAGTAGAAATTGCACACAAGGCCTATTGGCCAATCAAAAATGTAAACTTAGATTTAGAATTCGCTTGTAAAAATCGATTTTGTCAATTGAATGAATTAGACGAGCTTAGGAATTATGCATACTCAAACTCTGAAATTTATAAGGAAAGAATGAAAAATTTGCATGACAAACATATTAAACCTAATGAATTTCGGGTAGGGGATCTAATTCTTTTGTTTAATTCACGACTTCGATTGTTTCCTGGTAAATTAAAGTCTAGGTGGTCAGGACCTTTTTCCATCACCCATATCTTTCCACACGGTGCAGTAGAAATTAAATCTCGAAGTGGGCCACCATTTAAGGTCAATGGCCAACGGCTGAAACTCTATCAAGGATTCATTGAGGATGAGGAAGAAGAGATCTCGCTTCAAACGGTGGAAGAATAAAAACATCATGCCTGGTAAGTTACGAACGATTGAGGCGACAAAATAAAGCGGTAAGTTTTCTAACCATAGCTTATGGGAAAAAAGGGAACTCACACGGGCACTAAAAAAAATAAAAAAAAATAAAAATAAAAAAAACCTGCTCGACACGAGGCCGTGTCCGCTGGACATGGGGCCGTGTTCGCGCTGCAGACGGGATAAAACCCCTTTTTCAAAACAGTTTCTTCATTCCACACGCCCCGTTTCCCCACAAAAGCTCTGGTTCCAGGCGATTTTTCGCAAAATTTCGACGTCTCCTATCGATCTAACAACGTCAAGGTATGATTCTATCACTCATAGTATTTAGATTAGTTACTTGCATGTAGTTAAAACACCACAAATTTGGGAAAAATCTAGGGTTCTTGAAGTTCATCCGGATCGAACCTCAAATTTTTGCCTAAATCTGTTTGCATTTAGTTAGATTAGTGTTAAGGAAAGTAAATACACTTGTATTGTTCATAGATTCAACCGATTTCTCACAAAAACCCCAAACCCTTGTTCTTGAATCGAAAAAGATAAAATTGATAGGGTAAACGGGATATTTTGGGAAAAACGGCACTTAGGGTTTCATTTTCGGGGGAAGCCGCACCTATTGGACCAAAAATTTTCAAGTTTTCGAAACCGGGTCGAAAAATGAAGTTTTTGAGTAACAGACCTCTGGACACGGGGCCGTGTCCGCTGGACACGGGGTCGTGTCCAGCCCGCTGTTTGCAGTTTTGTCCGAAAACATTTCTGTTTCATGCTAACTTTTGGTGTATTCTTACAGATGGCTAGGAAGTTTACAAGATTCAACGCCAATGAGCTAGATGCAAGAGCTCGATACGAGCTTCTTCAAACAAGGCCGGAGGAATACCCGAGGCAGGCTTGCACAGAACTGCTAACCATGGTGAATCAAATTGACCGTTTCAACAACATTGTCACGGGACCACTCAGAGTCGCACTAACAACCCGACTCCGTTCCGTCCATGAATGCACCTTGGAATTCTACAGCACCTTTGCGTTCACTTCAAGGTGCGACCCGTTCGATAATGACGGGGTGTCATTCCGGTGTGGCGGGACGAGGTATTCGATCTCCATGGCACAATTCGGGTCGATTATCGGGTTGTATGCGGAAGAGGATGCGGGAAACGAAGAAAATACAGGGGGATTGAGAGAGGTTGAAGACAACGAACGCCAAGCCATGTGGGCTCAGATTGGGGAAGGGTTCTACAATCCGAGCAGCACTAAGAGTACCAAGCTGAGGGATCCGCTATACAGATACATTCATAGGCTCCTCGGCTACTCTCTTAGCCAAAGGCATGACAGTGGTGGTGTCGTTGGGTTAAGAGATTTGCTTGTCCTCCACTGCATTCACAACCGCAGGCCGTTCGATGTTCCGTTCCTCATGCTCCGAAACATGCATCACAACCGCCTTGCTAGTGCACCAACTCCTATTTTCTTCGGGGGATGGGTGTACCGTCTCTTCAAGCACTTCGCCCACATTCCGAGGTCATTTGAGAGGAGCCCATGGTCGGGTACGGTGGATATTCACATATGCCGCTCAATGAACCTGATTTATGAGGCAGAAGACGGGACGGTAACCTT
Source organism: Helianthus tuberosus (assembly GCA_030545235.1). Classification (NCBI taxonomy): domain Eukaryota; kingdom Viridiplantae; phylum Streptophyta; class Magnoliopsida; order Asterales; family Asteraceae; genus Helianthus; species Helianthus tuberosus. The sequence goes on from CM060428.1 coordinate 46,314,412, forward strand.
TCAAAGGATGCAAGGTCATGCATGGAACCCGCAAGAAGCGCTTGTCCTCCCAGCTCCGCAACATCATCAGTACCACTACCAACCCCACGGTGATCCGGGCCAATCATCCTCCTCGGGAGGCGGTTTTCCTAACTTTCAAAGTTTGCATGATTTGTTGCAGGAAAACCTCATGTGTACTCGGAACACCTATAACATGGCGAGCAACACCTACCACCGGGTCGGAGCTATCGAGAGAAACCTATCCGAGATCCAAGACGATGTCGGATACATACGAGACCACATTGCACGCCATGGAGGGGATGATGACGATGATGATGATGACGATGCTATGGAGTAGGCGAGAGGAGCAGAGGAGGAAGCGGTTGATTGATAACTCCACAGGTTTAAGTCCCTTTATCTATCGAACAATTGGTGGCCTGCGTGCCAAGTGTTAAACAATTTACTTTTCCTAACTATTTCTGCATTTTATTTTTATTTTTTTTCTTTTACTTTATGCTTGGAACAATTAACTATGGTAATGTAGGATGTTTATATTGCTTGGTGTGGTATTAAGTGATGAAACAGGTACAAACCGAGGCTTGGAATGCTAAGCCTCAGCACTTATAGGACCAGGATGAAAAAAAACCGGGGGAAGAAACCTGTTTTTCAGGCTTTCAGACTGTCCACACGGGGACGTGTCCAGCCAACACGCCCCCATGCTCACCTCCCAGACCTGCTGTTTGGTTACTGTCGTTTGGTTACTGTCCTGCAGATTTTTGTCAAACACGGGGCCGTGCCCACCCAACACGCCCCCGTGTTCATCTTCTGTAAGTTCTCGTTACTGGCACCTGAACACGGGGTCGTGCCCACTCGACACGGGGTCGTGTCCAGGCTGCCAGTAACACAAAATTTTTGCTTTTTACACCTATTTACACATCTAATCAACCTAAAAATTTATTTTTGGGACACATTGAGGACAATGTGTAATTTAAGTGTGGGGGGGGGATGCTAAAACCTTGAATTTTGCAAGTCCTAAATACAAGCCTTACACAAAACTCTATTGGAACCGCTAATCACCCCAAAATTTTTTTCAAAAATTTCATTTTTCTTACTTGTCTAGGTTTAACTCGGGAAATTCAAGTTCTCAAAAATGTTATATTTTTACAAATTTACAACCGATAGCGTAGTGATAAAAAGAACCAACATAAGAAAATTATGAAAAGGCATGACAAACTTAGTTAAAATTTGATTATATATACTTGATCACATAAAAACCCATTCCCACAAAAGTGAGTTTTGAGCCTTTATTGAGCATACAATTACATATTATTAAACTAAATGCTCATTTTTCGTTTCTTGTGTGAATAGCCGCTTGGTTCTTACAACTTTAGAACTTGCCATGACGATACATTCCCAGTCCTTATCAACTTAAACCCGAGTAAGTAAATGATGGAGGCATTAGGACTAACCCTTTTTATTTCTACACCATTATTTTTTTTTCTTTTACCACCTACCCAAAAATCCCCCTAGTTAACCCCTTTGAGCCTAAACCTTTTCATTTCATCACCCAAACCAAAAACCCTTTTACCCACCAAAACCTTTTATTTTTAACCCTTTGTTTTAGTAACAAGTTCAGTTTTTCGTAAAAAAAAAAAAAATGTGTTGTTGATGAAGCAAAAAGAAACAAACAAGTTCATCAAAAATAACTTTGTTTGAATAAAAGCTTCATCAAAATAAAAAGTTACAAAAAAATAGAAAGTCTTACGAAAACCGACACTTGTTACGCTTTTCGCCTTTTTCTACTAACCACTAACCACTATCCCAACCACCTACCTTTAACCCAAGCCTAACCCTTAACCCACAAAGTCCTCTTGATATTTACAAAGGTATAAAAGTTAAAAAGGAGGAGGATTGATTGCTTGGCAAGCTTATGGTAGGAATAAGTTCCATGCCGCTCTCGAGTGATTCACTAAAAATACACCTTCGGCCGAGTGTGAGTGATTTCTCCCGTGAGGTATGTGAACTTGTATATAGATGGAATTTTAAAAAGGCATGTTATGCCCAAATAAGTAATTTCTCCTATGAAACGTTCTAAATAAATCATTACGAATAAGATTGTAAATAGATAAAAATAAAACCCAAAAAGATCTTGGATATCCCGACACTCTACGACAAGCCCAAAACCTTCTCTTCTACCTATTCCATTTGGGAGTGTAAGCCACATATTAAAGAGTTTTGCTTGAGGACAAGAAAAAGTTCAAGTGTGGGGGTATTTGATGTGTGTAAAATGCAACATATAAATTACATCAAACAAGGCATAAAACTAACCCTTTTTAAGTACTAATATTGGAAAAAGAGTGTTTTTGTCTTCCTTTTGTATTGTCAGGATTAAATGAGCTCAAAAACACAAAAGAAGCAAAAAGACAGCTAATTCCAACATAAATACAAGGAAAGGAACATAAGTGGACTGCCCGACCCCTCAACAGCACCTTCCAAAGCAAAATAGAGAAGGCAGAAGACTGAACACGCCCCGTGCTCAGCCAGCACGGGGTCGTGCCCAAGAAGCAGCAGAAAAGACAAACCTATAGAAGCTTCTATTGCCCACCACGGGCCGTGTCCAGCGGACACGGGGGCGTGTCGAAAGTACAGCAGGCGCATTAATTGTAATTGCGAATTACAATTAATGAGGAGAGAGAGTGTCAGACAGGCACGGGGCCGTGCCCAGCGGACACGGGGCCGTGCCCAGCTCTCTGTTCAGCCTATAAATAGGAGTGCTTAGATTCATTTCAACTCATCCCTTGGCACACAACCTCTCTCACACTTCATCCACCACCCACCACCATCACAACACCATCATCCACCACCATCATCCATTGTCCATCGTAGAGTGTGTGAGTCGTCTCGGGATCCAAGATTGATCGTAAGAGTTCTTGACAATCAAGGCCATGTTTGCCTAAGTCTCTTACATCACTTGGTGAAGACAAAGTGTCTAGTATAATACTTTTTATTTCTAATCTTTTGCACTTTTTATTTGGTTTTGTATTAATGACTTTAATAACTAGTTACTTATGTTGAAGGTGATCTTTCCTTATCGTCTGTTCGTGGTGTCTTGGCATTATTTTACTGTCTATATAAAATAAAGGATTTTCACCATTCATATCTCCACGGTCTATATGGAGGTATGTTGGCTACCTGGTCGGGGGTTAAGGGAATGGTTTGGTAAAGGTCTTGCCATTGTTCAGCGTTTAGAGGTCATGCAATGGACCTGGGTCAAATTTAGTAGGACCTCCTTCAATGCTTCACGGTATTGGATGGCGGGGGTCCAAACTCTTTGATCCCCTCATAAGTTAACTACTATTAATACTATAACCCGGCTATTTAGGACTGTATCCCTGCTGACTCAGACTACTTAGCCGAGGGTAACGTCACCGCCAAAAGCGGGGCCTACCACAATACTGCATTAATAACTTAATTCATTATCTTCCAATAATCCACCCTTTTAGGATTGTATCCTTGCTGACTCAAACTACTGGGGTGAGGGTAACGTCACCTTCAAAAGAGGGGCCTACTACAATAACTAAGATAATCTCTTAATTATGTGCAAAAGTGCGGAAATAATCAAAGGTTATACTAGATAGGAGTCGGAACCAAGTGATTCATCTTGTCTATCTGTTTTTCTTTTATTTTTATTTTCAGCATTTTAGTTAGTTTTTATTTTTCTTAGTTTAAAACATTTTTCTAAACTTTTTATTTTGATTAGACGTTGAGGATAAACCGGTACTAAAAGCTCTTGTGTCCTTGGACGACCTCGGTATCTTACCAACGCTATACTACGCTCACGATGGGTGCACTTGCCTATATGTGTGTTTAGTGTTAGTAAAATATCGTGTTTTATAAATTTAAAACTTGGCTAAAATAAGTGTTAAAAAGGGCTTAAAATATACACCTAATATATATAACACTTCACACGCATCAAGGACCATCAACAAACAGATCAACATCATCGTCAAATAGATCATCAAAAGGCCAATCATCAGGAGGGATAACCACTAAAGGAACAGGAGCGAGGATCGTGCCACGATAAGCTCACCATCGGGATGCCAGATGATAAGACGATCAAGGACTGGAATGGGAATAACAAAAGGATCCTTGTCTGGAATGCCATCAGCAAGCAGTAAGTCATCTCCAAAATCAGGCAACGCAAACAGCTGGAAGTCTTCGTCGTCTGATAGCATATCTGGGTCGCTCTCAGTATCTGAGGTAAAGATCTCTGGCTCTGGTGCGATCTCGTCATCGGACACAATAGCCATAGGGTCATCAGTATCGGACAATCCGCTCTCGGATGAAGACATAGTGTCTGTAACAGAACAATCATAACTTATGCACATATATTAACCACTATCATTTAATATGCAATCAAAGACAATGTATCACGAAATCATGTATCCTTCCTAGTCTCCCAGACTAAACCACCTAGTCTCCCAGACTAAACCACAAAAGTAAACCTTGCAATCATGTTTCTTGTCTTTCGTTTGTAAAAATGTTTGTTTCCCTGAATCTGGGCGTTTTGTGTATGCAATAAAAACATGTTGTGAAAATATTTTCATGAGAGCCCTAGTGATTGTAGTCTAGACTCAAGAAAGATTCCTAGTTCGCTACAATCGAAGCTCTGATACCAAACTGTCACACCCTGACTTTTGCGGAAACGTGATTATGTGTGACTTGCTTAATATCATTGCATTCAATCATAACAACAACTATACGATAAAACTAAAGATAATCATCCATTAAATAAGTTTAAAGTATCACCAACAACATTGTTTTGGAAATCCAAACGCAGACCTTGAATCCATATTACAACCATGCAAATAGTTTTAGAGTTCCATAAGGACTCAATAAAAGACATTAATGAAAACCAGGTTTTGAACTATGCATCTTATCTAGGATAAGATGCACAATCCAAACCCTTAGACTACGGATGACATCTTTTATTCTCAACATAACTTGAAACCTCCAAACGCCCGCCAGATCCACAATTAATTCCCTGGAATACATGTAGTTTGAAAACATCAACAAAAGTTGAGCGAGTTCATGTGTTTGTTTGTATGTATGAATAAACCTTTGTAATCATTGAAAGTATGTATGTATGTATGTTTGTAAACCCCGGTATGAAAGCAACAAGGAAAAACAGATCATTAATGGTTTGCAAGGCCATTAATATGTGTGACGTGATTCAGGAAGGCTCAAACCTAGCAAATTTATCTCCGGCAATAAGACATAGTCACCTCATGGGCCACCCTGGTCCACATGGGTGTGGGCTCGCTACACCCAAATAGATCTATCACTCATGTCCCTCGGTCCTACAATGAGGATTAATGGTCTTAAGCGTTATACCCACCACTCACATGATCTAGCAGTACCCTTCCTTAGCTAACCATACCACATATAAACGTTTGTAAACAGTTTGTAACATGTACTTCACCCCCGAAGTTATAAACCGAAAACAGTTAAAAGAAAAGGGGGTCATGAACTCACAGTTTTGCGTTCTTCGTAATCAATTGTAACTCAAAGCTCCTTCGGGTGTACACGACTACCTACAACGTACTAAGGTATATTAGACGAGCGGGTCATGCCTTGACTTAGTATTAATTAGTGCCTTTGAGTAATATTTCATAGTGTCTTCATTATTATTCCAAGTTATATAATTATTTGTTAAAATAATAAATATTTTAACTTAAATTATATTTATTTCAATTTGGAATAATTGTTAAAATAATATATTTTAACTTGTTACTTTTCAAGTATTTAAACACATGTATATCCTTTCCAAGGATGGGTGTATTTGTATTTGTATTCTTATACTTGTATATTTTTGCCATGTATTGATGTTGTATTCCGGTGTGTATCTATACGTACGAGAATACGTATTTTCTTGTAATTATTAAGTATCCTTATACTTAACTTTGTATTAACTTTTCCGGAATAATATCTTTAGTAAGAATACGTTAATATATATTTCCAAAACATATACTTTAAGAAATATTACTTAGAAAAATTATTTATAATTTTTCCCTTGGCAAAAATATTTATAAATTTCATGCAAGTCCCAAAAATAATATATTTTCAAGTCTAACTTAGAAAATATATGTGAACTTATTTTTCATCCAATAATACATTTCAAGTTTATTTAAGAAAATACATTTTCTCTAAAAAATAATGTATTTCATGTTTGTTTGAGAAAAATATATATTCCTTCAAAAATAATACATCCTTTAATAACTCCAAGAAAATATATACATATTTTTATTTGTCAAAAATAATATATTTTCTCATGGTAAAAAATATGATATGTTTGTAATACTTGTAAAAATCATATTTTTGTTTCCTTGGTGTCCAAAATATTATTTACCAAAAATATACTTGTAAATAAGTTTTCCGGAATATTTTGTGAGTTATATTCCTTAGTTCGGTTTCTCCAATATTGTGGGTATTCTTTGTATATTCCTTAGAATTTTGGTGATATTTTGGATTGTAATTTTTGGTATTTTGATGAGTTATATTATTTCAAGTCCTAAAATAATATAACTAATACACGTAATATACAAATAATCACACACAAGGAGCCTTCTAAATACATATTTAGTCACTTTTATTTATAAAAACCAACCTCCAATATTTATAATTTTGTAACCAAAATTATGGCAAACTTAATGTAAAAATTCATGGTTTAAAATATACTTGTAAATATTTGTTTAGAAATATTTTTCTAAGTGTTTAATTTTTAGAAAATTTTTGCCATAGTTTCCCCTAAAAATGGAGGTTTCCATGCCTTGAAGGCATATCATTTTCTTTTGTAAATCAACACAATCAATCAACAATAAACAATCTATACTTACCAATTTTGCCAAAAACAGGCATAAACTACCACTTCATGAACTTAAAATTTACAAAAATTTGTAGTAACTTACTAGTATGTTTAGTAAGCCTAGTTACCCTTTAAAGTGTGGTTGATTCTTTAAAACATCATTTTTGAAGAATCTAGATCTTTACAACTTATAATCACATTTTCTAAAAATGTTTCTTCATGGATTTTTCTTGTCACATATGTGCTTCTACACTTTATTAACCACAAAAAATGAGGGTTATTTATTTAAGAACCAAGATTAATTAAAACTTGTATTTTTAACTTGGTTTCTTGAAACATCATCTTTGAAATTTTAGATCTACAAGACTTACATCTCATTTTAATCATCATTTTACAAGAAAACAATATATTCTTTCAAGTTCATGTCTTTCATGAGGATGATCTATTAATCTCTAACATTTTCATCCTCTCATCTTGCTAGATTATGTTTTTAATCATGATCTAGCAAGATCATATGATGATCTACATCATTTACATAAGTAAACAACAATCAACAAGTATAACAACACATAAACAACATGATTTCTTCATGATTTAAGCTTATGTTCATGTTCCATTCTCTTGACTCTTAGTGTTCTTCAAACTTAACATCATGTATCATTCTTTAACCACTTAAATAAGATGTGAAATGAAGAGTTTAGTGTTTTTACCACTAGCTCAAGGCTATGGATGATCAAGAGAAGAAAAGAGGTGGATAAAAGCAAACGGTGAAGGTCCTTGAACTTTCGAAAGCTCCTAGCTTCCTTATGCACCTTCTAACACCCTTGTATATACTTGGAATGTATGGAAGTTGAATGAATGAAGGTGGTGTGTGTGTGTGGGGGGGGGGGGGTTGTTCTCGGCCGTGAACAAGCAAGAGAGGAAAAGAGAAAGTGTGTGTGTTAGTGTGTGAAAGTTATGAGAGTTATGATATTAGTGGGTTACTTATAAATCCATATCAAGAGTTTCTCCATTGTATAATATGTCTTATAAAGAGAAAACAAGATCCAATATTAAATTAAAAGAAAATCTCATGGTAGGGGCCATGTTGGGCCGTCCACTAGGTGGGGGGTATAGGTGTAGGTTTAAACAATAGTTAGTTCATAGTTGAAATGTAAGTTTCTAGTTAGATGTTTAGTTATTAGATATTTATATAGGGTGTTATGATGTTCGGGGACTATAACTAGCTTGGTATGTTAAAACAATGCTTCTAGTGTAAATTTGGCTTTTCGGGTGGTGTCCGATTGTTCAGTTGGTTACCGGTTCGTTAAGGTGCTAAACTATGCAGTTTAGTGTGCTTTATGTACCCTTTTATAACAGTTTTGATTCCCGACACTTAGGAAAGCATTCAGGACCATTTAACCATATTTCTGCATGATATTTAAGTGTTAAATGCTGAATTGTGCTGAATTCAGCAATTTATGTGAGTTTTAGACACTTTCCGGCACTTAAACTATCTCTAGGAAGACAGTTTTATGATCCTTACTTCCCTACACACTATACTAGGGTAATACTTGGTTTCTGGCTCTTTCTGTGTTCCAACACATTGCCTGTCTATGTACTGAACTCCGTCAGCATTTTTTTGATTTGTCTGATAACTGTGCTAACTGTGTTTCGTATATCATTTGAGTCAATAAAGTTCTTATGCAATAATGATATGACATTAAGCAATATGTGATGCACATGTATGTATAAAGCGATAATCAAAAAGCAGTTCAAGGCATTAATTGAAATTCAGCATAGTCATTAAGCACTAATCATTGTTTAATAATTGAACGGATGCATGCAAATTTGACAGTTGTCACAAGTTCGTTGTAGTTTTGTCTCAGTAGTATGACTAATATAAAGTGGGTTATCTTACTAACACGTGTGCATTGTTTAATTTTAATAGATAATAAACATGAACATTACCAGGAAGCCGTAGAAACACCTAAGTCAACAATGTGAGTCCCTTCTCTTTTTGTAAACCTTTTTTTTTGTGAAAACCTCAAATGTTTTAAGTTATAATTAACAGTAATTGAGTATATGTATTCTACAATTATTGTCGGTATGCTGGGGCTTTGTATACATTACTTGACATTCGTTACTGTTGCGAATGGTAGCATGACCAATTGACCACAAGTCAGGATTGACAGTACCGTAGGAGCAATTGGGTAGATATAAAAATTGTGATCGCTGATGCTCTCAATCCTGTAAAATTATAAAAACATGTTTTGATTAAACTGGGATGCACTCGCCAGTATTTCTTACTTATAAAACCTTTTTAAAACGCATTTTAGGTAACTTAATGTGAAGCTAATAGAAGTCAGCTGGAGAGCACGGAAGGCTTAAAGAAGTGGCTATAAAAGTTACCTAAATAAAAAGGAGTTTATGTTTTCAATAATTAGGGTTTTATCCCTACGAATGTATTATAAATGGAAACTTGGGTTTTATCCCATTTATTTATTATTTATAAAAGTTTGGTGTTTAAACTCTGATAAAATATTTCCTAACTACGGTCCTGATGATTAAATTCCGCTGCCAAATTAATAAACACCGATACCATCGGCTCTGAGACTTGCGGCTGCCCGCTTCTGGGGCAAGGGGTCGGGGGTTGCGACATATTTCCTACAACAATATGACCATATAACAATCTTTATACATGCTCTAAACTTGACCAAACGGGTCAGAATCGAAAGTCAAAGCAGAAGTCAAACTGTCTGACTTTCGGTTACGAAACGAGCTCTAATTAGAAAATGACGAGTTGGAGATGATCAAACATGTCCTAATATGTTATATGAACTGTTATGATGACAAAAATTAAGGTTTGGATGCTTAGAAGTTTATTTAGCGTAATTTGCAAAATTTTCGTTTTTTACTTTTATTTCATATAAATTTGGCTCATCATTTCGCCTACTTAACGTGATTTACAGAGGGTGCAATCACAAGTGATTCACACCTTCATTATTACGATCACGTTGCAAAGTTCGATTCTAACTTTGACTTGACTGAAATGGTTAGAAACAAAAGTTAATTTGCTTGACTTTGGCTAATAACTTGCATAGGAATGAAAAAGCACTCGTTTTTTAAGCGCCTTGAATTAAGGTCCTCCAGCTCATCTTTTGCATCTTGAGTGCGCCTTTGACAACTATGCAAATATTAAACGTCTTTTAAGGGTATGGGCAAATAACATAAACCTCCTCTTACTTTTATTATTGTTATAACGTAACAAAATTTGTGATACATAATAAACTTATTACTCGTCTGTTTGGAAATTTGTACATTGCGTTGCTTATTGACTGTGTTTGTTATGTATGTACTATAATTTGGTTTGTGTAGACATCATTCAATGTATCAATTGACATATAGAATAGGAAACGTGTTCTTCTTCATACCTTTATTATAAACAACCACATCATTAAATATATACCACATACATTTATAAATGTTGTAAAAAAATTGAATATGAATTATTATTGATATTAATATTACTTTTAATGTTACTAACTCTAAGAACGTTATAAATTGTCACGTCATCACCACCTTTGGCATTTGGAATCACCCCGACCATTGCCAGTTCTAATAAACAATGCCACCAAACATCGTCACCACCTCTTAACTCCTAAGCCATTTGCATCTACCGCTCCACGATTTTTCCTATTGCATCTCTCACTCTCACTTGCCGGCGGCGTGTTAGTTGTATAGCTTCTCATGTAAACCTTTTTTTTTTTTGTTATTGGATTTAAAAGAACCACACCCTAATTTGAGGTGAGGTTTATGCGAACCTAAGCATGGATGAGAAAGAAATGTAATGGGGCGTTGGCACAATTGAAGACCTACACAATGTTAAAAGAACTAAAAGTCGATGCAATGATAATGATGTTAGTGGTCACAATGGAGATCGAAGTCCAAGGACGAAAAAAAAACATTTTGCCTTTCATTAAAAGGAAGAAAAAAAAACAAAAAGCTGACTTTTAACTAAAAAATCTGACCAGATTTTGCTTTTGGATGAAAATGACAACAAAATTGAAACCATAGGGACCCAGATTCAAAATGTTTGAGTTTTGGACTAAAATGACAAAAGGGACCAAACCTTAGGGACCATTTTGGCAGTTTACTCTAAATAATAAGTGCTACATAAATGGGGTGATGATCAATTGGTAAAGACAAAATATTTAAATACCTTAGGAGAGAGAAGTATTGAGTTCAATTCCCACACACAACAGAAAGAACACAAATTTGCCTTTAGAAAAGTATTGAGTTCAATTCCCACACACAACCAATGAAGTGTAGCTCAACTGGCAATTGCCTGGGGACTACATGGAGGTGCAAGTGGAGGTTGAGGGTTCGATTCCGGTCGGAGTCATATTTACCACTTGCGAGAGTTCTACCCGGGGGAGAACCCCGATCCTGGGTAGACGGGTAATCAGTACAGGCTGGCCTGGGGTGTTAGCGGAGCTCCACCGCCATCACCAACAAGCAGTTCTAAAAAAAAAGTGCTACATACATTTTTGTGCATTTCTCTTTCTAAAGACTAAGAAGTAAAAAGTTTTTATATGCAAATTTGTTTCTGAGTAAAAAGTTTTTATATGCAAATTTGTTTCTGAGTAAATTGCCACTTTAGTCCCTGAGGTTTGACCAAAATTGTCACTTTAGTCCAAGTAGTTTTTTTCTTGCCATTTTAGTCCAAGTAGTTTTGTTTTCTGCCATTTAGTCCCTGACTTTTGTCATTTTTTGTCATTTTCATCGACCATCACCACCACCTCCCACCGCCCACCCAATCACAACCTTCTATCATCGCCACCACCTGCCTGCATCGTCACCACCCACCCACCCCACCACCATCACCACACACAATTTCCACCACCACCGGCCACTTTTCCGCCACCCACGTCATCAACCAACACCACTGCCATCATCTTAAAACCAACAACCACCGCCATCATCTTCACTATAAACCGGCACAATACCATCCCTATACCATCGCACCTGCAAAAAAAGAAAGAAAAATGTGATTTGACCAAAATTCACCTAAGTTAACTAAATTTTTTGAATGGAATTAGTGGGTTGGATAAAAATGGCAAAAAATACAAAAGTCACGGACTAAAATGACAGAAAACAAAACTATTTGGACTAAAATGACAAAAAAAAAACTATTTGAACTAAAATGACAATTTTGGTCAAACCTCACAGACTAAAATAACAATTTACTCTTTGTTTCTAGATACAGCACGAAAATATAAAAGTCAATATCTGAAAGTTTAGCATAACATTACACCCATGAATATATGTTTATACCATACTCATTAATCATTATTGATGCAATAAAAATGAGTTCTTTGTCAGGTTTTAACCAATATTGGTATTCATAAAAAATGAGATTTTGTCAGCTTTTTCGAGTGAATTTTCAATATGGTATATGTTGTTGATTTGATCACAATAGCGTTAATATGGTATTCATACCGATATGTGTAAGAGATACAAGCAGGGATGGCAAAAATACCTGAGCCCGACGGGTATACCCGAAACCCGACACAAATGGAACGGGTATACCCGATACCTGACGGATATTGGGCCGAGAATGAGATTAGTTTTAAAAATTTTCACGGGTATGGGATTAGGTGATATCCGACCCGATTACCTGAAACCATATACCCGTTTACCCGATCATATACCTGAATTTTTTAATTTATATTTATATTTTTCATTAACCCTGTCTATTAGTGATTTATTTTATTATGTTCATAATCTAAAAATTAAATTTTCTTTTAGTATGTATATTTGATAATAATATTTATATTTTATATGTTGTGAAGTATATACATATATTATAAAGTTATTATTAATTCATGATAAAACTTATATGTATATAATGTACATTTATAATTTATAATAGTTGTTGTATAAATAAAATTATATAATAATTATAATAGTAAAAAATGGATTTGGAAATTCCAATGCATATCTTTTAACAAACTAATGGGTATACCCGATACCCGACAAATAGTAAAAAATGGATTTGGAAATTCCAATGCATATCTTTTAACAAACTAATGGGTATACCCGATACCCGACGGGTAATTACCCGACAAATACCCGACGTGTACTGGGTCGGGTATAGGACACGATTTTATAACCGGATATGGGTATAAAATTACCTATACCTGACCGGAACCCGACCCATTGCCATCCCTATATACAAGAACAAGCTAGACATAAAATTGCATGAGAGAATGATAAGAAAAAGTATCAAATTTTATGTGGTTTAATCCATTGCTATGATTTGCTAACTCTCAACCCAACTGTGTTCCAACATATGGATTCACCAACTTTGACATCATATCAAACATTGAAGTCAAAATCTTTAAAGCACTTATTACAAATAAACTAAGTGTGATCTAATTTTGAATCATCAAGTACTCCGAAAATATGTTTTCAGTCATTGTTCTCAAGTATTCAACCTAACAATCGAAGTACCCAACTAACCAAATATTTTAAATGGAGGTAACCTATATACCTAAAAGTTTTTAATGTATACATAGAAAAACATAGTATCATATCATGCATTTTAAGAGGGTTTCTATGCATTGGCGAAGCTTGAAAATTTCTATCAGAGGGTCGAAAGTCACCGGACTCAAAAATTCTATTTAAGAAAAAAAAATTATAAAACCGGGGGGGGGGGGGGGGGGGTGGGGGTTTCGAAAACGTATATTCCTAAAAAATTCTATACGAAACGTACATACATAACACTGCTGAAGTTCGGGGGGTCATTTTGGAAACGTGTGGTTTGTTTGCTGACATTTTGGAAACGTGTCATTTTAATCTAAAAAATAACCACAGTTAAAAAATTTAGTTAGCTTAGAGGTAAAATTCGTTTGTTTCTAAGCAGCTGGTCACGGGTTCGATCCCGGCCAACTGCAATTTTGATTGTGGTTACCCCTAAGCTACCTGAATTGGGGGTGGGGGTTTCAAAAACGTATATTCCTAAAAAATTATATACGAAACGTACATACATAATACTGCTGAAGTTCGGGGGGGGGGGGGGTCATTTTGGAAACGTGTGGTTTGTTTGCTGACATTTTAGAAACGTGTCATTTTAATCTAAAAAATAACCACAGTTAAAAAATTTAGTTAGCTTAGAGGTAAAATTCGTTTGTTTCTAAGCAGCTGGTCAAGGGTTCGATCCCGACCAGCTGCAATTTTGATTGTGGTTACCCCTAAGCTACCTGAATTTATTGAACTGTGATTATTTTTTTAGACTGAAATGACACGTTTCCAAAATGCCAGGGAGAAAAATGGTGCAATTTTGAAATTTGACCTGAAATAGCAAAAGTGAACAAACTACGTAGAGGTAAATGACACTTAACTCTAGAGCAATATAAAGAGAGGTATTAAGGGTTAGGGGGTGTTTGGAATACCTCTCAACTTTTTTATGAAATGCAGAATAACTTAAATGTACGGTAAAATGTTTTATATGAATGTATGATAAAAACTTTTGTTTAAATGCTCTATAATTTTACTTTTTTTTTGAACGGTAACTTTCATTAAACCAAAACTGACAGAGCCAACCCACAGATCGGGCAGCCACAAACAAAAACGAAAAGTACATATTTACAAATTTACACCACTCATCCCAAGACATCTCCTTATATCTCGATCTATTGTGAAACCATAAAAAACTCAAAGCTTTAATGTGACAACAAAGTTTATCGACTTTAACCGGGACGTTGTTAAACCTGGCTTCATTCCTCAAAAGCCAAATGCACCAGCAAGCAACCGATATTATACCTTGAAAAGCATCTTTGGCGTAGCTTGAAAAACACGTAATTAAGTGCCACTCCAACAGATCTTTGACCGAAAAAATCAAGAAGTTAGGAACCTTACACCATGTCATTATCCAGCACCAAACTCTGACCGCCACCGGACACGAAGAAAAGATGCGGTCAACCGATTCATCACAGCCGTTGCAGAGGCTGCACGCCAGATTTTCCACCATAACATTCCTGTCTCTAAGAGCCAAACAGGTAGGAATCTTACCCATTTCCGTCCGCCAAACGAGAATGTTGCATTTCAAAGGCACCCATTTACACCATTGCATAACAAATCTGCTACTAACATCCAACCCGAAATTCAAAAATTTCCTGACATTAGCGACCGAGAAGATACCTTTTGAGTCCGCACTCCACCGCCATCTGTCTCTACCTCCCGAAAACACAGCCCCTTGACCCAAATTCTGCAACTGATGGAACTCCGCAATCTCCGAAGGCGAATCAGGGACCCTCTTCAACCGCCACCTGAAGATGCGACCCCAGTCACTATCCACAACTCTATCAGAAACCTTACACTTTTTAGCCACCTCCAACCGAAAAAGCTCAGGGAAAACAAATCTTAACGGATCATTCATAAGCCACGGGTCTAACCAAAACGAGACCTCGTTACCATCACCAACAATACCTTTAAGGAAATTACGCATCGGAGATCCATTAATCCTGAATTTAGCAAAAAGTTTCGCAATATTACCCCACACACCCCCAAGCGACGCCTTGTACAGAACACATTCCCAAGACTTTCTATTAGCATGGAGGGAAACGATCACTTTTCTCCAAAGATTTAGAGGCTCAGACTTAAACCTCCATCCCCACTTTGAAAGCAAAGCAACATTTATATTCCCTAACTTACTTAAGCCCAAACCACCACAATCCTTAGGAGACGCAGCCTTATCCCACCCAACACTAGAACCTCCCCACAGGAATCTCTTAATAATAGCTTCCAAATCAAGAATCACTTTCTTAGGAGCTTTATATAAAGAGAAATAAAATCACGGCAAACTATCTAAAACAGGTTTTATTAACGTAACTCTACCTCCGATAGAGAGAAGGTTTGATTTCCAAACTGCAAGGCGCCTTTCAAAAACGTCGAAAATCGGTTTCCAATTGTTAATGCGGTTCATGTTTGCACCGACAGTCAACCCAAGATACAAAAAGGGAGGGGAATCGGGTTTACAACCCACTATGTTAGCCATATTCTCAGTATCGTTCAAGTTCAACCCAATACCATAGAGATTCAACTTAGCAATATTTATTTTAAGACCTGAACAGATGTGAAAGCACCGGGGAATTCTGACCACTTTTTTCACCTCATCTTCCGACTACTCACCAAAGATAATAGCGTCGTCCGCATAGAACAAATGAGACAACACCGGCCCGCCATACGGTAATTGGACCCCATTGATCACCCCTGCTACTCTAGCTTTATCAAGCATGCACGAGAGGGCTTCCATCACCACCAGGAAGAGAAATGGGGAGAGAGGGTCTCCTTGTCTCATACCTTTGCTACAACTGAACTCGAAGGTTGGAGACCCATTCACCAGAACTGTAACAACTCTCATTAAAAGTCCTAATTATTATTTTAATTGTCCAATAGGAAACCCTAATCGAGAAACCCAAGTGATTCTGCATCAACCCTAAAATTTTCAGAATAATCGGAATCAGGATTAGGGCCCCTAAAACTCAGGGGGGGTAAACCCTAAACGGTAATATCCACACAGTTTGTTGTCAAAAATTCAAATGAACGCGAGACCAACTCAGATAAGCTACTAGTTCACGAAGCAACCCTATAGTAGACTAGGGTCTCTCGCGCCACGCGACGCGAACAAGAGGACCTCTCGCGTGGCGCGAGGGGGACGATTTTTCATGTATAAATAGTAGAGTCTGGGACTTGATTCCTGGCTTCAGTTCGACGTAAAAACTCAAAATATACGTTGAGATATTGTCTGAATACTACAAAAACACACACGAATCACAAATCGTTGCCGCAATACAGGGTAATAACTCGATTGCTGATACGATTCAATGTCCGATCGATTAAACTATCCAATGGATGTTTAAGTGTTGCCCACATTAGGGTTTATGCTTTTTCATTCGTTGTTAATTCAATGGATTTTTAAGTATCGCACTTTGTCATTCGATGTGAGGGTTTAATCTCGTGAGTTATCGTAAATGCTGTATTAAGTTACTAACCGAGTTGTGTGCATATTATTAAAATAAGTACACCATTAAATAAAATAGAAATCGTTATATACAATGTAATCGAAGAATTTACATCGAGATAATTGGTAAACGGGCAACAAGTTGCGCCGCTACCCCTTTTTTAATAGCAAAACTAAGCCTTTTAAAAACTACGTTCATAGATCTCGGGGTCATAACATTACTATGCATGACCCTTTGAACTCGACTAAGTAGGTCCAACAAATATTAATTTAGGTTAAAAGGCTAATCACTAGGCTAGGCTCTGCTCAAATTAAATCTGCAATGTGAGTCATTCTCTTTTTATCAAAATGCTTTATAAATTCTTAAATATTTTCAAAGTTATAATTACAGGGATTAAGTCTTTGTAATCACCAAATTACAGCCGGTATGTGGGGTTTTGTATACATTACTTGATAATCTTCACCATTGGGGCAGCCAAGGGGTGATATGACCATAGTCACAGACACCATTGGACAACGGAAGGGCCAATGGGTCGAGTGACAAAATACCGTGGGTAGTTGGTTTGATATCAGAAACATTGTAATCGCTCTTAATACTGTAAATTATAACAAACGAGTCGTTTTAGCAAAATGAATGATTCACCAGTATTTCCCGCTGACAAAACCTTTTTCAAACATGTTTCAGGTGATCTGTTGTAATCCAGGAAAAGTGCCGTGAAGCACTACAAGCTTAAGGAAGTGGCTCAATATAAAATAAAGAAACATGTTTTGTAAAATAAAGATTTCTCAGAGAAATCATATGATTGTAAATTACCGGGTTTTATCCCGAATGGTGAAATAAAATAATCGGGAAATATTTCAGTTTTAAAAAGATCCCGAAGAAAACTTCCGTTGTTAATTAAATACCACGGGATTTTCTGTTCCGCGGCTCCTGAAACGGGTCAAACCAGGTCGGGGCCGTGACAGAAAAAAGTGGTATCAGAGCCACTAATATAAGCCAATTAAGTATTTAGAAATACTTAATTTTACTGATTGCCAATTATGTGATTATGTGTTTTATTAATTGAATATTTGTGTACAGTATGGGTAAGCAAAAGTTGTCAAACATCTATCTTAAATTAGATAGGTCATCCAACGAGAAGGGAAGTTCATCCCAAACCAAATCCTCAAATCAATCTGTAATTCCTGAAGAAGGAATATTTGTGCGAAAGGCACAATATGAGGAACAACTTTCTCCTAATAAAAGAAGTTTGATTTTTAAGAAAAGTCAGGAGAAAATAAAGAAATTCCGAGAAAAGAAGATTAAACAGGAAACCCAGGAATTAACCAGTAAATCACCTTGGGAAGACAAGTTAGATGAAAAATGGGCAGATCTTTATATGCTAGCTACTGTAGCAGTAAATGCAAATCTTTAAATAATCTGACCTAAGTTTAGTACCATTATCACCTACAAATCCAGAAACCTTATTCAGTAAATAAATAAATTTATAAATGTTTTAATTTTTCAGTTGTTTTGTAGTTACCCAGTATGAAATAATATTTAAAGGTTATCTATGAAATTTTGTTATAAAATTTTTAACTTAGTATTTGTATGTGTTTTGCTAAACAGCATGAATGACTTGTCTGACGCCATTCAGAATTTAAATCTCTATCCGGTAAAAATAGAGGTTTCCAGAGATTTCAATAGGTATATACCAGATATAGAAGAACCTATTGAATTCAATGCTCCACCTCCAGAGAAACCCAAGCCCAAGAAAAGGAGAAGATTCGTGGGATGGAGGCGTGTGCGTAGGAGGAAACCTGTCACTAGAAAGATTCCCAAAATAGAAAATCCCTTAGATAAAGGGAAGGGAATTGAAGTCGGGGAAGAATCTAGGCAAATGAGAATACAGTTTGAAGAATATTCAAAGCAAATAGAAATGGAGATTGGAGGAGATTCTAAACAAACCCAGATAGAAATTGGAGAAAGCTCTAAACAAAACCAGGAAATGACATTACAGGAAGAACTAGATTTTATATTGGCAAGCTGTGATACTATTCAGCCTGTCAATAAAAATGTTTTTAATCATCCTATTGAAACTCAACTTCCAATGAATTTGGAACCAGCAATCCCAGAACCTATAATCCACACCCAACCTTTAGGAATGGACGAGTGGTGGACAAATGATTGGCAATTCCAAAACCTGCTCAACAGTCCTTATTCCTTTCTTCCTCAGTTTGACCCTGAACCAATACCTAACCCACCTATGAGCAATGATAATTTAGCTGAACTCCGCCACTTTGGCGAAGAACTGGTGGATGCAGGAAATAGGATCAGGGAAGTAGGAGAACAGATCTCCTGGAAGTACGTTGAGAGGGAACGCCATTACTGAAATAACAAATGACGAAGGATAGTAGGTTGGGAAACTATGGTTGTAAATAAACAAGTAAAATATAGCTTGTAAAATAACCTAAAATAAAACTTGTGTAAGATAATGGTGTGTATTGATGCATACTATAAAATATATAAAATGAGAATCGAGAAATCGATAGTTTTGGCTATATGTGCTTTATGAAATTTTATGATTGTTTTGTGTATAATTGTTATTTATTCGATACTAATAAAATTATATGTATTAATTATCAGATGGAAAACGCTAATAACGAACCAGTTAATCAATTTGAGCAACATCCAGAGGATCAATTTTTAAATAGGCAGGATATAGAAAATATCGTTGCTCAAGGAATAGCCAATGCTATTCCAGATATAGTTGCTGCTGTTAGAAATCCAATTGAACCTCAACAAATCATTCCTAGCAAACGTATTTATGAAGATAACTTCAGTAATAGCGCAAATGGAGGCAGTAATCATACTAATCACGATAATAATCCACGACAGGCTCCGCTCCCTAAGAAAATGAAAGCTGCAACGCCTGGTTGCACCTACAAAGAATTTCTTGCTTGCAAACCCGCTGAATTTGCAGGCAATGAAGGAGCGACTGCGGCACTGCGTTGGTTAGAGAAAACCGAGGCAATAATTACAATAAGTAAATGTGCCAAAGACGACAGGTCATGTACGCGTCAAACCTTTTTAAGGAAGGGGCGCTAGAATGGTGGAACACGGTGTTAAAAGCAAAAGGAAGGATGATGACGTATGCTATGAACTGGAAAGAATTTAAGAATCTTGTAGAAAGAAAATTCTGTCCCGAATATGAAAAAGATCAAATAGCGAATAAATTCTTAAATCATCGAATGATGGGTGTAGATTGTCGCGGTTATACTTCGACATTCTTTGAATATGCTAGAGTGGTACCAACACTGGCTTCGCCAGAACCGGTACTTATTTCTCACTATATTTGGGGACTAATTAGTGAAATTCGTAACATCGTTAAAGCTGCGAGACCTCGTACTATTTACGATGCAGTGGAGTTAGCTAATACCCTAACTGATGAACTGGTACGCACACGAGATGAAAACAGGAAGAAGGAATTGGCTCAGAAAATTACCCAAGGATTTCGTACGGGTAATAACAACAGTTTCAGGAAAAGAGGAACAGGACAATCCTCCAATCCGCCTTACTGCAGGAATTGCAAAAGGAAACATTTTGGAAAATGTAATATAACCTGCAATTTTTGCAAAGTTGTAGGACATCATGAAGAAAATTGCAGGAAGAAATCCATAATTTGTTACAATTGTGGAGAAGCAGGACATTTCAAAACAGAATGTCCTAAAATGGTTAAACCAGCAGACAACAAAACCAAGACAGCCGACGGAGCTACTAAGAAGAATGTTCGAGCCTTTCAATTAACTACTCAGGAAGCCGAGATGATTCCTGATGTGATAGCTGGTACGTTCCTAGTTCACAATGTGTATGCAAAAGTATTATTTGACTCTGGTGCAAATCAAAGTTTTATCAATACTTCATTCTGCCAAGCTCTTAATTTACCCTTAACCAATCTTAGGCAGATTTTTACAGTCGAAACAGCAGACGGAAATTCTGTTAGTATAGATAAAGTTTTGCAAAAGGAAAATATAGAACTCTCAGGTCATAAATTCTTTGCAAACCTATTACATATGAAATTAGCCGAATTTGATGTTGTGTTAGGAATGGATTGGGTAGTAGCCAACCACGCTCGAATTCTTTGTGATAAGAATTCCATAGAAATTCAGGTACCCACCGGAGAAGTAATTATGATTACCGGAGATAAACCACGTAAGCCTATGAAGTTCATATCAGTAATGAAAGTTGCTAGTTATGAACGAAAACAAGGAATAGTATACATGATTTCAGTAATCATTAGTACTAAGGGTAAAGAACTTAAGGAGATTCCTGTAGTCTCAGAATACCCAGATGTATTCCCAGAAGAGTTACCCGGATTACCACCAGATAGGGAGGTAGAATTTAGAATTCATTTAATTCCAGGAACTATACCGATAGCCAAGGCACCTTATCGGTTAGCACCCACAGAAATGTTAGAACTGAAGAAGCAATTAGATGAATTACTAAGTAAAGGTTTCATACAACCTAGTTCATCCCCGTGGGGAGCACCAGTGTTGTTTGTAAAGAAAAAGGATGGTTCAATGAGAATGTGTATTGATTATAGAGAATTGAATAAAGTTACAATTAAGAATCGATACCCATTACCTAGGATTGATGATCTTTTCGATCAACTTCAAGGAGCTAGATATTTTTCTAAGATTGACTTACGCTCCAGATACCATCAGTTGAAAGTACAAGAAGAAGACATACCTAAGACTGCTTTTAGAACTAGGTATGGTCATTACGAGTTTACAGTCATGCCCTTCGGATTAACGAATGCACCTGCAGCATTCATGGCCATGATGAATAGGATCTGTAAACCGTATTTGGATAAATTTGTAATTGTTTTCATCGACGATATACTTATTTATTCCAAAAATCAGGAAGAACATTGTCAGCATTTGCATGCACTCTTAACTTTGTTAAGAAAAGAAAATTTGTACGCTAAATTCTCGAAGTGTGAATTTTGGCTACAAGAAGTGCAATTCCTAGGACACATGGTGAATCATGAAGGTAATCATGTAGATCCTGCTAAAATAGAAGCAATTACCAAATGGAAGGTTCCGCAATCTGCAATGGAAATTAGAAGTTTTATAGGTTTAGCTGGATACTATAGACGGTTTATTAAGGATTTTTCCAAGATAGCTGTACCATTAACTAAGCTAACCTGTAAAGCAGTTAAGTTTGAATGGGGAACTAAACAAGAAGAAGCCTTTAGGATCTTGAAACAGAAATTAACCAATGCTCCAATCTTAGCTCTACCAGAAGGAACTAAAGATTTTGAAGTATATTGTGATGCTTCAAAACTAGGATTTGGATGTGTGCTAATGCAACGCAAGAAGGTAATTGCGTATGCTTCAAGGCAATTGAAAAAGCACGAGGAGAACTATACGACTCATGATTTAGAATTAGGAGCCGTAATTTTTGCCCTTAAGATTTGGAGACATTATCTGTACGGAAGTAAATTTACTATCTATACAGATCATAAGAGTTTAAGATATATATTTGGGCAAAAAGAATTAAACATGAGACAAAGGAGATGGATGGAAATCCTAAGTGACTATGACTGTGATATTCAATATCATGAAGGAAAGGCAAATGTAGTTGCAGATGCCTTAAGTCGTAAGTACCATGAGAAACAACGACGAGTTCGTGCTCTTAGGTTAAATCTGCAGTTAGATTTAATGGAACAATTGAAGAATATTCAAGAAACAGCAATCAAGGATGATACTGAAGGAATGAAGGGAATAATAAAAAAAATAGAGCAAGGAGCTGATGGAATTTGAAGATTCCACAAAAGTAGAATATGGGTACCTAAGCAGGGAGAATTAAGAAATAAGATTTTAGAGGAAGCTCATAAATCTAGGTATACCATACACCCAGGAAACAATAAAATGTACCAAGATTTAAGAAAGAATTTCTGGTGGATAGGCATGAAGAAGGATATAGCTAGATATGTTTCCAAGTATCTTACTTGTTCACAAGTTAAGGCAGAACATCAGAAACCTTCAGGTCTACTACAACAGTTAGAAATGTCTGTATGGAAATGAGAACTCATAACAATGGATTTTGTTACTAAGTTACCCAAAACCAGAAAAGGTAATGATGCGATTTGGGTAATTGTGGATCGATTAACCAAATCAGCTCACTTTTTACCTATGAAAGAAACCTTTAGCATGGAAAGATTGGCAAAATTGTATGTAGATGAAGTCGTATCTTTACATGGAGTTCCACTCTCCATTATATCAGATAGAGATAGTCGTTTCACTTCTCATTTTTGGACAAGTTTCCAAAAAGCAATGGGAACTCGACTAAATCTGAGTACTGCATATCATCCACAAACAAACGGGCAAAGTGAACGGACCATACAAACTCTAGAAGACATGCTCAGAGCATGTGTGATAGATTTTGGGGGAAATTGGGACGATCACTTACCATTAATTGAATTCTCCTATAACAATAGTTATCATTCAAGTATTGAAACTGCCCCATTCAAAGCACTGGATGGAAGAAAATGCCGAACTCCAGTTTGTTGGGTAGAAATAGGAGAAAGTCAATTGTCAGGTCCTGAAATAGTGCAAGAGACAACTGACAAGATTACTCAAATCAAGGAAAGATTGAAGACAGCTCGAGATCGCCAGAAGAGTTATGCCGACAATCGATGCATGCCATTAGAATTTCAAGTAGGTGACAAAGTACTATTGAAAGTTTCTCCTTGGAAAGGAGTAGTTCGATTCGGTAAGAAAGGAAAACTAAGTCCACGATACGTAGGACCATTTCCAATAATCCAACGTATAGGACCAGTTGCCTATCGTTTAAAACTACCAAAGGAGTTAGTTGGAATACATGATGTATTTCATGTATCCAACCTTAAGAAATGTCTATCAGACGCATCACTGGTAGTACCTCTGCAAGACATAGAGGTAAATGAAAAGCTGAAATTCGTAGAGAAACCGCTTCAAATAGAAGATCGAAAGATCAAGTTTCTCAAACATAAAAAATTAGTATCGGTCAAAGTCAAGTGGGATTCAAGGAGAGGACCTGAATACACTTGGGAGTTGGAATCAGAGATGAAGTGAAAGTATCCTCAATTATTCAAGTAAATCTCGGGGACGAGATTTTATTAAGGTGGGGAGAATGTAACAACTCTCATTAAAAGTCCTAATTATTATTTTAATTGTCCAATAGGAAACCCTAATTGAGAAACCCAAGTGATTCTGCATCAACCCTAAAATTTTCAGAATAATCGAAATCAGGATTAGGGCCCCTAAAACTCAGGGGGGGTAAACCCTAATCGGTAATATCCACACAGTTTGTTGTCAAAAATTCAAATGAACGCGAGACCAACCCAGATAAGCTACTAGAACACGAAGCAACCCTATAGTAGACTAGGGTCTCTCGCGCCACGCGACGCGAACAAGAGGACCTCTCGCGTGGCGCGAGGGGGACGATTTTTCATGTATAAATAGTAGAGTCTGGGACTTGATTCCTGGCTTCAGTTCGACGTAAAAACTCAAAATATACGTTAAGATATTGTCTGAATACTACAAAAACACACACGAATCACAAATCGTTGCCGCAATACAGGGTAATAACTCGATCGCTGATACGATTCAATGTCCGATCGATTAAACTATCCAATGGATGTTTAAGTGCTGCCCACATTAGGGTTTATGCTTTGTCATTCGTTGTTAATTCAATGGATGTTTAAGTATCGCACTTTGTCATTCGATGTGAGGGTTTAATCTCGTGAGTTATCGTAAATGCTGTATTAAGTTACTAACCGAGTTGTGTGCATATTATTAATTTAGGTTAAAAGGCTAATCAGTAGGCTAGGCTCTGCTCAAATTAAATCTGCAATGTGAGTCATTCTCTTTTTATCAAAATGCTTTATAAATTCTTAAATATTTTCAAAGTTATAATTACAGGGATTAAGTCTTTGTAATCACCAAATTACAGCCGGTATGTGGGGTTTTGTATACATTACTTGATAATCTTCACCATTGGGGCAACCAAGGGGTGATATGACCATAGTCACAGACACCATTGGACAACGGGAGGGCCAATGGGTCGATTGACAAAATAGCGTGGGTAGTTGGTTTGATATTAGAAACATTGTAATCGCTCTTAATACTGTAAATTATAACAAACGAGTCGTTTTAGCAAAATGAATGATTCACCAGTATTTTTCCCGCTGACAAAACATTTTTCAAACATGTTATCTGTTGTAATCCAGGAAAAGTGTCGTGAAACACTACAAGCTTAAGGAAGTGGCTCAATATAAAATAAAGAAACATGTTTTGTAAAATAAAGATTTCTCAGAGAAATCATATGATTGTAAATTACCGGGTTTTATCCCGAATAGTGAAATAAAATAATCGGGAAATATTTCAGTTTTAAAAAGATCCTGAAGAAAACTTACGCTGTTAATTAAATACCACGAGATTTTCTGTTCCGCGGCTCCTGAAACGGGTCAAACCGGGTCGGGGCCGTGACAAGAACCGAAGACCTAGCAGATTTAAGAATGCCGAGAACCCAACAACACCAACGAGAAGGGAAACCCATTTGGTTCAAAATAGAAATGACAAAGTTCCAATTGACGTTATCATAAGCTTTTTCGAAAACAATCTTCAGGATAAACGCTTTGGACTTCTTCTTCTTTAACCAAGAGAGGACTTCATTAACTATAAGCGGCTCATCAAGGATAAATTTACCTTTTAAAAAAGCCGACTGCGAAACCGAAATAACCTCCTCCAACACCAATCTCATCCTGTTGGCCAACACCTTTGAAATAACCTTACTAATGACTCCCACAAGATTAATTGGTCTAAAATTACCCAAAGAAACAAGGTCTTTAACTTTGGGAACCAAACTAATAAAAGACGCGCCACTCCCGCAGTTAATAGTATCGTGTTCGTAAAAACTGCCGAAGATCTTTAGAAAATCCTCCTCAAAGAAATGCCAAAACTTCTTTAGGAACTTGAAATTTATCCCATCAGGGCCTCGCGCACGGTCATCCCCACAGCCGAATACCGCACACTTAATCTCTTGTGTATTCGCCACTACGGCTCGCAAACATAATAATTAATAATTCATAAAAAACTAAATCAATATGTGGTAGTGCCACACATCACACATGATGAAGTAGCTAGATTGTGAGCAGTGAGGCCTGAGTAATTTGTTGAATCACATGATTGCCATCTATAATATATTTTGATATTTGTGCACAAGTAAATTGATTTTTTTATCCATTTTATACCAAGTAAATATATATATATTTTTTCAAATTTGAAAAGTAGGACATAAATCAATTAGGTAGGACTCTTTGGTTTCTGAAATTCTTACAATTCGGATCTAGGTCCCATAGAATGTTGACAACCCCACGAGGGAATAGGAACATAAATGCGAGTGTTTGAATTATATATTACACTCTCCCTAACCACATAATCAATCAACCCCCAAACACACCCACCATATTATATGCTTTACAATCAATTTAGTATTTATAGTTCTCATTATAAAGGAACTGGGGGTGGTAAATGGTTTGCCCGTAATAGAATTCTATCACGCGTGGAGAAGTGCACAAGACCACCGCCACCTTCATATGTAACGAGTGATGGAATGATGTGCGTGATATATTTCACGCGTTATGGTTTGTGAGTGATGGAACATGTGAGGGGGTGTGAGGGTTTATTGTTGGGTGTTGTGAGTGATGACCATTGCCACTAAAAAGGTTGTGAGTGATGGAAAAATGGTTGATGACATGGCGGAACTTGATTGGGTGTTGTGAGTGATTCGTGAGTGATAAGTGATGACCACCCCCACCCCCCTAAGATTGACGGTTTAAGTCTCGCGATGAACAATGTTATAGATTAAAAGTAGATTAGATTGTTGTAAAACAACGCATATCAATCAAATTTTAATGAATCAAAATGAATTATCACACTTATACATGTGTAAACAAATCATATTTATAACATATAGAAAATATTAGTCTTTATAAATTGGTTTAATGGAGTTTTGAAGGTTTTAATCAATTACTTTACGAGAACATCCACTTAATTTAAGTATGGATATTTCATCATAAAAGATGTCACATATTTATGTATTTTTCTATTAAGGTTACTTTACTAAGAAAACAAGATTTTACAAGTCACACAAACATGTATCTAACTGTATTTGTATCAAATCCAAGCACAACATGTGGAATGTACCATATTTCACACAATTCTTTTCTAATGTTTATTGTAAAGATGACCAAGGGTATTTTTTTATTTTCTCAAAATTTTGAACGTTATATAATTACATGTTTTTTTTTTATCAAGTTTGATAAAAAAAATACTAATACACATACTCAGAAAATGAGTGAAGTGAGCCAGCTTTAATTTGGGCTTAGACTCGAAGTTTAACAAGTCAACTTAATCATTTATGTTTAACAAGTTGAGATTTGAGCTTGAGTTGGGCACGCAAAAAGATCGAGTTAACTCTCGCTCGTTGATGTAAATCGTATATTCAAATATTAATAAAAATAATATTTTTACATATATGCAAAATATATAAACAGATTCAGTTCAAACCAAATTACAAGTTTAAATGTATTTATACCTCAGCTTAGAAAGATTAATTCAGATTACTATTTGAGTAATAAACCATTATATTATATAGAGTAAATTGCAGTTTTACCCCCTGAGGTTAGGGGCCATTGGCACTCTTACCCCCCCTAAGGAAATAAATGCAAAATTACCCCCTACTGTTAACTCTTATGTCGCATAATTACCCCCCGGCTTGATTTTTTTGACCGGTCAATGAGGGTCAAAGGGTATAAATGTAATTTCACCAAAATTGTACTTTATATTATAAAATAACCCCTCAAACTCAACAAAACCTCACAACCTTACCCCCTAAGTTTCCCCTCTTCTTCTTCATCTCTTCCGGCGATTGTGCTCTTCCGGCGAAGTCTTTCTCCGGCTTCTTCACCGGCGACCTTCACCCTCCGGCGACATCCACTCCATCTTCTTCACCACTCCTTCACCACACTAGCACAAGATGTCTGAACAGAATGGCATTATGCATCGAGCTCCACCGGCTGAGCCAGGGCCGGCGACCACACCACCGGCCACCATCGATCCAGATGTGGTCCAGAGATCCTCCATTTTCTCGCAATTTTCAGGTAAAATCAAACAACAATTTTGATTGTGGGGTAAAATCAAACAACTAGTAATGGATGTTTGTGTATTTGCAGTGGACATGAGGATTCATGTTTCACTAAGATCGATTGTGGTCTCATTGGTGCTCAAGATGCGAGGCCGCCCGTTCCTGCATTTCCAGTTTCCGCCTCAGCAGGAAATGGTTGTGTAGGATACTTAAACTCTAATCTTCTAGGTTCTTTTGGGTTAATATGTAGTGTAGGATTCTTAAACTCTAATCTTCTAGGATCTTTTGGGGTAATGTGTAGGATCTTTTGCTTGATCATAGAACAGGTTATGTTTGATCATAGAACATGTTATGTATTTGACTGTTAAGTGGGTTAATGTTTGATCACAACATAATGTGGGTTAATGCTGTTGTATTTGATTTGATCATAGAACAGAATAGAACCTGCTGCTGTTAAAGAGGGTGTATGTGGTTGATTTGAACATAATGTGGGTTAATGCTGTTGTATTTTATTTGATCATAGAACAGAACAGAGGTGCTGTCATGGCACTTGGTGCAATCACCATCACTTTCAGTCCCATGCATAAGTGAAAGAGGGTTTATGTGACTTAAGCTGCTGTTGTTAATGTTAAGTTGCTCCTGTTAAACAGGTTTGTACAATGCATATACAGGATGTGCAGTTTTAATACCCAGTCTCTACAAATGCATATAGGTCAATAGGTGTATCAATAGGTCAATAGGTGTATCAATAGGTCAATAGGTGTATCAACAGGTGTATGTGAAGTTACTGAACATGGTTATGGCAGTTACATGATCATAGTTGATGATAGTTATATGTGCAGTTAATGAACATGGTTATGGCACCACAGCAGGTATGCTTAATCAGTGGTTACTGAACATGGTTATGGCACCACAGCAGGTATGCTTAATCAGTGGTTACTGAACATGGTTATGGCACCACAGCAGGTATGTGCAGCAGTGGTTTAATCACACCACAGCAGGTATAGTTGATGATAGTTGATGATAGTCTGGTTAATAGTCAAAATGTGCAGCAGTGGTTTAATCACACCACAGCAGGTATGCTTAATCAGTGGTTAATAGTCACCACAGCAGGTAAGCAGGTATGCAACAGGTATGCTTGAGGTATGCTTGATGATTTAAAAAATAAAACAAAATAACAGTGAATTGATTCAGAATTAGGTGTTTAAATGATCAAAATCAGATTACATGTGAATTGATTCAGAATTAGGTTTCAGATCATAGAACAGGTTAAGATTTTTGATTATAGAATCATAGATCAGGTTTTTGATTTTGGCGGGAAGGTTTTTAGAAGTTGCAGGGGGGTAATGTTGTATCTTAACTCAAAGTACATGGGGTAATAACAAAGGACAAATTAGTAATTTACCAATGGGGGGTAATTGTGCGACTTAACAGAAATGTTGGGGGGTAAAATGGAAGGGTAATATAGTCATTTCAGCTAAAAGTCAACAGATCTGTCATTGACTTTGAAGCCGGGGGGTAATTATGCGACATAAGAGTTAACAGTAGGGGGTAATTTTGCATTTATTTCCTTAGGGGGGGTAAGAGTGCCAATGGCCCCTAACCTCAGGGGGTAAATTGCAATTTACTCTATTATATATATTGTTGACGAAGTACGATGAATAGTAATTTTATTTTTATAATAATATATAGCTTTTTATTATTTTTTTTCTATTTAATATATTATAATTGTTTAATATTATATTTACTTTTAATAACATACTTTTAATTTTTTTCTTTTTTCAAAACCATATATTTCCTTTGTCATTTTCTTTAATAATTATTTTTTTTCTTTTTTTTGAAAATATATTAATTTATCGATTAATTCGATACTTCTTTAATAATTTATGTTTATAATTTTTTTTTCTAAAAACTTAAGCACGTAGTTGTGCTTGATTTTTCCCTGACATTCCGTTATAAGTTTTGTTAAAAACGAAGTTGTACTAAAAATAAAGTATTTATTAGGTATCATAAAAAGATTCGACGATAAACTAAACCGCTCTAATGGTTTGGCTTTCTAAACAACATGTTTTAGGGGAGGGGGGTGGTCACTAGTGATAAAATTTCATCGCTCACAATATCCAATCATGTTCCGCCATGTCAGCAACCATTTTTCCATCACTCACAACCTTTTTTAGTGGGGGTGGTCATCACTCACCACCACACCCAACAATTTTTCCCCAACCAACAACTACCCTCACAAAACAAAAGAATAACGCCGTGAAGAAAATAACGAAAATTGAGTCCGTGGTGCTATAACGCGTTGATCTTTCGAGTGGCGGTGGAAGATTTCGTTTTTCACGCGTTGAAAATTCCTATAATGCGTTGAACTTGTTGCCACCCCGCCTGGCCTTATATTCAAATCAAGTTTGTTTTACATTATCATTTGCTGGGTTTCGTCGCAACGCGCGACGAAAAAAACTAGTAAGCATTAAAATCTAGGCTTAATTCAATTGAGCAACAAGCTTTCTAACATAACATACCTGAGCTTAGAAAGATTAATTTAGATTACTATTTGAGTTATAAACTACAAGCATTAAAATCCAAGCTTAATTCAACTGAGCCAAGGAGCTTTCCAACGACTAAGTTTATATTAACTCGAACTTAACTCGTTTACAAATCAAGCTACCTCAAGTCATCTCATTTGCAAACGAGCTAATCTCAACTAGGAGCAGACCCAGGTGAAGGGGTTTCGGGGAGGGAGGGGCTTAAAAAAGTTAGTGTATTTTATAGAAAAAAATCTAGATCATCTTCTTAAAAAAAAAACGAATAAAGTCAACTAATTTGTCATTGTTTCTTGTGTGTAATTTTATAGGTGTGACTCATATGAGATAGAAATAGTCAAAACAGTTGAAATCTGTAGATTCTTGAATTTTGGGCTTCCAACTCCTGTACCATGCAACCGACTTACTATAGATCACTCAACCCTCTCTCTTTAGTGCAATGTGCAAATACATGTATACATATTGGTGCTACTTTCTACACCCTCTAATTACTTTTTTCACTCCCTTCTCTCACATACTTATAGGTGGGCCTGTGTGGAACCGACAGTTTTCCTCTCACAAGGGGGTATAATCAGGAAGGGAGGGGTGTGTATAGAATCAGCCATATACATATACACACACCACCCACCACACATACAACACCTACTTCTCATCAAAATATCAAATCCATCACAAAACCCCACTACACATCCACTCATTCCCAACTTAAGTCATGAACTTCATTAGGGTTTTCATCAACATCATCTTTTTTCTCATTCTCATACTGTTACTCACCGTCTCCGCCGCACCACCACCGCCGTCTCCGCTACCAAACAACGCCGTGATCAAGAACCTGCAGAAAACATCGTCGTCTCGTTTCTTGAGTTATAGTAAGAATGCCGACGAAAGAAGACGCATCATGTTGACTAACATGAAGAAAAGAAGATCAGAAAAGATGAAGAATAATAAAGGTGGATTGGGTTGGGATGATGATAGGGTTTTCTCGGCGATGCTTCCAAAGGGTAATGTGCCACCTTCTGGTTCATCTTCTTGCCATAATGAAAACCCTAATTCCATCTGCACTTTCTCCATAAATAGACCTCAAAATGTTCCATGATGAACGACTGATCTTGAAAGCCTTTTTTGGTAGTTCTTGTGTGGTTATAATATGTAGATCATAGAAACTTTTTTTTTGTTTTGTTTTCTTTTTCTTTTTTTGTTGTTTTTGGATTCGGATTATGAATGCAATTCTTGTTGCGGTAGAACTATAGTATATGTATTGCTAAGAAAATTTTTCTTTTTCTCGTTATAGAAAATGATATCAGACATTAATTTTAGACGAGTATTGGGGTATGTGATTAGTTTTAGAAACTTTTACGGGTAGAGGGATGGAATACGAAACCAAATCCGGCCAGAAACATTCGGGTACACGATGATCGGGTACCTAATTAGTTTTAAAGTTTTCGTGGATACTAGACGTGTGTGGTATTAGATGATACTTGACTCGATAACCCAAACGTACATACATGTCTACTGAAACATACCTTTAGACGTAATATTTTATTATTTTCTTTTGTTTATGATGATATATTAATTCACCAAGTACTAAAGATCACAACCCTAGGAAGAAAATGGACCGTAAAAAGAACGCAAGAAAGAAGAAAGTTTCCTGGTAAAAGAATAGCAGCACTTCTATATCCAACTAGAAATCATATGTACAATAATGTATTATTAAAGGGTTAAGTACATTAGACTCAATGTAGTGGGCTTGTGTCCAATAGCGCTTGGAGGGTTTACATTGGCTAAAAAATGGTCACACACTCACACACATGTCTAAGGTGCACCCTTCACTTCCATTGCCTCTCTCACGCCTAACCGTATGACGTCGCTTAGACATGGTGTTTGAGGTCCTCTTGAGGCGATGTGGCAGGTGGCGCCAAGTCACTACACATATTGTTATAGATTGTATTGGAAACTAGACATCATATGTATGATTTAAGGGTTGAGTAAATCTATATATGATAAAATTAGGCTCATTCTATACGCACTCCCTATTTCCTGATTACACCCCCTCTTGTGAGAGGAAAACTGTCGGTCCCACGCAGGCCCCACCTGTCAGTATGTGAGAGGAGGGGGGTGAAAAAAGTAAATAGGCGATGTGGCAGGTGGCACCAAGTCACTACACATATTTTTATATTGAATAATACCTTATATTCATTTATTAGACTATGGGGTATGGGGCGTGGGTTGGGTACAAATACCCAAGTCACCACCCCGGGTGGGCTTGGGTTTCGGTGTGGCCTCTTGGGCGGGAGTTTCATCTGTGGCCGGCTCTCATTGGCTGGGTTGGCTAGGCCATAGCGGCTAGGTTTAAATTTTAAAAAATAACCGTTTGGCCAAGCCAAACGGTTCACCCAAGTCACTATAAAACCCCCCAACCCCACCGCCTGTCCACATCGCTACCCCAAACCTTCACTCCACCTACCCGAACCCGTTACCCACACTTGATACTGGCACAACGCAATGAAGGGCCGCCAACCCGGTGAGACCCGTTACTGGCCGGAAGCTTTCGCTAGCTACCGGCACAACGTGGGGAACGACCGGTACAATTTAAACGCGTGCCAACACAAGTGGCGCGAGCTACAACCGAAGCTCGACCGTTTTAAAGCCTACTACGATAGCGTCCCGGGCGGTGATATAAGTCACGAAGACCGGGTGGCGGTGGCCAACATCCAGTTCCGGGGCAAGGAGCGGCCGTTTGACAAGCTCGCTCTGTTCGAAATCTACCTAACGCTTTAGGCTTTTTTTTTTTTGTAATCCTTTTTTTTAGAATTTTGTAATTTTTAGGAACTTTTTTAGGCTTTTTTTTAATTATGTGTGTAGTTTTTTATTTTAGGTTTTTTTAAAATTTTTATAAAACTGGCCAACCCACGCGGGCTAGCCACGCCCCGCCATACCGACCCAACACGTCACTTACCAGCGGGGGGCTCGAAATCCACGTGTCAACCCATGCCCCAAACCCCCGCCCCACCGTACCCCACGGTCGAAAACACCAATGTCTTTCACGCAACGCGCTTCATTTACAAACAGTAGTTATTATTACATTTGAAGTGATTGGATTCTTTTAGGTGAAAATAGGAATTTCCTAAGGCAATTCTTATAACTTACAGATTTGAATAACTTGTACAGTGCACTATCATTTAGACCAATTACCCCATTTAGGTTTTTTTTTTCTTATTTATTGTTTAAATTTAGACCAATCACACAATTTAATTTTTTTTAATTATTTTTTAAAGTAAACTGTTATATAATGGAGTTTGTCAAATATTTTTTTCTTTTTCTTATAATTATTTTGTAATATAATTGCTATGTATTTTATTGTTATTACTCTTTTAGGTAGATTTGGTTTTTTGCTTATAACTTAAAAACTACGATATTTTGTAAAATCCCGAGTAAGCTATTGCGATGTACTTGTTTTTTTTCAGGTTCAGACATAAACTTTATTTAAAACCGAATTGTACATAGTAATGTAAAGTCATGATGTTTACCCTTTACGTTTTAAGCAATACAATAAACATTTTATAAGTCGCTTACCCTATTCATTAGCTTATTTTTATCTACGTTTAGACATACATTGTGACAACCCGAACTTTCAAGGTTGACGTTATTTGATTTCTTGACTTTTAGCTACTATAATTACGTGTCTTGCCACATATTAAAACTGTGTACGCTATGATAACATTGGTTTGTTATATAGGGTCGAATCTGTTGGGTTGTAAGTATATTATTTAACTGTCGAGTCCGTGAACCTAATCGCACACCCACACATGATCGTACACTCGTTTAATTTACACATGAACCCCGACCCGAACACGAGTCTAGTTAACTGCCCAAACAAAGCCCGAAGGCTGGGCCCAAAGCAAAACACATCACCTACACCTTCATGCCCTCATAGTGTCAGAACTAAAAACACAACTGAACCCTAGCACGTTCTCTCTCATTGGTGGCGACCAACCTTTAATTCGGAGCTTGCCTCCTGCCTAATCTATCAATCGGTTAGTATGATCCTTCTTGTTTTAATCGTGGAATGATTGTTTCAGTTGTGTGCAATATGTTAGTGATTGATGATTGGGATCATGAGATTTAATGTGATTTAGGGTTTGCAATAGGGTAACATAAATTGACGAACTGTGTCTGCATATTGTGTCTATGATAATGATACTATTCGACTTGATGATCACTGATGGTTAGTTCGAGGATCACATGATTTCTGTATGATCGGATTAGGTAAATTGATGATCTTGTAGTGGTTATTCCAGTACTGAATGATGACAGCGATTACTAGGGTTTGTAGGGTGCCATAACAATCTGATGTTACTTCACGACGAAACCTAGAGTTTTGCCATACACATCTTCACGATGAAACCTAGAGTTTCGCCATACACATCTTCACGATGAAACCTAGAGTTTCGCCATACACATCTACACATCTTCACGATGAAACCTAGAGTTTCGCCAAACACATCTTCACGACGAAACCTAGAGTTTCGCCATACACATCTTCACGACGAAACCTAGTATTTCGCCACACATATCTTCACGGTGAAACATAGTGTTTCGCCACACATGGTGTTTCGTCTGTATGATGCTTGAATGTGAGCTTGTTATACGGATTCGTATGTATGCCTGACTCTGAATAGGACTATGATCATCCATTGGAAGAATTGTGTGTCATGACTTAGAAACTGTGGTGATGTTCAAAATATCCGATTTGTATGATGATGAAAGGGTAGAATGATGATGTGTTTTGACACGATGTGAATGTTGACTGTGAAATTAATTGGCAATGTAAAAACTGGTCGCACAAGATACTGGAATCCAATTTGCAATTTAAATGGGCCGCACACTCCATTGGACCTAGACACTTATGATTGGGCCGCACATTTACAAGTATATATATTTTGGACTGTTGATATTTACTGAAACATGGATATGTAGTGTAGACACTTATGAGGACCGAGTATTAGTTATGTGGTTTCATGATAGTAATTGACTGATATGTTGCATGGATAACTGTTATGACTTGTGTAATAGGTGTATGGCCTGTGCACTACTGGAATAGTATGTGTAGAGAATACGTGCTTTATGTGATATGATCTCGTACTTGGCCTAAATGTTATTACACGATACGATTATGGTGTGTGTGATATGGACAAGCGTGTTGCATGACTAACTGTTATTAACTGCTTGATACTGTGTGAGTGTTACTTGTGAAGTATGAAAAAGGGATATGTGTTTAAGTAATACAAAACTGATTGATAATGGTAACTATGCTAGGATTGGTTTGATCAACTTGAACACGTAACTAGTCATACCGAGCAAAACCAAGGTGAGTTCACTACTCTTGAGCATGCGTCCCGGTGGTTGGGACAATCAGTGGGTATCCCGGGGAGGGATAAGTCTTTTGGATAAAACTGGGATGTTGGATAATAATCTCACTCTATCATTCTCTAGTCCCATCTTTTGTTACCAGAGAGGTAGCGGGGTATTAGTTGATAGCGCTACTTAGGTTTGGCACCCTCACCCCGTACCGGAGAGGACGGGTGTGAACTAATGACCCAGTCATGCCTAGTGCTTTGATAGGAGCACTGGGGAACGGGCAAAACATACATCAGGAGCCGTCTTGTTCAGTATCGAGATATTATCAACATTACTTTCGGATTTGTAATTAATGAATGTAACGAAACACTTGGTAACTAACGTTTTCGCAAAACTATGAACTCACCAGCGTTGTCTGATACACGTGTGTGCATGCTCGCAGGTTATAGATTATGTGGATCGTGGAACTTGCTGTCTGGGATGCTAGAGTGGTCATGGGTCGTAAAGCATGGAATTGCGAGACAAGTTTAATGGATTTGGTTTATACTGTTTATGTAACACTTATGACTTATGCTTCCGCTGAATACAATGAGTTATGCTTTATGTAATGTAATACCTTACTTTAATAAATGAAAGTTTTTACTTAAATCATGTATGAGTTTAACATGATTGGTGGCTAGATCCTGGTACGTCACACGCCTCGCGGAGGTTCCCGCATGTGGTATTTTGGGGGTGTGACAGTTTGGTATCAGAGCCACTGGTTATAGTGAACTTGGTTTTAAAAACATTTTTATAAAACCAGACTATAACCGAACAGTTCTGAAAATGAGAATACGACCATGACACTCAGCTCCAGATTGCAAGGTTCGTCTCTTTCATTTGTTGTATACATTGCATGACTAGTGAACACATACATACGGAATTGCATGGGATTGCACGTTTAGCACAACCGTTTGAATTCATGTATTACTTGCATGTGTTATGTGATTGATAGGGTGGTATTTCCCTAGACATTCGTGACTCACGTTTTTTAGATTCTTTGTTTGCTACTCGAGTTTGGGGAACCATTTGACATGAGTTAGGAGGAGCTGAGATGAGCATGCAAATCGCAATATTATTGTGGGTGCACACATAATAATAATGTGGGGTGCATGCGAGTCCCAGTGAGCCTTAACAAGTGAAAAAGGGGTTCCGTTCTGTTGTTTAATCAGTGAGAAACGTAACAAATCTATAGGAGTCACAGCAGTGGCTGTCTCCTACTCGAACGTGATCTTTTCACTTCTCTCTGAATTCATACGAATCTTGATGCTATCAAGTATTACCTGAACACCCATCTGAACGCCTAGCGAACTGTGTAGAATGTTAGGTGCTAGTACGAACGTCCTTGAGCTGGATGTCGTAGTGTCAAATGATTGGTCTATACCTTTCTCACCTTTCTTCGTTTGCTGGAACTCAATGTATTAACGTCTTAGACCCCGAAGTGTGATCACTTCTGCAACACTCTGGCAGCGTACTGTGTATTACTCCATCGGCATGCAAGATTGATGGGCAAAAGGATGAGCGTAGTACCTCACCGACCCCAGTATTAGAACAACCTTGGCTACCGACAACGAGCATCAGCAAATTGGCTTCAATCGGATCCTTAACCCTAGTCAGCGGCTCATGGGAGCCAACTCTTACGAATCAATCGGGGCATAGGCGATGACAATTGACTGTAGTATGGAATGTGTGACTGCCAGCACTATGAGTAACGCTTTAGGACGTGACATGGAATGTAAAAAGATGGATTTTGTTGGTAAAAGATCGTAGGACTTCGTTTCCGGCAATGACATTAGAAGTAACGGTCACGGCGACATCAAGGTATTTGTAACTATGGCCTACAGTATGGAAATGAAGGTGCCCACGACATGGATTGGTCGTTGTTAGAATCAAGACGACAACAACCAAGGGAACGGCGACTATAACAACACTGGAAATGATACTCATGGAGGGGCATTTAGGATTGGCGTGGGCGAAGCCAGGATTTTAACAACGTGGTAGCTAGTATGGGTAGCTAATTGCTTCGTCTCTGTTCTGTTTAACCATGATGCTCCATGAATCTGAACCTGTTGTGGGATCGGCTGATGGCAAGACAATTAAAATTTCATATGTTCGTTGGGGTGCAAACTCGACCTTGTGGGACAAGTGTTCGACATCGACCTTCTTTCTGCTACCCTCGATAGTTTTGATACGGTAGTCAGTATGGATTAGTTATCCAGATATCGCGCAAATATACTCCGTGAGGAAGAAGTTGTTGTCTATCATAAAGTATCCGAGTGGTGCAGAGGTTAGCATCAATTCAGCAATGAAGGCCATAAGTGACCACGGAAGGATTACCCTGCTATGTTAGCACTCGTTACTGATGCCAAGGCTAAGAAAAGAGGATCGAGGATCCACTAATTGTTCGTGATTTCCCCCTATATACTATCAGGAGAACTATCGGGTTTACCTTCAGATCGTCAGGTGGAATATCAGATCGGTATCGTGTCAGAAGCAGCCCTTATTACTAGTACTTCTTATTGTCTCACATTAGGAAGGTTGCGGGAACTGCCTAATCAACTTCAGGAACTATTGTACAGGAGTTTTATCGGACCTAGATTTTCGTCTTGAGGAGCCCAGTTATATCCGTGAAGATAAGCCTTTTCGTATGTGTACTGACTATCGAGATCTCAGCAAAGTGACAGTCAAGAATCGTTCGCCTCGACCATGTATTGACAACCTGCTGACCAGTTGCACGGGTTAAGCTCCTATTCGAAGATTGATTAACAAATGAACTATCATTAGATGGAAGTCCAAGGGGAGAATGCTCTTAGAACGGCATATAGAACCCGATGTGGCAATTGCAACTTTGTACACCATGATCATTGAGTTGATCAACACACTAGCAGCTTTTTTGGACCACAAGAATCGACCGTGCTTGTTGGTGACGTTTTGAATCATTACCAGGAGAAAGGAACACCATGGGTGGTATATGTACCCTATTTTAGAGCTTCTGAGGGAGGAGCCACTCCGCGTGAAGTCTGGTTAAAGGTAACTTCTGGATTCGAGAGGTACATTTTTGGTCATATAAACAACGAAGTGGGAATATACGTGGATCTTGCTAGGATCCATTTTGTTAGAAACTGATCGACACCAAAAGACCCCTTTAAGGACACAACAATTTCTTGGTCTCACTAGATACTATCACGGATTCATCACAGGATTTTCGAAGAATCGTGCAGCTTTAATCTCTTTAGCACAGCAGGGTGCTGTGTTCATGGAAGACAAATCAGGAGGTCGTCTTTTCGGTTTTCGAATCCCAACTCTACAATACTCTGAGCATTGTCTGTACCCGAGGGTGCGGGTGATCTAGTGGTATACCATGATGGTTCGAATCAGAGTCCCAGTTACGCGCCGATGCAACACGAGGAGACGATGACGCACGTAGTGGAT
Organism: Helianthus tuberosus; assembly: GCA_030545235.1. Lineage (NCBI taxonomy): Eukaryota > Viridiplantae > Streptophyta > Magnoliopsida > Asterales > Asteraceae > Helianthus > Helianthus tuberosus. Next base: position 46,353,807 of record CM060428.1, read on the forward strand.
TACGAAGGAGAATTGCATGAGTCACAACCTGCGGTGGAGACCGTTGTATTTTGATTTAAGTTGGAGGCATTACTTGGACGGTACCAAATGCACTACTTAGACCGATCACACGGGCCTCCCTTGTACCCTTGTTTCGAAAGAGCTAAAACACGTGATGGCATCGCTGGATGGAACTCTTGAGCGATTACGGCTATGGAACTTAAAACGCGTATGAGCGTGCAGCTCATCACCGACTCTAGCCTACCCAATCAGATTCACCATGTTCAAACTGAAGCACTGAAGGAAGAGGATTTTCGAGTTGGGTCCATGCGGGGCATGGAGGAACAACTCTTGGCAAGGCGGACGGTACTCGCTACTTCATGGAACAAATATGGATTTTATTGTACAACAATCCGAGGGAGCTTGTGTTGAGCGAAGCACACCAACCTCGACATGCTGGTCATCTAGATTTGATGGAATAGTTTAGGATCGGAGGATCTTGTACTGGCAACTGGGCTCGAAGGCCTACACAGAGAAGCATGTGAACGGCGTTTGACTTGTGCAGAAGTCAAGGTGGAACATTAGAAATCTTCTGGTTCGTGCCAGTAATCAGAAACACCTATTTGGAGATTGGAACAGACAGCCATGGAGTTGTCACTAGTTTACCCAAGAACTCATAACGAAAGCAATATCACCTGGGTGATCGTTGATTGACTCATGTAACCAGCACACTTTCTTGCAAATCGGGGAAACTGACGAGTCTTCACAGCTTGTGAATATTCCTCTGAGAGAGGCGGTTTTTAGGCACGAGGTGCCAACTCTTGATACCTTTGATTTTGATCTATACCTGATTTATGTCAGGCAATACGCGACACCCTTGGCTCGCATCTCGACATGAGCATTACTTATCACTGTAGGATGACCGGACAGAGTAATGAACCATCCTGACACACGAAGACATGCTACGAGCAGGTGCGTGATTGACTCTAGTAAACATTTGGAAGGACACTTATCTTTGGGTGAGTTCTACTGCAGCCGTTACCGTTTTAGTATGCATACAGCTCTGTTTGAGGCATTGCATGGATGATCATGCCAACCTCCTTATTGGACTGGAGTGGATGACAACCTAATCACGGGTCCATGACTTGCACTCGGAATTGGAAACTGTGTGGCGACAACGCGTGATCGCCAGGAAACCTAACAACTTAGGAAACTCTGGGAGTTCGCTGCAGGCGAACGTGTCATATTGAAAGTCTCATCTTGGGAGGGTGCGGAGCGCTTTGGGAAGCGTGATAAGATGAACTTACATCACGTTAGGCCACCCAAAACTTTGGAAAGAATCAGTAACACGGCCTACGAACTCGAGTTACCCGACGGATTGGGTAGCGTACATGATGTCATTTATGTCTCGAATCTAAGGCAGTGATTGTCCGATGAAACGCTTGTGTTACCCTTATTAGTGGACCAGGACGTCAAAGTTCATTGGCATAGTTGAATTCCAATTGTGAGAGATCGTTGGAACTCAAGACGTGGACCGGAGTTCACGTAGGAACGCAATGATTGGAGTAAACTCTAGTATCCTCGGTTGTTCAAACGGTTGAAGTAACTCCTGGTACCATTGGCGAATTTCAGGACGAAATTCCCTTTCAAGTTGGGGATGATGTGGTACCCGCGGCAAATCCATAGTCATCCTGATCTATCACCTCGCTGTTTTTGGTGTACTTATCAAATTTCAGGACGAAATTTCTTTCAAGTTGGGGATGATGTGACAACCCGAACTTTCAAGGTTGACGTTATTTGATTTCTTAACTTTTAGCTAGTATAATTACGTGTCTTGCCACATATTAAAACTGTGTACGCTATGATAACATTGGGTTGTTATATAGGGTCGTATCTGTGGGGTTGTAAGTATATTATTTAACTGTCGAGTCCGTGAACCTAATCGCACACCCGCACATGATCGTACACTTGTTTAATTTACACATGAACCTCGGCCCGAACACGAGTCTAGTTAACGACCCAAACAAAGCCCGAAGGCTGGGCCCAAAGCAAAACACATCACCTACACCTTCATGCCCTCATAGTGTCAGAACTAAAAACACAACTGAACCCTAGCACGTTCTCTCTCATTGGTGGCGACCAACCTTTAATTCAGAGCTTGCCTCCTGCCTAATCTATCAATCGGTTAGTATGGTCCTTCTTGTTTTAATCGTGGAATGATTGTTTCAGTTGTGTGCAATATGTTAGTGATTGATGATTAGGATCATGAGATTTACTGTGATTTAGGGTTTGCAATAGTGTAACATAAATTGACAAACTGTGTCTGCATATTGTGTCTATGATAATGATACTATTCGACTTGATGATCACTGATGGTTAGTTCGAGGATCGCATGATTTCTGTATGATCGGATTAAGTAAATTGATGATCTTGTAGTGGTTATTCCAGTACTGAATGATGACAGCGATTACTAGGGTTTGCAGGGTGCCATAACAATCTGATGTTAGTTCACGACGAAACCTAGAGTTTCGCCATACACATCTTCACGGCGAAACCTAGAGTTTCGCCATACACATCTTCACGACGAAACCTAGAGTTTCGCCATACACATCTTCACGACGAAACCTAGTGTTTCGCCACACATATCTTCACGGCGAAACATAGTGTTTCGCCACACATGGTGTTTCGTCTGTATGATGCTTGAATTTGAGCTTGTTATACGGATTTGTATGTATGCATGACTCTGAATAGGACTATGAGAATCCATTGGAAGAATTGTATGTCATGACTTAGAAACTGTGGTGATGTTCAAAATATCCGATTTGTATGATGATGAAAGGGTAGAATGATGATGTGTTTTGACTTGATGTGAATTGTCACACCCCTATTTTCCATGTGTCACCGGTGGGCCCGGTGGGGAGTATAGTGACGTAGTTGGTATCATCATAGACAAACAACACAATATATAAATGCACAGCGGAAGCAAAGATAGATTCATTTCAACTTTAATAAAGTGTAATATTAAATATCACAAATAGTTGAAACGGATCCACAGGCGGATCAAAATAAAAGATGAAATTGTTCAACAGCTTTAATGACATCCAAGCTTGCGAGACTTATTGTGGCCGCTTAGAAGACAGCCAGCCTAGTACGAGTAGTACCTGCACTTAACCTTTTGGAAAAATACGTCAGTTTACACTGGTAAATACAATTTAACTGACTCATTTTGAAAAGGGTTGAAAATTGGTTTGAATGCACGTGGCACAAATCATTTTATAACTTGGGATAATTATGTGAAAATAATCTTGTAAGGGATTTACATGTTACTTATGCGTTCAGTAGCCTGATCCATAGACCGGGTTAAAGATTAATAGACACACCACAATATTGAGTTATGCACTGAAAGGTGTACGCCTACACCCCGTGCTCAGGTCGTGGCCATCTCGTAAGATGATGCCAAGGATATCCGGGACATGGTCATTAACCCCCCAAAGGCTTTAAGCAAACAAAACACATTCAAAACATAGCATATCAATAAATTTAACCTCTATTCGATTAAAGAATTCAATGCCGGACCAAGCGGTATTTTATATACCGTACCCCAAGCCCGTATAGGGAAAATAAGTTAAAAGTATTTACCTTGGTAAGTATAAATCACAATTAGCGAGTGAAGGTAGCTTTTACTGGTTCTTCTATTCTGGAACAAAGGTTTATAATAACCTATTAGATTTCTAACGGGTCTTTATTTAAGCCTAAGCTTAGACCGGCTAGTTTTAAGGACGATACAGTTCAAACGCACGATTAAGCGAAGACCGGATAGAATGTGATTTAGACCCGACAAGTTTGAATACTTGTATAATATGGGTATACTAAATACATTATGGATTTTGAGACAAAAATGATAATGTTTGACCCGTTTTGGTCAATTTATGCAAACTAGTTACATAAACCGAACCGAACGCGAAAAAGGGCGTTACGGGTAACCATAAGAGTCATATGCAAGTTCCCTGAGTTAATATGCTTTAAATATGTTATAATATCAGTAAGATATCTTCTATTATGCCCCAAATGAATTTAAACTCAACTTATGTCTCATAAGGGCATTTTGGTCATTTAAAAGATTATAAAAGAGTTTTATTTGTAATCTGAGTTACAGGTCTGATTCATATAGTAAATACACTTAATTTTACATGTTATAACAGTAGGGTATGACCTATATGTGAAATTTATCATTTAAAACCAAACTATGTTCCTTAGGGGTATTTTGGTAATTTCACAAGGGCTAAAAAGGTCAAAACTGGAAACCTGAGTTCAAAAACTTTTACTTATTGTTATTATCTCAAAATATACTAAAAACATCAGTAGGTATCAACCTTATATGTTTAATATGGTTATAGTACATACTATGCGTTAAAAACGCTTAAAAAGGCGATTTGGAGCCGTTTCCGGGTTTTTAAAAGAAAGCTGATATTTTTATAATTCCAGAATGCTCAAAATATTTTATTTATCAAATAAAATCAGTAGAAAAAGGTTTGGGGTCAAAAGGATTTGTAAAACTCATTTTATGGCTTAAAAGGGTAAAATCGGTATTAACCGAATTAAACTTAGAGACCTATGTTATGCTCAGCCAAAAATTAAATAAAAATCTTCAAAAATCCCAAAATATTATATTACATCAGTGGGTAAAAAATTTGATATCAAAAAGTGGGTTTAAATAGGCTATACGCTAATTACGCCATTTAATTAACATAAAGCTTCCAATTTACGCTAATGAGCATAACTCTTAACCTAGACCTCAAACTGATGTCAAATTTTAGGTGCAAGTTTATAAATCAGTAACTAATGTTTCTACTCTTTCACTTTTTCAAAAATCACCTTTTATAGTCAAAAGGGCATAATAGTCAACTTTTAAGCATTAATCGGAAACATGCATATGAATCGGATAAGTATTGAACCAAGTTGTATAATCTCAGAGAGTTACACTTATATGAAACCTGGTCCAAAATAAGCTCTAAGGCAGATATTAAACATGCATAAACGGATCAGAACTGATAGTCAAAGCAAAAGTCAAATTATGCGACTTTCGGGTCCGATCCGGGTTTAAACTGAAAATTGTCGAGTTGAACATGTTGGGACATGTGCTTACATTAATTACCATGTTATATTAATGATCAAATAGGTTGCATGTACCCTACATTGCTAATTATGCTTAAATTTGAAAATACACATTCTGTTGACTTTTTAAAGTAAGCTTTGACTCGACAATTAACATAGTTAGAGTGGGAATCTGAAAGTACCCTTTTAAGGGTTTGTTACCCACATAAATACCTACTTGTAGGTACTTTCAATTCGAGAAATGACTGAGAAAATTTCATTTAATCTCAAAGTCAAACTTAAATTACGATGGTTTGACTTTTGGTTAATTAACTAAGCTAGAACGAATTAAAAAGGGTTAGGAATACTTACAAGAGTCCTAATTATGATTAGAGATCACTAGAAAGCCTGAGGTTGATTAGAGAAGCTCCAGAAGTGGTCTTGTGAATTTTTGTAAATGCAAGTGATGAATGTTGCAACTTCAAGACCCTTTTATATCTATTTTAATCTCATTAGATGATGCCACAAGAGTCTATATATGTTGTAAGATCTGTCCAGGTGCCCCCCTATGCATGTAAAACCATTGGTGAGTCCCTGGTATCATGTAACAGATGTGTAGCATCGAAATCAGACCTGTTAACTGGCAGCTGCGCACTTTTGTCACTGGCAGCTTGTAGGCGGGCCGCGAAGAGCCCCTCGCGGGCCGCGTACAAGGGTACATCAGGTTAACAAGTTTCATTGTTTTACATTTTGGTCCTTGGTCCTTTGAAACGTGGTTTTGGCTATTTTTCTTGCACTCTTGACCCTCAAATCTGATTTTTAAGGGCCTTAGGACATCTACAAACTTGGGTAGGTCCTTGGTTAACTTTGTGCTTACCCGAAAAGTCACGAATTTCAACGTTAACGCATTTAACCCTTCGTGCACGGTTTTGATCATAACTTTCTCATACGATAACGAAACTTGATGAAATTTTTACCACATGTTCTAGTGAGTATATTTTACCATTACAAAGCTTCGGGTTTGCCAAAAGGTCACTCAGAGGTATACTTTCAACATGTTGACACATTTAGCCCCTGTAGTTTGTAATTCCTCACTTTCTTTCATTTTCCGCTTTGTATGATCCATGATTTGTACGTTTAAGATTATAAACACCATGTAGGGTTATTGTAGGGCCTATTTATCCATTGTTGACACTTTGGACCCTTACATTCACATAGTTTCACTGTTTGTCAACTTTAGTCCCTCTAAAGTACTTTTTCACATATTCAAAGCCTATGACACGTGTCAATACATTATTGGACGTAAATTTTCAAGGTGTTACATCCTCACCCCCTTAAAAGAAATCTCGACCTCGAGATTTACTGAAACAGATGAGGGTATTTTTCTTTCATCGTGGATTCTACCTCCTATGTGTATTCGGGACCTCTACGGGCATCCCATTTGACCTTTACAATAGGCACATGCTTCCTTCGAAGCTTCTTTACCTGTCGATCCTCAATCGACAATGGTTTTTCCACAAATTTCAAGCTTTCATCTATATGCACATCCGTATGTGGTATGAACAGTGATTCATCAGCGAAACACTTCTTCAGGTTACAGATGTGAAAAACATTATGTATAGCACTGAGCTCTTCAGGCAAGTTTAACTTATAAGCAACTGACCCGACACGTTCGATAACCTCGAAAGGTCCTATGTACCTCGGGCTTAGCTTGCCTTTCTTACCAAATCGCATCACTCCCTTCCAGGGTGATACTTTAAGCAATACTTTGTCACCTACTTCGAAGTGAAAAGATTTACGCTTTGGATCCGCATAGCTTTTCTGCCTATTCCTGGCAGCTTTCAAACGATCGCGAATCTGGACAATCTTGTCCGTCGTTTCAAAGACCAAATCTGGTCCTGACAATTGAACGTCTCCTACTTCCGACCAACAAATAGGTGTTCTGCATTTTCTACCATATAATGCCTCAAAGGGCGCAGCCTTAATACTAGTATGGTAGCTATTGTTATAGGAGAACTCGACCAATGGCAGATGCTTATCCCAACTGCCACCTAAATCAATCACACATGCACGAAGCATGTCTTCCAATGTTTGGATGGTACGCTCACTCTGTCCGTCTGTCTGTGGGTGGTAAGCCGTACTAAAATTTAAGCGCGTGCCCAGAGACTGTTGGAAACTTTTCCAAAAATAAGAGGTGTATCTCGTATCTCTATCCGAGATAATCGACAATGGCATGCCATGCAACGCTATAATTTTATCTACGTACAATTGAGCTAACATGTCTGAGCTGTAAGTTTTCTTAATGGGTAGGAAATGTGCTGACTTGGTCAGTCTATCTACTATGACCCATATAGTATCGTTTCCCTTCCTCGTCTTTGGCAACTTGGTGATGAAATCCATCGTCACCATCTCCCACTTCCACGTGGGAATTTCAGGTTGTTGTAACAAACCTAACGGTTTCTGGTGTTCCGCTTTGACTTGCGCACAAGTCAAACATTTAGCTACATAAGTGATGGATGGGTTTAGGAATGTGATTTATATGTGTTTAATGTCTAATCTTATGCATATTTGGTTGTTTATATGTGTGGAATTGGATAACTATGAGAAAATGATGTTTTGTAGGTTAAATACGAAGATTGGATGAGTTTTTGGAAATGTTAATGGATTGATAATTAAGATATTAGAAGATGGCATGATAGAGGGTTGAATTACGAAGACGTGGGCGAAAACGGTGCGTAAAACGGAGCTAAAACGAAGAAGTTATGAAGAAAACAATTTTGGAAGAATCTGCCGACCGTAAGCTACGGTTCAGCAACTGTAGCTTACGGTTGGGTCTGAATGTTTGAACAGAATTTTGAAACTGTAAGCTACGAGTTTAGACTCGTAGCTTATGACCCGGTAAAGTGAAAAAACGTGAATTAAGGCCTCTAAGGTATAAATTAGGGTTTTTAAAGGTGGGGATGATTATCTATCACTCAAGGTCGATCCAAGGCACTCCAAGACTCAAGGTTGCATGTACCCTACATTGCTAATTATGCTTAAATTTGAAAATACACATTCTGTTGACTTTTTAAAGTAAGCTTTGACTCGACAATTAACATAGTTAGAGTGGGAATCTGAAAGTACCCTTTTAAGGGTTTGTTACCCACATAAATACCTACTTGTAGGTACTTTCAATTCGAGAAATGACTGAGCAAATTTCATTTAATCTCAAAGTCAAACTTCAATTACGATGGTTTGACTTTTGGTTAATTAACTAAGCTAGAACGAATTAAAAAGGGTTAGGAATACTTACAAGAGTCCTAATTATGATTAGATATCACTAGAAAGCCTGAGGTTGATCAGAGAAGCTCCAGAAGTGGTCTTGTGAATTTTTGTAAATGCAAGTGATGAATGTTGCAACTTCAAGACCCTTTTATATCTATTTTGATCTCATTAGATGATTCCACAAGAGTCTACATATGTTGTAAGATCTGTCCAGGTGCCCCCCTATGCATGTAAAACCATTGGTGAGTCCCTGGTATCATGTAACAGCTGTGTAGCATCGAAATCAGACCTGTTAACTGGTAGCTGCGCACTTTTGTCACTGGCAGCTTGTAGGCGGGCCGCGAAGAGCCCCTCGCGGGCCGCGTACAAGGGTACATCAGGTTAACAAGTTTCATTGTTTTACATTTTGGTCCTTGGTCCTTTGAAACGTGGTTTTGGCTATTTTTCTTGCACTCTTGACCCTCAAATCTGATTTTTAAGGGCCTTAGGACATCTACAAACTTGGGTAGGTCCTTGGTTAACTTTGTGCTTACCCGAAAAGTCACGAATTTCAACGTTAACGCATTTAACCCTTCGTGCACGGTTTTGATCATAACTTTCTCATACGATAACGAAACTTGATGAAATTTTTACCACATGTTCTAGTGAGTATATTTTACCATTGCCAAAAGGTCACTCAGAGGTATACTTTCAACATGTTGACACATTTAGCCCCTATAGTTTGTAATTCCTCACTTTCTTTCATTTTCCGCTTTGTATGATCCATGATTTGTACGTTTAAGATTATAAACACCATGTAGGGTTATTGTATGGCCTATTTATCCGTTGTTGACACTTTGGACCCTTACATTCACATAGTTTCACTGTTTGTCAACTTTAGTCCCTCTAAAGTACTTTTTCACATATTCAAAGCCTATGACACGTGTCAATACATTATTGGACGTAAATTTTCAAGGTGTTACATGAATGTTGACTGTGAAATTAATTGGCAATGTAAAAACTGGTCGCACAAGATACTGGAATCCAATTTGCAATTTAAATGGGCCGCACACTCCATTGGACCTAGACATTTATGATTTTGGCCGCACATTTAAAAGTATATATATATTTTGGACTGTTGATATTTACTGAAAAATGGATATGTAGTGTAGACACTAATGAGGACCGAGTATTAGTTATGTGGTTTCATGATAGTAATTGACTGATATGTTGCATGGATAACTGTTATGACTTGTGTAATAGGTGTATGGCCTGTGCACTACTGGAATAGTATGTGTAGAGAATACGTGCTTTATGTGATATGATCTCGTACTTGGCCTAAATGTTATTACATGATACGATTATGGTGTGTGTGATATAGACAAGCGTGTTGCATGACTAACTTTTTTTAACTTTTTGATATTGTGTGAGTGTTACTTATGAAGTATGAAAAAGGATATGTGTTTAAGTAATACAAAAATGATTGATAATGGTAACTATGCGAGGATTGGTTTGATCAACTTGAACACGTAACTAGTCATATCGAGAAAAACCAAGGTGAGTTCACTACTCTTGAGCATGCGTCCCGGTGGTTGAGACAGTTAGTGGGTATCCCGGGGAGGGATAAGTCTTTTGGATAAAACTGGGATGTTGGATAATAATCTCACTCTATCATTCTCAAGTCCCATCTTTTGTTACCGGAGAGGTTGCGGGGTATTAGTTGGTAGCGCTACTTAGGTTTGGCACCCTCACCCCGTACCGGAGAGGACGGGTGTGAACTAATGACCCAGTCATGCCTAGTGCTTTGATAGGAGCACTAGGGAACGAGCAAAACATACATCAGGAGCCGTCTTGTTCAGTATCTAGATATTATCAACATTACTTTCGGATTTGTAATTAATAAATGTAACGAAACACTTAGTAACTAACGTTTTCGCAAAACTATGAACTCACCAGCGTTGTCTGATACACGTGTGTGCATGCTCGCAGGTTATAGATTATGTGGATCATGGAACTTGCTGTCTGGGATGCTAGAGTGGTCATGGGTTGTAAAGCATGGAATTGCGAGACAAGTTTAATGGCTTTGGTTTATACTGTTTATGTAACACTTATGACTTATGCTTCCGCTGAATACAATGAGTTATGCTTTATGTAATGGAATACCTTACTTTAATAAATGAAAGTTTTTTACTTAAATCATGTATGAGTTCAATGTGATTGGTGGCTAGATCCTGATACGTCACACGCCTCGCAGAGGTTCCCGCATGTGGTATTTTGGGGGTGTGACATACATTTTATATAAAACCTAGTTGTAAATAGTAATGTAAAGTCATGATATTTACCCTTTCCATTTTAAGCATATATAATATAACATTTTATAAGTCGTTTACCTTATTCGATATTTGAATACTATAATATGACGTTTAATAAAATCTTGCATATACCATTGCAACGGGTTTACTTCTATCTACGATTTGATAAAATTTATTGCGAACAAACATCAATACCGATGTTGTATTTAGTTTTATGGTTTTCTTGACACGATGATACAAATTTCACTTTTTTGTTATTTGATTAACATAATATTAAATTTGAATACATCGTTGCAACATGCTTATGTTTATCTACGATTCAGTGAAACTTTTAATTGAATAGATAAATATAGTTGATTTTTTTGTTCTTTAGCATGACAAATCTTATCAATATTGTTTTTACTATATTGGTACAAATACCATATTCGTCTTTATGGTTAGCTCGACGTGACGTTATAAAAGTGACTGAAAATAATGTTGTAATAGCAATAGAGTATTTTTAGTATCATATGCTATAGTGAGTGCCAGTGACTGAACCGATGCCCCGCCCGAACAACAACGGTATCGGTACCAGTATTTGTTTCTATAGTTTTCGATCATTGTAAAACACGTGCTAATATCCTTTTGGGCGTCTATCTTTTGGTGTCTATACCGAGTGAAAGTATTGTACGGATACATTAACGAACTGAACGGATACTGTCGCAACCCCCGACCCCTACCCCGGGAGCGGGAGCCGCGAGCAACAGCCGGTGGTATTGGTGTTTATTAATTTGGCAGCGGAAATGAGATGTCAGGATCGTAGTTAGGAAAAAGAATTCAGAGTTTCAAAACACCAAACTTTCATATTAAACAAATGGGATAAAACCCATGTTTCATTCATAATATCTTTATAGGGATAAACCCTAGTTGCTGAAAACATAAACTTTTTATTTAGGTAACTTTATAGCCACTTTCTTTAAGCCTTCAGTGCTTCATATCTGGCTTCTTATTGGTTCACATTAAGTTACCTGATACGCGTTTTAAAAACATTTTATCAGCAAAAAATACTGGCGAGTACATTCCATTTTATAAAACATCAGTTGTTATAACTTTACAGTATTAAGAGCGATTACAATGTTTATATCTACCCAATTACTCGTTCAGTATTTGTCACTCGACGGATCTGTGACTATGGTCATATCACACATTGGATACCCGTGCCCAATTGTGAAGGTTATCAAGTATTGTATACAAACCTCATAATACTGGCAGCAATTGTAGAATACAAAGACATAATCACTGTAAGTATAATTGATAAACATTTAGGGTTTTACAAAGCATTTGAAATAATGGCTCACAAACTGTGAGAAAAGAGAATGGACTCACAACTGTGAGAAAAGAGAATGACTCACATTGCACACTTAGGTATTTCTACGGGCTTTCTGGTAATATTTCTTGATTACTTTCTTGAGTTTCTATTAAAATAGATAATGCACGCGTGTTAGTAAAATAACCCAAATCACATTAGCCATACAACACGAGACAAAACCCAAACGAACTTAGTCAGGCGGAGCCTTGATATGCGTTGGTGGGTTCTAAATCAATCGGTTAGGGTAACGAATTAGTGATCGAGGGTTAAAATACTTACAACGGGCAGAGTTTCGTGAATTAGGGGTGCACTACTTTGAAAGAAACGAAGATACAGAAGAACATAAATTTCAAAATTCGATCGAAATGGTGCAGAAGTTCTAGTCCCAGGCCAGGCTTTATATAACCAAAATTGAACGCTCCCGCGTGTCGCGACAGGATCCTAGGATCCTTACGCATGTCGCCTGAGAGGTCTATTTTTCCTAGACGTGCCTTGCTGTGTTTCTAGCCCTGTGGTGTCGAGAACGACTGGTTTTGACACGTATTAGTGTCTTTCGTGTGTCGCGGAAGGTTTAGGGGTACCCCCCATGACCCCCCAAAAACCCTAAATCCTGATTTTCGTTTCGGGTCACGTTGTACATGTTTTGGGGTCTCAATTAGGGTTCCTTGTAATGTGTTTTTGAGTGTTGTTACAGATACCGACCGAAAACCCGTCACGAAGCGCGTGATTACAACTAGTTATATTATATATAAGAATTAAAATAGTAAAAAAAATCTCGCTCGTGGCGTAACCGGGCTTTTGGATACTGTCGCGTGGCGCGATGGTGCTTGATTCCCTTACGTGCCATGTGGCAAGCCTACGTGACTGACTAGGCTGACCTAGCCCTAGCTTGCCTCACCGCATGGCGCGACCAGGTTGATTTAGTTCGTCGCACGGCGCGACGAGCACCAAATTCCATCTTGATAAACATGGACTCCTCGCGTGTAACAACTCCCAAAACACCCTAGAAAGAACCATAATCGAAACCCCGGACCTGCACGACGAAAACAACTCCTCATGTGTAGTACTCGCTTTGTATGCTTCACTGTTCTCTCGATCTCTGGGTCGAACACTAATGGTTATGACTTCCCGGAATTCCGAGTATGATGCATACACTTCCCAGTTCACCTGCACAACCAAAAATAAGAAAACCTCGCGTAAATCCGAATAAACAAAGTAAAACTATTTTTGAATTTTTATCTATTTTTACTAAAAACTAGAACTTAACACTAAACACTTTGCGCATACCTCCCCGGTAACGGCGCCATTTTGATGTCTGTCGTAAAGGACATGCAAAAACCAACTAACTCTATAGCTAGGGTAAGTCGGATATCGAACCAGAGGAGGATTATGGAAAGTGTTATAATGGTCAAGTATTGATTAACTAATGCAGAAAAGTAATTACGAACTAAAAAGACAAAGTTTTTATCAATGGATGAAGAATGGTTCCTCCGAATTTTAGGTTTTGAAGTTAGATTCAATTATGCGTTTAATCGAAACACTCACATAGACATAAGTGTTTAGTTCAATTAATTAAAAGTGATAATCAACGACTAAGTACTCCGGTTAATACGTAACGGGAGGTTATCAAATGATTACCAATTACATCTATCAACCCTAATCCCATAGCAAATATATCCCGATTACTAGAACTCTCGGGAATTGAATGATCAAGAATTAAAGGTTTAAATAAAATGAAATCGACTACAATTAACTAATTAAAACAACGGTGAAAAGCATCGAATGCTTAGATCACCGTTACAACGATTGTCAAAAACACATAATATCGTCAAACTTACAAAAACTCTCCATCCGGAGGAAACCAAGAAAGTTTAGCCGCTCATCTCACAAGTGAAATCACCAAACGTTCGTTAAACGGATGAGATCATGATCATGGTTGATGATTCAGTGGAAGGAATGATGGATTGGATGTGAAAAAACTCGAATCCTCTTGCTCTTGGATGCCTTCGGTCGAAGTTAGATGATGAGATACTAATCCTCAACATTAGCAAACCCTAATATACCCTAAAAGGTCCAATTTGCGTGTTTTTCCGTCAAGAGAGCTGTAACACCTCGCAAAATCATGCCCAATATAATAAAGACATGTGTCATGGACTTTAAATGTGTGATGGATTGATCTAGAGGGACTAAAATTGTCAAACAATGTAAATATGTAAGTAAAAGGATCCAAAGTGTCAACATGCCAATCTTGTGCCTCTGATTGACCTCACACGATGTTCGTATTCTTTAATGAATAATTTGTCGAACATAGAAAGTTGTTTGTGTTTAAATTAAGGATCTCATGAAACATAGTGGTTAAAAGTGTCAACATGTTAAATGTTACCTCTGAGTGACCTTTTAACGATCCCAAAAACATTGTAATAATTGTATATTTCGCTATCAAGAATAATTGATAGTAATTTTGTGGAGTTTCGATGAAAACAAGACTTTTCGGGTAACCTTACATCTAACCGGGAGCTTAACGGAGTTAATATGTGACCCAAGGCCCTTAATAGTTAACTATGGGGGTCATAAGTGCAATAAACGAAAGATAAAACAAGCTAGGAAGGACCAGGGACTGAAAATGCAATAAATGAAAGTTGGTTTCCGGTTTGGGAGGAGCCTCGCGGGGAGCGTAGGCATTCTCTGGGGTCTACGCGGACCGCGTAGAAGTCACCAGCGAACAAAAACCTGCACAGTTGCAGGTTCAGCTAGTTCCACCGCCTTTGCATGCAATTTTTCGATTCTAGGGGCTTGTTTGATGGTTTCTCCTGCCACCACAACACCTGTAAACATCTGGGAGCCTCCCTAAACAAGTGTAATGATCTTGGCAACTTCAAATCTCCTATAAATAGCCCACATTTTGATCACTTAGAACTTGCACAATTGAGTTTTCATTCAAAGCTCACTCTATGAAAGTCAAAGTGTAATGGTCTTGGCAACTTCTCTAGGAAGTTTTCCTCAGTTCCTAATTCGTACTAAGTACTCTAGTAAGTGTTCTTAGCTTCCTAAGTTTAAGTTTTATTAGCTTAATGACCGAAAGTCAAACTTATCGTAATTAAGCTTTGACTTTGTGATTAATCACAAACGGTCCAGCCATTATTCGAATTGAAAGTGGCTGTGTGTTGGTAATTATGTAGGTAATAAACCCTTAAAAGGTCACCTTCAAATTATCACGTTATCTCAGTCAATTGTCGGGTCAAACTTATTAATAAAAAGTCAAACGGGTCAGTTTTTACAAATAAATTCATAACTGATAATGCAGAGGTTATGGAACATGTTTTAACAGTTAAATAACTTGGTAAATAATATAAGAACATGTCTAGGCATGTTCAACCCGACAATTCTGAGTTTAGGCTCGGTTCGGAACCGAAAGTCGCAAAAGTAGACTTTTGCTTTGACTTTCAGTTCTGACCCGATTTAGCTTAGTTCAGATATGCCTTAGGGTTCCTTTAGGACCATATTATGGGTTAGTATAACCCTCTGAGGTTATACGACTTGGTTCCATAGAAATCCTAGTTCATTGCATGTTTCCGCTAAATGCTTAAAAAGTTGACCATTATACCCTTTTGATATTAAAACGATATTTTTGAAAATTTGAGAGGACAAAAACCTTTATTACTGATATTTAAGTATGTCCTAAAAGTTTGACATCAGATTATGGTCTAAAATAGAAGATATGTCCGATATCGTGAAATGAAAGCTTTTTATTAATTAATTGGCATTTTTGGCATAAATCATACTTAAACCCAACTTTTGACACCAAACTTGCCACCTACTGTTAAGATATAATATTTAGGGATTTTTGGAAATTTTTGTTAAATTTTAAACTGATCATAACATAGGGTTCTTGCATAGACCCGGTAATTGACGGTAATGCCTTTTTTGCTAAATAAAATGAGTTTTACACATCCTTTACATATAAATTTTTTTTCTACTGATCTTATACATTAAATAAATTATTTTAAACACTAGAGGCTGATCAAAACCTCAGATTTCCTTAATCAACCCGAATACCGTCAAATACCGACTTTTATGCGATTTAGGCGCATAGTATGGGTTAAAACTATATTTAACACCTAAGACTTATTACCTACTGATATTATAAGTTAAATTATATACTTTAACAGTAAGTAAAAGTTTTGAACTCAGATTTCCAAATTTGGCCCTTATAACATATGTGAAATGACCAAAATGCCCCTACGGTGCATAGTTTGGCCATAAATGAAAAGTTTCACATATATATGATATCTTACTAATGTAACTTATTAAAATAAATATTTTTACTGATTATTTTAGACCAGAACCTCAGATTACTATTTAACCACTTTTATCAACTTTAAAATGACCAAAATACCCTTACGGGGCTTAAATTGGTTTTAAATTCGTTTTGGGCATAATGGAAGATATCCTACTGATATCATAACATATTTTAAGCATATTAACTTGTGGAACCTGTACATGACTCATTTGGTTACCCGTTATGCATATTCGCTTTCGGTACGGTTTATGTAACTAGTTTGCATAATTTAACCGAAACGGGTCAAACCTTATCATTTTTACTTCAAAATCCAGAATGTGTTTAGTTTACCCATTTTATACAAGTCTTCATACTTGTCGGGTCTAAATCACATTCTAAACTGGTCTTCGCTTAATCGTGCGTTTTGAACCGTAAACATTTCATTAAAACTAACCGGTCTAAGTTTAAACTTATGTAAGACCCGTTAGGAATCTAATAGGTTATTAAAATCTTCGTTCCAGAATTAGGATCCCAGTAAAAGCTATTTGCACTTGCTGATTGATATACGGCTGAGATTAAAATTATATTTTGCTCAGGTAAATACTTTTAACTTATTTTCCGTTATACGGGCTTGGGATACGGAATTTAATAATACCGCTTGGTCGGGTATTGAATCTTTAATTGATTAGTGGTTAAATCATTGAAATAACCCGTTTTAATATGTTTTGTTTGATGCAATGCCTTTGGGGGGGTTAATGACCGTGTCCTGGATATCCTCGGCTCACTCATTGAATGGCCACGACTTAAGCACGGGATGTAGGCATACACCTGACAGTTGCGTATGTAAAAGATATAACCACTCGTTGAGAATAACTCGCCGTGGGATTAATTAGTGGTGTGTCTATTAATCTTTAACCCGGTACTTCTAACCCGGGCTAGTGAATGGACGACAAACATGTAAATCTGTATACAAGATTATTTTTAAATAATTGTCCCAAGTTATAAAAGAATATTTGTGCCTTATGCATTTAAATCAATTTTCTTAAATGTTTTCAAAAGAGTCAGTTAATTGTATTTACCAGTGTAAACTGACGTATTTTCAAAAAGGTTAAGTGCAGGTACTAAGCGTAATGGGCTGGAACTCCTGAGTGATTAAATAAAGAGTCTTGCAATCTTTTATCACTTTAAGTCTGTTGAACAATACTCCTTTTGTTTAGATCCGCATGTGGATCCTCTTACAACCGTTGTGTAATATTTTATGTTACTTTCAAATCGGTTTGTATAATTACTTTTAGACTTCCGCTGTGCATTTAAACTGTGATTAATTGTCTATGATGATATCAACTACGTCACGATACTCCCCACCGGGCCCACCAGTAATACGTGGAAATATCGGGGTGTGACAGGTTGGTATCAGAGCCAACATTAAGTGAATTAAACACTAGCCTTTTGTGTTTAATCTCAATGACACAGTTTGCACATTCCTTGACTTCCGAGTCTAGTCAAATGACTTAGGACTAATCCTAATCTTATTGTTTTCTTTTGTTGGTTTCTTTTGTTTGTTTTAGCAGGAACAAAAGACAATGCCGCCACGATTCAGAGGAAGAGGTTGAAGAGGCAAGGCGCCGATAACTGCTCCAAATGATCACGAGGCCAGACCATCACACCGGCGAACTCCTTCAGCAACTTTCAGCTCAAGTCCCCAGGAGGATTGGAGGACTTATCTGGAGCCAGCGACACGTTCAATCTCCCTCAGTTCCTCCCCGTCTTATCATCACTCTTTTGGACCACATCAAGACGAGGAGCACAGTGACTCTTACCACTCCTTCATCCCGCTGAAGCGGTCGAGTTCACACCGGGCTTTCCAGGACCCGACCCCGTACTTTCAAAGCAGGTTCAATCCGATGAACCAAATTCAAGAACCCGAGGGTCCAAACCCTTTGGGGCCAGATGACCACTATCCTGAGATGCAGGATATGGAAATGGATGAAGATCCGGATCCGGAGATGCCAACTAGGACGCCCACGCATCCCATCGAGATTTCTGACGGATCATCTTTTCATGGTTCGCCATACAGCGGCCCAGACAATTTTGCAAAAAGGTGGGCCACATACCACTGGGAGTTTACTCCCCCTTTCAACCCACCTCAACAGCAGCAGTAGGATCCCTCCGAGGATTCACATTTTCAGGCGGTTACACCACCGCCACCGCCGCCACCAGAGCAGCAGCCGCCCCAGAACCATCGAGGCAAAGAAGAACAGGTGCACGGATGTCCGTGCGAGGGGGATTTCACTTCAGCACCCCCCAACACTCCAGTGGTAGCCACTACCCGCCACTATATGAAGACCCGCAAATGGGTGGGCCTTCAAACCCAGCTTTAGAAGTCGACTCAGCTCCAGTCGCACCACCACCACCAATGGGTTATGATAACCCAATCCCTTCCTATGCCGGTGCAGCGGCGTATAACCCGTTTGAACACCAGGCATATTCGGGTTACAATTTCTTCAACGCCCCTGCCGTCGACCCGTACCTTGAAGCGGCAAACTACAATGCTTTCCACCCTGAAGGACCCTATGCAGCTTCATACCAAACTAGGTACCCAGCTTATGGGTATCAATACCCGCCACCTCCTCAACCTCCGCAGCAGCAGCCGCCGCAGCCGCCTCCGATCCAGCCGCCGCAGCAGCAGGAAATCCTTCAACGGTTGCACGAGGTGGAGCAACTGGTCCAGGAGGAGCGTAGGAGCCGCCGGGTCTGCGTAAAGGTTTGGCGAATCTGATCAAGGGGAAGAAGAAGAGGGATTATTGAAAATTCCTTATTTATTTGATTTGTAATTTTTAATATCAATTAAGTCCATATGTGGCCATTTTATTTATGTACTTGGTCCATGCATGGACTTGTCTTTTTATTTCTGTCCCTACGTGGACAATGTTATTTCTTAAAAGTCCTGTTTAGGGCAATTGTGTACTCCTTTTTAAAATTTATGGAATGTTTAATTTAAATTTCATTTGTCATCATATGTATGAATATATTATAAATAAAAATATTATTCCTTTTTGTAATTAATCTGCCAATAAATATTGAAAGAAAATCTTAAAGATATAACCTAGCCTATATGTCATTTTAGACATGGCCAGATGGTAAAACCATTTTAAGATTTAAATCCTTGTTAACATCTGAAAACATATTAGCACTCCTGGCAAATGTGATTCGATAAAATCTCACAAGTCATCCTCATATTGGATTCTTCCAAATTCATTTTCTCTATTTAATTTAAATATCCATTAGTAATAAAGTGCATGCGGGCCATATTCATTGTCCATGAGACAAAAGACAGTTGTAGTCTACGACTCCCTGTCAAGAAAAGGTAATGAACTATGTTCAAACCTTAATGCCTCGATCTTATAAGATCATGGCCTAAAATTTTAAAACTGTCCTTGTGACTAGGCCTTTTTGTGCCACTCTAGTACCTTTAATGATTTATAACTAGGGTTAAATTATAAAGAAAATCCTAAATAAATTAACCAATATGGTTTATAGTTACCATGGCTAATGAATCATCAAGAATGATGATTCCATAATAACCTCTAAATAAAATATTGTCAATTGTTTTATGTTGCAATCAAGCTACATGGCTGAATCAGATGAGGTTAACAGTCACCCCAGGGAAAGGAATGATACCACCAAGATTAATGTGGCCGGTGCGGATTTGCAAGCAATGATAGATAATGCTGTCACTTGAGCCATGGACAGACAGTTCAAAGAATCTAGTGGTACTCGTAGCAGGACCCTATCTGTAGCTCATACAAAACCACCATCCAAGTCGCACGCATCACACAAAGACGATTCCCATCACTCATCAAACCAAAGGAGTGTCCCATCTAAGAAGATTGTGCTCAATCAAGAGCCACGTGTTAAGACCTGTTCTTATAAATATTTCATCTCCTGCAAGCCCAGGGACTTCACAGGAGAGAAAGGAGCCATTGATAGCATGACGTGGCTAGATGAGATGGATACAGTGATTGATATTAGTGGTTGTGCAGAACAGGACAGGACATTGTGAAGTTTGTTTCACAATCTTTTAAAGGTGAAGCTTTAGCTTGGTGGAGATCCCTAATCCAAGCTACAGGAAAGATCCTATTGTATAATCTGACTTGGGATCAGTTTGTTGCTCTAATCAAGGAAAATTTATGTCCTCAACATGAAGTTGAGAAAATTGAGACTGACTTCTTGGCCTTGGTTATGAAGAACTTAGATTGTCAGGCGTATCTTACAAGCTTCAACACCATGTCGCGATTGGTTCCTTATTTGGTCACACCGGAATCAAAGCGCATAGCTCGTTTTATTGGAGGTTTAGCTCCAGAAATTAAAGGAAATGTGAAAGCATCTAGACCTACCACTTTCTGGTCAGTGGCAGATCTGTCTCTATCTCTCACACTTGATGCTATCAGAAACAAGTCTGTTAAAGCTTCTAAGGAAGAAAAACGAAAACGGGAGGATGAGAGTTCTCATCGCTCCGACAAGAAGAGGAAAGGGAACTCAGATCACAAGAAGAGTTTGGGGTTTAAGAAGGATAACCAGCAGTCGGGTGAGAAAACCAAATGGAAGACCTGTCAAAAGCATCATTTTGGAAAGTGCAGGTTCGAAACAAAATCTCAGTCACAGACGCAGTGGCAACCTAGAGTTTGTGGAATCTGCAAGTCTAAGGAGCATAAGACCCTAGATTGCAAGAAAATGAAGGAAGCAACTTGTTACAACTGTAACGAGAAGGGGCATATAAAGACCAATTGCCCCAAATATGCAAAGAAACCTGAAGAAGTTAAAAAGACCAATGCTCGGGTCTTCTAGATGAACGCTCAGGAGGCTGTGCAAAATGAAAACGTGATAACAGGTACCTTTCTTATCAATGATGTTTATGCTAGAGTGTTGTTTGATTCGGGCGCAGACAAGTCTTTTGTGGACAATAAATTTTGTAAGTTATTAAATCTGCCTGTTAAGACTCTAAGCATAAAGTATGAAGTAGAATTGGCTGATGGTACTATAGAGACTGCCTCAACAGTTCTAGATGGATGTTTTATATCCATTAGGAATCACTCTTTTCCGTTGTCATTCCTTCCGTTAAAATTAGCAGGATTTGACATAGTGATAGGCATGGATTGGTTATCTCTTAACCAAGCCCAAACCGTATGTGATAAGAAGCAAGTAGTTATCAAGACTCCCTATGGTGAGCCGTTAACAATACAAGGAGATACACAATACGGGTTACCTAATCAAGTGTCCATGCCTAAGGCGTTGATGTGTACAAAATGCAACATATAAATTACATCAAATGAGGCATAAAACTAACCCTTTTTAGTACTAAGACCGTGGGGTATGGTGGGGCGGGGGTTGGGCTTGGGTTGGGGTATTAGTTGACACGTGGCTTGGGGGGGCAGACATGGGCTAACCTACATTCAACACGGTATGGTGGGACGGGGTTTTGGGGCGTGGGTTTGGTGGGCTTCGCTGGGCTATTTGAATATTATTTAAAACAACAAATTGAATTTTTTAATATTTTTAAATAAAGAAAATTACAAAAAAAAAATTCCTAACTTTTATATTTGTTTTTTATCTCTTCTCTCATCGCCAAGATTAGTTGTAACTCTTCACCCTCTAGGTGATCAATGGGCTGGGATAGAAATTTCAAATCATCCTGTTTTTGTTTCTGGGCATCTCTAGCGGCATCTCTAGCTTCTTTGCTCCTTCGTATTTTGGCCCTTTGTTGTTGGAATACGTTGAATGTATCCAACTTGCATGAAATGTCATCCAACTGCTCGCTGTATATTCCCCTATGCGAGCCCGAACTCCCAGCTGAAGGCGATGCCGTACCAAATCTTGATTTTTGAGCACGCCTTCTTGCGGCATTTCTTCCATACTCAGGCCGGTTTGGGTTTGGCGAATCATCCAAAAGGTCCTCAAACTCTTGATCTCGTGCATCAGATTGGGCTTGGGACGAGGCCCTTGACCTTTTGGAAGACGAGTTAGTTTCGCTACCAATGGGGATATTCGCCCACTTTGGATGGGACTTACAAATCTCCCAACAATGCATGAAACGGAAGTCGGTCCCCACATTTGATTTGAATGTAACCACTGCATTTGTCTCAATGTCGGCTTCGTATTCATCACTTTTTGGGTTTTGCTTTGCTTTATTTAAAAAACCACTATATTTTGTAAGTTGGGTGCTTATCTCGCTCCACTTCGAGGATAAGCTATCGTTTTCACGATAATCCTCCCTTCCCATACGGGTTGTTCGGGTCATAAGGACGGTTATAAGGATGCATTTTTTTCGTTTTGTAGAAGGAGAATTGAAGATGATTATTGAAGATGTGGTTGAATGTGGTAAAAAATGGAAGAAAAATGTGAGTTTTATAGTGAAAAATTAATTTTTTAACATAGCCGTTGGCCAACGGCTAGCCCAACGACTATTTTGTTTTTGGCCATACACAGCCCGCCATGTCAGCTCGCTTCCCCCGCCCCACGCCCGGCTTGAAACCCAAGCCCCAAGGGCCACGCCCCAACCCAAGCCCACCCGGGGTGGTGCCTTGGGCGTTTCCCCCAACCCACACCCCAACCCAAGCCCCAAGCCCCATACCCCATAGCCTAATGTTGGAAAAAGTATGCTTTTGTCTTCCTTTTGTATTTTCAGGGTTAAATGAGCTTAAATGAAAAAAAGAAGCAAAAATGCAGCCAAACCCAACAATAATACAAGAAAAGGAATAAATGTGGCATGCCCGACCCCTCGACAGCATCTTCCCAAGCAAAAACAAGAGAACAGGAGGCTGAACACGCCCCGTGCTCAATGAGCACGGGGGCGTGCCCAAGTGTCTGTAGAAAAGACAAACCAGTAGAAGCTTCTATCACCCAACATGGGGGCGTGTCCACCGGACACGGGGCCGTGGTCAACGCAAAGATTCGCAGAGTCTAGGCAAATCTTGATAGTACAGATACGCTTCTGCACACGGGGTCGTGCCCAGCGGACACGGGGGCGTGGTCAACTAATGCAGACAAACTGCATTTAATGAAGAAAGAGAATATGGGTGGACACGGGGCCGTGCCCAATGGACACGGGGCCGTGTCCGGGCTTCTGTGCAGGCTATAAATAGGGGTGCTTGGCTCACTTGCAAACCATCCCTTGACAAACCACTTCTCTCCCACTTCACCCACACTCCACCACCACCACAACACCATCATCCACCACCATCATCCATCATAAAGTGTGTGTTGTAGTCTCGGGATCAAAGATTGATCGTAAGAGTTCTTGACAATTAAAGGCCATGTTTGCCTAAGTCTCTTACATCACTTGGTGAAGACAAGTGTTTAGTGTAATACTTTTTATTTTTAATCTTTTCGTACTTTTTATTTGGTTATGTATTAATGACTTTAATAACTAGTTTCTTATGATGAAGGTGAAAATTCCTTATCATTTGTTCGTGGTGTCTTGGCGTTATTTTACTGTCTATATAAAATAAAAGATTTACACCATTCATATCTCCACGGTCTATATGGAGATATGTTGGCTACCTGGTCGGGGGTTAAGGGAATGGTTTAGTAAGCGTCTTGCCTTGTTCAGTGTATAGATCTTGCAAGGACCTGGGTCAACTTTAGTAGGACCTCCTTCAATACCCACTGGTATTGGATGGCGGGGGTCCGAACTCCTTGATCCCCTCATATGTAAACTACTATTAAAACTTTAACCCGGCTATTTAGGATTGTATCCCTGCTGACTCAAACTACTTAGCCGAGGGTAACGTCACCTTCAAAAGAGGGGCCTACCACAATATGCATTAATAACTTAATTAATTATCTTTCAATAATCCAACCATTTAGGATTGTATCCTTGCTGACTCAAACTACTGGGTTGAGGGTAACGTCACCTTCAAAAGAGGGGCCTACTACAATAACTAAGATAATCTCTTAAAAAGTGCAAAAGTGCGGAAATAATCAAAGGTTACACTAAATACGAGTCGGTTCCAAGTGATTCATCTTGTCTATCTGTTTTTATTTTATTTTTTTTCAGCATTCTTAGTTAGTTTTATTTTCTTGTTTAAAAACCTTTTTCTAAACTTTTGATTTGATTAGACGTTGAGGATAAACCGGTACTAAAATCTCTTGTGTCCTTGGACGACCTCGGTATCTTACTAACACTATACTACTCTCACGATGGGTGCACTTGCCCATATGTGTGTTTGGTGTTAGTAAATATCGTGTTTTATAAATTTAAAACTTGATTAATGTGTAGAAAGGGCTAAAAATATACTTAAATATATATCACACCGCACGCACATCAAGTTTTTGGCGCCGTTGCCGGGGACACAAGGATTTTAAGAAAGTTAGGAATCAACGGCCTAATCATTTTTTTCTTATTTTTCTGTTTTTTAGGATTTTTCTTAGATTTTCAGCTTCTGCAGAACTCAGACGGGACGTGCCCGCTGAACACGCCCCGTGCCCTATCTTTGGTATTGGCAATCCTGTTTTAAGTCAGAGAGTAGCTGAACACGGGGCCGTGCCCACTCAACACGCCCCGTGCCCAAGTATCAGTTACTGAAAACAGAACCGTAAGATCCCGACGGTTGGTAATTTCTGACACAAACATGAGTGATAATGATTTTTTTTACTACCGGCCCTCTTATGGCACGTGGTGTCAAATATGTGGTGGCAATCATAAAGATTTAGAATGTTATTTTCTAAATTATAAGCCCCACTATATAGACCCATTGTTTTCTGTAGCCTTAAGAGGGGCGAAAGTAAAAATAATCCCTATCTCTCCCTCGAATGCTCTCAATCGAATCTTCTAGGAGAAATGTTTCTTGACGAATTATTTCAAATGGAGGATTTAATTCTTAATTGGGTAAAGGAACTTGAGATGGATTTCATTAATACACCTCAAGACGATACCCAAGAAGAATTATTGGGATCACATTCGAATAAAAACAACTTCGTTGTTCTCGATACCACTTCTAACTCTCGTGAGGACTTGAGCGATAGTCATCCCTGTGTCGATTGTGCCGCGAAGGACTCCCCATCGACTTCGTTGGGTGCATACATAGACCTGAGCGATTCGGCATACACCTTCTTTAACGAGAGCCCGAGAAAGGGTTGGACTTGTCCACCTACATTTAGCATAGGAATCACCCTCACCGACAACCTCTTGCGTTCTCATCTAAATCTAGAGCAATTAAGGTATCTCAGGCACTTCGGGGTTGTTCCGTCCAGTAAGGAACCACCCGATCCGGATAAATTCCTTAGAAATAGACGAAACTTCATAAACAACCTCTAGACACGGGGCCGTGTCCAGGTCAGCACACCCCCGTGTCCACCAAAAGATTCCCATCTGACTTTCTGTCAGAATACGGACAAATTTTGTCAGGATCTTGCCTGCACACGGGGCCGTGTCCAGCGTGCTGTCGTTTTCTATAAATGCAGCAAGATTCCTGCACATTTGGGCCACTCCAAAGACAAAGATCTGGTGGATCTTCACATAAACCATCCTAGGTATATTCTAAAGAAGGTTCCCAACAACCATCTTGTCTTTTCCACTTTTATCCATTGCCTTCTTCTTCAATTTTTCCTTAATACCTCCATTAAAGCTTGAAATCACCATGATTCCAAGCTCTATTGTGATGTTTGCTAGAGTTTTATTCAAGGAATCTTGTTAAAAATAAGTTCTACAACAATGTTTTAAGTTGTTTCTGCTTAAAAATGCTTTAAAAATTACGAAAATGATTTAAAACTCCAAGATTTCTTGTTCCAAAAATCTGCAGACATCTGAACACGGGGCCGTGCTCAATGAGCACGGGGCCGTGTCCGAGGTACTATTTCAATAAAAATTGAACTCTTTTCGGTCTGGTTTCTCAAAATGGCGAGCAGAACCAGCGGAACATCTTCATCGCACTCCAGAAACAACCGACAAGGGAGAAGGTCATCAACGGCTGAATATTCTCTTGTAAACTACGTTTACGCTTTAAGAGAAGCCATTGATGAAATGACGGGAGTGGAAGAAGCATTGGTCGACCGTATCAATCATTTGACGGTGGGTCTAGAGGGATGTCTTCGAGAGGTCAACCTTTTGCACCAAAGGTTGAACATTCTCGCTTCTCCTCCTTTGGTACCAATTATCACCCAAAGGGCATGGAATGTGGTACCGAAATTCATCATACCGGCCGAATGGTACACCATACACCAGGAGCCCCCTCGAGACATACTACAAGGGGTTCCGGTTGGTGTCACTCCCCCTCCGCAAGATGTTGAGGAAAACGAGCCCGCCTTCTTCCTCCCAAGAGAGATAGAAGAATGGCTTTAACAACATCTAGGGAATACCCCTCGGTCTAAAGTTCTACGAAGCTTTTAAATACCAGAAAGCTACTTCTGGAATTTTGATAAAAGTTGAACTCCTTAGGATGATTTTATGTACCATTTGACCTATCTATCTTAGGAACTTTAGTTTTTATTTTTCTGCTTTGTTTTTAAATTTTTTTAGGATCTTATGTAATGTGTTAGTTTTAATGAATGATGGTTTTATAAATTGTTTGGTGTTTGGATGATGATGAAATGGGTAAAACACACTCGGGATGGTGAAGGATACTAAGGGAAACTTGAACCAACACCCCATGCACAAAAATAGAACCTCCCGCAAATTTTTCTTCGTTACAGCAAGTTCGGCACGGGCCGTGTCCAGCCAACACGGCCCCGTGCTGAACAATCTGCAGGAAATCGACCAGTTTAGGTAACTGGACACGGGGCGTGTTCGCTAAACACGCCCCTGTGCCCAGCCTTCTGTTTCTCTTTCTAATTTCTGTTACTGGCAACCTGAACACGGGGTCGTGCCCGGACACCACGGGCCCGTGTCCAGATGCCCAGTAACATAAAAAATTGTTTTTAAACACACTTTTACACATTCAATCAACCTAAAAACTTATTTATGGAACACATTGAGGACAATGTGTAATTTAAGTGTGGGGGGGGGGGATGATAAAACCTTGAATTTTACAAGTCCTAATTACAAGCCTTACACAAAACTCTATTGGAACCGCTAAACACCCCAAATGTTTTCAAAATCTTTTCATTTTTTTACTTGTCTTGGTTTAATTTGGGAATAACAAGTTCTAAAAAAGGTTATACTTTTACAAATTTACAACCGATAGCGTCGTGATAAAAAGAACAAACATAAGAAAATTATAAAAAGGCATAACAAATCTAGTTAAAATTTGATTATATATACTTGATCACATAAAAACCCATTCACACAAAAAGTGAGTTTTGAGCCTTTATTGAGCATACAAATATTCATCTTTAAACTAAATGCTCATTTTTCGTTTCTTGTGTGAATAGCCGCTTGGTTTCTTACAACTCTAGAACTTGCCACGACGATACATTCCCGGTCCTTACCAACTTAAACCCAAGTAAGTAAATGATGGAGGCATTAGGACTAACCCTTTTTATTTCAACACCATTATTTTTCTTTTTTTTACCACCTACCCAAAATCCCCCTAGTTAACCCTTTTGAGCCTAAACCTTTTCATTTCTTAACCTAAAACAAACACTCTTTTATCCACCAAAACCCTTTTTCATTTTAAACCCTTTATTTTAGTAACAAAGCTCAGTTTTCTTGTGACATCTTTTATCCTTAAAAAAAATGAAGTTAGCAATAAACAAACAAAGCTCATCAAAAGAAGGCTTGTTTGAATAAATACTTCATTAAAATAAAAAGTCACAAAAACAAAATGTTTTACGAAAACCGATGCTTTTTACGCCTTTCGCCCTTTTCTACTAACCACTAACCCAACCACCTACCTTTAACCCAAGCCTAACCCTTCCCCAAAGTCCTCTTAATATTTACAAAGGTGTATAGTTAAAAAGGAGGAGGATTGATTGCTTGGCAATCATATGGTAGAAGTAAGTTCCATGCCGCTCTCGAGTGTTTCACAAAAATACATCTTCGGTCGAGTGTTGAGTGATCCCCCGTGAGGTATGTGAACTTGTATATAAATGGAATTTTAAAGAGGCATGTTATGCCCAAATAAATAATTTCTCTTATGTAATGTTTTAAATAAATCATGACGAATAGGATTGTAAATAAAATAAAAATAAAACCTAATAAAGAACCTTGGAATCCCGACACTCTATGACAAGCCCAAAACCTTCTCTTCTACCCATTCCATTTGGGCGTGTAAGCCGCAAAATAAAGAGTTCTGCTTGAGGACAAGCAAAGATTCAAGTGTGGGGGTATTTGATGTGTACAAAATGCAACATATAAATTACATCAAATGAGGCATAAAACTAACCCTTTTTTAGTACTAATGTTGGAAAAAGTATGCTTTCGTCTTCCTTTTGTATTTTCAGGGTTAAATGAGCTTAAATGAACAAAAGAAGCAAAAATGCAGCCAAACCCAACAATAATACAAGAAAAGGAATAAATGTGGCATGCCCGACCCCTCGACAGCATATTCCCAAGCAAAAACAAGAGAATAGGAGGCTGAACACGCCCCGTGCTCAATGAGCACGGGGGCGTACCCAAGTGTCTGCAGAAAAGACAAACCAGTAGAAGCTTCTATCACCCAACACGGGGGCGTGTCCACCGGACACGGGGCCGTGGTCAACGCAAAGATTCGCATAATCTAGGCAAATCTTAATAGTACAGATATGCTTCTGCACACGGGGTCGTGCCCAGCGGACACGGGGGCGTGGTCAACGAATGCAGACAAACTGCATTTAATGAAGAAAGAGAAGATGGGTGGACACGGGGCTGTGCCCAAAGGACACGGGGCCGTGTCCGGGCTTCTGTGCAGGCTATAAATAGGGGTGCTTGGCTCACTTGCAAACCATCCCTTGACAAACCACATCTCTCCCACTTCACCCATACTCCACCACCACCACAACACCATCATCCACCACCATCATCCATCATAGAGTGTGTGTAGTAGTCTCGGGATCCAAGATTGATTGTAAGAGTTCTTGACAATCAAAGGCCATGTTTGCCTAAGTCTCTTACATCACTTGGTGAAGACAAGTGTTTAGTGTAATACTTTTTTATTTTTAATCTTTTCGCACTTTTTATTTGGTTATGTATTAATGACTTTAATAACTAGTTTCTTATGTTGAAGGTGAAACTTCCTTATCATTTGTCCGTGGTGTCTTGGCGTTATTTTACTGTCTATATAAAATAAAAGATTTACACCATTCATATCTCCACGGTCTATATGGAGATATGTTGGCTACTTGGTCGGGGGTTAAGGGAATGGTTTGGTAAGCGTCTTGCCTTGTTCAGTGTATAGATCCTGCAAGGACCTGGGTCGACTTTAGTAGGACCTCCTTCAATACCCACTGGTATTGGATGGCGGGGGTCCGAACTCCTTGATCCCCTCATATGTAAACTACTATTAAAACTTTAACCCGGCTATTTAGGATTGTATCCCTGCTGACTCAAACTACTTAGCCGAGGGTAACTTCACCTTCAAAAGAGGGGCCTACCACAATATGCATTAATAACTTAATTAATTATCTTTCAATAATCCAACCCTTTAGGAATGTATCCTTGCTAACTCAAGCTACTGGGTTGAGGGTAACGTCACCTTCAAAAGAGGGGCCTACTACAATAACTAAGATAATCTCTTTAAAAGTGCAAAAGTGCGGAAATAATCAAAGGTTACACTAAATACGAGTCGGATCCAAGTGATTCATATTGTCTATCTGTTTTTATTTTATTTTTATTTTCAGCATTCTTAGTTAGTTTTATTTTCTTGTTTAAAAAACCTTTTTCTAAACTTTTGATTTGATTAGACGTTGAGGATAAACCGGTACTAAAAGCTCTTATGTCCTTGGACGACCTCGGTATCTTACCAACACTATACTACGCTCACGATGGGTGCACTTGCCCATATGTGTTTTTGGTGTTAGTAGATATCGTGTTTTATAAATTTAAAACTTGACTAATGTGTAGAAAGGGCTAAAAATATACTTAAATATATATCACACCGCACGCACATCAGCGTCAAGGTGTTTGAAGAAAGGTTGTGTCATTTATATGGCACAGGTAACCATTGATGAACCAAAGCCCAAGATCAAATACATCCCTGTTATTTCTGAATATCCAGAGGTTTTCCCTGAAGAACTACCTGGTTTACCTCCAGATAGGCAAGTGGAGTTCAGAATCGATATCATTCCTGGAGCAGCACCAATTGCAAGAGCACCTTATCGGTTGGCACCAACTGAGATGAAAGAGTTAAGGACTCAGTTGGATGAACTATTGGCAAAGGGTTTTGTTCAACCTAGCTCGTCCCCTTGGGGTGCACCGATTCTGTTTGTGAAGAAGAAGGATGGCTCGATGCGTCTATGCATCGATTATCGCGAGCTAAACAAGGTTACAATCAAGAACAGATATCCATTACCCAGGATTGATGATCTATTCGATCAACTTCAAGGAGCAAGTTATTTTTCAAAAATCGATCTAAGGTCAGGTTATCACCAGTTGAAGGTCTGAGATGAAGACGTACACAAGACTGCATTCAGAACGCGCTACAGCCACTATGAGTTCTTAGTGATGCCCTTCGGGCTCACTAATGAACCAGCTGCATTCATGGACCTCATGAATCAAGTTTGTAAGCAATATTTAGACAAATTTGGCATCGTCTTCATTGATGACATTCTTATTTACTCAAAAAGTCAAGCCGATCATGAAAGACATCTTCGGTGTATCCTTAAACTCCTACAGCAAGAGAAGCTCTACGCCAAGTTTTCTAAATGCGAGTTTTGGCTTCGTGAAGTCCAATTTCTTGGACATGTGGTGAGCGTGCTCGGTATCCAGGTGGATCTCGCTAAGATTGAAGCGATTATGAATTGGCAAGAGCCTAAGACTCCGACAGAGATACACAACTTCTTGGGTCTAGCAGGTTACTATCGACATTTCATTGAAGACTTCTCAAGGATTGCCGCACCTCTGACATCGTTAACTCGCAAGAATGTCAAGTTTGACTGGGGTCCCAAGCAGCAAGAATCCTTTGATATTCTTAAGAAGAAATTAAGCAATGCTCCCGTGTTGACATTGCCAGAAGGAATTGAAGAATTTGTGGTTTATTATGACGCATCGCACACATGTATGGGATGTGTGCTTATGCAGAAGGGCAAGGTTATTGCCTATGCTTCACGTCAATTAAAGGTGCACGAGAAGAATTACACCACCCACGATTTGGAGTTGGGTGCCGTTGTATTTGCACTGAAGCTATGGAGGCATTATATTTATGGAACTAAGTGTGTGATCTATTCTGATCATAAGAGCCTTCAGCATCTGTTTAACCAGAAGGATCTTAACATGAGACAGCGTCGATGGATGGAGACACTGAATGATTATGATTGTGAAATCCGATATCATCCAGGCAAAGCGAATGCAGTCGCCGATGCCTTGAGCAGAAAAGAAAAGGGTTAAGCCTATTAGAATCAATGCCAAGAGCATTGAATTAAAGAACAGCTTGAATGAAAGGTTGTTAGCCGCTCAAAAGGAAGATGTAGTAGAAGCTAACTATCCGAATGAGAAGTTAGGCGTAACTGCTGAACAATTATCATACGGTAAGGATGGAATCCTAAGATTGAATGGACGAATATGGGTTCCAATTTATGGAGGACTTCGAGATGTAAGTCTTCAAGAAGCTCATAGCTCTAAATATTCAGTTCATCCTGGCAGTGATAAGATGTACCAGGATTTAAAGGCAAATTATTGGTGGGTAGGTTTGAAGAAATCTATAGCCACTTATGTGGCTAAATGTCTGACGTGCGCACAAGTTAAAGCAGAACATCAAAAGCCGTCAGGGTTGCTTCAACAGCCTGAACTTCCCACCTGGAAATGGGAAATGGTAACCATGGAATTTATCACTAAGTTACCAAAGACGAAGCACGAAAATGATACTATTTGGGTTATAGTCGATAGATTGACCAAATCAGCCCATTTCTTGCCGATTAAAGAAACTCACAGCTCCGACAAGTTAGCTCAGCTGTACGTGGATGAGATTGTATCTCTTCACAGAGTGCCAGTGTCTATTATCTCTGCTAGGGATACAGGATACACATCACATTTTTGGAAAAGCTTTCAGCAATCATTAGGCACTCGATTAAACTTCAGCACTGCTTATCATCCTTAGACGGGTGGCCAAAGCGAACACATAATTCAAACACTAGAGGATATGCTCAGGGCTTGTGTTATTGATTTAGGAGGAAGTTGGGATGACCATCTCCCATTGATTGAATTTTCGTACAACAACAGCTATCATTCGAGTATTCAAGCAGCGCCTTTCGAAGCTTTGTACGGAAGAAAGTGTAGAACGCCAGTTTATTGGGCGGAAGTTGGAGATGTCCAACTGTCAGGACCTGATATAGTCTTGGAGATGACAGACAAGGTTGTTCAGATCCGTGATCATCTCAAAGCTGCCAGGGACAGGCAGAAAAGCTACGCGGACAAAAGGCGTAAACCTCTAAAGTTTGAAGTTGGCGATAAAGTGCTACTTATGGTGTCATCTTGGAAAGGGGTGATGCATTTTGGCAAAAATGGCAAGTTAAGCCCAAGATACATAGGACCATTCGAGATCATCGAATGTGTCGGAACTGTAGCTTACAAGTTAAATCTACCAGAAGAGCTTAGCGGAATACATAATGTATTCCACATCTGCAACTTAAAGAAATGTCTAGCCGATGAGTCGCTAGCAATGCCGCATAAGGAAGTGCAGATAGATGAGAGCTTGAAGTTCGTTGAAAACCCTTTGTTGATCGAGGATCGACAGGTTAAGAAGCTTCGAAGGAAGGATGTGCCGATTGTGAAGGTAAAATGCGATGCCCGAAGAGGCCCAAAATACACGTGGGAGGTTGAATCCACAATGAAACAGATGTACCCTCATTTATTTCAGTAAATCTCGAGGTCGAGATTTCTTTTAAGGGGGTGAGGATGTAACACCTCGCAAAATCATGCCCAATATAATAAAGACACGTGTCATGGACTTTAAACGTGTGATGGATTGATCTGGAGGGACTAAAATTCTCAAACAATGTAAATATGTAAATAAAAGGATCCAAAGTGTCAACATGCCAATCTTGTGCCTCTGATTGACCTCACACGATGTTTGTATTCTTTAATGAATAATTTGTCGAACTTAGAAAGTCCTTTGTGTTTAAATTAAGGATCTCACGAAACATAGGGGTTAAAAGTGTCAACATGTTAAATGTTACCTCTGAGTGACCTTTTAACGATCCCAAAAACATTGTAATAATTGTATATTTCTCTATCAAGAATAATTGATAGTAATTTTGTGGAGTTTCGATGAAAACAAGACTTTTCGGGTAACCATACATCTAACCGGGAGCTTAACGGAGTTAATATGTGACCCAAGGCCCTTAATAGTTAACTATGGGGGTCATAAGTGCAATAAACGAAAGATAAAACAAGCTAGGAAGGACCAGGGACTAAAAATGCAATAAATGAAAGTTGGTTTCCGATTTGGGAGGAGCCTCGCGGGGCGCGTAGGCATTCTCTGGGGTCTACGCGGGCCGCGTAGAAGTCACTAGCGAACAAAAACCTGCACAGCTGCAGGTTCAGCCAGTTCCACCGCCTTTGCATGCAATTTTTCGATTCTAAGGGCTTATTTGATGGTTTCTCCTGCCACCACAACACTTGTAAACATCTAGGAGCCTCCCTAAACAAGTGTAATGATCTTGGCAACTTCAAATCTCCTATAAATAGCCCATATTTTGTTCACTTAGAACTTGCACAATTGAGTTTTCATTCAAAGCTCACTCTCTGAAGTCTCTTGGAGCTCTAGGAAGTTTTCCACAGTTCCTAATTCGTGCTAAGTACTCTAGTAAGTGTTCTTAGCTTCCTAAGTTTAAGTTTTATTAGCTTAATGACCGAAAGTCAAAGTTATCGTAATTAAGCTTTGACTTTGTGATTAATCACAAACGATCCAGCCATTATTCGAATTGAAAGTGGCTATGTGTTGGTAATTATGTAGGTAGTAAACCCTTAAAAGGGCACCTTCAAATTATCACGTTATCTCAGTCAATTGTCGGGTCAAACTTATTAATAAAAAGTCAAACGGGTCAGTTTTTACAAATAAATTCATAACTGATAATGCAGAGGTTATGGAACATGTTTTAACACTTAAATAACTTGGTAAATAATATAAGAACATGTCTAGGTGTCACACCCCGATATTTCCACGTATTACTGGTGGGCCCGGTGGGGAGTATCGTGACGTAGTTGATATCATCATAGTCAAACAACACAATTTAAATGCACAGCGGAAGTCTTGAAATATAAAATATTATTACAAACACAAATGTCTTATAATATAAAAGTATTCCGTACAGACTAGCTTGTAATAATCCACAGGCGGATCAAAACAACAAAAGAAGTTATCAGACTAATGGCTTATGTGAAGGAGTTGCAAAGTCCTCAACTAACAAGTCCTGAGCAGCTTCCAGCCTATTACGTACTTGTACCTGTCACTTAGACTTTGGAAAATACGTCAGTTTTCACTGGTAAATACACTCAACCGACTCATTTGAAAATGTTTATGAAAATTGGTTTAGGTGCACAAGGCACGAAAATATTTTGACACTTTAATTAAAATGCACAAGGCAAAATTAATCTTTTATACTTGGGTCAAACTATATCTCATGTTATCAGTTTTACATAACTTGCTCTACATACGGGGCCCGGTTCTATGCCGGTTCAAGATTAACCGACACACCACTTATTCCCTTATTGGGAATCCCATATTGGGTATAATTAATTAATAAGCATATTGCATCTGTCAGGTGTATGCCTACACCCCGTGCTTAGGTCGTGGCCATTGCAATTAATGAGTCAAGGATATCCCGGACACGGTCGCATTAATCCCCATTGTTTCAGTCAAGCAATACAAATTAAAACAGGTTATTTGGATTTCCCGACTTATTGGTCTTTGAATCCCATACCTGACCATGCGGTATTTATATTACCGTATCCCAAGCCTGTATAAGGGAAAATAGGTTAAGAGTATTTACTTGAGCTAGCTCCTGTCTTAAATAGCAAGAATTATAATAACTCAGCCGTATTCACTTAAGTAAGCGTAGGTACAATTTACCGGAAGGCTCTAGTCTGGAATGATGGTATAAATAACCAATTAGAATACTAACGGGTCTTAATTATGTCATAGACTTAGACCGGCTAGTTTTTAAACAGAACAACGGGATGATACGCTAGATTAAGCGGAGGCCGGATTAGAATGTGATTTAGACCCAACAAGTATGAAGACTTGTATAAAATGGGTAAACTAACTACATTCTGGATTTTGAGGCAACAATGATAAGGTTTGATCCGTTTTGGTCAATTTATGCAAACTAGTTACATAAACCGAGCCGAACGCGAAATATGCGTAACGGGTAACCATAAGAGTCATATACATGTTTCCTAAGTTAATATGCCTTAATTATGTTGTGATATCAGTAAGATACCTTCCGTTATGCCCAAAACGAATTTAAAACCAATTTATGCCCCGTAGGGGTATTTTGGTCATTTTAAAGGTTATAAAAGAGTTTAAATATTAACCTGAGTTACAGGTCTGATATAATCAGTAAAACTACTTAATTTAATAAGTTATAATAGTAGGGTATAATATATATGTGAAATTTATTAATTATAACCATATTATGCACCGTAGGGGCATTTTGGTAATTTCACATAAGCCTAAAAGGTCAACACTGGAAATCCGAGTTCAAAACTTTTGCTTACTGTTAAAATATAAAAATTTACTGAATAAATCAGTAGGTACCAAACCTTATATGTTTAAAGTAGTTTTAATACATACTATGCGTTAAAACGCTTAAAAAGGCGATTTGGAGCCATTTCCGGGTTTTTAAAGGAAAGCTGATGTTTTTATTATTCTAGAAGGCTCAAAATAATTTATTTATCATATTGGATTAGTAGAAAAAGGTTTGGGGTTAAAAGGTTTTGTAAAACTTATTTTATAGGCCAAAAGGGCAAAATCGGCTATTACCGTATCAAGCTTAGAACTCTATGTTATGCTCAGCCTAAAAATAAATAAAAATCTTCAAAAATCCCAAAATATCATTTTATATCAGTAGGTAAAAGTTTGGTATCAAAAATTGGGTTTAGATAGGCTATATGCTAATTATGCCGTTAAATTAATAAAAAGCTTTTCATTTACGCTGATGAGCATAACTCCTAATCTGGACCTCAAACTGATGTCAAACTTTAAGGGCAAGTCTATAAGTCAGTAAGGAAGGTTTCTATTCTTTTAATTTATCAAAAATATCGTTTTAAGGTCAAATGGGCATAATGGTCAACATTTAAGCATATAACGGGAACATGTAAATGAATAGGATAACTAAGGATCCAAGTTGTATAACCTCAGAGAGTTATACTAACATATAACATGGTCACAAAGGAACCCTAAGGCAAAATCAAACTAAGCTAATTCGGGTCAGAACCGAAAGTCAAAGCAAAAGTCAACTTTTGCGACTTTCGGTTCCGAACCTATCCTAAACTTGAAATTGTCGGGTTGAACATGCTTAGGTATGTTCTTATACTAATTACCAAGTTATACAAGTGTTAAAACAGGTTTCATAGCTTCTATATTGGTAATTGTGAATTTATTTGCAAAATAGCTTTCT
Organism: Helianthus tuberosus; assembly: GCA_030545235.1. Lineage (NCBI taxonomy): Eukaryota > Viridiplantae > Streptophyta > Magnoliopsida > Asterales > Asteraceae > Helianthus > Helianthus tuberosus. Next base: position 46,390,753 of record CM060428.1, read on the forward strand.
ATTGACTTTTTATTATTAGGTTTGACCCGACATTTGACCAAGCTAGGGTGATAATCAGTAGCTGCCCTCTTAGGGGTTTATTACCTACACAATTACCAACTTATAAATATTCTTAATTTGACTAATGACTGGAACATTACTGTTTAATCACTAAGTCAAACCTTAACTATGATAAGTTTGACTTATGACCATTAAACTAATCAAAACTGAAATTAGAAGGTTAAGGACACTTACAATGGTCCTTAGGATTAAATTGAAGGTTAGGAAACAATGCTTGATGTCCAGGGAGCTCCAGATTGAGAGAAGAGAAGATAGCAAGGGAAATGAGCAATTGGGAAAGATGAAGAACACTTCTATTTATAGGTTTTGGTGGGTTTTTGGATGATCAACAGGTGCTATGGGGCTCCTAGGATCAGTACATGTGTCTTAACAGATGTCCAAAACAAGAAACAAGCCCATAGATTCGGATATGAGAGTATGGAAGCAAAACCAAAGATGGTTTTCTGTTTTCTGGAGCTGGGCTATGCTTACGGACCGTATAGGTCCTAGCATACGGTCCGTATAGACCTGGTCAGCAAACAGCAACTTTCACTTGTTGACAGATTTAGCCCCTGCACTTCCAAATGTCATTTCCGACACCTTCTAAGGCCTGTTAAACCATTTTTAAGGCTCTGCAATGATGCCTAAGCATAGGGAACATGAAACATGCTCAAAAATATGCCGGATGTCGGTTCGTTTGGTCGTACGGTCTCGTTGTTCGGCTAATTACGACGAAACACGGACGGACGCGAAAAACGATCCAAACGACGCGACGAATGGAATTTTATCAAGCCAAACACTAAAATAAAATATTTTAGTGCTTACATAAACTTTTGGGTGTCCGGATATATTCAGAATGTGAGATATGCGCGAAAATGCAAACTTGTGCACTTTTTAACACTTTTAGTCCCTGTATGAATTAAAAGTTTATTTTTGCGCACCAAACACCTATAAGCCTATATCTAAGCTATATAATGGATAATTAGGGTATGATTAACTCATGGTTATATTCCGAAAGGTCCGATACCCTACGAATCGACATACTTTTGCAGTTTGACGCAATTAGTCCTTTAATTGCGAAAAGTAGCGCGAAACGTTGTTTAACGATACCCAAGCCTTCCATGGCCCATAATGGGCATTCTCAAGCATATACATAAATGTTACTACGCTCTTGTTCACTTAAATGGTCACCGAAAGGCGTAGATTCAAAAGTTGACGCTTTAGGTCCCTCAATAGCGCAAACTTGCGCATCTCATCATTTAATAGCATCGAAGCCTCATATAATCCACATTAGGCATTCTTGAAAGTATTATTAATCATCACGATGCTTCGGGTTCGCTAAAAGGTCATTCAGAGGTATAATTAAACATATTGACACTTTTAAGCCCTTATATTTGCAAAGTTGCGCGTAACGTCACTTAAAGACACAAAAGCCTTGTACGGCCAACGATTGGCATTTCCGAGAGTATAATCAAATTTCATGAAGCTCTTGGTTCGTTAAAAGGTCACTCAGAGGTAAGAATTAACATGTTGACGCTTTTAACCCTTTATTGCGCAAACTTTCAATTAATTACGCAAACGGCTACACTTGATCAACAAGTGGCTCATTTGTGAATATAAAACCGTAGAAGGTTATTTAGAAACTTATTTTAAGTATGTTGATACTTCCAGTTCTTTTATAATTAATGTTTTTCGATTTTTCGAAAAATTAGTCCCTTAAATTCAAGGTTTGACTTTATTAGGGTTTATTACACGTGTCAATACATCATTGGACGTGATTTTACAAGGTGTTACACTAGGCATGTTTAACCCGACAATTCTGAGTTTAGGCTCGGTTCGGAACCGAAAGTCGCAAAAGTAGACTTTTGCTTTGAATTTCAGTTCTGACCCGATTTAGCTTAGTTTAGATATGCCTTAGGGTTCCTTTAGGACCATTTATGGGTTAGTATAACCCTCTGAGGTTATACAATTTGGTTCCATAGAAATCCTAGTTCATTGCATGTTTCCTCTAAATGCTTAAAAAGTTGACCATTATACCCTTTTGATTTTAAAACAATATTTTTGAAAATGTGAGAGGACAAAAACCTTTATTACTGATATTTAAGTATGTCCTAAAAGTTTGACATCAGATTATGGTCTAAAATAGAAGTTATGCGCGATATCGTGAAATGGAAGCTTTTTATTAATTAATTGGCATTTTTGGCATAAATCATATTTAAACCCAACTTTTGACACCAAAGTTGCCACCTACTGTTAATATATAATATTTAGGGATTTTTGGAAATTTTTGTTAAATTTTAAACTGATCATAACATAGGGTTCTTGCATAGACTCGGTAATTGACGGTAATGCCCTTTTTGCTAAATAAAATGAGTTTTACACATCCTTTACATATCAAACCTTTTTCTACTGATCTTATACATTAAATAAATTTTTTTAAACAGTAGAGGCTGATCAAAACCTCAGATTCCCTTAATCAACCCGAATACCGTCAAATACAGACTTTTATGCGATTTAGGCGCATAGTATGAGTTAAAACTATATTTAACACCTAAGACTTATTACCTACTGATATTATATGTAAAATTTTATACTTTAACAGTAAGTAAAAGTTTTGAACTCAGATTTCCAAATTTGGCCCTTATAACATATGTGAAATGACCATACGGTGCATAGTTTGACCATAAATGAAAAGTTTCACATATATATGATATCTTACTGATGTAACTTATTAAAATAAATATTTTTACTGATTATTTTAGACCAGAACCTCAGATTACTATTTAACCTCTTTTATAAACTTTAAAATGACCAAAATACCCTTACGGGGCTTCAATTGGTTTTAAATTCGTTTTGGGCATAATGGAAGATATCCTACTGATATCATAACATATTTTAAGCATATTAACTTGTGGAACATGTACATGACTCATTTGGTTACCCGTTATGCATATTCGCGTTCGGTACGGTTTATGTAACTAGTTTGCATAAATTAACCGAAACGGGTCAAACCTTATCATTTTTACTTCAAAATCCAGAATGTGTTTAGTTTACCCATTTTATACACGTCTTCATACTTGTCGGGTCTAAATCACATTCTAATCCGGTCTTCGCTTAATCGTGTATTTTGAACCGTAAACCTTTCATTAAAACTAACCAGTCTAAGTTTAAACTTAAGTAAGACCCGTTAGGAATCTAATAGGTTATTAAAACCTTCGTTCCAGATTTAGGAGCCCAGTAAAAGCTATTTGCACTTGCTGATTGATATACGGCTGAGATTAAAATTATATTTTGCTCAGGTAAATACTTTTAACTTATTTTCCGTTATACGGGCTTGGGATACGGAATTTAATAATACCGCTTGGTCGGGTATTGTATCTTTAATCGATTAGTGGTTAAATCATTAAAATAACCCGTTTTAATCTGTTTTGTTTGACGCAATGCCTTTGGGGGGTTAATGACCGTGTCCTGGATATCCTCGGCTCATTCATTGAATGGCCACGACTTAAGCACGGGGTGTAGGCATACACCTGACAGTTGCGTATGTAAAAGATATAACCACTCGTTGAGAATAACTCGCCGTGGGATTATATTAGTGGTGTGTCTATTAATCTTTAACCCGATACTTCTAACCCGGGCTATTGAATGGACGACAAACATGTAAATCTGTATACAAGATTATTTTTAAATAATTGTCCCAAGTTATCAAAGAATATTTGTGCCTTGTGCATTTAAATCAATTTCTTAAATGTTTTCAATAGAGTCAGTTAATTGTATTTACCAGTGTAAACTGACGTATTTTCAAAAAGGTTAAGTGCAGGTACTAAGTGTAATGGGCTGGAACTCCTGAGTGATTAAATAAAGAGTCTTGCAAGCTTTTATCACTTTACGTCTGTTGAACAATACTCCTTACGTTTTGATCTGCCTGTGGATCCTCTTACAGCCGTTGTGTAATATTTTATGTTACTTTCAAATCGGTTTGTATAATTACTTTTAGACTTCCGCTGTGCATTTAAACTGTGATTAATTGTCTATTATGATATCAACTACGTCACGATACTCCCCACCGGGCCCACCGGTATTACGTGGAAATATCGGGGTGTGACAAGAACCATAAGCTACGCTTACAAACCGTAACCTACGGTTGCCAAGTTCTGTTTCTTCTATTAAACCCAACCGTAACCTACGGTTGGTGAACCCTAAGCTACGGTTCACATGTTCTGACCAATCTTCGCTGAATCATCATCAACCGTAAGCTACGGTTGATAAACCATAAGCTACGGTTGTGACCTCTTCCTTTCTTCTCTTCACAAACAACTTTCACTAAATTACACAATGGCCCCTCGACTTTTGTATCTTCTTGTTTCTTGCACAATTAGGCCTGAAGTAACTTCCAATTAATTACGAATTAACCCCTAAACTTTGTTCTTCCTCGCTCCTTGCATCTTCAAGTCTTTTTTCTCACCCGAATAAGCTCCAACTTCATATTATGAGAAGTGAGTTCCATCTTTTAGCATTCCACTTCATCTTTAATCATCATAATTCCTCTGATTTACGTGTTTAACTTGTAAAACACTAATTTCTCATAGTTAACTTGTTCTAAGCAAGTAAACACATAAAAAACGTATAAAACTCACAAGATAAGCACATTTAAGCTCGAGTTTCACCCTTTCCATCACCACCGTTTCGCGACAAGTGGCAAGGCTATACAATTGACGAGGCTGACCTAGCCCCAATAGGCAGCTGTCGTGCCACGCGGGGGAGTCCCCTAGTTCTCCAGCGATGCGCGGGAGAAACCCAATTTGGCTATATAAAGGCAGTCGTGGGAGTAGTTCAGTTGCATCAATTCGATTTATAAATCGATACTTCTTCTCTCTCGAAACTCTGTTCTAATACCCGAAGCCCCTAAACCCCTAAACTCTGATCCATAATTAGCGTGCTAACCCGGATCACTGGCACGATACCCTGTCTGATTGATCTAAAACCAAATCAACAGATGTTTAAGTGCTGCCTGAATAAGGCTATACTTTGTTATCTACGTTGTGGTTTTGACCTCGTGATTATCATTAAAGTTTGAATTGGATTAATACACTAATACATGTTGCATTTGTGTTTAATTAGGAACCCAAGACTTAGACCAAAAGGCTTTACTGAAAACCCTAAATCTGCAAAGTGAGTTATTCTCCTTTATCAAAATGCTTTTAAAACCCTAAATGTCTTGTAGTTGTATTTACAGTGATTAATTCTTTGTATTATGAAATTACAGCCGGTATGTGGGGTTTTGTATAAATTACTTAATGAGCTTTACTATTGGACAAAGGGTTAGCCAATGGTAATATGACTACAGTCACCGAAATGAGCGAGTGACAAGTCTTGTGGGTAATTGAAAGATATAAACAAATATAAAAACTCTTAATGTTGTAATTACAATATTGTGTCTTTTATACGAATGGAATGAACTCACCAGCATTTTTTGATGATCAAATGTTTTTAAAACGTGTTTCAGGTGATTTACTGTGAAAAGAAGGAAAGTGTTAAAAGGCACTGAAACTTAAATAAGTGGCTATGTAAAGCTGAATAAAACGTGTTTTGTAATCAAGAGTTTATCCATGTGAAAATCCTTTATGTAAATATGGGTTTCATCCCACAGTTTATAAAATGAAAACAACGGTGTTTGAAAACTCTGATATTTTTCCTGACACCCGGTCCTAATAAATTTTCCGCTGCGATAATTTTAATAAACACCGGTACCACTTGTATCTGCTCACGGCTCCCGCCCAGGGTAGGGTCGGGGGTTGTGACATCGCGTGACGCGACGGAGAAACCAAGTTTCATCGTGTGGCGTGACGGTATCACTTTTTAGGTATAAATAGAGCAGTTCAGAAGCAGTCCCAGTGTACCATTTGCTTTAAAAAACTCGTACTCTCGAATCTCGTATCTCTATTTTCATATATTCTCGTGTACGAAACCCTGATCGCTGAAACGATACCCTGTCTGATTAATCTGAAACCCTAGCAACGAAAAGCTAAAGTTCTGGCAGAATAAGGTGATACTTTATATGTTGTGATTTTGATCTTGTGATTACCGTTAAAGTTTGATTTGGTTTATTACACTAACACGAGGTACATTGTGTGTATATCTAGGAACCAGGACTTAAACCCAGGAGGCTTGAAACCCTAAAATTCTGCAATGTGAGTCATTCTCTTTTATCAAATGCTTTCAAAACCCTAAATGTTTTCCAATTGTTACATATGGGTAATCATCAAATCTCTAGTTTTTAACACTAATTCATCAAGTTTTTCAACTATGGTTTGTTTCTAAACATGAATTCATCCTAATTTCACCCAAACATCAATGATTCAAGCTTGAATTTTGATTTTCAAAAGTTCATCATAAATTTAAAACATCACCAAATTACAAAATTTGACATACCTTTCGATCCTCTTGACTTGGTGATCGTTTATACGTGTTCATGCATTGATTTGGTCTTGAATTGATCCTCAACTTGGGGTTTTTAGCTTGAACAAGGGTGGAACCCTTGTTTTCCCCTTCCAGGTCGTACAAACACACACACACACACACACACTTAGTGTGTGTGTGGTATATTATTTCTTGTTTTTATTAAAACAAGTTTGCCCACTTGGCCCTAATAGCCCCTCTTGTTTTATTTTGATCAATTGAAGCCATAACTCACTATTTATCACTTAATTACATATTATTAACTAGGTTAATTATTCCTAGTTATCTTAATGGGTTCGGGAGGTTATAATTCATTTTATTTTATGTCCCGTTACCTCAGGCCTTTTATTTACTTTGTTTTCTCAAAATGATCATTCTCCTTTTAAGTAATATTAGGTTTAATTATTTAAATCCTAATATTTACCGGGTTAATTTTCACCACTAATGGTATTTTACCTGTCATTAATATTAACGTGGTTTGATTACCAAACCCGTTTTTAGGGTGTTACAAGTCTGCCCCCTTAACGAGGTTTCGTCCCTGAAACCTTATCTACGTAGTTCATTAATTTAGACTAAACGAACTTAGTTTCGTTTCTATGATATTCATCCTTTCGGACAAATATTGTCATTCTTATTGACATGTGCGTCCTTCATGTATAAGTCCATATGAGCCGAATATATATATATATATATATATATATATATATATATATATATATATATATATATTCTATTATTATTATTTTATATTTCATATCTTTATCGCCTTTTTGACCGAGTTGTACCACTCAGTCGCGTTAGTCTGTCAACACGTTTACTTCACGCTGATCTCATACTGGCGAGCGCTTTACCTAGTTCATAACCTTTCTTTGACTTCGAATGGTTTTACCGGCTAGACTGATTAGTCACCGTCATTTCATACCCCGTCAACTGGGTATACTATATTGCCATCTCCGGCCTTATGTGTGTTTACTATTTCTTAAACCACCTCATACTACTTATTTTGTTAGAACGTTACTTTTGACTAAAAACTAAATTTTTAGTTTACGTTTTCTCTTTGTCATACATCTTTTTCTCATATCTAGGAATTTTACGTCCGAGGATTTATTTCTTTTCGTTATTATTTATTACGGGGAATTATAACTAGTTCCCACGCTTAACCCAAATGACTTGTAGGTTCCTTCACTTAGCCTCGTAGGCTTTTTATTTAGATGTTCACCTTTTTACCTTTTTTAGGCGATACCCCAACAGTTCGTTTCTTTCTATTTGCGACCCAAAGGTCTTTTTGGTCCTATAGACTATAACATTACTTATAATCCCGTAGGTTATGATGATCCCGTAGATCATCTTTTATTCATGTCTTTATTTAATGTACATATCTGTTTACTTTCAAACTAATCATCCGATGTTAGGAAACTTTATTTGTAAGTATTTAAGAAAATCAGATTCAACTTGATCTATGAAGAAGATAACAGTCCTGAAGATCACAACAAGAAGAAGAAGATCGGATAGGACAACAGAAAGCAACAATATCTACTTCAAAGTATCATAAGTTGATCAAGAGCTGAAGAAGACTATCAGAGAAGGTCCTTCTGATGGATCTAATGATATTTCTGATGAAATATCATCAGTTTCTGACGATTCTGATCATCAGATTTTCTGATGATTTGTTCACCAGAATTTCTGATGAAGTGGTTTATCAGAAATTCTGATAAAAACCCCACTTGTCTAAAAATCAGTTCTACCCTGCCACAATAACCGAAGCAAGTTGACATTACTGGATATCATGATGACAAAGGCCACTTGATAATTGGATTCAATGAATATGTCAAGAAGCTACTTTTTGCAGGGAATAATACATGAATAAACAAATGTTTATTCATGTATTCAAGCTGTCTATAAATAGAAGGCTCATCACATACTACAAACTCCATTGTCCTTTCACCCTCAGAATTTAAGTATTCATTAGTAATAGATAATAATCTTACAATCACCTTGTAAACCATTTTGTTTCAAAGTGATATAAACTTGATAATTCTGTAGGTCTTGTTTCTTGAAAGTATGATTTCTATTTCCGCACACTATTTTCACATCTATTGAAATCACTTGCCATATTACGTGAAAATAAGTTTTTAAGTCCAAACTGGGACCAACAATTGGTATCAGAGCAGATTGAATAAATCATTTTCAAACGATCAATCGCTCATCTTCTTTTCTCTAAACATGGAATAATGCTTTTAGCATTGGTTTAATGTAACGCCCGGCTCTTTCATACTTTCCATTTATAGAAAGTTTTGTTCGTATTTCTATTTTTGGAAACTTTGTGTTCTTGTAATCGTTCCTTCCTTGTAATCATTGTGAAACCGAGACTTGGATCATTAATGAAACTCGTATTTTGTTACAAATATGTTATACACACTTTATATATGCTCGTATGTTCGAAACGGTAAATCAATTGGTGTTTAATCATTATTCTTGGAAACTATGTGCTAAACTTGTAATTAAACTAAACTTATGCCCAAAACGTGTTTTGAACGAGAACGACACTTGATTATGATACTTATACGATTAATTATACTTGGTTTATACTTCTCATACTTAAATGTACCTTAAACTATGAAATTGTGACAAGAATGGTCCTTAAAAGCCCTAAAATCATCAAATAAACAAGTCTGGGGGCTAAACTGTAATTTATGAAACTTATGTCCGGATTAGAAGGCCCGGGCGGCCCACTTCAACTTGCCTGATATCTCAGGCGGGCCGCCTGAGGGTGCCCAGATCAGAAAAACATCTCAGCCGTTGATGTACGCGATATGGCACGAAATCCCATCTTCTAACCCTCCCCAATCACCATTTAGCCACCTCTAATCCCCTCCAATCACCTCCAAACTCTTCCACTATAAATATACACCTTCTCCACACCATTTTACACTTTCACAACACTCAAATCTCTCCAAAATACTCTCTAGTTCTTGCAAGAATCTGAAATTCGGACAGATTCATAACCTTGTGCAAAATTGAGTGTAACTTGCTCATTTCTTAACGAAATCACTTGATTCTTCTTCCTACTTGCTTGGATAATCCTTGGGTTCGATTCCTTGACTTCTCCTTGGAGAAATCAGACCTGGAAATGCCCTGAAATTGTCCAAAAACTTTCTGTTTTGATTTATGTTCTTTCAAACTTGTTTAAACTTCATCAAACTTGTGTCTAACACATCTCATGCCTATGTCCCAATGCTTACAACCTCTTCTATGGTTGGTTAGGCTTAAAAACAAGGTTGAGACACTATAAATCAGAGGTTAAAACCTCAAATACTTTCTGTTTTGTTTAGGGTATTTCACCCACAAGTCATGTTCAAGCTAGTTCTTGATGTAGAGTGATTATGGAACAACTTGGGTTGTTCCAACATAAAATCCTCACATGATTTGATGATTTCCTATTAGTTAGATTGTTGCATTAATCTTAGTTCTTGACCCTCCTTGGTTGTTTTTACATCAAGTGTAGTGGTGAACATACAAGGGGTCCCTAAATGGAAGCATGTTCTTCCTACCCCATACATGACATTCATGATACTAGAGGTGCCTAAATGGAGATTTAATCTCCTACCTCCTACTTGAATCATTGGACCTAATAATATACTAACCTAATTATTATTTACATATACTTATTCGAACCTTTAATGATAAACTTATGTTTATATGTTGAAGTAGTAGGATATCATCTAAGACCTAAGACTCTAAAGTATGATTCTAATGGGTGTATTTCCCATGAAAACATTTTTACCACATTGGTTACATAGTGTCATACAAGGGTTACTAAGTCAAAGATGATTATTTTCATATCATGATACTTTATGTTACATTTACAATCCGAATCTTTAATCTACCGTTTACGCCAAACTCACACACCTATGTTTCCTCGTGTAGAAGGACTAGGTGCTCCAAAGTAATCCATCACCAACTCACTCGTGGGATTTCAAGTAGGAAAGCTTGCAACCACCGTGAGTATACTCGATCCCTTTTCCCCCTTTTTATTTTGGGATGCAACATGTACATTATGTAAACAATCTTTGAAACTAGAAACTAAACATACTCAATCCTTGTACAAACATGAAACTAATGTGCTTTACTTATGATTCTTGTATGCTCTATTTGAACTATTTGGAACGTATATGCTCATTAACTTTGCTAGCCCACCTTAACAATTATAGCGCTATAGGATTTACGCACCGCCCTTGAGACTTGGGGGTATTGTTAAGTGAAACATTTACTATCCCGCTATCAATTGGGATTAGGCTATTTTATGCGTTGGATTCTTGGGTTTGATCATAGTGTACACCAAAATTGCATACTAGTAATTCACATATTATGAATCATGTTGGATTTGAGCTTTTATTCTATTATGCTATGTAATCAAACTTGTATACTCGCCATTGCTTTTGCATTGAAACTCTATTTTAATACATGTTGCAGGTTAGATTGTTGAAGTATGGATGAACGATGAAACAAGTTTAGGGTGGACTAGATACACACCTAAATTATCTATCTTTCTCATGTTATGTTATTTGTTGAATAATGTTGTATTTCTTTTTGGAGATTTTGTATGACAATTTAGTATTGAAATGAAATTTGGATCTAATTAAATATTGTCACATAGTGTTATGATGTTTTGAGCAATTTGTTCGTCTCATCCCGATGTTTCTGCCATCGGTTGGGGTGTGACATTTAATGTCTAAACCTCTTACTCTGGTCAGAGAGGAATACCCCTTTTGGAAAATCAGGATGGTCAATTTCCTTAATGATCATGACCGAGCTCTGTTTCAATCCATTGAGAGGGGTCCACATGTACCAATGACTGAAATACCAACTATTCCAGCAACTGATCAATCACCTGGAATCCCTGCCTCCCGGCGCTCCCAAAAGTGAAACACTTTGGAGCCCAGAAGACAAGGATAAGGTGGCTGCAGATGAAAGGGCAAAGCCACTTTTGATAATGGCTATCCATAATGACATATTTTCTCAAGTTGATGCATGTGCATCAGCTAAGGAAATATGGGATCAGTTGAAAATCTTTGTGAAGGAGGAGAAAGGATGAAAAGAAACATTAGAACAAACAATGTTTCCTCATATGAGAGATTCAAAAGTTTACCAAATGAAAGATTAAATTAAACATATCAAAGATTTACAAAACTTTTGAATGAGCTAAAGAAATTTGGAATAACTAAATCAAATGATGAAAGAAATATAAAATTTCTGGATGCCTTACCTAGAGAATGGATAAGTCTAACCATGACTTTGTCCTCAACCTTAGAACTAGGTAATATGAGTCTTCATGACTTATATAGCATTCCGATCCCCAGAGAAGAAGAAATATTTGAAGAATTCGTTCAAAGAGGGGGATGATTAGCTTTAATCTCAAACTCACAAAGAACACCCACCAATGATCCACAATCATCAAACAGTCAAAATCTTGAAAATTTCTTATACATCATCAGATTTTTCAGCTTTTGTTGAAGCAATTGCACTGCTCACTAAAACCTTTGAGCAGAGATTGAAGGGTGGAGGCCAAAGATACCAGAAAAGTGACAGAGGGAGGATGGATGGAAGATCTAGGGAAGAAGGTAGATCTAAGGATAAGGGTGTCACACCCCAACCGATGGCGGAATCATCGGGGCGCGGCACTAGGCGAATCAAATTGCTCAAGAGAATCCATAACAGCTAAATTGCGACAATATTTGTTACACTTGTTATCCCATACTAACAAATAATACAATCACATAAGTTATCACATATTTCTTGTCCTCTCGAACAATACAAATCTGTCGACATAGATTTTAGGTTAGTTTCTAGACTTCCTAGATTGATTTGATGTAGACTGCGACTAAACCTGCAACATATATTAAAATAATGTCAATACAAAAGTATTGGCGAGCATACAGGTTTGATATGTAATAGTGTAATAGGTAAAAGCTGCGAATTTCCACATACATAAACGTAATACACGACATATATACTCACAAAACTGATACTACCAGCTAAGTCCTAGAGCTGCGATTGCGATTGCTAAACTAAGCTCCGTCGGGCGCAATAGTACTATACTAGTCATGGTGGGACGTCGCGAGTATAAGTCCTAGCACATATGTAACTAGCATCATGTATAACTATGCACGTAAGTCATTCGCAAGTGATATGTAGTTTAAGCATTTGATGTATTTCGATTTGATAGCAACGTATGTTACACCCAAAAGTGCAAAAGCAAAAAGGGTTCAAGTATACTCACAGTCGGTGCTCAGCAAGCAGCAACTTGGTTGGATTGAAGGGAGCGCGTGTGAGATTATCCTGATTACAGATCGATAGCTTAAGCGTTGAATAGTGCGTGTAACGGAGCAAGGTGTCAATGGATCGGACAGTACTCCGATCGGATGGCAATCCGATCGAGTGGCCGGTCGATCGGGTGACAATCCATTCGGATGGTCATCCGATCGGGTGACCATTCGATTGGATTGCTACCTTGTTGGGAAAGATGTGTTTGTGTATGATGGCTCGACTTTTGAAGTTTTCGTTGTAACATTTTGAAAAACAGAGAAGTATCTTTACCCTTCTGGTTGGTCTATCGATCGGGTGGCAACTCGATCGGGCGGCTATTCGATCGGACGGTGATCCGATTGGCAAGATACTCTGGTTGATGATAAGTTCACAGCAGACTGGTCGCTCGCTCGGGTGGAAATCCGATCGGGTGACAATCCGTTGGAACTGATGTGTGATGAGGATTTGTAAAACGTTTAAGGGTTGAGGATCCAAAAGTAAGCCGATCAGATGGTTGTTCGATCGGACAACAACCCAATAGGACGGCAATCTGTTCGTTGTTCAGATCCTTAATGTTTGAAAATTTGTTTAAGTCTTGACCCCAAGTGCAACCCGACCAGATTGCAGGTCGATCGGGTGGCAGTCCGATCGGGCGGCAATCCAATCGGATGGTAACCTGTCCCGCAATCTTATCGTTTTACATCTTGGCTATTTCGTTAAGTTTTTACGATTTGATCGAGACGTTACGACTACGAGCTAAACAATGGAACTCCACCAAGTCCGAGTCACCGGATCAGATGGGAATCACCCCATCCGATCAGTTAACTGTTCTCGACGGTTATTCATGTTTAACACGACAAGCCGGTTATCTCGTCGTTAGGAACCAGTTCTCAAACCGACACTTCACTATAGGAAAAGTAGAAGGTCTGTACGAGCTCTGTTGCTACAGGTTTCGAGTGAAAAGTTAGGAAAGTTTGAAGAAAACTTAGAAAACTTATATTTGACTTAGATTTAGGTGAGATGAGTGTTTATACACCGTGGATTCTATCAGATCTGGATTGTTCTTGATGAGATGAGGTCACACTTCATTGTTCCTAAGAACTTAATGATGACGTCACCTTAGAACGGTTCAAATCCAAAGATTTAACAGGGAAAAAGTGAGTTTTGATGACGAGAAAGATGAGGGAGTGCGTGTAGATCATAGAAGTACAAGATTCAGGGTGAAAACGTACAAGAATCACGAGAAATCGGGCGAAAATGGCGAGAAAGCGTCCGGTCGAGAGAGAGCAGTCACATCAACTATTGTTGGGGTGACATGTGGGGTATTTATAGGCAAAGGAGGAGAAAGGCGGTGCATTGCATCGGATCGGATGGCTGTCCGATCGGATGGCCATTCGATCGAAGTGCCATTTGATCAAACGCCTCCGGCGAGCTGAGTTTTGGCGTTCCGTTTTGATTGTTAAGCGTTGCGATAGTTTGGTTACACATTCTCATTCACATTTTCATATATTTATTATAATAAGCTACGTTGGGTCGTATATACATATCCATATTTCAAAGTTGTGATACAATAACCGGGTTTCGTTTTGAATATGCGTTACTTTGCGACGCTTCACGGTCATTGAGGAGGGTAGAATAGGTCCTCACTCAACGTCATCTGGAACGTTAATGTGTGTGATGCGATGTGCATTTTGAGTAATGAGTTGCGCTGCGACACATCAAGGCTATCAAGGAGGGTAGAATTGGTCCTCACTCGACATCTTCGTGGTTGTCAGCAAGTACAATGTGATGTGATAGTGATAAAGTACGTGAAATTATGCGAAAATACTATAATATAGCGATATATGCGATATAGGTACATTATGATCCGAATCTCTGGTGCTAGGCGTAACGAGTCTTACGAGTAGTAATAATGCACGAACGTGCGGGTTGTTACAGTCTCCCCTACTTTAGGAAATTTCGTCCCGAAATTAATCCACATGAAGGGTCGCGAGAGTTGATGCGATTGAGAGTATCGTTTAAAAGCGTCAAAATAAACGAGCGATTAATTGCAATTCGTATAACAAAAGATGGCAACAACACACGAAAAGCGATCCAAAAGTGTTTTGAATTCTCGAAAAGTTGATTAATTCGAAGAGGTTTGAAGAAACTTGTTTATGCAAAATCTTCCCACAGTGCGGCGTTAAACTGTTTCGATATTCACGCCAGTGCTATGAGTGGGGTTTTATTAGGTTGCTAGAGGATTTTAGGGTGTTTAAAACTCGTTTTACGAAATCTTCTCATCACGCGGCAGTAACTTGAGTCGATTGTCACACCATCGTTACAAGATAATCTCGATTTGTACAAAGGTTTTGATCAAATTTTAGAAAAAGTTTTGTAAGAAAAGATCAGTTTAGAATTTGTGTAAACAAGGACTTTTAATAATACCAAAAGTTTAAATTTAAGGTCGGACCCGCATGGCACCTTTTCACGAAAGTTCGACAATATGGTTAAAACACTTATGTATAGGAAGTACCAGCGGTGTATCCACCATGCTTTAGCCATATGGCAGCCGTCTCGTGAGGCAGTGTCATACGTGTCGACATAGTACAGACAGATTTGCGATGACTCGATCCAAATGAGGAGGGGTTGGATCAAGTCTTGAGAGGCGAACCGAGTGATGAAGGCGTTTTCAAACTCAGTTTAGTGACACGAGCGAGTGCGATAGGCGGTAAGCGGGATGCGAAAGTTCGATAGCACAACACCAACATAATAAGCGAGGACGGCGGCGTTAAGCGTAAAGCGATGACCGACAATCGTCGAGCGATAGGCGACGATCGATGCGTTGCAAGCGATGGGAATATGCGCGATTAATGCGATTCGATTGGATTGATCAACACCACAAAATTTCACTAACATTAGACCCCACATGGCCTTTTTCCACGAAAGTTTGCTGATATGGCTAAAACACTTATATATAGGAAGTACCAGCGGCGTATCCACCATGCTTTAGCCCTATCAGTTTTGTTTCGTGAAACGAGGTCATGTGTGCTAACATATCATAGATAACACAAATAACGGTAAGCGATAGCGATGGCGATAAACGTTAAGCGATACATGATGAGCGATGTAGCAATACACAAGCGATAAAGCGATACACAAGCGATAAAGCGATTCCCACGATATGTGGTAGCGCGATGCACATAATAAGCGATTGAGCGAACACACTATAGGCGATTGCGATTGCGAGATAGATTCCTGCGATAGTGCGATTACGAGCATGTTTGACTTATAAAAAGTCTAGCGATCACACGCTTTGAGTTGCGATTGAGATTGTTACACCTTGCGATGTAGTGTAGTGTGTCGAAAATAATCCACAATAGTATAATAGGTATACGTTCCAACTCCACGTGGCACTTCTTCACAAAACTTCGGTTAGTATGGCGAAACACCATCATGTTTCAACCATACGCCTCTGTTCCGTGACTAGGTGTCACACTTTGTCAGACATGGTCAAGACGCTTATATATAGGAAGTACCAGCGGCGTATCCACCATGCTTAACCATGCCCTGGACGTAAAGACATTATTGAAACTCACTACGATCTCCGTTCACTAACCAAAATAATCCCGTGTGCACCCGTGATTAATCTGATTCTTGCACGTTTATCGTACCTTATCTCAAGAACGCATAGTGGGGGTAAAATACATTATATGGTACATAGTGCTAGCATATAGATTGGGCGCGAGTGCGAGGGAGTGAAAGATAAATAGAGTCCACATTGCGTTGAGAAATAGAACAAGTTCAACATGCAAAAGAAATTAATGGTGAAAATCTTATTATTACAACAACATTGGAAGCATAACAAATGTTGCTTTGGAGGACTTCTACGGAGACTGCGATTGTTGCTGGAATTCTTCAAGTCTGCGGCCTCGTGCGACAGTGGTGGGTAAGATGACCATACCAGTTACAATTTGTGCAATAGCGGCAGTTAGCTTCTGGCGGGTGATGATATGTACACGTGAGACACAGAGGATGAGTTCCGTCGTAGGCGATCTTCGAGTGAACTGGAATGGCTTGGAGAGGTTCTGGTTACGACAATTCAGTTGTTGAAGAGTTTGGGCTCATGGTCTTTCACTTGCGGCTGGGTTGAGCTTCCTGAAGCGGTGCGTTGGCATCGGAGGATTCGTCCGAGGACTCACCTGAAGAATCTTCTGTAGAATCATCGGAGGAATCATCGAAAGGATCGATGACGATTGCTTGATGAGCTTGTTTGACAGGATTCTTGGAGAAAAATCCGTCCAAGACTCGTTTGTCGTTGATTTCTGCGGCCAAGCAGTAGGTTTCTTCGACGGTAGCAGGTCTTGCAGCTTCGACAAAATCGCCCACACATTCAGGCAAGCCGCGAATGTACTTCGTGATGGCCTTTTCTGAAGTGTTAACTTGACTTGGGTAGATTAAGCTAAGCTATTTAAACCTTGCGGTGTAGCCAGCATTGTCACCTTCGACTTGCTTGATTTCCCAAAATTCGTTCTCTAGCTTCTGGACTTTGTGGGGAGGGAAGTACTCTTTCTTCATGAGCTCTTTCAGCTCATCCCAAGAGAGAGCGTAAGCTGCGGAGATCCCACGTTTGTTACGTTCGGCTGTCCACCAGTCGAGTGCTCATGATTGAAATACTCCTGTAGCGCAAGTAGTACGAAAACCATCGGGGCACCCACTCTGACGAAGGGTAACTTCGATGGAATCGAACCACTGGAGTAGTTGGGACACACCTCCTTCACCCGTGAACTCCATCGGGTCACAGGCTTTGAAGTGTTTGTAGAGGAAAGCAGATTGCGGCGCTTCTGTCTTGAAGTCTTCCGAGGTTCGAGAGTTATTGAGAGAGTGCACTTGAGCGACAATTTGAGGAATGACTTTGGCCACTTCCTTGGCCACAAGCGAGGCAATCCTCTTATCGGCGCTTCGTTTGGCTCTTCTCCTAGTTGTTCGTCTCGAGGTAGAGTTGTTTGAAGACATCTAGACAGAGAGAGATTTGGGGTGAGATTCGATCATAATGATTTTTGAGTTTTGCGATGCGATTGAGCGCGATCAAAACATGTTGCGATTAATATAAAAGACTTCACATAGGAGCCACATAGGAGACACGAGATTCCTAAATTCCCACACAATTGATTTGCTGCATATATATAATTAGTTGTAGCTTATTCTTGTACACATACATGACAGTATAGAATGCACGAGGACGCGTTGAAGAGGGAGAGAGTGAGAGATTAAGCGAGTAATTAGACATTAGTTTTGTTGCGAACATTCGGTTTTTGTTTTGGATTGCGATGGTTGTGCGAGTTGTGCGTTTTGTAAAACAAGGAGCGAAAATTGATAAATCGAGAAATCGATAAGGCGTATAATAAACACATAAAGCGTAATTAAGTTCATTAAAGCGTAAAAACGGTGAGTCGTAGGCTTAGTAAAATAATCGGAGTGCCTCGGGTGTTTAGGCGTCGACTACCCAAGGTAACCCAACTATACCCAAAAATTTCGTGCACGTGCGTTGACCTAGAAGACTTATGCTTCCACTGGGATGCAGCTCATGGCATTCGTCCTGCTAGTCATTGCGTGGCTTGAGTCATCGTTATTGTCGAGTCCTTGGTGAGAGCTTTTCGGAAACCATTTTAGAGAGTGGAACGGTTTATTAAGATACGGGTTTCACCCGTGACTTAACAACTTCGTTCGTAATTGTGGTTATGCTCTTCGAATAAATTCGTGAGTTCCACTAGATTTTGAAATGGAGACTTTCGTCGAGATGTGGATGTCACTCCTAGCTCGAAGAAAGGTTCTCGCGCTAGAAAATTGCGCTGAGTGAGCGATCTCATCGAGAGTTCTTGGTTTTCACACCTGGTCTCGACTGGATCACTCGATTTCGTTATGCGAATATTTTTGAAAACGTGTGCATTGTGTTGGCCTTAGGAAAGGGTAAGTAATATTCAGGCCTTAGGAAAGGCTCTTCGCGTGAAATTGTAGTATGCGGTATTCACGCGAAGTAGTAGTTTTAGCGACTTCGAATGAGAGTATCAAGTAGGCTCGTACAATCTCCTACTAGGTTCGTACGAGTCGGCCCGTTGGTACTTATACTATAGACTAGGTCGTTTCTAAGACATCGACCCGGACTAGGTCAAGTCTGGCCAAATTCCTTAAAGTTATGGCTCTGATACCAATCTGTCACACTCCAACCGATGACGGAATCATCGGGGCGCGGCACTAGACGAATCTGTCACACAATTTTTGCACACTCTTGCTCTCTACTAGCTGCAATCACTCACGAACACTTACACTTGTACTTGAATCTCATTGTAACACTTAGTTGATCCACATCATATCATGCACTGTATCCTGATATTTGAAGTAATAAGAAGAACAAGGCAGCTGCGATTGTCAGCTCCCGAGGTTTTGTGCCGGCGATCTAGATTGATCAAGGGCTTTCCTCGTACATCCCGTGTCACCCTTTACCTTTTTTGCTCATTGTTTGGTTGTAGATATAGATCTGGTACTACGATTCAGGAAGCTCCAAGCACATGACTGGGGACAGGAGCTTACTCAGTAACTTTGTTTCAAAATTGGGTAAAATGGTAAATTTTGGGAATGGAGTAAAAGGGAGGATTATGGGATATGGATGTATAAGATATGGATTCTTGACCATAGAGAAAGTAGCCTATGTAGAAGGCTTAAAGTAGAATCTGCTGAGTTGTGGTCAATTCTGTGATAAAGGTTTTCAGGTAACCTTTTTACCAAAAAAATGCTTGCTAATCGTATGGATGATAATAAAATTTATTTAAGTGGAAAAAGGATAAGACAATCTATCTACTACTTTGATTTTAAAGAAGAAAATGAACATCCAAAATTATGCTTATTTTCAAAAATAACAAAGGTAGTAGTTGGTTGTGGCACAAGAGGTTAGCTCACATAAATTTTAAAAATTTAAGCAAATTAGCAAGCAAAGGTCTGGTAAAAGGATTACCTTTCATATCCTCAAAAAAGGATAAAATTTGTGAAGCTTGTGAAATGGGGAAATCCAAAAGAGGCACACATAAAGCAATTTCTGAATCTTCTATAACACAAAATTTGGAAATTTTACATATGGATCTTTGTGGACCCATAAGTACATAAAGCTTTTCTGGAAAGAAATACATACTTGTAATTATAGATGATTTTTCCAGATACACATGGGTAGAATTTTTAAGGAAGAAAAGTGAAACTCCTGATCTGATCATTAATTTTATCAAGAAAATTAAAAATTTGTTAAATTTAACAGTCAGAAGGATCAGATCAGACAATGGAACAGAATTCAAAAAATTCAAAAATTGAGAGCTTCCTTGTAAGCAAAGGAATCTCTCATGATTTTTCTGCTCCAAGAATACCCCAATAGAATGGAGTGGTAGAAAGGAGAAATAGAACCTTAGTGGAAGCTGCCAGAACAATGCTTGCTCATGCTAAAATGCCCACTCATTTTTGGGCAGAAGCAATTGCAAATGCTTGTTTTACCCAAAACAGGTCCATAATTAACAAAAGGCTCAACAAAATTGTGACACCTGTGTCACTTCAACCATCATACAAATACCAAACCAATGAAATATTATATTTCATACTTGGGATTTGTATAAATATGTGTATCATTTGCACATATAAATTCTTGTTCGATTTCGAGCTTTAAATCGCTTTCTGGAAGGTTATACGCGAACTGATGCGTACATATAACCAGTTTAATGCAACAAACACTCTGGAACAGTGACATAGGCTTAACATACCTTAAATAACCTTTACATAACTTATAAATCAGTTTTGGATGGTTTGGTATGTCGAAATCAAGTTTATTCGCTTACAGGGACTAATTTCGACAAACTGCGAAAGTATGCCGATTCGTACTGTAACAAAAATTCCGGAACATGATCATAAGTTAAACATACCCTAAATATCCTTTACATAGCTTAGAAATAGGCTTTGAGGGGTTCGGTATGCTAAAATAAACTTTATTGATCAATAGGGACTAAAAGCGTCAAAAAGTGCATAAGTTTGCATTTTTCGCGGATATCTTACGTTCTGAATATATCCGGACACCCAAAAATTTATGTAATCATTAAAATATTTTATTTTAGTGATTGGCATAATAAAATTCCATTCGTCGCATAATTTGGATCGTTTTTGCGTTCGTTACGACTTCCGTCGTAATTAACCGAACAACGCAACCATACGGCCAAATGAACTGATTTCTGAGATATTTTTGAGCATATTCTAAGTTCCCTATACTTTAACTTCATTTTAGAGCCTTGAAATGGGGTTAACGGGGCTTAAACGTGCCAAAAATGCAACGAAAACCAAGTTTTTGGGCTGCAGGGACCATTTTTTGACAATCTGCCAAAGTTTGCTAGGCCTGGGGCGTAAGCCCAGGCCTATTCTTACGCGGCCCGCGAGAGCCCATCAGACAGAAACATTGAATCTGGTCCAAACAGCTGAATTTGATGGTTTTGTAGCTTGTTTTTCAATACCATTTGATGGTTTTCATGCTCCCATTGTATTCTAATACCTTGGGCACAAGTGTAAGGTCATGATCAAAGAACGGTTTACGAGGAACGATCCTAACAGTTGTGGGTTTCCTATAAATACCCAACCCAGTTCATTTGTTCCACACAAAATCTGATTCAAATGCTCTAAGTTGGGGTCTAGCACTTTATACCTGAGCAATTTGAATCAAGATTTCGTTGCTTGGACCCTTTGTAGGTATTCTTTCGTGCTTTTATCACGTTTTTAAGCGTGAAAGTCAAACAGTGTTTGACTTTCTGCTTTGACCACGAGTTGGTCAACACAAAGTTCGTTTAAACTTTGCAACGTGAGCGTAATCACGATGGTTATAGTCCCTAGTAACTATACCTACTGATTACCACGTTGATTAGGTGTAGTGACGAATCATAGTTTCGGCCAAAATGCGTATTTAAGCGTATTTTGTAACCAAACTATTCTTGGGTATCAAAACCGTTTGTTTTGATATCAAACCTGTTTTCTAACTTCGTTAAACATGTTTAGCTCATCACCTTTAGATTAGTGCTCGTATAGGGTCGTAAGGTAAGCGGTCTAAACAACCGCTTAGACTTTCGAACCTGTCACACCCCGATTTCCACTGCATCACCGGTGGGGAGTATCGTGACGTGGTTGGCAACATAATAGTCAAACAACACAACATTTAAATGCACAGCGGAAGCAATTTAAAGATATATTTCAACCGAATAAAATATTGTAATATCGTGTATCACAAACAGTTGAAAGTTTATCCACAGACAGATCGAAATAAATAAGAAACAGTAGTTCAACAGATGATAGGCATCTTAAGCTTGCGAGACTCTTTATTGATGCTAAGGAGAGAATCCAGCCTATTACGCTTAGTACCTGCATTTAATCTTTTTGAGAAAATACGTCAGTTTACACTGGTAAATACAATCAACTGACTCATTTTAAAAATGATTAAAAATTTATTTGGATGCACATGGCACAAACATTTTATAACTTGGGATAATTATTTAAATATATAATCTCGTAAAATAATTACATGTTCCTTATGCGTTCAGTAGCCAGGATCGTGCCGGGTTAAAGATCAATAGACACACCACATAATCTATTTATGCACTGACGAGTGTACGCCTACACTCCGCGCTTAGGTCGTGGCCATTTCGTAAAATTATGCCAAGGATATCCGGGACATGGTCATTAACCCCCCAAAGGCTTTAAGTAAACAAAACATATTTAAACGAGCCGATTAAATTATTCAATTAACCACCAAACGATGGAAGATTTAATGCCCGACCAAGCGGTATTTTATATACCGTAACCCAAGCCCGTATAGGGAAAATAAGTTAAAAGTATTTACCTGAGCAAAGTAATAATCACAATAAGCAAATGCAAGTAGCTTTTACTGGTCCTCCTAATCTGGAACGAAGGTTTATAATAACCTATTAGAATCCTAACGGGTCTTTAGTTAAGCTTAAGCTTAGACCGGTTAGTTTCAAAGATACGGTTCGTACGCGCGATTAAGCGAAGACCGGATATAATGTGATTTAGACCCGACAAGTTTGAAGACTTGCTTAATATGGGTATTTCATACACATTCTAGATTTTGAGATAAAACCGATAAGGTTTGACCCGTTTCGGCTAATTTATGCAAACTAGTTACATAAACCAAACCAAACCGAACGCGTAATAAGCGTAACGGGTATCCGTAAGAGCCATATACAGGTTTCCTAAGTTAATATGCTTCAAATATGCTGTGACATCAGTAAGATGTCTTCTATTATGCCCGAAACGAATTTAAACACAAACTATGCCCCGTAGGGGTAGTTTGGTCATTTACAAGGTTATAAAAGAGTTTAAATATTAACCTGAGTTACAGGTCTGCTATAATCAGCAAAAATACTTATTTTACTAAGTTATAACAGTAGGGTAAAGTATATATGTGAAATTTATCAATTATAACCAAACTATGCACCGTAGGGGCATTTTGGTAATTTCACATAAGCCGAAAAGCTCAAAACTGAAGTCAGAGTTTAACAACTTTTGCTTACTGTTAAAATATTATAATTTACCTAAAATATCAGTAGGTATCAACCCTTGTATGCTTAAAATAGTTCTAGTACATACTATGCGTTAAAAACGCTTAAAAAGGCGATTAGAAGCCATTTCCGGGTTCTATACATAAAGCTCATATTTTTATTATTCCAGAAGGCTTAAAATAATTTATTTATCATATCTAATCAGTAGCAAAAGGTTTGGAGTCGATTAGATATGTAAAACTCGTTTTATAGCCCGTAAGGGCAAAACCGACAATTACCGGATTAAGCCTATGACTATAAGTTATGCTCAGCCTAAAATTAATTAAAAATCTTCAAAAATCCCAAAATAATATATTACATCAGTGGGTAATAAGTTTGATATCAAAAAGTGGGTTTAAATAGGCTATATGCTAATTACGCTAATGAGCATAACTCTTAATCTACACCTCAAACTGATGTCAAATTTTGGGTGCAAGTTTATAATTCAGTAACTAAGGTTCCTACTCTTTTACATTTGCAAAAATCACGTTTTAAGGTGAAAAGGGCATAATGGTCAACATATGAGCAATTAACGGAATCATGCATATTAATTGGTTAACTAATGAACCATGGTGTATAATCACAGAGGGTTATACTAGCATGTAACCTGGTCCAATTAAAGCTCTAAGGCATTTCTAAAACATGCTTAAACGGGTCAGAACTGAAAGTCAAAGCAAAAGTCAAACTATGCGACTTTCGGTTCCGAACCGGGTCTCTACTGAAAATTGTCGGGTTGAACATGTTCTTACACTAATTACCAAGTTATATAAATGATCAAACAGGTTGTATGTGTTCTACATTGCTAGTTATGCATAAATTAGAAAATAAGTATCCTGTTGACTTTTTAATAACAAGTTTGACCCGACATTTGACCTAGTTAGAGTGGAAATCAGGGGGAACCCTTTTAAGGGTTTATTACCCACATAATTACCAACCTATAACTACTTTCAATTCGACTAATCACTGAACCATCAATGATTAATCGCTAAGTCAACCGTTAAATACGACGGTTTGACTTTTAAGCTAAAACTAAGCAAAAACTTAACTAAGGAAGGTTAGGCATACTTACTGAAGTCCTATGCACGAAATGTGAAGCTTAGAGAGAAGTCTTGAGCTCCATAAATGCTCCAAAGTGCAGATGGAAGGTGTGAAGAATTTGGTTGCAACAAGGGCCTTTATATAGTGTTCATAAGCTCATAGATTGTTGACAACAAGTGCTACCACTGATGTTTGAGCACTAACAAGTGTCCCTAAGTGACTAGGGGTTGTTTAGTGCAAGATGTGGAAAAACGTTTATAAGTCGGTTAAAATGGCAAAGGCAGACAAGAACCCAAAGTTTTCGGACCAGACAGTCCTAGGCGTCACGCGAAGACCCCCCCCTGGGGCTTCGCGTCGCGCGACACCCTTCTGCACCAAATCAAATTTTTAGATTTTTATGTTTTGGTCCTTGGCTCTTGGAAACTTTCCTACGACATTATTTCTTGCACTTTGAACCCTCCAAATTGACGTTTAAGGGCTTCAAGACATATACCCACTTTTTTTAGTCCTCGGTTAACTTTATTGTCACCCGAAAAGTCCTAAACTTCAACGTTGACGCTTTAACCCCTTGTATACGAATTTGATCATAACTTTCTCATACGATAGCGAAACTTTATGAAATTTATATCGTGTATTCTAGTGAGCATAATTAACTGTTACAAAGCTTCGGGTTTGTCAAAAGGTCACTCAGAGGTATAACTTAAACATGTTGACACATTTAACCCCTGTAGTTTGTAATCTCTCACTTTCTTTCATATTTAGCTTCGTATGATCCATGATTTATTCGTTTGAAGGTATGAGCATCATGTAGGGTTAATGTACAATATATTTATTCACTGTTGACATTTAGAACTCGTATATTCATATACTTTCCATGGTTGTCAACTTTAATTCTTTCAGAACATTCTTTCTCACGTTCAAACTTATGACACGTGTTAACACTTTATAGGACGTGAATTTTCGAGGTGTTACATCCTCACCCCCTTAAAAGAAATCTCGACCTCGAGATTTACTCAAACAAATAAGGGTACTTTTCTTTCATTGTGGACTCAACCTCCCACGTATATTCGGGACCTCTACGGGCATCCCATTTTACCTTTACAATAGGCACATGCTTTCTTCGAAGCTTCTTAACCTGTCGATCTTCAATCGACAATGGTTTTTCCAGAAATTTCAAGCTCTCATCTATATGCACATCTGTGTGTGGTATGACTAGCGATTCATCAGCTAGGCATTTCTTCAGATTGCAGACGTGGAATACGTTATGAATACCACTGAGCTCTTCAGGTAAATTTAACTTGTAAGCCACTGATCCAACACATTCGATAATCTCGAACGGTCCTATATACCTCGGGCTTAACCTACCTTTCTTGCCGAATCGCATCACTCCCTTCCAGGGTGATACTTTAAGCAACACTTTGTCACCAACTTCAAATTTCATAGGTTTACGCTTTGGATCTGCGTAACTCTTCTGCCTATCACGGGCAGCTTTGAGATGGTCACGAATCTGGACAATCTTGTCCGTCGTTTCAAAGACTATATCTAGTCCTGATAATTGGACATCTCCAACTTCCGCCCAACAAACGGGCGTTCTGCATTTTCTACCGTATAAGGCCTCGAAAGGCGCAGCTTAAATGCTGGTATGGTAGCTATTGTTGTAGGAGAATTCGATTAGTGGTAGGTGGTTATCCCAACTACCACCTAAATCAATCACGCATGCTCGAAGCATGTCTTCCAAAGTTTGAATAGTACGCTCACTCTGACTGTCCGTCTGAGGATGGTAAGCCGTACTAAAATTCAAATGCGTGCCCAAAGATTGCTGGAAACTTTTCCAAAAATGTGACGTGTATCTAGTATCTCTGTCAGAGATAATAGACACAGGTATGCCATGTAAGGCTACAATCTTATCCACGTACAATTGGGCTAACATGTCGGAGCTATAAGTCTCCTTGATGGGCAAGAAATGTGCTGACTTAGTCAGTCTATCAACTATAACCCATATCGTATCATTTCCCTTTCTTGTCTTGGGTAACTTGGTGATAAAATCCATAGTTACCATTTCCCACTTCCAAGTAGGAAGTTCAGGCTGTTGTAGCAAACCTGACGGCTTTTGATGTTCTGCCTTGACTTGTGCACACGTCAAGCATTTAGCTACATAGGTAGCTACAGACTTCTTTAAGCCTATCCACCAATAGTTTGCCCTTAGATCCTGGTACATCTTATCAGCTCCCGGATGAACGGAATATTTAGAACTATGGGCTTCCTGAAGGATAACATCTCGAAGTCCTCCATAAATTGGAACCCATATTCGTCCATTTAATCTTAGAATTCCATCCTTGCCAAGAGATAACTGCTCCTCAGTTACCCCTAGCTTTTCTTTAGGATAGTTAGCTTCCAACACAGTTTCCTTCTGTGCAACTAACAACTTTTCATTCAAACTGTTCTTTATTTCAATGCTCTTGGCATTGATTCGGATGGGTTTCACCCTTTCCTTTCGACTCAAGGCATTAGCGACTACATTCGCCTTGTCGGGATGGTATCTGATTTCACAATCATAATCATTTAAAGTTTCCATCCAACGGCGCTGCCTCATGTTTAAATCCTTCTGATTAAACAGGTGCTGGAGGCTCTTGTGATCAGAATAGATCACACACTTGATTCCATACAAATAATGTCTCCACAGTTTTAGTGCAAATACAACGGCACCCAACTCTAATTCGTGGGTGGTGTAATTCTTTTCATGCACCTTTAACTGCCGTGAAGCATAGTCAATCACCTTGCCTTTCTGCATAAGCACACACCCCATGCCAGTGTGTGATGCATCGCAGTAAACTACGAATTCTTCGGTACCTTCAGGCAATGTCAATACAGGAGCGTTGCTCAACTTCTGTTTAAGGATATCAAAGGATTCTTGCTGCTTAGGGCCCCAAACAAATTTAACCTTCTTCCTAGTCAAGGAAGTTAGGGGTGCAGCAATCCTTGAAAAATTTTCAATGAAACGCCTGTAATATCCTGCCAATCCCAGGAAGCTACGAATCTCTGTAGGCATCTTTGGCTCTTGCCAGTTCATGACAGCTTCAACCTTAGCGGGATCCACTTGGATTCCACGTTCGCTAACCACATGTCCAAGAAATTGGACTTCACAAAGCCAGAATTCACATTTAGAGAATTTGGCATAGAGCTTCTCCTGATGTAGGAGTTTAAGAATACAGCGAAGGTGTTTCTCATGGTCAGCTTGGTTCTTCGAGTAGATGAGGATGTCGTCAATGAAAACGATGACGAATTTATCTAAGTACGGCTTGCAAACGCGATTCATGAGATCCATGAACGCGGCCGGTGCATTAGTGAGCCCAAAAGGCATCACTAGGAACTTGTAATGTCCATAACGAGTCCTAAATGCAGTTTTGTGTACGTCTTCATCCCTAACCTTCAGTTGGTGGTAGCCTGACCTTAAGTCAATCTTCGAGAAATAACTTGCCCCTTGCAATTGATCGAACAAATCGTCGATCCTGGGCAAAGGATACCTATTCTTTATTGTTACCTTGTTAAGCTCACGGTAATCGATGCACAGACGCATCGATCCATCCTTCTTTTTGACAAACAAGACTGGCGCTCCCCAAGGAGACGAACTAGGTTTAATGAAACCTTTGGCTAGCAATTCGTCTAGTTGCGCTCTTAATTCCTTCATTTCTGTTGGTGCCAACCTGTAAGGTGCTCTAGCAACAGGTGCTGCTCCAAGGATGATGTCGATTCTGAATTCCACTTGCCTATCTGGTGGTAACCCAGGTAGTTCTTCAGGAAAAACTTCAAGGTATTCAAAAATGATAGGGATGTCTTCCAGCTTGGGTTTTGGCTCATCAAAAGTCACTTGTGCCATGTAGATGACACAACCCTTCTTCAAGCACTTAGAGGCCTTGAGCATAGTCACTTGCTCAGGCAGTCCATACCGGGTATCTCCCTGAATGGTAAGTGATTCACCAGACGGAGTCTTGATTACCACTTGCTTCTTATTACAGACAATTTGGGCCTGGTTATGAGATAACCAGTCCATACCCAAGACGATGTCAAAACCGGCTAACTTAAAGGGAAGTAGAGACAGAGGAAAAGAGTGGTTCTTAATGGATATAACACATCCATCTAACACAGTTGAGACGGTTTCTATGGTGCCATCTGCTAACTCCACCTCATAATTCACACTTAAGGTTTTGACAGGTAAATTCATCAATTTGCAAAACTTATCATCTACAAAAGACTTATCAGCGCCTGAATCAAAAAGTACTCTTGCATAGACATCATTTACAAGGAAAGTACCTGTGATCACGTTATCGTCTTGCACAGCTTCTTTCGCATCCATCCTGAAGACCCTAGCATTGGTCTTCTTGGCCTCTTCAGGCTTCTTGGCGTATTTAGGGCAGTTGGTTTTAATGTGCCCTTTCTCATTGCAACTGTAGCACGTTGCATCCTTGAGCTTTTTGCAATCCAAGGTTTTGTGTTCCTTGGACTTGCATATCCCGCAAGCAAAAGTTCTTGACTGAGTCTGCGAGTTCGATTCGAGTCTGCACTTTCCAAAGTGCTGTTTCTTGCAAATCTTGCACTTGGGCTTATCACCAGACTGATGCCCATCCTTCCTTGACTCAGACCCCTTCTTATTGTCACTGTTTCCTCGGTGCTTCTTGTTTGACCTCCGTGAATTATCATCTTCACATTTTCTTTTCTCAGCATCTTTGTTCCTCAGCGATCTTTGTCTGACCGCGTCCAGCGTGAGGGACAGAGATATATCAGCTACGGATCGGAAAGTAGCTGGCCGAGAGGCCTTCACGCTTGCCTTTATCTCTGGGGCTAAACCCCCAATGAAACGAGCTATTCGTTTGGGTTCCGGGGTCACCAAATAGGGAACCAACCTCGACATTGTATTAAAGCTCGTGAGGTAAGCTTGGCAATCTAGATTGGTCATTACCAATGAAAGGAAGTCTGACTCAATCTTTTCGACCTCGTGCTGAGGACAGTAATTATCCCTGATGAGGGCAACAAATTGTTCCCAAGACATGTTGTACAATGGGATCTTCCCAGTGGCTTGAATCAGCGATCTCCACCAGGCTAAAGCCTCGCCTTTAAAAGATTGCGACACAAACTTGACTATATCCCTCTCAGCGCACCCGCTGATATCAACTACTGTATCCATCTTATCTAACCACGTCATGCAGCCAATGGCTCCTTTTCCCCAGTGAAATCTCTGGGTTTGCATGAAACAAAGTATTTATAGGAGCAACCCTTATTACTGGGTTCTTGATTTAGTACAAACTGTTGTGATGGAGCACTGTTGTGGTTTGAGGAGAGTCGATCGTCATTTTTCTTGGGTTCATCCTTCTTGGGAGGAGGCTTGCTGTGAGCCTCAGAATGAGTCCTCGGCTTTGAATGCGGCGCAGACAGGGTCCTACTTCGAGTCCCACTGTATTCTTCATACTGCCGCTCTAAGGCCTTTGTCACAGTGTCGTCCACTAACGCATTCAGTTCGGCACCCGTTATATTAATTCGAGCATTATCATTATTCTCCACTGGGTGACTATTAATTTCATCTGAGTCAGCCATTTTAATTGAACTGTTACATAAAACAAGTACAATAGTTTATTTTGGGAGTTTATCATAGAATTGTCTTTTATGGCAATTCATTAACCACAGTAACAGAGACCATATTTGGTTAATTTATTAATCATATTTATTTAGGATTTTTATTACAATTTATCCTAATTATAAAACAATAACAGTTTTATTAGTGGCATAAAAGGCCTAGTCACTAGGACATTTATAAATTATAAGCTATGATTTCAGAGAATCAAGGCTTTAAGGCTAGAACATAGTTCATTACCTTTTTCGGACAGGGAGTCATAGCTACCACTGTCTTTTGGCTCATGTAGAAATGAGCAAGGCCCGTAGGCATTATATTTCCAATGTATGGTCAAAATATGATCATCTTAATTGATGATTTAAACCCACGATTCAGAGATCATTAAGTTGGGTTAGGAATCTTCTAAAGAATCCTATTACAAAGATGACGTGTGTGATTTTAACGAATCACGTCTGCCAGGAGTGTTAACATGTTTACAGATGTTAACAGGGATTCGAATCTTTTAAACAGGTCTTACCATCATGGCCAGGTCTTCACAATGACACTTAGGCTAGGTTTCACTCTTAAGATTCTTATTCAATATTTATATAGGCAGATTATTTTTAAAAGGAATGATTTTGATTTATTTATTCCATATAATATATTTATGCACATAATAGCAAGAATGAAATTTATAAATTAAACATACCATTAATTATTAATAGGTTACACGTCGCCCTAAACGGGTCTTTTTAATAAAGCTACATACCCACGCAGGGGTTAAACAACATACTAGTCCACGCAGGGACTTAAACAAACATCATACCCTCGTAGGGGTTAACAGAAAAATAGACCCACGCAGGGGTTCAAAATAAACAAAACATACATACCCACACAGGGGTTAATACAGCAAGACAGGCCCATGCAGGGGCTCAACTGATACAAGGAAATTACAACAACAGTCGAAGGATTCAATGGTCCTTCTTGCTCTTCCCTTTTATTAGGCTTGTCAATCCTTGGAAGAAAGTTTGTCGCTCCCTGCGATCTCGGTGAAAGTCTCGCTCGACCTGGTCCAGTCTCTGAAGAATTTCCTCCCGTTCTGGGGGAGAAAACCGTGGCGGCTGCGATTGTGTCCGTATTATAGGTCTGGCAGGTATCTGGTACCCATGAGTTGGGTACTCTGCTCCCCAAGGAGCTCCATACGGTCCTTCAGGGTTAAAGGCATTGTAATTGGACGCTACTAAGTATGGGTCGGCTTCAGCGTAATTGTAGTTGGTGTGAACCGGCGACCCAAACGGGTTGTACATCATTGAACCCGTATATGCAGGGATTGGGTTATCAAAACCCATCGGTGGTGGTTGCGGTGCAACTGGGTTCGAAGGTCCACCCATTTGTGGATCTTCTTGAAGTGGCGGGTAATGACTGCCACTTGATTGTCGAGGAGAGCTAAAATGAAAATCTCCTCCTCACGCGGACATCCGCGCTCCGGTTCTCCTACGCCTCGGCGGTTGTGGAGGTGCTGGCTGAACAGGTGGCGGTGGAGGCGGTGGGGTGACTGCCACAAATCGTGAATCCTCAGAGGGATCTTGCTGCTGCTGCTGATGAGGCGACGAATGATGCGAGGGTGTAAAATACCACTCGTGATGATTAAATCGTGCCTGATAACTGTCCGGACCATGGTAGGGTGATCCGTGAAAGGATGAACCATCTGAGACCTCGATAGGATGGTTCGGAGTTCCGGTTGCGGTTTCGATTGGATCGGTGTCCTCGTCCATATCTTCCGCATGATCGTCGGAGAAATGGTCCTCCGGCCCCAATGGGTTAAAACCCACTGGTTCTGGTATGTAATTTGCCGGGTTAAACCGGCCCTTAAAAACAGGTGTAGGGTCACCAAAGGAATTATGCGATAGGGATCGCTGAAGAGGTATGTAAGACGGTTGAGGGTTGTCGGGCTCATTTTCCGAATGTGGCCCATATGAGTTGTGAATGGGAGGTGTCGAACTGTGCGATACTGATCGTCTTGCAGGTTCAAACAGGTTCCTCCGGTTTTCTCTAGGGTCAGCACTCGCAGTGGTGGTAGGAGCTCGCATGTGCGAAGGTCCTGCCTCGTCGTCATTGGGAGCGGTAACTGGCCCCTTGCCTCGTCCTCTTCGTCAAAAGAATCTTGGCGGCATAATTAATCCTGTCAATACAACATGAGATAACGACAAGAATATATAAAATAAATGACAAAACAAAACAAAATAGAATAGAATTTGTCCTATGTTATTTGTCTAGACTCGAAAGTTTTGGAATGTGCAATTGTGTAACTGAGATTAAACACAAAAGGCTAGTGTTTAATTCACTCAGTGTTGGCTCTGATACCAACCTGTCACACCCCGATTTCCACTTCATCACCGGTGGGCCCGGTGGGGAGTATCGTGACGTGGTTGGCAACATAATAGTCAAACAACACAACATTTAAATGCACAGCAGAAGCAATTTAAAGATATATTTCAACCGAATAAAATATTGTAATATCGTGTATCACAAACAGTTGAAAGTTTATCCACAGACGGATCGAAATAAATAAGAAACAGTAGTTCAACAGACGATAGGCATCTTAAGCTTTCGAGACTCTTTATTGATGCTAAGGAGAGATTCCAGCCTATTACGCTTAGTACCTGCATTTAATCTTTTTGGGAAAATACATCAGTTTACACTGGTAAATACAATCAACTGACTCATTTTAAAAATGATTAAAAATTTATTTGAATGCACATGGCACAAACATTTTATAACTTGGGATAATTATTTAAATATATAATCTCGTAAAAGAATTACATGTTCCTTATGCGTTCAGTAGCCCGGATCGTGCCGGGTTAAAGATCAATAGACACACCACATAATCTATTTATGCACTGACGAGTGTACGCCTACACTCCGCTCTTAGGTCGTGGCCATTTCGTAAAATGATGCCAAGGATATCCGGGACATGGTCATTAATCCCCCAAAGGCTTTAAGTAAACAAAACATATTTAAACGGGCCGATTAAATTATTCAATTAACCACCAAACGATGGAAGATTTAATGCCCGACCAAGCGGTATTTTATATACCGTTACCCAAGCCCGTATAGGGAAATAAGTTAAAAGTATTTACCTGAGCAAAGTAATAATCACAATAAGCAAATGCAAGTAGCTTTTACTGGTCCTCCTAATCTGGAACGAAGGTTTATAATAACCTATTAGAATCCTAACGGGTCTTTAGTTAAGCTTAAGCTTAGACCGGTTAGTTTCAAAGATACGGTTCGTACGCGCGATTAAGCGAAGACCGGATAGAATGTGATTTAGACCCGAAAACTTTGAAGACTTTCTTAATATGGGTATTTCATACACATTCTGGATTTTGAGATAAAACCGATAAGGTTTGACCCGTTTCGGCTAATTTATGCAAACTAGTTACATAAACCAAACCGAACGCGTAATAAGCGTAACGGGTATCCGTAAGAGCCATATACAGGTTTCCTAAGTTAATATGCTTCAAATATGTTGTGACATCAGTAAGATGTCTTCTATTATGCCTGAAACGAATTTAAACACAAACTATGCCCCGTAGGGGTAGTTTGGTCATTTACAAGGTTATAAAAGAGTTTAAGTATTAACCTGAGCTACAGATCTGCTATAATCAGCAAAAATACTTATTTTACTAAGTTATAACAGTAGGGTAAAGTATATATGTGAAATTTATCAATTATAACCAAACTATGCACCGTAGGGGCATTTTGGTAATTTCACATAAGCCGAAAAGCTCAAAACTGAAGTCTGAGTTTAACAACTTTTGCTTACTATTAAAATATTATAATTTACTTAAAATATCAGTAGGTATCAACCCTTGTATGCTTAAAATAGTTCTAGTACATACTATGCGTTAAAAACGCTTAAAAAAGGCGATTAGAAGCCATTTCCGGGTTCTATACATAAAGCTGATATTTTTATTATTCCAGAAGACTTAAAATAATTTATTTATCATATCTAATCAGTAGCAAAAGGTTTGGAGTCGATTAGATATGTAAAACTCGTTTTATAGCCCGTAAGGCAAAACCGACAATTACCGGATTAAGCCTATGACTATAACTTATGCTCAGCCTAAAATTAATTAAAAATCTTCAAAAATCCCAAAATAATATATTACATCAGTGGGTAATAAGTTTGATATCAAAAAGTGGGTTTAAATAGGCTATATGCTAATTACGCCGTTTAATCGCTAAAAAGCTTTCAAATTACGCTAATGAGCATAACTCTTAATCTACACCTCAAAATGATGTCAAATTTTGGGTGCAAGTTTATAATTCAGTAACTAAGGTTCCTACTCTTTTACATTTGCAAAAATCACGTTTTAAGGTGAAAAGGGCATAATGGTCAACATATGAGCAAGTAACGGAATCATGCATATTAATTGGTTAACTAATGAACCATGGTGTATAATCACAGAGGGTTATACTAGCATGTAACCTGGTCCAATTAAAGCTCTAAGGCATTTCTAAAACATGCTTAAACGGGTCAGAACTGAAAGTCAAAGCAAAAGTCAAACTATGCGACTTTCGATTCCGAACCGGGTCTCTACTGAAAATTGTCGGGTTGAACATGTTCTTACACTAATTACCAAGTTATATAAATGATCACACAGGTTGTATGTGTTCTACATTGCTAGTTATGCATAAATTAGAAAATAAGTATCCTGTTGACTTTTTAATAACAAGTTTGACCCGACATTTGACCTAGTTAGAGTGGAAATCAGGGGGAACCCTTTTAAGGGTTTATTACCCACATAATTACCAACCTATAACTACTTTCAATTCGACTAATCACTGAACCATCAATGATTAATCGCTAAGTCAACCGTTAATTACGACGGTTTGACTTTTAAGCTAAAACTAAGCAAAAACTTAACTAAGGAAGGTTAGGCATACTTACTGAAGTCCTATGCACGAAATGTGAAGCTTAGAGAGAAGTCTTGAGCTCCATAAATGCTCCAAAGTGCAGATGGAAGGTGTGAAGAATTTGGTTGCAACAAGGGCCTTTATATAGTGTTCATAAGCTCATAGATTGTTGACAACAAGTGCTACCACTGATGTTTGATCACTAACAAGTGTCCCTAAGCGACTAGGGGTTGTCTAGGGGTCGTGCAAGATGTGGAAAAACATTTATAAGTCGGTTAAAATGGCAAAGGCAGACAAGAACCCAAAGTTTTCAGACCAGACAGGCCTAGGCGTCACATGAAGACCCCCCCCCCTGGGGCTTCGCGTCGCGCGACACCCTTCTGCACCAAATCAAATTTTTAGATTTTTATGTTTTGGTCCTTGGCTCTTGGAAACTTTGCTACGACATTATTTCTTGCACTTTGAACCCTCCAAATTGACGTTTAAGGGCTTCAAGACATATACCCACTTTGTTTAGTCCTCGGTTAACTTTATTGTCACCCGAAAAGTCTTAAACTTCAACGTTGACGCTTTAACCCCTTGTATACGAATTTGATCATAACTTTCTCATACGATAGCGAAACTTTATGAAATTTATATCGTGTATTCTAGTGAGCATAATTAACCGTTACAAAGCTTCGGGTTTGTCAAAAGGTCACTCAGAGGTATAACTTAAACATGTTGACACATTTAACCCCTGTAGTTTGTAATCTCTCACTTTCTTTCATATTTAGCTTCGTATGATCCATGATTTATTCGTTTGAAGGTATGAGCATCATGTAGGGTTAATGTACAATATATTTATTCACTGTTGACATTTAGAACTCGTATATTCATATACTTTCCATGGTTGTCAACTTTAATTCTTTCAGAACATTCTTTCTCACGTTCAAACTTATGACACGTGTTAACACTTTATAGGACGTGAATTTTCGAGGTGTTACAGAACCCAAACCGTTTGGTCGATCATTAGGATCCGACCAAACATGTTTTGTGACCATAGTTGTATAGGGAATAACCTTCCGAGGTTATACCTTATGGTCACTTTGTTTAAGTAGTTGTATGATAGGTAATTTATATGCCTTAGGTAAATGACCAAAATGCCCTTTTTACTCATAAATTCATTTTCAGCATATGTAACCTAAATTTTGACATCTAAACTGATTAGGCAACATTATTAGACATATTAAGACATATATTACCTGTCATAGGACTAGTTAGGCGGTCCGAACGCGTTTTACGCGAACGACGCGTTAAAGTGGTGTAAGCTACCTTAACGAGTCATAATGGGTCGTAAGCACTTAGGTTAGGTTTCGATTTAGAATGTAGGCTTTGTTAAACCATATTACATGAGTTCCCATACTCATTTGGTTTACGAAACCTCATTCTATCCGATCTTCCGATTTAGGTCCGGTTTATTTACTTAGTTACCAATATTAGGTGCCGTTTGATTCCGTGATCCCTCTAGCTTTGCTTGGTTGTTATTCAAGACTTCTGAGCATCCTCAAGTGAGTACATAGTCCCCTCTTTTACTATTTTCAATGTTTTGGGGTGAAACATGTGTACCTATTTGTTATGTTCATGATTTCAAAGTATAAATTTATTATACATGTTAGTACTTATCTTTTGACAAATTGAATGATTATTTATGGTTTAAACACTAATTTTTCAAAGATTATAAAATTAATTGTTGGATAGTACATATTTTATATTCACCAGACCGGTTGGTAGTATGATATAGCGCTATAGGATTAGACACCTGGTGTGCGCGCGTCTCATATGTTATTTATACAGTTGATTTTTACGCACGATTTTAAGTTTTATATTTATAAACATGGTTTATACCTTAACATTAAAACACACACAACAAAGGACAAGTGTATCCCGTCACATATGTAGTAAAGTATTGGTAAGATCTAGGTATCGTTCCAAGGAACCACGAAATATGAGATAAGATATTATAAGTACTGAATCTTTGTTATTATTTTACCAGAGGAAGAAATAATTGATTGGTTGTTTAACTAAATTAACTGAAAATAAAAATATAAATACAACACATATCTTATTTCACAAATAACCTAAGCATGTTATCTATCTTGTATGTTACAAAAGCACTTTATCAATTTTCCAATTGCAAGACAGTTAGTCACCTTTCGGAATTTTCTAACATAATAATTCTTCGGAGAAGCAAGACGAAGGTCCCATCTTAACTTACCTAAAATCATGCATTAGCGAGCTATTGATTTATGTGAATCTTTAAAGATAGATTAGTCATCCGTTAAGAGTTTTCTAACCTCACTTATCAAAGAAAGCAATACCGATGGTCACAATACAGCCACGAAGATAAGCATTTATGTAGATCATATAAAAAATAATTTCACATTTACAAGTCTTGAATACAAATCTACCAAGCTAGCAATTTCAGACCAAAACTACTAAACAAGGATCATTAACCGCATACAAGAACATGTAATCAACACCATATAATTCATAAGAACCCTTACGTGTAGGAAAGTACTCTTAATCAAAATAAGACATATATTGTGTAATACCAATCTCCGGGTTGGGTCTCATGGTGTAAACAGAATTTACAAATAAGTGAATAATCAAGAGTTAACATCAAAATTACCACATATTCATTACTCAATATAATCAAATATAATCAAGAACACAACATCAATGAAACATTCTTTATATAATCATGAAGATTCAAACATAAACAAGTACTTGGATTTCATACAAAACAAATTACAGTACCAAGATTATTCAAGAAACAAGTTCACAATTACTACAAACACATAACTATCTACAAATACTATACATCAGCCCAATAACATGCACAATGATTAGACTACATGTTTAAAAACAAGGAATCGAACCATAAACATGCACTGAATTGACAGGGTGGATGATTTCAGCTTCAAAACGACCTCGAGACATGAACTAGGCTTGATCAGAGCAGTCCCGGAACTCTTGGATCGTCTAGAAATCAGAGAAAAAACCAACCATTTACTTGAACACGAATGGGCTATTTATAGGTGAAATTTGAGTATCGCACGGCCATGCGACGTATCGCACGGTCGTGCAATACCGGTGACGTCATTGATTACGTGGATCGCACTTGTTCCGACAATGGAGTGGTTGGGTTAGTTGGACGGGTCGTCACAAAGGGAACGGGCGTTCTTTGGCTCGCACGGTCGTTCAATCCCGGCATTGGGCTGGCACGGTTGGTCGCACGGATGTGTACCTCCGGATGGACTGCTTGTTCTTGATCCCGCACGATCGTTCGGATGGACGAACGGTCGTGCGTGTCCGGTCCGACTCTTGGTTTTGGCCCGTTTGATCAGGAATGCTTCGGAAATGTCCGTTTTTCTTTAGATTTTCATTTTATGCTCCGTTTAAGACCTGAAATTGTATATTTACTGATTTTAGTCCATAACATTGCGATTTCGGTCAAAAACGCTTAAAACGGAAGTGTTTTGAGGTATAAAAACATGTATAATTTATCGTATATCAAACCTCCCCACACTTGAACTTTTGCTTGTCCCTAAGCAAAACTGTACAAACTTTTAAGAAAAGAAATTTAAACACACAATAATGTACATAGATGTTTTAAAATTAACTAATAATGATAGCAATGAGAAAACTTAATGCAATTTTTCAAAAATAAATAGCGTTTTTAACATCAATTATTCACTTACTTGCATCTTTGATATAATTCCCTCGGCTCACTGGTGTAAACTAGTGAATTGTACACTAGTAATTTTCTGTGATAACTCAAAAGCCAGGTCATATAGTAACATTAACATAGGCTTGTAAATGAAATCTCATTTTTATCATTTAACACATAAAAATCAAGAGGACTTTTATTGTGGGATGTAACTTGGCTAAGGTTTATGGGTAGGAATGGATATTTACTGGGTGAAGTGTTTCAATCCGGTCCAGCAAATTATCCTAACAAACCTCACACAAAAGTAAATTCACTCTATTTTTTTTTCACACTTATTCACAAACCAAGTGACTCTTTTAAGGTCAGATTGTCAAGACCTGTTTTATCTTTGATGTGTCGTATGTCTTCCTTTATCCTGTAGTGAACATTACTTCCTTTTCTAATGGACCGTTCGGCATTGAGCCTAATAGCCCCCACCCTCATTAGAAGTGTATATTCATGTTGGGATTCAGTTTGACTTTTTCTACATCTTCCTTCGTGAGACCAGTTTCCACATCCAATGCATTTCTCGTATCTTTTTGCTCTTCTTTTCATTGCACTTTTGGATGTCCCACAAAATGGTGGCGTTTGTTCTTGTTGTCGCCACGTTTTTCTAACTTCTCCACTTTGGTGAAATATTTTCTCCCTAAGTTCCGAAGGTAAGCTTGGTTTCGCGAATTGTAAGCAGCAAAGCAAATTTAAATCGAATGAATGCATGTCCAGTTCTTTATCGGTCTGCCGGTAAAAGACCAGTCTAAATACCTATAATAGGAAAATTATACTAAACCGGAATTCACACATGGGTTAAAAAGGTAAAATAAAAAGGCTTAAATGGTTAAAATGGTGGGTTTATAACAAACAAAAAAGGAAAAGGCTCAACATGGTTTACTATTGGATAATATTTTTGGTTTTTTCAAGGTTTTTAACTAGAAAGGTAAACACATGGTTGTATCCTATTGCCTCTATCATTTTTATATAATTTTTACAGTTAGTGATTTAAACAAGTATATTCAAGACAAGTTCTGAAATGTATACTATTATGCGACACACTCAACAAAATGAAGTTTAAAGCATATGATTATTACTTTTAGAATGGCTCAAAACTCACTAATTGGGTGTATGTTTTAGATGCAAATTTATGAATAATTGTAAAAAAAAAAAATTAAATTACTTTAATATTTTCTCATTTGTAAGATTATTAGATAAGAATAAATCAAATATGTACAAAAAAATATTTACAAACTAGCTAAAATTTTTTTTTTATAGGTTTGTACAAAAATTAAGCATTTAAGGACAAACAATTTAACAATCTTTTTAACCCCTCCCCACACTTGAACTTCACATTGTCCCCAATGTGAAATACATATTAGTTAAGCAATTATCAGGAGCTAGACTAATAATGTGAAAAGGGAAAGATGTACTCCCTCAGAGTTTGATTTGACTTTTGTAAGTTGACTTTTTGGTGTAGTCATTTCAACCCTGTTTTGCATTTCTTGATTCCACCTATTTTTTCCACTTGCTAAATAGCCAATCATAAATCAAACAGTTATTCACAAGTAATAAATAGCAAAACAAACATAAATTTAAAAAGTTAAACTAAGTGCTGAATGTAAACAAACGGAATGTAAATTGTTTTAAAACAAACATAGTACTGGAAAAATAAAAATAAAACAAACCAAACCACCTAAACATAATGTCAAATAAACAAACAAACCAATCACTCACTCCTCATCATCGTCGCCACCACCACCATAACTACCACCTGTACCTGAGGCACCTGCACCACTATGACCATAATATTCCCATGGTGGGAACTGCGGGGGCTGTCCAAAATGATTTGGGTAGGCACTCTGAAGCCCCTCAAACATATAAGTAAAACCATCCTATACTCCCCTATACAGGTTCTGCTGTGTAGTCCTCAAATGTTCATGTGATGATCGAATCTCAGCCTGATCAGCTCTAATCATATCCTGTGAAGCGCGTATAGCCTCCTGCTCTGCTTTAATAGCATGCTGATCTGTCCTCATCTCATCCTGAGAAACCCGCATCTGCTGAAATTGCTGGTAAAACTCAGGATACGGTGGTAAACCCTCAGGCCATTGTTAGTGTCACACCCCGACCGCGTAAAACAACAAATCGCGGTGGAAACATCGGGGCGTGTTGCAACAGAATTAATGTTTCATAACCATGGATATCAAAAGTGTTTCGTTTTATTAAACATTGAGTAATTACATCGTCTGGAAATCTAAATACACTATTTAAACATAGTCTATCATTGTTATTGAGTCACTAAGGCCTTGTCCAGTCCTATGTGAGCATGCATCTTATCAATCGATATCATCCAACAATACCTGAAACATATGTGAAAACGAGGTCAGCAAAGAAATGCTGGCGAGATACATAGGTTTTGTGAAAATAAGATTCATGACTTCTGTTTTAAGAAAATGTTTAGTCATGAACCTTGTAATTTGCTTTGTCTTTGTAAATCATTTGAAAAACAATTAGTTCAGATGATATGTATAAATAAGAAAATAATGCATGATTAAATGAATAACCATGTAAAATGAGTTTGTAAAAGATAAATTGTTTGTAAATCAATGTCTTGTGAAAAGTATGTTATTTGTATAAAATGTTATATGTATCAAACTGAAATGATTTAAATAACGCTACGATATGTAATACCATACAAACACTCATATATAGGAAGTACCAGCGGCGTATCCACCATGCTTGTATCATATTACACACGCATCGTTACTTAATCACTTAATCAAACCAAACCAAACAATGTAAAATGTCTATGTTTAAATAAATTGTCAAATGTCTATGTCAAATATCCATGTCAAATGTCTATGTCAAATATCCATGTCAAATGTCTATGTCAAATATCCATGTATGGCAAGTGAAATGTCTCAACTAAACCATATGCACAAAAACAAAGTATTGAAGTAAAACTTGGTTTAAATCAAAGTTATGTTTTGTGGAAAATACATGATCAAATGTCAATCATGTACAAATGTTTACCCAATCGTTAACCCATTTTGTAAAATCGTTCTAGTCGTTCTTGTTTTAATTGTGAAACTACTTTATGGTCGATTCTCTAATAACATTCAAACCTTCTTGACGCGTTCCTCGCTCCATCTCGCTCTCGTTCTCGTTCTTAACAAACCCTTACCAAAGGATAAGTTAATAATTACAGATTCAGTCGCTACCCACAACCCCCACACATAACAATGGGTGCAGTAAATAACGGGATTTGTTAGATCCTATGGTACCATAACCTAATACTGGTCGGCTTGATCATTGCTAATGAATGTCATCGGTCATGTAAACTACAACCAACAAGTTTGTTCACTTTTTGAAATTTGTTATTAGTTTTTGAAATCATTGTATTCGTTCTTGAAATCATTGTTAGCGTTCTTGAAATAATTGTTATTGTTCTTGAAACCACATTGTAATTGTTCTTGAAACCACATTGTAATTGTTCTTGAAATTATTGTAATTGTTATTGAAATTATTGTAATCGTTCTTGAAATCACATTGTAATTGTTATTGTAATCATTGATAAAACATTTAGCACATATGAGTCACCCCAAAACAGTTGAAAACAGTAAAAGAGGGGAATAATGTACTCGCCTGGGAGTGCTTAGGAGTCTTGAACAACTACCAAGTAAGCTAGAGGAGTCCCGGAAATCAAACGGTACCTAATATAGGTAACTACATAATTAACCCGGACCTAAATCGGAAGACTGGGTAGCAGGAGGGTTTGTAAACCAAATGAGTGTAGGAACTCATATGATATGGTTTAACAAAGCCTACATACTAAATGAAACTTAACCTAAGTATTATCGACCCATCGCGACCCATTAAGGTAACTTATGCTACTTTAACGCGTCGTGCGCGTGAAACGCGTTCGGGCCGTCTAACTAGCCCTATGACAAGTGTTATATGCCTAAACATGTTACATAATCAGTTATGTGACAAAGGTTTAGGTTACATATGTTTAATTACCAATTATACATGAAAAGGGTATTCTGGTAATTTACCTAAGGCATATAAACCACCTATCATACAACTACTCAAACGATGTGACCATAGGGTATAACCTCGGAAGGTTATTCCCTACCTACTATGGTCACCTAATGTATTTGGTCGGATCCTAATGATCGACCAAACTGGGTCGGGTTCGAGGTATAAGCGATTTATCAGATCGCTTACCCTACGACCCTAGACAACGTGGTAATCAGTGGGCATAGTCCCAAGGGACTATGACCAACGTGATTACAATCACGTTGCGAAGTTCAAAAGAACTTCGCATTGACCATTACTGGTCAACGCTGAAAGTCAAACAAAGTTTGACTTTCGGACTCGAAAAGCAATAAAATAAGGAAAAGAACGAAAGAATACTTACGAAGGGTCCCCGAATGCTAATCCTGATTCAAGAATCTCAGGTATGAAACAATGGTTTCAACTTAGAGGTTCTCAAATCAGAATTCTAGTAATTTTAGCAATGGGGGGTATGGGGTATTTATAGGAATACCCGAACCGTTAAGATCGTTTCATGGAAAACGTGCCTTAATCCCATCCGTACATGTGTTGAAATGTCATGGTGTTTAGGTGTTTAAATTCCATCCATACATGTGTTGAAATGTCATGGTGTTTAGGTGTTTAAATTCCATCCATACATGTGTTGAAATGTCATGGTGTTTAGGTGTTTAAATTTCATCCATACATGTGTTGAAATGTCATGGTGTTTAGGTGTTTAAATTCCATCCATACAT
Source organism: Helianthus tuberosus (assembly GCA_030545235.1). NCBI lineage: Eukaryota > Viridiplantae > Streptophyta > Magnoliopsida > Asterales > Asteraceae > Helianthus > Helianthus tuberosus. The sequence goes on from CM060428.1 coordinate 46,434,256, forward strand.
GTGTTGAAATGTCATGGTGTTTAGGTGTTTAAATTCCATCCATACATGTGTTGAAATGTCATGGTGTTTAGGTGTTTAAATTCCATCCATACATGTGTTGAAATGTCATGGTGTTTAGGTGTTTAAATTCCATCCTTATCCGCTGACTAAGCAAGTTAGAATGTGTGGTTGTGAATTAAACAACGGCTAATACATCGAATCTGGTCCCGAATGCGAAAAACGATCCAAATGACGTGACGAATGGATTTTTCTTATGGCGAACACTAAAATAAAATATTTTAGTGCTAACATAATTTTTTGGATGTCCGGATGTATTCAGAACGTAAGTTATGCGCGAAAATGCAAACTTGTGCACTTTTTGACACTTTTAGTCCCTGAATGACCCAAAAGTTTATTTTAGCACACCGAACCCCTCAAAGCCTATTTCTAAGCTATGTAAAGGATATTTATGGTATGTTTAACTTATGGTCATGTTCCGGAAGGTCTGTTACAGTTCAAATTGGCATACTTTCGCAGTTTGTCAATTTTAGTCCCTGTAAGCGATTAAACTTGATTTCACCACACCAAACCTTCCAAAACTTATATATATAAGTTATGTAAAGGTTATTTAAGGTATGTTAAGCCTATTTCACTATTCCGGAGTGTTCGTTGGATTAAACTGGTTATATCTACACATCAGAGCGTGTATAACCCTCCAGAAAGCGATTTAAAGCTTGAAATCGAACAAGAATTGATATGTGCAAAAGATACACATATTTATATAAGTCCAAAGTATGAAATACAATATTTCATTGGTTTGGCATTTGTTTGATGGTCGTGGAGGCACAGGTGTTACAGTTAGAATGCCTGGTGCTGTGGCGAGTGTGGCGGTCTCTGTGGTTGATGCTGCTCTGCCTCATGCTGCTCACCCATCTCTTCATCTTCATCATCTGCTGGTACATGAGGCAATGGATCCCAGACCTCATTGTGTAGACCCTTGAGTCTATCTCCTGCATCCAGCTCAACAATCGTCCTCAGGGCTTTAAGTGACTGGATATCTATATAATCCCCCTCAGTCACTAGATGAAGACTGTTAACCACATCATTAGTCAATAGATTTTCCTTCAAAGCAATCTGGGTGACATACTCACCACCATAGATCAGACTGTTGTGTACTCTGCCTGAACAGTTAACAAAGTACTCTGCCATACGGGCCGCCAAGTTGAGACCTGGTTTTTGGACCAACTCCCATAAATATAACAAATCAGGGGTAGGACAGTTACCTTGACTGTCCTTGCGACCGCATATGGTGTGGCTAAAGACATGATGCATAACTCTAACAAGCGGATCTCTTAACCTCGAGGCTTTTGACATTCTCGGGTCGTATGGAGCTCCTTCTGAAATCTCTGCCCAAAAAGCATTGCGAACAGCTGTGTTCGGAAAATCGAACGTGTTAGTGAAAACTTCTCCGTTATCCATGTCAGCTCGGGTGTAAACTCCGAGTCTTCTGCCTAAACGTCCAACTGACCATGTGTTCCAACTTCCTGCCATTCTGAATGTGGTCCTTTGCTTGTGTCTGAATTTTGGATTTCGAGTACTAACGGGTTTTTCGTACTGGTAGGTCGAGAAAAACTCTATAGCAAGCTCGAGGTAGATTGGTTGGTCTATGTTAACGAGATTAGCTAACGGGACTGAGAGCATCTCTTCTAATCGGTCCCTTTGGTTCAACTCTCCCATTACATCCCAATCAAGTCTTCTTGGTATCCCAAATCTACCCCGCCTTGCCCACAAGGCGTTTCTTCTCGGAATACAAAGTGCTTCTCTTGGATCTGTGGCATCGAACTGAAGGAATGCGTGATTCATCTGTATTAGAAACATTGTTAGAAACATGAAAATACCAAAAATTTGACTCGAAAACATCCGAAAACTGAGATACGAGGATTCTGTTCTTTCTGATCTGCAGGTATGGCACGAGCGTGCCTGGAGTCACACGAGCGTGCGTTACCGAGATCATGCATTATTTTCCGGAACTTGTCAAGATCGCACAGCATGCGATTCCAACTAAACCGTGCAGTTTCGAGTACAAAGCAAATTTTCGAGAACAACCGACGTCGCACGATCGTGCCATAGGGGAAACGACCGTGCGTTACCGTCTGCAAAAAACCCAGATCCCTGAACTTAGATTTTTCTGATTTTTTCAAAATCAACAAGTTTTTCATGTTCACAGGGGTCTGAAATGCCTACGGTTGTTCACGATTCGTGTGATTCTAACAAAAACTAGGGTTTTGTTTGAAATTTATGAAGAAACCCTAGAACACTATGAAATTATGTATGGAATCGATTAAAACAAAGATAGAACATGAATTGGACAAGTATTTACATACCGTGCGAAGTGTGGAAGCAAACCGTGCGTTTGAGTCGTGCGAAAAATTGGAAAACCCGGTTTGGAACGAGAGCAAGCGGCCGTGTTCGCGTATTAGGGTTTTGTGGGCAGAGTTGGGTATTTATAGTGACAAAATGACCATTCTGCCCTTTTGGTCACGCACGAGTGTTCCAGATGTCGCACGATCGTGCGTCTCCTATGATTTCAATACCCTAAACACTTCTCGGAAATGCACCAAGGGTGCACCTGATCGTTCTGGCTTTGTCCGAAAACGCACGTGCGTGCAATAAGTCGCATGATCGTGCGGTTGCTGAGTTTCAGATTTTGATTCAGAATTTCGTTTCAGCAATCGTTTTTTGTTGGATCTGAGTTTGTTTCTGATTGTATTTTGTGTTTGTAATTAAAATGAGAGTAGATGAGTGTGCAGCGGAATTATGGTGAAAACAAACTTTGCATACAATCAAACGAGAGTAATACTTTGATCAAACATCTTTACACAATGAATCGGAAGATTGAATTTATTTCAATAACGATTACAATGATTGATGAATGAATACAAACTCCCCCTCAGCCAGAGCTCAGTAGTTTGTTCGTGCAAAGAAGACAATGATGCAAGAGAGCTAATAGAACAGTACAACGTACTGAACTATTTATAGGCACTTGCAAACCACTGAGCATCTTAGCTGACGTCACCATGAAAGTGACATCTAACCTCCTAACAAACTCTAACCTCTTATCTACACAAACACTGATGTACTAACTACTGCTATTACATTTCATTACATAAAAGACTCTTAAACAGCTACTGCATCCTTCCACTGATGTGAACCCAACAGTGCTTGTCCGGATTAGCAGTACTAGACTCAAGGCAGTAGATTGAATCAGCAGAGCTTTGGTCTTCCATCAGTTCTTTGACATTGGGCAGTAGATGCAAGGCAGCAGTTGTAGGTCAGTACTTTGCAAGAACAGCAGATAGGAGGTCAGCAGATATGAGATCACTTTCAAGGGGAGAGATTTGTATGTAAACATCTGCTTATTCTGGATCCACTGCTCTGATCCAGTTTTGGCTTTAATTATCTGTTCCTCTGATAGGGTTCAATCCCAACATTTTTCGTCGGTTTTTGCCATTTTTTCGATTACGTAATCAGTTTAAACATTTTCTATACATGGAATCTTCATTCGGTATGTCTAAGACTTGTGCAAATTATCGTGATCTATCAAACACTCCTAAATTACAATAAAACTACAAAAACGCAAAAATTACTAAATTACCCTAAAATGTCCAGAGACCTTCTTGCTACATTTTTAGTCTTTGAGTCAGTAGCGTAGACTCTCCTCCCCACACTTATGAAGTGTGCGGGGTTTGGGGTTCAAAAACCTCCAAAACCGACTTAATCGGTCCGGTAACGTACAAATTCAATCGATGACCATTCACTTTGGATACATTTCCATTGTTCTCCTCAATTGAAACAGCGCCATATGGATATACCTTTTTCACAGTGTATGGGCCTGTCCAACGTGAATGAAGCTTTCCTGGAAATAAACTCAATCATGAATTGTACAAAAGAACTAGATCTCCCGCTTGGAATTCTTTTTGGTCCTTCAAGCGTCTATCATGCAATCTTTTTGTTCGTTCCTTGTACAAGATGGAACTTTCATAAGCTTGTTGGAGTTATTCTTCCAATTCATGAATCTGAAGAAACCGGGCTTCACCTCCAGTTTTTAAGTCCAGATTTGCTGTTTTAAGTGCCCACATCGCTTTATGCTCCAATTCCACTGGTAAATGGCATGTCTTTCCGTATACAAGTCTAAAGGGAGTGGTCCCAATAGGAGTCTTGTAAGCTGTACGAAAAGCCCACAGTGCTTCGTCTAGTTTGTGCGACCATTCTTTACGGTTTGTACCCACAGACCGTTCAAGAATTTGTTTTAACCCTCGGTTTGTGACTTCCACTTGCCCACTTGTCTGTGGATGATAGGGCGTGGAAATACGATGATGAACACCGTAACGGGACAAAGCTTTTTCAAGCTGATTGTTACAAAAATGAGTCCCTCTGTCACTGATAAGTGCCTTTGGGGCACCAAACCTGGCAAACAAACTTTTCAGAAATCTCACGACTGACCTGGCATCATTGGTGGGTAAAGCTTGTGCTTCCGCCCATTTTGAGACGTAGTCAACTGCAACCAGGATGTATTTATTTCCTCGTGAGGGGGGAAATGGTCCCATGAAGTCTATCCCCCAGATGTCGAAGACTTCACACACTTGAATCCAATGTTGAGGCATCTCATTACGTGCCGAGATATTCGTTGCTCTCTGACAAGCATCACAAGATTTAACATATTCATACGCATCATGAAAAATTGTGGGCCAGTAAAATCCAGAGTCTAACACTTTCTTTGCAGTGTAGTTTGCTCCATGATGACCTCCGGTTGGTCCTTCGTGATAGTGACGTAGAATGCTAGCTGCCTCCTCTCCAAATACACACCTTCGGATAACCTGATCGGCTCCGATCCTAAACAAGTATGGTTCGTCCTAGATGTAATACTTCAGATCTGCAAAGAACTTCCTCTTTTGTTGATATGATAGTCCTTTGATAAGGATTCCACATGCGAGGTAGTTTGCATAATCGGCGAACCATGGTGACTCGTTATTCATCTCGATACTCAAAAGAAATTCGTGGGGGAAATTGTCGTTTATTTGCTCCTCCATTGAATTATATGAATTGCCATGCTCAAGTCTCGAGAGATGATTGGCTGCAACATTTAAAGCTCCCTTTTTATCTTGGATCTCTATGTCAAATTCTTGTAATAACAAGATCCATCGAATAAGACGCGGTTTTGCATCTTGTTTGCTAAAAAGGTATTTAATTGCCGCATGATCCGTGTACACAATTGTTTTAGACAACACAAGGTACGATCTGAATTTATCGAACGCATATACTACTGCCAAAAGCTCTTTCTCTGTAGTCGTATAATTTTCCTGAGCATCATGTAGAGTTTTGCTGGCATAGTATATTGGGTGAAAATGCTTCTCCCTTCGTTGTCCTAACACTGCTCCTATTGCATAATCGCTTGCATCGCACATTATCTCGAATGGCAATGTCCAATCTGGTGCAACTAAAATTGGGGCTTCAATAAGCTTTTGTTTCAGCTGCTTGAAAGCTTTCATACAATCGTCTGAAAAGACAAATGGAGCATCTTTCTCTAACAAACGGGTCATAGGTCTTGTGATTTTTGAAAAGTCTTTAATAAATCGCCTGTAAAACCCTGCATGACCTAGGAAACTTCTAATCGCTCTGACTGAGGTAGGTGGAGGAAGTTTAGAAATGATATCCACTTTTGCTGGATCAACTTCCAACCCTGCTTCAGAAATTTTGTGCCCAAGAACTACCCCTTCTTTCACCATGAAGTGGCATTTCTCCCAGTTAAGCACAAGATTAGTTTCCTCACATCTCATCAACATTCTTTTCAAATTTCCTAGACATTGATCAAAAGAACTCCCGAATACAAAAAAATCATCCATGAATACTTCCATGGAGTCCTCAATCATGTCATGGAAAATGGCAATCATACAACGCTGGAATGTAGCTGGTGCATTACACAGTCCAAAAGGCATACGCCTGTAGGCAAATATGCCAAACGGACATGTGAAAGTAGTCTTCTCCTGATCTTCAGGAGCGATTGGAATTTGAAAGTATCCTGAAAACCCATCCAAGAAGCAGAAAAATGACTTCCCCGACAGATGTTCCAACATCTGGTCGATGAATGGAAGCGGGAAGTGGTCCTTACGGGTGGCATCGTTGAGTTTGGGATAATCAATGCAAACTCGCCATCCTGTGACGGTACGGGTAGGAATAAGTTCATCTCTATCATTTGAAACTACAGTAATACCACTTTTCTTAGGTACTACTTGCACTGGACTTACCCAAACTGAATCAGATATGGGGTAAATCAGACCTGCGTCTAGCAACTTGATTACTTCCTTCTTCACCACGTCTTGCATGTTTGGATTCAGGCGCCTTTGATGCTGCGCTCTAGGCTTGTAATTGTCTTCCATGAGAATCTTATGAGTACAAAAGGACGGATTAATACCTTTTATATCCATAATTTTCCAGGCCATAGCTTTCTTGTGGAGCGTTAGAACTTCAAGAAGCTGTCTCTTTTCTTCTTTCGCTAAAGATGCTGAAATGATGACTGGCAAGCGACACTCCTTGTCTAGAAATGCATACTCGAGATGCGGAGGGAGTTCTTTTAACTCCAAAGACGGTGGTTCTTCAACTGATGGTTTTGATTTTTCTTCAACTTCACGGTTTAGTTCCACAAATTGATTTGGACTTTGAGAATCATTTTCGTCAAATGGTTGCTCATTTTTGAGATCTAAGTCCGTATCAATTTCTTCAATAGTGCTTTGAAAATGAGAGCTTACACATGTATCAACAATGTCAACACAGTATAGTGCATCATCGTGACTTTGCGGATGTTGCATTGATCGTTTAATATCAAAAGTCACATGCTCGTAATCTACTCGGAGCGTGATTTGGCCTGCTGCCACATCAACAATCGTCCTCGCAGTGTTGAGGAATGGTCGTCCGAGTATCAATGGCACTTTTGAATCTTCGTCCATATCAAGAATTACAAAATCCACCGGAAAAACAAATTTATCAATTTTAACAAGCATGTTTTCTACGAATCCACGAGGATATTTGATTGATCTATCTGCAAGTCGAATGCTCATTTTAGTGGGTGTAGGTTCTCCTAGATCTAACTTAGCAAAAACTTTATAAGGCATAAGGTTTATGCTCGCTCCTAGATCTGCTAATGCGTTACTAACTGTCATGTTTCCAATGAGACATGGAAGTGTAAAACTGCCCGGATCTCCCATCTTTTCAGGTAGACGGTTTTGGAGAACGGTTGAACAGTTTTCATTCATCAACACACAAGACAGACTTTCGAGTTTCTATTTGTTTGTGAGGATATCTTTCAAGAACCTTGCATATTTAGGCATTTGGGCCAATGCTTCAACAAATGGTATGTTTATGTGCAATTGTTTAAACATTTCTAAAAACTTACCATGTTGTTCATCATTCTTTTGCTTCTTCAATCTGCTTGGATATGGAATAGGAGGGACGAATTCTTTAACTGGCTCCTGAAACTATGCTGTACTTGCTGGGTCTAACCTAGCGTGCACCTCGTCTAAAGCGTCAGTTAGGACAGGATCATTAATCGGCAGTGAGTCCGATTTTTCAGGTCCTATTGTTCTACCACTCCTCGTCATAACTGCATTAACGTGCCCTCTTGGGTTTGGTTCTGTGTTACTTGGAAGACTACCTTGTGGTCTTTCCGATAACATCTTGGCCAACTGGCCGACTTGATTCTCAATGGTTTGAAGTGATGCCTTCTGGCTCCTCAGTTCTCCTTCTTGTGCCATAAAACGTTCCTCATGCTGCTGATATCGCTTTTCAGACAATTGATTAGCATTATTGGAATTATTTAATAGCTGTGCCATCATTTCCTCTAATTTTGAATTGGTTTGAGAGGTTTGAGGTTGTTGAGACTGGGAAGTGTTTCCTAAACCTGAATTATTAAAACGTGGTTGAAAGGTTTGCCCTGATGGCTGAAAAGATTGATTTTGGGATTGATAGAATTGACTTTGAGGCTGAAAGGATTGCCCCTGAGACTGTTGTGGTGCGGGAGCGCGTTGAGCGAATCCAAGTGGATTTTGGTTATTAGGATTGGCTTTCCACCCAAAGTTTGGATGATTTCTCCAACCTGGATTGTACGTGTTACTATAGGGGTTATTTTGGGGCCTGATTAGATTGCCCAAATAGTCCACCTCTTCGTGGCCTGTAAACATAACACCCTGCTCACATGTACCTTGCTCGTGTGACACTCCACATAGCTCACATGAAGATTGTATGATTGTACTTTTGAAGCGTTTTGAGCTTGGTCAAACTTTGCTGCCAAAGCTCCGATTTGTGCTGAAAGAGCTGTATACGTATCTACTTGATGAACTCCAGGATTTGAAACAACATTTCCTCGTGCTCCTACATGACGTGAACTTGACTTCAACGCAGCTTTCTCAATGATTGCATAAGCTTCATTGGGAGTTTTTGTTCCCAAATCTCCTCCTGCATAAACATCTAAACGTTCTTGTGAATTGTAGCCGAGTCCTTGGTAAAAGTTCAACACAAGTTGTCTTTTGGAAAACCCGTGATGTGGAACATCGATCAAAAGATCTTTGAACCTTTCCCAAGCTGCATGTAGAGATTCTCCTTCATCTTGTTTGAATGTCATAATACGGTTCTTCAGCTTGACTGTCTTTTCCGGCGGGAAATATTTTTGCATGAAAAGATCTGCCAACTCGTTCCAAGTTGTGATGGACCCTGTTGGAAGTGACAAAAGCCAAGATCGGGCTTTGCCTCGCAAAGAGAATGGAAAAAGGTGCAAACAAATTGCGTCTTCAGAAACATCAGTAATTTTGAAAGTTGAACAGACTTCGAGAAATGAAGCAATGTGTCGACCAGGATCTTCATGATCCTTACCATCAAACTGCACAGAATTTTGTATCATATTAATTATACTAGATTTAATTTCAAAACTAGGTGCTTGTATTTCAGGTCGGTTAATGCTTGGTATCAAGCCTTCTCTTCCTGGACGGTCAGTTTCATTTAAAGGCTGGTTGTCATCTGCTACAATGTCTGCCATAATTCCTCCTTTGTCGTCCTCCGAACTCTCGTTGTCAGACAGTGTTACTGGTTCATCGATTGCGTCTGCATTCTTTTGTGCAACAACACGTGCTCTTTCACGTAGCCTCCTACTTCTTCTAAGATTAATTTCTAGTTCGTTGGCTAGCTCATTTTTAACGGGAACAGAGGGCGTGGACATTAGCCTGCATTAAAAAAAAGTATCATACAAATAAAATAAAATATAATAATAATATATACAGAATATAAGTACTAAATTAATTATCTAATATACATATATAAATATATACAATATATTATTATACTTCTAATTAATATTTACTATATATATACAACTGGTTTAGTCCAAGGTCCTTTCTTTTTCTGTTTTTGTTGTTTGTTTTTTTTTTTAAATGTTACTAAAAAGTCGTACATGGTCGTGTATCAACCCACGTACAGCGGTTCGCAACGTTGTGGTTTTGTGCACGGTAGTGTAATCGGTTCTCACAGTATTGCGTACCCGACAACTACCTTATGCAGTTTGTTATTAAACAGGTATTAATAAATGAATGAATGACAGTTAAATAAATAAATAAATACAAGAATGAATAAATAAATAAAATGACAGAAAAAAAAATAACTGAATGGAGGTAATGTAATAACTGTACAGAAATAAATAAATAAATAAATAAAATTTAATGGTTCGAATCCGAACGCATTAGTTGAATTAAAAATACTGAATTAAAAATTGCATAAATTAAATGTTAGTTGCAGAAATTAAAAAGTTAGATTGTTAATAAAGTTAGTGTGTGACTACTGAGAATTAACCCAGGTCTCCACGGTTAGTAAAGTTAGAAAGTTAGTAAGTTAGTATAGTTAGCTGGTTAATTGGTTAGAATAATCAGAATAAATAAATAAATAAATAAATGGTTAGTAGAGACAATAAATAAAAGGTTAGTAATAAAAAGAAATAAATAATTACAAAAATGTACAAATATTAACAGTTATTTACAGTATATACAATGGTAAAATAGTAACTCGGATTGTTCCATTATTTACACCTTATCTTTTTTTTTTTAAACGTCGTTCCCCGGCAACGGCGCCAAAAACTTGGTGTGCGCGCGTCTCATATGTTATTTATACAGTTGATTTTTACGCACGTTTTTAAGTTTTATATTTATAAACATGGTTTATACCTTAACATTAAAACACACACAACAAAGGACAAGTGTATCCCGTCACATATGCAGTAAAGTATTGGTAAGATCCAGGTATCGTTCCAAGGAACCACGAAATATGAGATAAGATATTATAAGTACTGAATCTTTGTTATTATTTTACCAAAGGAAGAAATAATTGATTGGTTGTTTAACTAAATTAACTGAAAATAAAAATATAAATACAACACATATCTTATTTCACAAATAACCTAAGCATGTTATCTATCTTGTATGTTACAAAAGCACTTTATCAATTTTCCAATTGCAAGACAGCTAGTCACCTTTCGGAATTTTCTAACATAATAATTCTTCGGAGAAGCAAGACGAAGGTCCCATCTTAACTTACCTAAAATCATGCATTAGCGAGCTATTGATTTATGTGAATCTTTAAAGATAGATTAGTCATCCGTTAAGAGTTTTCTAACCTCACTTATCAAAGAAAGCAATACCGATGGTCACAATACAGCCACGAAGATAAGAATTTATGTAGATCATATAACAAATAATTTCACATTTACAAGTCTTGAATACAAATATACCAAGCTAGCAATTTCAGACCAAAACTACTAAACAAGGATCATTAACCGCATACAAGAACATGTAATCAACACCATATAATTCATAAGAACCCTTACGTGTAGGAAAGTACTCTTAATCAAAATAAGACATATATTGTGTAATACCAATCTCCGGGTTGGGTCTCATGGTGTAAACAGAATTTACAAATAAGTGAATAATCAAGAGTTAACATCAAAATTACCACATATTCATTACTCAATATAATCAAATATAATCAAGAACACAACATCAATGAAACATTCTTTATATAATCATGAAGATTCAAACATAAACAAGTACTTGGATTTCATACAAAACAAATTACAGTACCAAGATTATTCAAGAAACAAGTTCACAATTACTACAAACACATAACTATCTACAAATACTATACATCAGCCCAATAACATGCACAATGATTAGACTACATGTTTAAAAACAAGGAATCGAACCATAAACATGCACTGAATTGACGGGGTGGATGATTTCAGCTTCAAAACGACCTCGGGACATGAACTAGGCTTGATCAGAGCAGTCCCGGAACTCTTGGATCGTCTGGAAATCAGAGAAAAAACCAACCATTTGCTTGAACACGAATGGGCTATTTATAGGTGAAATTTGAGTATCGCACGGCCATGCGACGTATCGCACGGTCGTGCAATACCGGTGACGTCATTGATTACGTGGATCGCACTTGTTCCGACAATGGAGTGGTTGGGTTAGTTGGACGGGTCGTCACAAAGGGAACGGGCGTTCTTTGGCTCGCACAGTCGTTCAATCCCGGCATTGGGCTGGCACGGTTGGTCGCACGGATGTGTACCTCCGGATGGACTGCTTGTTCTCGATCCCGCACGATCGTTCGGATGGACGAACGGTCGTGCGTGTCCGGTCCGACTCTTGGTTTTGGCCCGTTTGATCAGGAATGCTTCGGAAATGTCCGTTTTTCTTCAGATTTTCATTTTATGCTCCGTTTAAGACCTGAAATTGTATATTTACTGATTTTAGTCCATAACATTGCGATTTCGGTCAAAAACGCTTAAAACGGAAGTGTTTTGAGGTATAAAAACATGTATAATTTATCGTATATCAGCACCCCATTCCTGTTGTATGGAATGTCAGAAACCGATTTTTATCCAAATAGAGATTGCCTTTGTGGTATTTCTATAGTCTCAATTGGTGTAGTTTGATACACTAAGGTTTGAATGAATTCTAAAATCACATTTTTGTTGTGTGTTTTGTTATACTCCCAAAAGTATAGTTTGATATACTCTCATATGTGATATTGTACAAAACCAACATATATTTTGTTAATTACTAAAACATAGTTTAATATGTTATTTATAAAACCAAAGCATAGTTTAATATGTTATTTATAAAACCAAAGTATACTTTTGATATACTACTGAAAAATTATTATTTTAACAACTAAAGTATAGGGTAAATTACAAGTTTTGTCCTTTGTGTTTGTCCCAAATTTCAGGCACTGTCCTTTACCTTTAAAATTTATGAGTTTTGTACTTAATGTTTCAAAATCCTGCACGTTATGTCCTTTAGGGTAAACCCAATTAATTTTTTCAGTTAAATAAGAACATGTGCAGGTCACATAAGGGTAAATATGTCATTTGTTTATCCATTATCTTTTCCCCAGTATAAACCACCCTCCTTCACATTTCCCCCCAAATTGAAATGAAACCTGCCACAACCAAGTGCCACCACCCACCACCACTGGTTCATCACCACCAAACGATAGCACAACAGACCCCAAATTCTTTCCCTAAACCCTCCAACCACCCCTAATTTGTTAACAAAGTGTGTAGAATTTGGTAATCATCATGGAATCAAGAAAAGTTATAATGCTAGCAATTGAGACAAAAGCACCTGAGGCTCCATCAAGCCATCAATTGGTCCTGGCAACTAAAAGCCCCACACAAACTGCAAACACAAGAACAAACAAGTGGCCCACCACCGCCTCACCTGCCACCATCCTTCATCAATCGCCACCATCAATAGCCGCCAGCATCAACCCCACCTGCCACCATCCTTCATCAACCATCGTCGCTCACCCTATGCATCTTGATCTCATCTCCTTCATCAACCTCCAACCCTCAGTTTGACCTAACACGTTTCGCACATGAAAACCCCATTTTTGATCTCCTTCATCAACTTCCAGTAGATCTGTAACCACCATCACAGATCCGGTTCCTGGAGAGAGAAAGAGAGAGAGAGATGGTGGAAAGAGAGAGGTAGAGAGAGGAAGAGTGACGTTTTACTCCGATCCAGATTCGGATCTAGATCCAGTTGTGGGGCAAGCATACTTTAGAGAGAGGTAGAGAGAGGAAGCATGGTGGTGGAGGTGGTGGCGGTGGAAGAAGGTGGTGGACAGGTGGTGATTGTTGAGAGAGATGGAGTAGAGATGAAGAGTTTTTGATTGTTTAGAGAGAGACAAAGAGATGACTGATATTGATATATATATATATATTTTCTTTCTTTAAAATGGTTTTTTAAACAATATGGTAAAATGACATATTTACCCTCATGTGACCTGCACATGTTCTTATTTAACTGGAAAAATTAACTGGGTTTGCCCTAAAGGACATAATGTGCAGGATTTTGAAACATTAAGTACAAAACTAATCAATTTTAAAGGTAAAGGACAGCGCCTGAAATTTGGGACAAACATAAAGGACAAAACTTGTAATTTACTCTAAAGTATATTTAATATACTATCTGTTTAACTGTTTTGAAACTAAAATATATTTTAATATATTATTTATTTGACTTTCTTAAAACCAATGTATATTTTTATAGAGTTAAATGCCATTTTAGTTCCTGTGGTTTGGGCCAATTTGCCAGTTTAGTCCAAAGGTTTCATTTTTAACCTGTGGGTCCAAAAAGGTTTCACAGTTGCTATTTTAGTCCACTGGGTTAACTTCATCCATTTTTTCTGTTAACGAGAAGGCCAATTCGATCATTTTATATGGCTGAATTGCCCTTTTAGTTAACAGAATTACATACAAAATGACCAAATTGGCCTTCACGTTAACAGAAAAAATGGATGAAGTTAACCAAGTGGACTAAAATGGCAACTGTAAAACCTTTTTGGACCCACAGGTTAAAAATGAAACCTTTGGACTAAACTGGCAAAATGGCCCAAACCACAGGGACTAAAATGGCATTTAACTCATTTTTATATATACTACAAACCTTTTTATCAAAACATTGTTTTACAAACAACATATTTTATAAAAACTCATTTTACTTGGTTATTTATTTGCCTATTCATTATTCTGTTATATCATCTGATTTCTTATAAATTTTAGTATGATTTATAAAAGAAAATATTTTAAGGTTCATGACTATTTTTGATTAAACATTTTTCTCTAAACTTACAAGTCATGAATCCTATTATAATAAAACCTATGTATCTCACAGGCATTTTTATGCTGACGTACCTATTTTTACACATGTTTCAGGTGCTGTTATGTGATGATTGTTGATGCATGCTATACATAGGATGGACTCGTGCCTTAGCGACTTTAAAACTTGAAAGACAATATTTGTATTTATCTGATTTGTAATAAAACAATGAGTTCAATAATTCAATAAAACGAAATTATTTAATCCATGGTTGTGAAACAATGATTCTGTTACGACACTCCCCGACGTTTCCGCCATGATTTGTTGATTTACGTGGTCGGGGTGTGACAGAAAGGTTGGTATCAGAGCCATTGGTTATAGGGAATTAGGTTATTAGTAATGCTTTGACCTAGACTATAACCTTCCTAGGACCCTAACACAAGATTGTTGTGTTTAGATCTTAAAACAATACCGTCACTTATCCTTAGGTGACAACCACAATAAGAACACAAAATTTCGAATCCGCTTTGAAAACCAATCATCTGTTCCAGGATGATTTAATATAAGGTTTTGAACCCTCTAAGTTTTCAAAGTCTCATCAAAGTTTGGGTCTTATAATGTGAACACGTGCAATCTGGAAGGGTGGATGCCTGTACTCTGAGTTTTATGTCTAAGGCTAGAGTGTTCGTACAAATCCACATAATCGGACCAGTCATTCTTACCTGGGAACTCTTGGAGTGAGTGTCCACTTATAGGCTAAAGCATGTCTTCGCGATACATTAATGGAACCCGCTTACTTTGATTAGTCAACATCTCATTTGTTTGCCTTTGGTAACAAACAAATGGTCAAAATTTTCATGCGTTGTCATTCTTTTTTGATTATCTTTCGCTTGTTTCCTCCTATGCCTTCCATTATCTTCAAGATGCCTCTTCATCGTAACAACACTCAAATGTCCAAACCAGGTGCTGCAATTACCCAGCGAATAGGCGTCGTACTCCAGAGGACCGTCGATTTAGCTATCACCATGACTCGCCTCATGGAAGAAGCCGTGCAAGGGAACCACTTTTTTATATAGTCAATGTAACCGTCATCATCCGAATCAAATACCCTATTTCAAATGTACCCACGGTGGACGATAGGGACATTTGGTTAACATGTGCCGCCTTGCAATCCAAACAAAGCTGTTACAAATCCTGCTGCTGCTCAATCCCCAAATTCTGCTTCATATGCCGCATTGGCATATCTAGCACCTCAACCTCATGAACTTTCTACGTTGTGTATCGACTTAAGCACGTCTAGTGCAAGGTTTCGAAACACCTCTCGTTACACAAATTCCAAAATCCATATAGGATCTTTCTATCCTCATATTTAGATCCTTGTGGATAAATATCGTTCATCGGAGCCCTTAATTGAATTCTTTGTATGATTTAATACATACATTATGATTCAATAAGGACAAAGCCGAATTCCTATTAAGATCTTCCTATCTTCATAGATAGATTCTTGAAGATATTTAAAGTGCCAAATGAAATCCACATATTGGATTCCTGGTGTGCTTTAAATACCCATGTCCAAAGATAATAAATTAAAGGTCAAATTAAACAATTACGTGATTATGTGCTTATGTGTTTTCTTTATGTTTTTGTGTGATCCGAATTTTCATTATCCAAATCCTCGTAGAATCTTCTATATCTTCGTATAAGGGATTCATAGTAGGATATCCAAAGGTACTGCCTTAAATCCTTAATGGGCTTCTACGTAATAGTTAAGACCCTTGGATTATAAAGTACTGTTCCATAATTAGACCCCTTTGAGTGGTCTAGTTAAACAGATTGATTTAAAAATCTGGTTAGGAATATCATGTGATGATATAGCTGAAAAGATCCCTTAAGTGGTCTATTTAAGGAGATCGTACGACGATCTAGTTAAGGAGATCATGTGTTGATCTAGTTAAAAAGATCGTTCGTTTATCTAGTTAAAAAGATCCTATGGTGGTCTAATCAAGTCACTTCATGATTATTCAATTGATTTTTCCCCTACGCATTATGAAATGAACTGTGCGGAATGTGCAAGGAATTATATAATTATGGATGCATACATAATTATGGAATTTAGTGCACAGAAACCACAACAAGTTTCGTCATGTGTTAAGACCTATAGTGATAAGAATAACGAAACGGGAACAATGTAGAAAGGGACATGGTGGATACGCCGCTGGTACTTCCAATATATAAGTGTTCCTTATTACATTACGAACGTAACGTTATTTAAGTTACTAGAAGTCCTGGACCTTAATCAATGTCATTTTAACTTACACTCTCCGACTCTGATTTTGAGCACACACAAGTTTCCTATGATAGTTTTCATAAGAAACGTTCTTCTGTCTGTAGTTCGAAACTCCATGTTTTGTTACTACAAGGACTTCACTTTGACAGTTGACAATTTTGCTAAGAATCCAAACGTAGCCCGGAGTTTTACTTAGGGTTTGAGGGATTCATTCAAAAGCGAAACAATCACAGTTGTCTTCACAAGTTTCCTCTAAAATTAAATTTCGGGACGAAATTTCCTAAAGTAGGGGAGACTGTGACACCTGTGTCACTTCAACCATCATACAAATACCAAACCAATGAAATATTGTATTTCATACTTGGGATTTGTATAAATATGTGTATCATTTGCACATATCAATTCTTGTTCGATTTCGAGCTTTAAATCGCTTTCTGGAAGGTTATACGCGAACTGATGCGTAAATATAACCAGTTTAATGCAACAAACACTCCAGAACAGTGACATAGGCTTAACATACCTTAAATAACCTTTACATAACTTAGAAATAAGTTTTGGATGGTTTAGTGTGTCGAAATCAAGTTTATTCGCTTACAGTGACTAATTTCGACAAACTGCGAAAGTATGCCGATTCGTACTGTAACAAACATTCTGGAATATGATCATAAGTTAAACATACCCTAAATATCCTTTACATAGCTTAGAAATTGGCTTTGAGGGGTTCGGTATGCTAAAATAAACTTTATTGATCAATAGGGACTAAAAGCGTCAAAAAGTGCATAA
Organism: Helianthus tuberosus; assembly: GCA_030545235.1. NCBI lineage: Eukaryota > Viridiplantae > Streptophyta > Magnoliopsida > Asterales > Asteraceae > Helianthus > Helianthus tuberosus. The sequence goes on from CM060428.1 coordinate 46,451,503, forward strand.
GTTTGTATTTTCGCGCATATCTTACGTTCTGAATATATCCGGAAACCCAAAAATTTATGTAATCATTAAAATATTTTATTTCAGTGATTGGCATGATAAAATTCCATTCGTCGCATAATTTGGATCGTTTTTGCGTTCTTTACGACTTCCGTCGTAATTACGACATCCGAGATATTTTTAAGCATATTCTAAGTTCCCTATACTTTAACTTCATTTTAGAGCCTTGAAATGGGGTTAACGGGGCTTAAACGTGCAAAAAATGCAACGAAAACCAAGTTTCTGTGTTGCAAGGACCATTTTTGACAATCTGCCAAAGTTTGCTAGGCCTGGGGCGTAAACCCAGGCCTATTATTACGCGGCCAGCGAGGGCCCATCAGACAGAAACATTGAATCTGGTCCAAACATCTGAATTTGATGGTTTGGTTGCTTGTTTTTTCAATACCATTTGATGGTTTTCATGCTCCCATTGTATTCTAATACCTTGGGCCCAAGTGTAAGGTCATGATCAAAGAACGGTTTACGAGGAACGATCCTAACGGTTGTGGGTTTCCTATAAATACCCAACCCAATTCATTTGTTCCACACAAAATCTGATTCAAATGCTCTAAGTTGGGGTCTAGCACTTCATAACTGAGCAATTTGAATCAAGATTTCCTTGCTTGGACCCTTTGTAGGTATTCTTTCGTGCTTTTATCGCGTTTTTAAGCGTGAAAGTCAAACAGTGTTTGACTTTCTGCTTTGACCACGAGTTGGTCAACACAAAGTTCATTTGAACTTTGCAACGTGAGCGTAATCATGATGGTTATAGTCCCTAGTAACTACACCTACTGATTACCACGTTGATTAGATGTAGTGACGAGTCAAAGTTTCGGCCAAAATGCGTATTTAAGCGTATTTTGTAACCAAACTATTCTTGGGTATCAAAAACGTTTGTTTTGATATCAAACCTATTTTCTAACTTCGTTAAACATGTTTTAACATGTTTAGCTCGTCACCTTTAGATTAGTGCTCGTATAGGGTCGTAAGGTAAGCGGTCTAAACAACCGCTTAGACTTTCGAACCCGACCCGTTTAGTCGATCATTAGGATCCGACCAAACATGTTTTGTGACCATAGTTGTATAGGGAATAACCTTCCGAGGTTATACCTTATGGTCACTTCGTTTAAGTAGTTGTATGATAGGTAATTTATATGCCTTAGGAAAATGACCAAAATGCCCTTTTTACTCATAAATTCATTTTAAGCATATGTAACCTAAATTTTGACATCTAAACTGATTAGGCAACATTATTAGACATGTTAAGGCATATATTACTTGTCATAGGACTAGTTAGGCGGTCCGAACGCGTTTTACGCGAACGACGCGTTAAATTGGCGTAAGCTACCTTAACGAGTCATAATGGGTCGTAAGCACTTAGGTTAGGTTTTGATTTAGAATGTAGGCTTTGTTAAACCATATTACATGAGTTCCCTTACTCATTTGGTTTACGAAACCTCATTCTATCCGATCTTCCGATTTAGGTCCGGTTTATTTACTTAGTTACCTATATTAGGTGTCGTTTGATTCCGTGATCCCTCTAGCTTTGCTTGGTTGTTATTCAAGACTTCTAAGCATCCTCAAGTGAGTACATAGTCCCCTCTTATACTGTTTTCAATGTTTTGGGGTGAAACATGTGTACCTATTTGTTATGTTCATGATTTCAAAGTATAAATTTATTATACATATTAGTACTTATCTTTTGACAAATTGAATGATTATTTATGGTTTAAACACTAATTTTTCAAATATTATAAAATTAATTATTGGATAGTACATATTTTATATTCACCAGACCGGTTGGTAGTATGATATAGCGCTATAGGATTAGACACCCCATTCCTGTTGTATGGAATGTCAGAAACCGATTTTTATCCAAATAGAGATTGCCTTTGTGGTATTTCTATAGTCTCAATTGGTGTAGTTTGATACCCTAAGGTTTGAATGAATTCTAAAATCACCTTTTTGTTGTATATTTTGTTATACTCCCAAAAGTATAGTTTGATATGCTCTCATATGTGATATTGTAAAAAAACCAACATATATTTTGTTAATTACTAAAACATAGTTTAATATGTTATTTATAAAACCAAAGCATAGTTTAATATGTTATTTATAAAACCAAAGTATATTTTTGATATACTACTGAAAATTATTATTTTGACAACTAAAGTATATTTAATATACTATCTGTTTAACTGTTTTGAAACTAGAATATATTTTAATATATTATTTATTTGACTTTCTTAAAACCAAGGTATATTTTTATATATACTACAAACCTTTTTATCAAAACATTGTTTTACAAACAACATATTTTATACAAACTCATTTTACTTGGTTATTTATTTGCCTATTCATTATTCTGTTATATCATCTGATTTCTTATAAATTTTAGTATGATTTATAAAAGAAAATATTTTAAGGTTCATGACTATTTTTTATTAAACATTTTTCTCTAAACTTACAAGTCATGAATCCTATTATAATAAAACCTATGTATCTCACATGCATTTTTATGCTGACGTACTTATTTTTTACACATGTTTCAGGTGCTGTTATGTGATGATTGTTAATGCATGCTATACATAGGATGGACTCGTGCCTTAGCGACTTTAAAACTTGAAAGACAATATTTGTATTTATCTGATTTGTAATAAAACAATGAGTTCAATAATTCAATAAAACGAAATTATTTAATCCATGGTTGTGAAACAATGATTCTGTTACGACACTCCTCGACGTTCCCGCCACGATTTGTTGATTTACGTGGTCGGGGTGTGACAAAAACACCTTACAACTTTATCAATGGAAGATTTCCAAGTGTAAAATTTTTACATACGTTTGGTTGTAGATGTTTTGTTTTCAATGATTTTGAAAGCCTTGAGAAATTTGACAGAAAAGCAGAAAAGGGTATTTTTCTTGGTTATTCTTTGTCCTCAAAAGCTTATAGAATTTTTATTCTAAACAGAAGGACAATCAGAGAAAGTCTATATGTATCTTTTGATGACTTATCAGGAATAGAGGTTTCTGATGAATACATGAAAGAAATAAACTTTTCTGATAAACAAGAAAATTATGAACATCTCTTTGAAATGATAACAGAAGATTTCTTAGAACATGATAAATCTCTTACAAACAAATCAATAGATAATTCATGTACTAACCTTGCAGAACAAATGGATAGTGCATCAGAAATCTTGAATCGGAACAATGAAAATATGTCTGATAATCAAAATTTTGATACACTACATACAACTGAGGCAACTGTTCAGGGGGAACTTCAAATCCATCTGAACCAACAACTTTTCACAACAAGTTAAGATGGATTAAAGGACATGTTCATTCTGACATCATTGGCAATCCAGCAGATGGTGTAAGAACAAGATCTGCAACAGCACATGAGTGTGCATTTGCTGGGTTCTTAAGCAAGATAGAACCCAAGTCTGTCAAAGAAGCTCTAAATGACTCAGACTGGATTCAAGCTATGCAAGAAGAGCTTGATCAGTTTAAAAAGAGCAAGGTATGGGATCTGGTGCCTAAGCCTAATGACAAATCAGTCATAGGCTCAAAATGGGTATTCAGAAATAAATCAGATGAAAATGGCATAATCACCAGGAATAAGGCAAGGTTAATGGTCAAAGGTTATTGTCAACAAGAAGGTATTGACTATGATGAAACTTTTGCACCAGTAGCTAGATTAGAAGCAGTGAGAATTTTTCTTGCTTATGCTGCATCCAAAGACTTCAAAGTTTATCAAATGTATGTAAAATCTGCATTCCTAAATGGTAGAATTGAGGAAGAAGTTTATGTGCATCAACCAGAAGGCTTTGTTGATCCAAAATTCCAAAATCATGTTTACAGATTAAACAAAGCCTTGTATGGTTTGAAGCAAGCTCCTAGAGCCTGGTATGAAACACTTTCAAACTTCTTACTCAATTCTGGCTTCACAAAAGGTACTATTGACACAACACTTTTCCTCAAAACACACAAAGGTCACACTTTGTTAGTCCAAATAAATGTTGATGACATTATATCTGGATCAACAAATGAAAATTTCTGTAAAAAGTTTCAAAAGTTAATGACCAGCCACTTTGAAATGAGCATGATAGGTGAGTTAACCTTTTTCTTAGGTTTACAAGTAAAACAAAGAATTGATGGAATATTTTTAAGTTAATCAAAATATGTGAAAACAATTCTGCAAAAATACTCATTTGAAAATTGCTCAGTTTCAAAAACTCCCATGGCAACAGGGAACAAATTGGATTCTGATAAAGATGGAATATGTGTAGATATTAAAACCTACAGGGGGATGATAGGATCATTGCTATACTTAACTGCAAGCAGACCAGATATTATGTTTGCAACATGCTTTCTGGCCAGATATCAATGCAATCCTAAAGAATCCCACCTAAAAGCTGTAAAAAGGGTTTTCAAATATCTAAAAGGCACATCAAAACTTGGTCTCTGGTATCCTAAGGATACAAACCTTGAACTAATTGCATATACAGATGCAGATTATGCAGGGTGTAAGATTGACAGAAAAAGCACATCTGGTGCATGTCAAATCTTGGGAGAAAAATTGGTATGTTGGGCAAGTAAGAAACAAAACTGTGTTGCAACATCAACAACTGAATCAGAATATGTAGCAGCAACAAGTTGATGTTCAAAAGTTCTGTGGATGCAAACTCAACTGAAAGATTATGGAGTAAATCTGACAAAGATACCAATCCTATGTGATTCAAAGAGTGCAATTGCAATAACAGAAAATCCAGTTCATCACTCTAGAACCAAGCACATAGATGTCAGATATCACTTCATAAAGGATCAAGTTGAAAAAGGTAACATAGAAATGTACTTTGTTCCAACAGAAAACCAAATTGCTGATATATTTACAAAACCTCTTGATGAAAAGAGACACAATTTTTTAATCAGCAAACTTGGCATGGTTAACATAAAAGATGCAGATCCTTCAGAAAACAAAAGGCCACAAATTGAAAACCAAACTAATGAACATCAAAATTCTGATAATCAAAGAATAATTCAACAGGTTTCTGACAAAGAAATCCATCAATCTGATGGAATAACAGAAGATCTGATAAATAATCAATGAATCTGATAATTTATCAGAAATTCTGATAAGACATCAGAAACCTTGTTGAAACATCAGAATAATCACTGTTCATCAGAAATTTTATGAAGTTTCCATCTTCATGCATATCTCACATGTGTATAAATTCGTAACTGTGAATAGTATGTTTTTGAATTTTTTTTCTCTTTCTTTCTTTTGTTTAAATTTAAAAAAAAAATCAAAAAGGGGGAAAGTAACATGCATAAAGATAAGTAACATGCAATAAGATAAATTCAAAATCACAGTAAAGAAAATCAACCGTCACAGGGAAAATATTTGCAGAAAATTGAATTTTTCTTATACTTCCAATGCATGCAACGCCATCTTTCATAAGGAATTTGAGAGACACGGGGGCATAAAAATGATTAGGGGCTATGAAAGTAGCCGCCTAGTCATTCAATGCTTACTCACAACATGAGGCTTCGAAGACTGCCAGATATTCTCTGCAACAGATATCGTCTTAAATGAAGAGATTGAAATGGAAAAGAAAATTCTTGGTTGTTAATAACATTTATGGCATAACTATCACTTTCATCTATAAATATTAACAACTTGAAAATGACTTTCTTCATCTCAAACAATCTTCTCTTCAAAAGAAATTTATCAAAAAAAATCATATTTAAATGGCTCTCCCAAAAACAATAAGACAAACACTCTTTCCTCTTCCTCTTCACAAACATCATAATCTTAGACTTAGGTCTAATCTGGAAGGTCTTGCATGGGAAGATTGCAGGTTTGTGTACAACATAATCATGCGAAGTCCCTTGGGCTTTGCTGTATCCACATACGTCACTATCTATCCAGAACTCCTTGAAGAATTCTGGTGGAATGCTAAAATCATCTTCAGTGGTACCACTATGTGGAAAGAAAGTGAGGTTATAGGGGTCAGAATCACCCTAAAGGAGGAAACTCTCAGGGAAGCCCTCCAGTTGGGTGATGATTAAGAAAACACCTTCCTAAACAAGGAAATGATGGAACAAACTCTGAGGGACATGGGCTATCATACATACAACTTGTCAAGGCAGGTCAGCAAGTCTGGTTTTATACCACCATTCCAGTACTTGGTAACATAGCTCAATGTCTGCTTCTCTAAGAAGATTGGACACTTCAACGAGCTGTCCTATACGATGATGGAGGTGGTTCATGCTGTTATGCAAGGGAAACCATACAACTTTTCTAACTTTCTCATGAGAGACTTGGAAGCAAACTTGCACCACTGTCAACCTTTTCTGATCTACCCTCGCTTTGTGACCAAGGTGATTACCAGTCAGCTGGACTTCGAAGGAGTAAGGAGCTGGTATCCAAGGGCCTATATGGTGCTACAAGAGAACATAAGTGATCCAACCCTTGTCCCTTCAATGAATCACAGTGGTCATACAACCTACCTCTGGTTGTATGTGAAGAGCATGTACAATGTGCTCAAGGAGGAGTAGTTTTTGTTTTCTTTTTCTTGTTGTTTTGTGGTATTTTTTGTGTTTTAATATAGTATATCTTTGTTTTTTCTCTCATTACAAAAGATCTAGGGGGAACTAAAACTGCATATCTGATAAAAACATGAGAAATCTGGTGAAACTCAAAGAAAAATCTGATAATTCTGATAATTCATCAGAAAATCTGATGATATACCAGAAAATCATCAGAATCTGTGTATACATCAGAAAATTCTCAAAATGACCAGAAAATCTGATAAATTAATAGAAAATAAGAAGAAATGTCAGGAAACATTGCTCTAAACCTGATTCAAAGAAACTTGCAACATTTTTTTATTCAAAATGTTTCTGTCAAAATTAAATTTTCTGGCAAATCTGCCTTCAAAAAGGAATAAACCAAAAACTTTGTAATCTTTTGCTCAAAAAGACAACTTGAAGATCAGAACAAAGATGTGAAGTTCAGAAATGCTATGTAAGTGAAAATCTTCAAAACTCTACTTATTCCCTCTCATCTAAAAAAAGGGTGATTCAATTTCTAAATATGAATCAAATGTATTCTGATGAGATATGAAGAAAAATCCAACTCACAAAGGTCTATTCAAGGATTTTCTGATATATATCATCAAAAGGAAAACTTGGGAAGATACACAATCTTAAAAGGGCTAGTATTGGACCTTTTTGCAACAAAAGGGGTCCCACATGAAGAAAAGGTGCAAGTTGGACATTAGTGTTTATCTACTAAACCCTTGGAATCTCTGATTTTCAAAATAAAAGGATTTATATTAAATTAGAGATAAACCAAAGGTTTTTCAAAAACGGTTATTTACTAAACGGATTGAAAACATCATTAAGGTGTCATAAACCATCTTAAATACAAACAACCACGAAAAACACTCAAAAATCTCCGTCTCAAAACACTATAAATACCTCATTCAAAAACAAAGACTTTCATCTCCAACTTTCCTCACCAAAACCCTAAAAAAACCCTTTTCCGAAACAAAAACCTCAAATCTCAATGGCTGCAATCAACATCAATATGCCACCAGTTGAACACTCGGTTCCGCTCATCTCCGAAGCTGAATTTCTTCCATTAAAGAGCAACAATGAAGCGATGAACGACAATATTGAAGTATATGATACAAAGTGTCAAATCCTGATTGAATTTCTGATCAGATGCCCTATAACTTAAGCTCTCACAAAGACCAGAGAGGTAACAGAAAAACTTATACAACAAGTTGTAAAGACTCTCAAACTCTCAAATCAAACCGAGCTTACAGCACATGTGTGGGGAGATATCTTCATTACAATTTCACCAGAGAAAATAAAGGAATGTTTGGAACTACCCTTAAGCCAAAGCTATGAAGAATCACCAGAAAAGGAAGATATGTTTTCACTACTTGATGGAGTAATGGGTTACAAGACTAAGATCTCAAAAATCAGTGAATTCAAGAGGAATCAGCTACCTGCCTTCTGGCAAGTGTTAATGGAAATTCTGAACAAGTGTTTATCATCAAAAATTGGAGGTACAGACCAGATAAATATTAATGTTCTAACAATCATGTTCAGCCTCATTAGTGGGTTGAATATTGATTTTGGATCAGAAATATTTAATCTGATCAGAAGATCAATTCTGACCAACACTGGAAGGATAGATTCACATCTACCTTTTCCCAGATTTCTGTCAGTCATAATTTCTAATGCATTTTCTGAAAGGAACCTAGAAATTCCAGCATCAGAAAATATGTGGAGTACAGAAATCATGAGACCTTGGACTGCTATAGGGTATTGGAAGTCAGATTATGAAGTGCTTGTTCTATCAGAAAGAATGATGAATCTGATACCAGAATATTCACCTTACAGAGCAGAATACCTAAGGATGTTAAGCAAGAAGCCAGAAAACAAAGAAGTTTTTGACAGTGTGTCTCCTATGGAGCATGATGCACAAGAGTCAAGCACACCAAGAATGGAGCAGCAGGGTGAATCAGAACCTCATCCAGCTGATGAAGATGTGAACATGAGTCCTGTGGCAGAAGAACATCATGCAGAAATCTCACATACGGGAGAAACAGGTGTCAACACTCTAAATTTAATATTGTTCATAATTCTGAGAGTGATTCTGATGATTCAATTCAAGGAAATTATGAAATCTCACATAGAGGCACTGTTTCTGTAAGACAAGATGTGAGTGGAACCAAAGACCCATTTTCTGAATTAGATTCTGAGGAGGAAAATATGGTGGCAACAGGTGGCGATCAGTCTACTGATCAAAGATACCTGGTTGAGAAAATTACGAGTATCTCAACAACTCATGGAGAACCTGAAAAGATTCAAGGATATGAGGAAAACCAGAATTTGAATGAGTTTCAATTTTTTGGTGAGGGTATAGAGGGTATGGAATATTTCAATCCTCTTAACCTCGGAACAGCAGAGAATGTGTTTTCTGCTGGTGTTAGAGGTGGAACATCTGTTGTTCCTCCTGTTACCCAAGAACATCAATCTATGTTAACTGATCAACTGCACAAAGAACTTGATGATTTAGCAGCTGTTTATACTGGGAAATCAGCAACAGGAGAAAAGCTTGATCTGATACTAGAAGAAATCAGAAATCAAAAGTCAGATATTAAAGCCTTATCAGAAACTGTCAAAGCTGTACAGAAACAAACAGAAGATAACACTGCAACCCTCAACAAACTACAGGAGTCATCAGAAAACAGAGAGAGTTCATCAGAACTCAAGAATGCTCTCAAAGAACTGCAAGAAATCAAGAAACAGATGGCTGAGGTTGCAAGTGCAGGGGAAAGCTCAAGTTCTGGAAGAATCCTTAAAGAAATTCAGTTTCTCAGAGCCAACAACAGCAGCATGGCTTAGGCTTTTGAGAAGCTGATGGTGGAATTGTCTGCACAGAAAGATCAAAATAAACTGGAATTGTAGAGAATGAAGAAACAAGAAGAACCAAATACTCAAACTCTTGCTGATGTTCATCTGTTAGTAAAGAGGTTGAAGTACAATGTTGCCAGACTGGCAAAAGTTGATTTTCATGAACTGAAAGCTCCAATTCCACAAGAGAAACATGCAGGAGAGCCAAAAACTCCTCAACAAAAAGTCAAGCAACCAGAAGTCACTCAACAAGATCCAACCACACAATCAGAAACTCCAACAATACAAAAACAGAAACAACCCATGGGTCCTCCTCCTAGTAGGCCAAAGTTACTCATGGGTCCTCCACTAAATATCCCAAAGCCAGATACTTCAAGGGTGCCAATGAAAGAAGTTGTTCCAGTTCAATCATCTTCCATAGCTATCATTGTGTAACAGATTTCAGCAAACAGTTGAATGTAAAAGAAAAGAAAAGAAAAGAAAAGAATGGAATATGAAGTAACATCTTCAAAAAGACCAAGAACAGTAATTGGAGAAGATCCAGAGGGAAATCTCAGAGAATTCACAATGCTGAAAGGTGATCTGCATACAATCATATACCCTGAAGAACACTTGAAGCATTACTACTGGAAAGATCCAGAAGACAACCCAGAAAGGCCACTCTCTCCAATAAGCAAAAATATTGTTCAACTCAGGAATGAGGGAAGCTGGGAAATTCTACACAAACCAATGACCAATCCAATAGTCTCTATTTAGAAAATCATCACTTTAAATACTGGAGGAGGTGTCTTAGGTACTGATGGGCAGAACAAATACACATTGATCAGAAAAGATAAAAGTGAAGATAAAGTTACTGATGGAAACCTGGCTGATGATATTCACCCACTGGGGATAGTAAAAATGAAGAATATCATTGATAAAGAGAAAAGTAGTTCAGTTGTGATCAGAAGAGCTCTTGACAGCATTAAAAGTGCAGGAGCAAAGTTATATAAAAGGGCTGCACGGGCAGACTTTGATTTATGTATCAATTTTGAGTATAGCAACAAGGTGCTAATACCTCCTCCTGACAACACAATCCCGGCTGAAATTCCTTCTAAACAAGTGAGAACTGGAGCCATCTTTGACAAACCAGAAATGTGTGTGGTCTTCAAAGATGCTTATAATGAAAAAGCTCTGTTCATAATCAGTGAAATATGCAGGTATTCTAATCAAACTCTGAAATATATAAAGAACTGCATGAATGAGAAACAAGAGCAACTCAAGAAGAAGGGGAAGAAAAATGAACAGCTGAGGAAAGCAATTGAAGATAGCATTAAAAAGTGAATGGAATCCAGAGGATGGTACAAAGAACTTTACAAAGAAACTCAAAAGGCAATTGACTACAAGAAAAGGCTGAAACCAGGAGACAAATACAGAAGTGGAGTGAAGATCAATTAATAAATTCATGAGATTAAATTTCTGTTTTTGAGAACAATAGTTTATTTCTGTTTGTTTTGAACAATGGTTGGTTTGATTATGTTTTATGTTTCTGTACTTAGTTGTTTGAACTTTCTTTTCAAGGATTAGTTGAAAGTTGTTTATGTTTGATATAGATAGTTCATTTTCTTACTATACTTAGGGGAAAACTGTTAGGAAACTTTATTTGTAAGTATTGAAGAAAATCAGATTTAACTTGATCTATGAAGAAGATAACAGTCCTGAAGATCACAACAAGAAGAAGAAGATCGGATAGGACAATAGAAAGCAACAATATCTACTTCAAAGTATTATTAGTTGATCAAGAGCTGAAGAAGACTATCAGAGAAGGTCCTTCTGATGGATCTAATGATATTTCTGATGAAATATCATCAGTTTCTGACGATTCTGATCATCAAATTTTCTGATGATTTGTTCACCAGAATCTCTGATGAAGTGGTTTATCAGAAATTCTGATAAAAACCCCACTTGTCTAAAAATCAGTTCTACCCTGCCACAATAACCGAAGCAAGTTGACATTATTGGATATCATGATGACAAAGGCCACTTGATAATTGGATTCAATGAATACGTCAAGAAGCTACTTTTTGCAGGAAATAATACATGAATAAACAAATGTTTATTCATGTATTCAAGCCGTCTATAAATAGAAGGCTCATCAAGCAGAGAACAATGAGTTAAGCTTAGCATTCAATACATACTACAAACTCCATTGTCCTTTCACCCTCAGAATTCAAGTATTCATTTGTAATAGATAATAATCTTACAATCACCTTGTAAACCATTTTGTTTCAAAGTGATATAAACTTGATATTTCTGTATGTCTTGTTTCTTGAAAGTCTGATTTCTATTTCCGCACACTATTTTCACATCTATTGAAATCACTTGCCACATTACGTGAAAATAAGTTTTTAAGTCCAAACTGGGACCAACATCCGACTTTATGACTCCTTATCCCGTAACCCACGTTACAACGTGACCATTTTCTATATTACTTTTCTTGAGCGTGAGCGTGTCACGTCACGTTTAAGTTTAGTTCGACTTTTATTTATCATACTTCTTCTTCTTTTCGTATGTATCGTCTTGCACCTATCGGTGTTGAGACCTATATCCCTTAATATTCACTGTTTTCTAATTTCTTTCTTATTATCCATATTTGTTAAAACGTTATTTCTCACTAAAAACTGAATTTTTGTTTAACGTTTTATCTTTAACTTACATCAATTATTCATATCAAGGAAATTGACAATTAGTAATTTATTCTTTTCCGTTCTCGCTTTACACGGGGAATAATAACTAATTCCCTCGCTTCACACTATTGACCCGTAGGTCCTTTCACTTAGCCTCGCAGGCTATTCTATTGGATCTTTCACCATTTTTAGTTTAGAAATCGTTCATTTGCATTCTTGAGTTCTATGGACCTTAACCGTAGTCTAAGACTACATTCATTTTCTTTATAGACTATTCTTCCGACTCTATAACTTTTTACGTCATTACACGTCGGTTCGTTCTACGCTTACCGTTACCCGGTTCATACCTATACTTCTTTACGACCCATCACATAGGTTCATTAATATTTCGCGCTTCCATTATTCGGTTTGCGCTTACTTGCACTACCAAGTTTTTATACTTCATTTATCTCATTTGACTTATTCGCGTGAGGTTTCATCACTTATGAACGTCAAACTTCATTCTTTATTCGACCCGTTCAACTTTAAAATAGTTGAACATAGTTATCAAAATTTCTGTTTGCAAATTTTCATCGTCTTTTAATCATGAATCATAATCCGAGTCTTTTGACTTTCTATTTCGCGTTCCCGTCCCTTGGTTTACGCATACCTTCAAAATCCTACCCATCTATCGGGTATTTTACTGAAGTCACTATCAACGCAACCATCCCGGTATGTATTAAGACTTCGTTTTAATTTATTTGGTTGTCTTAGCGAAATCCATCGCTTTTATTCATTCAAGTTCTTTATTCTTCTTTATTTAATTCGTTTGACTTGTCCATGTGAATTTCATCACTTGCGACAGTCAAACTTTTATCCCTATGCCTTAGCATTCCTATTAATCGATCTGTATTTTCATTTACTTTGATCCTTATCCCTTCTCTCGGTCTCGTTATTCTAACGTAATACGCTTCTATCATCCGACTTGCGTTTACGTTTATTATCAAACATTTTACTTATTTTATTCATTTGGGTATCTTTTTGATTCGTTTCATTCACCCCTCCTTACCACATCGGACGTAAATGTGTCCGTCATAAAAGTTCATGGTGTCATGTGTTCACTACTTACTTGGCCAGAGTAAGCGATCAACACATGACACACATGACCTTTTTATAGTTTCCACATCACGCCCTATGTAAGTAACGCCTCTATTTATTTTACATCTCTGATTTTATTTAGTAAAACTTTATTTAATTGCTAAACAACAATCATTAGTTTTACTAGTTTTACAATTGACTATATAAATTGTCTTCTCTTCTATCAAACTATTATATAATCACATTTGTTAGTGTGATCGTTACTCTTCTCAATAGTATCCGTATTGAGAATATACACTTGGATAGTTACTTCCGTCCAAGTTTCCACATAGACTAGTTCGTTATTGTTTTGTTATTCATCACCGTGAATAACACTTATTTCTACTTAATTGCTATTGGAAACTTCATCCTGAATAGATGTCTTATTCAGGCTATCCAAGTTTTTATTCTACGTATGCAATAGTCATTTTCTACGTGTTTGTTACATAATGCTATTTGTGCGATTAAACTTAAAACGTGCACCCGGTAAATGCTTGCCCCGACGGGCTTTCCTTGCCATTTCTCTTGTTCGCGATTGTTACGCGATTTGGTCCTTGATGAGCATGCTCTACTTGTCATACTTCAGACCGTTCCTCTATCATACCCGTCACTTATTACACTCTCGCCATCTTTAGATGCGAGTATCCTTCAATTAAAACATTTACAAGGATTAGTAACGCCGACTTCAACAAACGCCCGTATCATAATACAATGTTTTTCTACTATACGTGTCAATGCACGTAATTTCGTTAACCATATCTATCATTTAGTTGAGGTAACGTACATTACACGATAACCTTATGTGTTGTTCGCAACACTTTAACATGCTAAACCATTAATAAAATATACTTACCGGATTTGCGATCAAGCCTCGAACCGAACACTTTATTCTTTTAACCTTGAGCTCTGATTACCAACTTGTAAGACCCTTGCTATTATTAAGCGGTTTTCATTTATGTTACGAAAATAAACGTGTAAGTGTGCATACATACACTTTGAAAATACGGGTAAGTTAAAACTTTTACAGATTTAAAGAAAATACAACATAATGTAATTGAGTTCATCTTTTTAGAATAACGACGATGCAACACGCGGAAGCTTCTTTTTCGTGTGTGTTCGGTTCTTGTATGGCGTTTGATCTTCATCCGGGAACCCATGGCATTTACCGTGATCAAAACCAACTTAAAAGTTAGTTTTGATGCTTAAATAATAGATAAAAACAAGTTCTAAACCTCAAACAACAAATAAAAATCAATTTTGCCAGCTCTGTAGTCTGTCGTGGGCCGCGACATACTTATCTTTGGCTTTCGCGGGGCGCCACAGTCTCTGGCTGGGCGCGACCGCTTAATGCTTCTCCGTCGCGGGGCGCGACAGACCCATTTCGACAGAAGGTTTGTTCTTGGTTGCTGCAGATGCCCAGCTATGAGTTTTTAACCAAAACTCAACTTCCAAAAGCCATAACTTTTATTCTACTTATCCAATTCGCGTGATTCTTTTTCCTATGCGACCGTAATTTGATTCTTCATCATGTGGAGTTAAAATTCAACGTTCGAACTAATAAAATTATAAATTTTATAAGCATTCAGCTTATTATTCAAATTCAACATTGTGACCCGTTTGTAATTAAAACCACCAACTTGTTTCTTAAACAACCAAAATACATACATCAAAGTATTTAACTCAAAATCCTTAGCTCGGGTTCGTAATTTTTTTATGAATTATGCGACTAGTACGCAAACTATACGCATAATCCGTTTGACACGTTTAGTCGATTTAAGAAATTTTTAGTCTAAAACTAGCTCTTTTCTTTTCATACATCGTAATTCCATATCTAAACTGTTTGCTTATATTCCACCACAACTAATTTTATGGTGGATTTAGCATATCTAACCTATTAACCCAAATTTACCCTTCGGTCGGTCATTTCACGCAAATGACCATTTTTATGCATTTGACCCACGAATGTGCATATCTATAACTTTTATTCATATTTAATGATTCCACAATTATAACGCAAGTTCCTAAACAACCTCTAAGGGTCGTTTGCCCGATTTACCCATCAAGGACTTTTTGGTCAATTTTATATCCTTCTTTTTACGGCGAAGGACCATCACTATCTATTTGACCAAAATTGCACTTTTAACTATAAATTCATTTAGGCGTACCTGGCTCGGGTCAAAGCTAAAACCCGTTTTATTACCGCATCAATTCAGTTGCTAATTCATAGCAATGCAATTTCCATAAGCCGTCTTACCCTGTGAGCATTAGACTCGACAGGCACTTGTTAGTCGTTATGTGTCAAATGTTATTAACATTACCATTTGACCCGTTTGGTCTAAACGGCCAAACATTTTGCACTTATATTCAAATGGTATTTATTCACCATTTCGTTAACTAACTAATCTAGGATTTCTCACCATATAGTTATGTCTTTTAAACCCCCCCCCCTTTTTTACACGTCTAACCAAACATGGCTTATGCCATATGGTGTCGTTTTAAACTTCAACTCTTTTCCATCTACACATGACTAAATCGTCGTTTTACTCTTTTTATTCGTTTAGGCTTACCTTAATAAGTAGCCGTTCAAAAACTCCTTTTATATATATGTCATCTCGTGAACAATTACCATTTCGCCCATTTTACCATTAAACATGGTTTATCATTATTTTATGTGTTCCGACCCGTATCATTTCGTGTCGGAACCATATTTCGAATATAGCCTTTGTCGTATTTACAACCTATGAATAAATACATAACTTACAAAAGAGGGTGTAAACTTTACTTACATTGCATCCGGTTATGCTCTTTTCCGCATACCCGATCCCTTTGACTCGCTTCTTTTCCCAAGCCGCCACCTAGCTCGTTAAGCGTTAAACTATCGTCATCATTTACAAGGCGGTTAGATTAGTCATTAACAATCACGACTATTACACCTTACTTATTTTCTATGTCGAAACTACTATTCGACTTCATCATTAGTTAACTTAACTTATTAAAAGTTAACTACATTTCGATCACATGGTTTACACAATTAAGTCAAATCAACATTATGATTAGAACCTGCTTTAACCCATATTTCACATAATTAGTCAAATTAGCCAATTGCGCATTTCTTTCATAATTTCTTCTTATCAATATTCATTCGGGCATTTTAACAAAAACCTTGTAGGCGAGATTTTATACGCATATTTTATCTAATTATGGTCATCGTTTTAACCAAGTTTTAATATCAAAATCATGCCTCTATGTCTAGTGTACATGAACTACACCTAGAACTAGCATCACAACATCAATGTTCATCCATTTAACACCCTAATCCAAGTGTTCATCTTTTATCATAAAACCCACTTAGCACACATATGGGTAATCATCAAATCCCTAGTTTTTAACACTAATTATTCAAGTTTTTCAACTACGGTTTGTTTCTAAACATGAATTCATCCTAATTTCACCCAAACATCAATCATTCAAGCTTGAATTTCGATTTTCAAAAGTTCATCATAAATTTAAAACATCACCAAATTACAAAATTTGACATACCTTTCGATCCTCTTGACTTGGTGATCGTTTATACATGTTCATGCATTGATTTGGTCTTGAATTGATCCTCAATTTGGGGTTTTTAGCTTGAACAAGGCTGGAACCCTTGTTTTCCCCTTCCTGGTCGTACAAACACACACACACACACACTTAGTGTGTGTGTGGTATTTTATTTCTTGTTTTTATTAAAACAAGTTTGCCCACTTGGCCCTAATAGCCCCTCTTGTTTTATTTTGATCAATTGAAGCCATAACTCACTATTTATCACTTAATTACATATTATTAACTAGGTTAATTATTAGAGACAAAATTGCAGTGCACGTTCTTTACGTTTATATTAAATTGCACTACACGTCCTTTATGTTTAAATGTTTTAGTGCACATCCTTTACGTTTATTTTTTGTTGTAGTGCATGTCCTTGACCACAAACCAAGTTGGTTTTCTTAGTTAACTTAATCACATGCATAACACATGATGAGTAAAATAGTTATTTGTAATCCCTTAACTTGTATATGCTTCTTCTTGTTATGCCCCTTCTCATTGTCTGCCGAAATTAGATGTCATCCTCTAAAAAAGAACGTGACTTGGGTATGTCGTTTCATTAAAACGTTGATAAAAAAATTGAACGTAACCTAATTCGGTACCATATACTGATTCAATGCACTGAAAAATCCGATACATATACTAAAAATCGTTGCCTATACTATAATCGATACCATATATCTAAATTCGATATCATTGAATCTAATTTGATAGCAAATACTATTCCTATAACATAATCTCAATATCATAATCATCATCATTATCAAACGTAAGTACGTAACCTAGGTACGTTGTTGTATTAAAAAATCAGAGCATAATTTAAAAATTTTGAATCGTACCCTATACTAATACAATATCACAATCATCATCTTGTGTTCGTATGTGAAATCAATTTTCAATTGTCGTCATCTATGTTGGTGGTAGGTTAGAGAGCTTGAGTAAGTATACAAAACCTATACAAGTTAGTGGATTAAAATAACTATTTTGCCCATCATATGTTAAGCATGTGATTAAGTTAACTAAGAAAATTAACTGGGTTTGTGGTAAAGGATGTGCATTAGGACAAAAATAAACATAAAGGACGTGCACGAAAAATTTTAAACATAAAGGACACATATTGCAATTTAACCTAAACTAGTCTTAAGCCCCCGCGTTGCGGGTTGGGGCGTAAAACCATACTACCAGTGTATGGTCGAGAGGGGCGAAAAACCGTGCTAACTGAATGACGACCAAAACTGGAGAAAACATAAAACGGATACATGAATTTATAACACAAATTGATCAACTGAAAACATACATAAAAATAAAACATATTATATTTGTCCCGACAGAACTCAAGAAAAAATCCACGTTGAAACGTAAACTAATTTATATTTATACTGACGCGTATATAAAAAAAAGCACATAAAACTCAAGGGATTAAAATGACATTTTACGAAGTTTTTGAAAAGTTAAGAAGCTATAAGTGTCAATGTTAAAAGTTAAAGTAAAAATAACAAAACCCATTAAAACAAAAACAAAACAAAAAAGAAATAATAAAAGTCAAAATATACATTATTTATTATTATTTATTGATATGTTATGAATTAATATATATATATAATAACTAGGTTAGAACCCGTGTATTACACGGGGTTAGTAAATGTAATTTTATAAACTAAATAATAAAACAATATATATTTTTAAAAACCTCGTTAATTACACGGGTTGTATAAATGTAATTTTTATATTAAATAAGAAAAAATGTTAATAAATGTATTTTTATATACCAAATAATAAAAAAGGTTATATCTTTAAAAACCTTATGTATTACACGGTTTGAATAACTGTAATTTTGTATACTAAATGATAAAAAAGTTATATCTTTAAAAAAGCCCGTGTATTATACGGGTTTAATAAGTTTATTTATATATACCAAATAAAAATATATCTTTAAAAACCATTTATATTACACGAGTTAAATAAATGTAATTATGTATAATAAATAGTAAAAAAGTTATATCTTTCAAAAACTGATTGAATATATCTAATTTTATATATCAAATAATAAAAAGTTATATCTTTGAATAAAATTAACGGATATACTCGATATACGATGGATAAAGTGATGACGGAGATGGTTCTTGAAAAAAGAAACATTGTTTAAGAAGTAAATCAGCAACCATTTGGGTGATAAAATGTGAGTACCAATTTCGAAAATTTGATTTATAAGCTATGTAATAAAATCGATTAAATAATCAAATAAAATAATTTTATAGTTGTTTTACTATCAAAATCAGGATTAGAATAAATAAATAGATACGCATTGCTCTTTTTTTTAACCACACGAAGATGTTAATCTAATTAAATAGAAAAAAGATACATCGTTGCTTATTTTATGTAGATTACATAAAATGTATTAAAACCCCCATAATAATCTCTAAGGGGCTGTTTGTTTACCTCTTAACGAGACTCTTAATGGTTTAGACCTCTTACTGGTTCAACACTTAATGGTTCAGACTGTTTGTTTCACGAGCAGATGTCTGAATGGTTCAGACATTTGTCTCTGAATGGTTAAGACCTCTAGTCTGAATTGGTCAGACATTAGCCTATGAACGGTTAAACATTATATAGGCTCTTAATGGTTCAGACCTCTTACTGGTTCAACACTTAATGGCTCAGACCTCTTACTGGTTCAGCACTTAACCATTCAGATGTTGCCAAACAGCCTCTAACATATTAATAATAATCAACACTAATCATGGTTATATCAAAATCATATATCATATATCACCATCTATATAAATAATTCGCATAACAAACTCACAAAACACCAAATAGTAACACATGATGGAAACTTTACTCTCACAAATGTTTTTTAGTAATTGTTACCACTGTAAGGTGTTGTTTGTTTTTTCAGATGTAAAACTTATGCAGTCTGTGGACCACATCTGCAGACATTTGCAGCTAAAGAGGTGGACCAAACCTCTGCAGTCTGCAAGAAGATGGCTGTTTGTTTTTTAACTTCTGCAAGCTGCTGAAATAAACTGAAATATAAATAAACTGGTTTTATTTAACTTAAAATAGCTTTTTAACCTTCAAACATAAATAATAGTTATACAATACTGAAATAATATTCAAACTTGTTGTAACCATTTTTTTTTCAACGGTTTTCTAGAAATTTTAATTTTTGTGAAAATAAATGTTTAAATGTGTTTATTTTAAATTGCGTTCAAAGGCCTTAACTAAAACCAATACACTCTGATTCATTTCTGAAAAAAAATGAAACATGACTATATGAACCACAAAAGGTCAAATTTGGTATTTTTCACGATCATAAATAGCAGTACAGTTTACATATGGTTCAGCTAAACACAAAAGTCAAAAATACCCAACAGTATCAACTCATATAGAACCAATAAGCATTCCACAGAGCATGAAACCATCCAATATGCTAGCCAGTGATGCTCTTATTGTTCAACTTGGTTAAAAGTCTTTAGAACTTAGACGCACCACCAATCTGGCTTTAGACATCACATGGAAGAAACAACGGATTCGGCCTCAGCTCCACTTTCAGAAAGTGATCCCCTTGTCCACCTCTTTAACATGTTTAGAGTTGCCTTTGGCTGATCCATAGGAACCATATGCCCAGCATCATGAACCTGTTACATATGCTAATGTCAAACTTTGACTTCCATAAGTAAAAAGCAAGTACTTCCCAAAACATATTTCTCACACATTACTTTACACTTTTAACAAACTTTTTTGAAAGTTAATAGTGCCTTTTAACATTGTAATGCAGATATCATAATCTGCAACTAAGCTTATACGAGTTCTTACCAAATTGGAAGTTGAAAGTAGTATGTTTTGACTATAAAAATTGAAATTTGCTCTCCTTGAGAAAACTGAGTGGGCCATGGGTTTTGAACAAGCCAGCTTCATAGCCATCAACTTCAAAAGGAATGTCAGGAGCTGCACCAAACTGTTTTTGACCACTCCATTCCATTGCATGAACCTATCTTGAATTACCTAAACTAAAAAATGTACACAAATTAAATATAAAATTCAATGATTTGAACTTGGGCCAATGAATACTAACCGAGCCAGTTGCAGATAGATCATATTCTCTAGCATATACAAGCAACTTAATCCCATCCTCTAGAAGGTGAGGAATACCAGCCTCGAGATTTCTCATCCAATCCATAATCATGGCCTGATATACAGCAGGGCTACATGAAATGAAATGAAATCCATATCTCCAACTCTGAGAGCATCTTTAACGGATTTCTTACTAAGGAGATTCTCCATGTCTGAGAAGTCGTAGCATAGGCTGTCCTCACACTGCTTTCTAATGTCATAGTGCTGCAAAACATTACAAGCAAATTAACTTAAAATATGTTCAAATGTTTTTTACTAGAATGGAATATGATATCAGATTTCTTTACATTGATATTGCCACCGATAGATTTGATTGAGCTAAAAGATAATACCTGTATGTTTGTATAGTAATCATCTAATAAGTTCATTCAACTGTTTAGTTCAAAAACATGTTCTTCTCATCAAAGTTTAAAACCATTCTTCATGTGTACAGTTCAAAAACATGTTCTTGTCATCAAAGTTTAAAACCATTCAACTGTTTAGTTTTATTATGATCTAAAATAGCATACAACGATGAGTATTTCATACCAAAATCCACAAAATTAAAGACTTCAGAACATCATCAAATGCGACTGCAAATGCGAATAAGCAACATGAATTTTTTTCAACACAAACAACACCATAGAGTTAACATTTCATACCAAAATCCACAAAATTAAAGACTTCAGAACGTCATCAAGAATAACACTATCTCAAAAGTCCAATTAAATCATGAAATCTTCAAATTAACAACGACATATCAAAAATAATATTGTCGAGAGTCGATTGAGTGGAGAAGAAGAGTGTTCTATTTTTTATGGTCATGTAGAAACTACTGAGTAATGTCAAGAGGTACTAATTATAGTTTCGTTTTAACCTGAAGAATAATATGCAATACTAAGAACAAAGAAGATTAGGATTATTTTAATATGTTAGAGCTTCTTGGAAAATATTATTTCTTTAATTTTTGTTGATAATTACAACATGACTGCTAAAAATATTAAGATTGTGTGACGGCAGGAACCGTCGTGTGTTTGACAAAAAAAATCTAATTTAATTGTATTCGATCCTGTGATTATTATTTGGAAGAACTGTTTTTCGTTTCGGTCCTAATACACAGAAACAGGGCAGTCCTAGTTTGTTCGAAAGTTCAAAAGAAAATTGCAGAAAAATTGATAGTGTACCCGGATTTGATGGACGACAATTATCTGAATCCAAGCTGGTAAATTCCCTGATGAATATAGCGATTCGTGCTGATAACGTGATAAAAACTAAAGAGAAATAGAGATAATCTTCATTCAATCCTTCACAATATTCAACATTACAATATATAGAGATAAACATAACCATAAACCCTAAAGCCCATAAGTAACGGGTTGGGCCTAAAATGTCTGGTTTATAACACATACATAAAAGTAGCACTTTTGAATTATATTAGCACATTAAAATTAATCAAGATAATTGATTTTAGCACATATATGAAATGATATGAGCATTTTTCTTTATCAGCACATTGAAAACAAAAGAAAGATCTAAATAAAGAATTAATTGCTTGTTAACATAATTATAATGAATTCAAGATAATTAATATTATTTAGGTTATCATTTTACCATTTATCTGTAATTGGTTATATGACACATGACACTTTTTAAATGATTCTTACAGTTTGTATACAAAATGTGGTTTGTATTTGATCCTACTCCTAGAGAGAGATGGGGGAGAAGAAGATGAGAGGTGAGCCCATCTCTTTTTGTTTTATTTTTTAATTGTTCAGCGATAGTTCAGTCATTTCAGAAGGGTGTACCTATTGGCACACCAATGTGCCTATATGCACACCAAAAAATGTTTTTTGTCCTATATGCACACCCTGCAGTGTCGAGCTGTGGTCAAAGCGCGACGTTTTGGTCCGGTCAACCAGACAAAGACTGACGGGTGTCTGACGGGTCTGTTGACCGGACCAAAACGCCGCGTTTTGGTCCTGTCAAGCAGACAAAAGACTGAGTCAGTCTTTTGTCTGGTTGATAGGACCAAAACGCGGCCAAAGCTCGGCGTTTTTGTCCGGTCAACAGACTCGTCAGTCTTTGTCTGGTTGATCGGACCAAAACGCCGCGCTTTGACCACAGCTCGACACTGCAGGGTGTGCATATAGGACAAAAAAACACTTTTTTTGGGTGGCTATCTACACACCAAGTGTGTAGATAGTTTTAGACTTTTAGAAAGACTTAACTGGAAAATTTAACAAATGTTAGTGTTAAGAATCACCTCAGTTTAAAAATTGCAACTACTAGGACCAATTGTGTAATTAGTTAACCATTGAGACCAAATCTGTAATTTTCACAAACCACAGGGACCAACCACGCATTTAACTCATTAGATAATTTAATATGTTTAAATTCTTAATTTTTTATAGAAAAAAAAAATATTTAGGTTACTAAAAAATCATTTGATTTGAGTTACTAAAATATGCTTAATTGTTTCGTAATTAACTCTATAACAATTGTGAAGTTGCATTAACAGTTTCAGTATCCAGGTTTCGTTCACCTACATCTGCCAGTCTTTCTTTTGTATTCTTTCCCGTCTCGCAATTTAGACAGATTCGGCTTCCGAACCACACAACAACCGCTTGAGGAAGACGTGCTACTCCGACCGAAACAGTTGTTGCCGTTGCCGGCTGCTGCGGTAGAAATTTGTGATGGACTATTTGCAGTAAACAACCGCTAATCCGATGGAATCAACCGAAGATGGTGGTTCCAAGGCTGGATCGGGTCTTCTAGCGGTGAGTTAGGGCATAAATCGGAAACCGATGATGATGAAGCGAGCGACATGGGACTGCGGGTAGATGTCAACGGTATCGTTTGGCAGCCACATTTTCCGATCTCCGGCTGAAACTGGTGGATAAGGGCAGTCTGAGAGGGTGGTCGTGGTTGTTACCGGTGATGGAGATAGTGGTTTAAAGATGAGATGATAACGGCGGTGGTGGTTTTATGTTGAACCGGCGGGTGGCGGTTACATCTTTCTGGTGGAAGGGCAGTCGTCCGATGCGATTCGGTTGGGCCGCGGTACGTGGTGGTGTTGTGGTGGAGGCGATTAGGTGCTGCTACTGTATGGTGGCGTTGTTGCTTTGGTGGCGGTGGGGTGAAAAGTGGAGTGGTAGTTGCGGAGTGTGGCGGTGATTTGGCCGGAGGTAGGTGTACTGGTGATCACAAAAGTTTGAGAGAGAAAGAGAAGATACAAAATAAAGGAAAAGAAAAAAAAGAAAAGAAAAGGAAAAAAGGAAAAAAATTATATATATATATTTTTAGGGGGATAAAATATAATATAAAAATTATATTTTTATATTAATCTGAACCTTGGAGAAAGTCCAGTAGTACGGTTGTCTATGGTAAAAGTTAAAAAAATGGAATATGAAAATCATGAAAGCAAGTATATAGGTAAGCCTTTTATTATTATTTCTTCTAAAAAAGTTTGATACAATCTGTCTAATTAATTTTATAATCTGTGTTTTCGATAAATCCTTTTTACTTGACAAAATAAATGATATTCAAACTCTTTATATCCTTCAATTCTATTAAAATGTTATCTTCAAATTTGCTTATAGTTATCGTTAATTGCTTATATTGATGTTAATTCATTTTAATGTTCTCGACTGGTTATTGGGAATTTGTATATTAGTTTGTATTAGTAAATTATTTTAAAAATTACATGAAAATAACAACCCTTCTTATTTCGAAAGGAACCCGCCGCAAAGCGCGGGGCTTCCTTACTAGTTTATATCATCTGGTAACATGATAACCCGATGGCCACCGGCACCGGCACCGGCATCGGCATCGGCATCGGCATAATCGACGGTAATCTGAACAACATCGCCCGTTGACTTTCGATTACACTGGATTCCATCATTCCACTACACGTTACACATCGTGTCAGATCTGGAATCTAAACCCTAGCTTATAACAATAACAATGTCTTCTAACACACTACCTTACTCCACAAAGACCTTCACTACGATAACGCCAAATTTCCTTCACGATCCTTCTTTCAGGTATGTTTCTTACTCGCAATCTCTGCCCTTCTTTAGTTATAAATTCGATATAAATTGAATATTGTAGGCTATATGTGGTTAATGATGTTGTGTGTTTATGTGAGCTGTTGATAGTTTGTTCTAAATGCAGTAGAAATTGAGATTTAGGTTACAACTTACAGGTTTCAGGATCCGTATATTATTATTATGAGTGATTGACACAAGTTGGATTGTAAACATGTTGCACAAAATAAGGCTACACGGTATGGTGATGGTCCTCCCTTGGAGTATGGTCCGCCACGTAAGCGACACGTAGGATGGACATGAGGATGGGGCAAAGAGGATGGAGGTGTGGAAATGGGAGGATGGACCTAAAATGTGTATGTATATATTGTAGGTATAGGGGTGTGTGAGAGGGGATGGCTGCCTTTTTGTCTTGTTGTGGACCGTTGGAGACGTCCTCCAAAGGACGGTGAGGACGCGACGACCGGGGGGGGGGGGGGGCGGCATGGATGGAGGACCGGCGCCGGTAGGGGACGGTCTAAAGCCGATCCCCATACCAAGCAGCCTAATCCAAAAAAGTAGTGATATTAGTCACAAAATAAGGATTAGTGAAAGTGATGTCTTGTCTTATTAGTTGGTATAATTTGGTATCAAGTATCAACAAAAGTACCTTCTGTTAATGTGGATTTGTGTTTTTGGGGGATTAATAAACTCTATATATTTTGTTCACATAACTAATGCATCCAGAGGCCCACTTGAAGATCTACATCAACTTCCTAGTTAATGGTACTTTTTTTTGGTTATCTTTTGGCTATTAGGCATGATAGATGACATATTGATGCGGTGTATTTGCTGGCAAGTGCTAATCAAATGGGAGAAAGATGAAAAAAAATCTATTTTGATTTTGTTTTACTAATCCTTTAGACCACCCGTAGACTCCGTAGTGGGGGGGGTTTTCCCCAAAAAACGCCCCTTAATGCCCATCAACCCCCCCCCCCCCCCCCCGGGCGTTTTTATCAAAAAAAAAAGATGGCGTCCTTTTTTCCACGCCTCTGCTTGAATTGTTTGGCCAATGACATGTATTCTACTTTTTGGTTGGCCAATACCCTTTTTTTGATGGTTTTTTTTATTTGATTTTTTACAACCCTTTTAACATAATGCCCCACAATGCCCACATCCCCACTACCTTGGTTTAAAAAAGTGCAAGGCACTCCGAAGCGTTTTGGTTCCAAAAGCTTTAAGCGAAGCGAGAGCTTCACATATACGAAGCGCTCAAAATAAAAAAAATTATTGTACACATCAATATGACCTATTCTACTTGTTAATCAATAATAAACACAAAAACATGATTAAAAAACACACTTAACACATAAAAAACATAGTTAAAACATAAATTAAAGTTGAAACACACTTAAAACATAAACATAAAAATAGTCTTTAATGCTGATTATTGGAGAAAGTATGAAGAATCGCAGGAGAAGAGGAAGGGAGCGGCTGAATATGTTAAAAGATAGCTAACGTTCTTTTTTTAGGGTAAAGAAGTAGCGGCCTCATTTAAACCCTATTTAAAGACTATTGGGCGTAAACAAATCACCCAAATGTGACCTGATTGGGCTGAAGCGTCGCCTCAAACCAAGGTCGCTTCGTGCTTAAAGCTCGCCTCAAAACGCTTCACGTGATGTGATGCCTCAGAGCAAAAAAAGCGACATTCCCAGCGCTAAAGCGTGCTTTTTTAAACCAAGCCCACTACACCCATTTTAGAAAAACGCCCCATAATGTCCCATTGCTGACTGGACTGCCACATGGCGCAAAACGCCCAAGGGTGGAGGCATTATTTATGTCTTCCTCTACACATGGTCTTAGTTTTATGATGTTGGGGTTTTGAAATCAGCTGTTAAATCTATTACGTCAAACTTTTGAACTTAGCGAGGCAGTGAGATTCATATACAAATCCTTCTATGATATAGTGACACATGACAGTTAGGATGTACCTTAGATACTTGGCCTATTTCTTCCATGTTGATTAGGCAAAGGGACTTTTTCGTGTAAGGTTGCATCCATGGGATAACACATTCATGCTCATCAAATGGCAGTTCTTAAAGCTTGTAATCCGTTTGCGACTCGATACATTATTGGGCCCGTATAATGTTGGAACAAACACCCAGAATATAACTGAATAGCTCACCATCTCGTATGTGAAGTAACGCGAATATATTTTTTTGAAAATAGTTCACCATCTAGGTTTGTGTATCATATTGCTGGTAGTAAGAAGTTCCCATATCACTGGAATTTGATAAAGAAGAGCTTTTGGTCAAAACATCTTTATAAGATGGCGTTAGAATGGTGAAAAATAGATCTTGATACAATGCAACTGAAAAGTTATTAAACAAACTAATTGAAAGACAAGAGACCAATGAAAAATCGAGTGAAAAGTGATTGTTATATCTTATTTGTATTTTGTGCAGGTTGTTTCACATATTTTATTCACCAAGAACGTGAAGAGTGAATTCATGGCATGTAGCACTGGAAAGTTTCTGCCCTTATTAATGTTCTGTGGTTTGACATATCTTATGCTCACTCATGCAAGTCCCATTCATTCTATAACTATTCATTCTATAACTAATCACGTATCTAGTGTCGTTAGTTCTGAGGTAGGTGATAAGTCCATCATAAATGGCAGCTTTGGATTTAAAAGACTTTTGAGAAAGCCACCTAGGCTTCCCCCTCGTTTGATCACTCGTGAAGTAAATAGTACTAATAAATCCATAGCAAAATCAAACAAGAAGTCTAAATGGACATCTAGGCGAAAAAGTGTTCGGAAAGCGTTTATCCATGCATGGTCCGGGTATAAAAACTATGCAATGGGTTATGATGAACTTATGCCACTAAGCAGAAGAGGCATAAATGGTTTAGGTGGCTTAGGGGCTACTGTTGTGGATGCTTTAGATACAGCCATGATTATGAAGCTTGATGATGTGGTCTTTGAAGCAGGTTCTTGGATTGAAAAACATCTTCCAGAAAGAATTTTACGTAAAGGTCAAGTTAATCTGTTTGAAACAACCATACGCATCGTTGGTGGTCTTTTGAGTGCTTATCATTTAAGTAATTCAAATCCTACATACAAGGGACCCACACCATCGGTCTACCTAGAAAATGCTAGAATGTTGGCTGATCGTCTTTTAACCGCCTTCACTTCAAGTCCGACTGCTATTCCATTCAGTGATGTTGTTTTGCATGATCACACAGCACATGCTGCACCTGACGGACTTAGCAGCACTTCGGAAGCTTCTACTTTACAACTTGAGTTTAATTATCTTAGCTTTCTTACTGGTGAGCAAAAGTACAGCGTTGAAGCGATGAAGGTTTTGGAACATATGAAAACTCTCCCGAAGGTTGAAGGACTTGTTCCTATCTACATCAGGTATGAACTTTTTATGAAGAATATATATTATCTTAATTAAGAACCAAGTAATAATGGTTGTTTTTTCTTCTATGCCAGTCCGTCATCCGGTGAATTTTCTGGAGCTAATATTAGATTAGGCTCTCGTGGAGATAGCTATTATGAATACCTTATTAAAGTGTGGCTTCAGCAGAGGCAAAGTAATTTGACGTATTTGCATGACATGTATGTGGAAGCAATGAAGGGTGTTAAGCATCTTCTGGTCAAAAAGTCAAAGCCAAATGGGCTGGTTTTTGTTGGGGAGTTGCCTTATGGGGTTGACAGTGGCTTTAGTCCTAAAATGGATCATTTGGTAAGTCGTATATCGTTTCTGTTGGTCTTTTTTGTCGAAGTATCGGTGAATTGGATGCAAACAGTGTGTAATTTCACATGTTCAGGTCTGCTTCTTGCCGGGCACGCTTGCACTTGGAGCCACCAAAGGCATTACCAAGGCAAAGGCAATGGAAGAGGATTTGCTGACTTTTGAAGACCTTGAAAACCTAAAGTTGGCTGAAGATCTTGCTAAAACTTGTTTTGAGATGTATGCTGTCACATCTACCGGCTTGGCTCCTGAGATTGCTTATTTCAATTCGGAGGTTAGTCTTATACATGCTTACATACATACATACATACATACATACATATATATATATATATATTATATAGCGAGAGAGAGAGAGAGAGAGAGAGAGAAAGTTTTAACGAAAGGCACTTAATGTGCAAAGGTACGCAGCCACCAAGTTGCGCTGCGTGTCATTCCATATTTTCAGAGGGAAGGATAATTTAGTCAAATAAGATAAAGTGTAATAACATGCGTTTCTTAAAACATAACATGCGTTTTTTTAACAATAACATGCGTTTCTGAAAACATAACATGCATTATTAAACATAACATGTGTTTCTTAAAGCATAACATGCGTTTCTTTAGTTATGTGTAGTTATACAGAACATGCGTTTCTGAAATCATAACATGCGTTTTTTAAAACAATTTCCATCGTCTTCAACATCTGTTACACTCTCATAGATTATTATTCCGTGGATCTTGTCAATTGCAATCATAAACAGATTATTTAGATCGTTCTTGTGAATCATTCGGACATTCGATTAATCGATTAGAGATTATGCATTTAATCGATCGAAACAATTTAGTTTGTGATTCGAATCCGAAGCAAATCTGCGAAATTTAGGGCTTAGATATCTGTTAATCGATTCTTGAAGGTTGAATTGTATTTGACAATTATGCTCTTCCCACTCGATTATGTAATTGAATTCAAAGTTAATTACGTATTATGCCACTGCGTTAAATTGAGCCCTAGATTGGATCAGGTGTGTGGTTCAGATGATCGTGTACGCATCGCACGTTAAAGGGCTATTGTACAATAACCGCCCTCTCTCTATATATATATATATTGTTGTTTTTAAAATATTTAAGTAGTTTTTTAATTATTTTTCTTATTTTTCACATCAACTTCAATCAGGGCTACTCTGAGGAAGGTCTTGATGGAGGAAACAAGGCTTCAGAATATATACACGACATTGTTATCAAACATGCCGATCGACACAATCTCTTGCGTCCTGAAACTGTCGAATCATTGTTCATTCTGTACCGTATTACAGAAGATTCAAAGTATGTTCCAAGTTCCAACACCTTCACGAGATTATAAATATCTTTACCATTTTTAGTAATATTTTATTGTGAATCATTATCACAGATATCGTGAATGGGGTTGGTCAATCTTTAAGGCATTCGAGAAGTACACAAAGGTTGACTCTTGTGGTTACAGTTCTTTGGATGATGTCACCATGCTTCCTCCTAGACGAAGAGACAAAATGGAGACGTTTTTCTTGGGTGAAACCCTCAAGTATTTATACTTATTATTTAGAAAAAGTAATCTTATTCCGCTGACAGAGTTTGTCTTCAACACGGAAGCTCACCCCATTCCTATAATTACAGAAAAATAAAAAGGAATGATTCTCTTTCAACACTGAGAAATCATCTACATTACACAAAAAACCTTGATCTGCTTAATTTTTCACCTTCAAATATGTATTATCATTACGTTAATTTAGTATTAAGGCCTGGTTATCTGGCATATTAATTACCGAGAGAAAAGTAGATAGAACTTCTTTTGTTGTAACTTCTCTTAAGAGGCAATGATGAATTAAAGGAGTCGGATATAGTAATGTTAAGAGGCAATCAGTATTATCAATGTATCCAACTTTGTTAGATTTTGATCAAATAGCAACTTGTTCAAGCCACACGCTCTAAATTCTCTTAATTTCTATTATATTGCTTATCATACTCCTTAGGTTTCACAATCATTTGGAAGGAAAAACAAGTGGTCCCCATCTCTGATAACACTCAAATCATCTACTTCTGCACTCTCCGAGCTCACAACTCGTGCAAAACGTTGACCTCCAAACTTTTCACCTGCAGTTGCAGACAGTTATAATCACACATCAAGGTTTGGCTGCATGTTTACTGTTACTTAAACGTATTATGATTGATAATAATAATAATATAGAGTTTACCTGCAATGCTCAGTAATTCTTCTATTGAATCTGGTAGGACTATAAACTTTGGAAGCTGCTTTTCCGACTTGTTCGCGAACTTCGCATGAATGGTGACCCTTTTCATCCGTTTCTTAACTTCGTTATCTGGATGACAGCTGCCACTGCTTGAACTAACGGAAGCAGGCTCCATGAATGAAGTGGAACAACAAGGGTCCTTGTTTGCCATTGGTAAATACTGATTTTTCTTACTGTTTGTGGTTTCGGGCTCGGTGAAATCTATTCTATGCTCGTTTTTCCTATTTTCTTGACTTAACAAAAGGTCATGTATGCTTTTGTTTCCTTGCTGTTTAGCTAGAGATATCGGTGTGCACCCTTTTAGATCCGGCTTGTTTACGTTTGCTCCTCCTTCTAGAAGAAGCCGTACCATTTCTAAATGACCGTTCTTTACGGCAACATGAAGAGCAGTTTGTCCTTCCTCTGCTGGTAAATCACCGTTCGTTTCACTCTTGTTTGATTTAGAATTGTTTATCTGTTCTTGCTTCTCTATATCTCCTGAATTCATATAATCGGTATCAATCGGTTCCCATGTAACCTGATGTTCATTCCGATAGTTGTGTACGTCAGTAGACGAATTCTCCATCGTCAACCCTCCATGCCCAAAACTTTCCAGGCCTTTCAGCTTCTGCAAATGGAGAAACATAGAAGTGTACATATTTCTTAGATCTATATTAAACCGAAGGGTACTGAACTTCAAGTTAGAAGTTGCAATTTTGGCCCATGAATTTATCAATGTGTATTTTTTTGTTCTATTTAGAGTAAAATGTCATTTTTCATCCATGAGGTTTGGCTAGTTTTTGCGACTTTCGTCCAAAGGTTTGTTTTTCCGCATCTGGATCCAAAAGGTTTGATATCTCGCCATTTTCATCCGGCTCGTTAGCTCCATGCATTTTTCTTCGTTAAGTCAAGGTTATTATTGTCTTTTTTGTTAACTTAAAGGGCAATTCGGTATTGTACATTATGTTAAATGCTTGTGCATAAAGGGGAAAAGACCAAATTGCCCTTTAAGTTAACAGAAAAGACGAAAACACCCCTGACTTATCGGAGAAAAATGGATGGAGTTAACGAGCTGGATGGAAACGGCAAGATTTCAAACATTTTGGATCTAGATGCGGAAAAACAAACCGTTGGACGAAAGTCGCAAAACTAGCCAAACCTCAGGAATGAAAATGGCATTTTACTCTTTTTTTTAAATGTTCAAACGGGTCAGGTAAACAAATTTAGCTAAAATAGGAATACTTAGAATGGGCTGAAGTGGTTGAAACTCGAGGTGTATTATCTACATACAACTTTCTAAATAGCTTTAATTCAAGATTTAGTTTATTTTTGTAGTAACACTGTCCTCATGATCAGATCTAGTGCATTAAATTGTTAATTAAACATAAAAAAGGAGAAATGTGTTTCGGGTCAACCCAGTTCGTTTTGACTTGTTACCCAACCCACCCATCTTGCCACCTCTACTTCAAATGGTGAGTACATGACAAATGCATACCATGTAAAAGTTATTCATGATAACAAATCCATCTTGTGTATTTGTGTGAATTATCCGAAGCAGTGCCGAACCATCCATCCTCAGTATCTGAGAAATCTCCCTTGTTCGGAATGTGAACGGTTGAGGCGTATTGTATAAAACTCCCGTTTCTCCAAACATTTCTCCCGACACAACCTTTCCTATGATCTGCATGTTAACAATATCTTACGTAAGATTCTTTTCTCGTTTTCCGAACCTAACCAATAGGAATACTATACCTGATCCTGCCTGTCTTTTTGTGAAATTATATCCTGCCAATGGAATTTGAATTACAAACCCATTTACTTCATATTTCTTAAGCAACATGTATTAACTATTAATTATCAATTTTTCTTACCACTGCTCCGGTAACGATTATGTACAGATTTGTCGGAATCTCGTTTTGTAGAATCACAACCTCCTTCGGTGGAAAATACTCCGCTTCCATTTCAGAAACCTTTTCAACAATATAGTACACTACATTATTAAACCTGAGAAATGTGCATTGATACAATCAATTATTAATGAACATGTTTTACATTTTTATTTTGGAATCATCCTTTGCGTTTAGTCTAATACGCTTGTGAAATTAATTTACAATCAGGAAAAGAAGATTACCAGCTGGAAAAGGCACTCGTGGGAAACGCCGCGAAACAGATGGACGTTTTGCACAATCGGGTAAAAAAGATGGCGTGAAATGCTCGCACGGATGGCTTTTGGCAGACAGTTTAACGTATCTTGATGTTTTAACCCTTGGGTTTTGTAATCCAGACAGATGTGCGACAATATTTGATCTTTTATCTGCGGTGGAAGCTGATTCCGTTTCGCAAATTCTGAAGCGGCTGCGACTTTATCTCTCTACACCACCAAAAACATTGTTCAGAATCCGGAACGATAAAAAAACAGAAAGTTGTCAACAAGATAACTTACAAAATCTCTGGTATTTCCTGTCCAATGAACGACAAGATTTGTCATGTTCCCGATAAGGTACGATGTTAATCCCAAGTTGAATAGCATATAGCCGATATCGAACACCATTTCTCTTGCATTCTCAGCGTGAAAGTCTCCGTAACCAGTAGTTGTTAGAGTCACAATCGACCAATACAGTGATGTTACGTATCTATTCCAGATGCTTTCGGTTTTGAAATTTGGATAAACCGCACCTATCCAAGTTTTACTTGGGTCGGGATATCTATCTGCTATCAAGTAGTTAAAGCATCCGGCACAGTGTACCGCAAACAGAGTCACCTGAATTTACAAACCGAGGTAAATATATATTATTTCATATCACCCATAAATAACTTGTTTTAGATAATCAAATTTGTTTTAAAATGCAAACTAAAACACCACCCATAAAAAGCTCTGTTGCTTACCGATATAAGCTTAGTACAACGGATCCAGAAATAGTTGAACCTAATGTCCTTCTCAAGCCTGAAGTTTACAGTACATATTTTGTTACTTAGTGTACTTTTCATAATGAAAAATTTGGAAGATTATTTAAAAAAAATGTTAGAATGTATGTACCTTGCAAATAGCGCGCTAACTCTTCTTAAACGCCATAATCTAAGCATACTTAGTATTTGGAATCCGATCTCACTTTTCTTATCTTTGCAGAGGAGGCTGAGAGATCTAAACGGCACAGTTGAGCTCACGTCAAATATAAACCATGTTGACAGGTACCTGTTACAATGCAACATTTTTGTTCTTCATAAGTTGTGAAATAAATAAATATATAAAAATATTTAAAAATTATGTTGCTGACCTCACTGCGATTTTCTTGTGGTCATCAATAAGAGCATAGGATTGCGGCTCTAGATATGCCACGAAGAAAGTAAGAACGATGTCAATGGCAAAGAAGCCATTGACAATGTTGTCAAAGATTCTCAAGCCACCTTCTTTATTATCAAGAAACGCAAAGTCAAACGGCGAAATCCATGCTGAGTAAATTACGAAAATAACCAGAAACATCTGCCATGCCCTGTACAAAGAAAAAGAGTATAAAGCCTATAGATACAAAATTACTAATACGGTAATACCCTTTGAAGTGAATGATAAGTCTCACCTATATCGTCTATCAAAAGGGCTGATTATGTATTTCCTCGGTGCAACCACACGGTTAGAATTGGCTCCTAGAGACGGAAGTAGATCATTGGAGAAGAAACCACTGTGTGTAGCTTTTCCCACGTGATAGTCGTCGATGCATAAGCATCTTAAGACGTTATTGTTGGAAACCGACATTTTGTAGGGTGGTGGCAAGGTGGTCATGGTGTTGAACTATCGATGGGTTTTTATACGGTGGGTGGTGTGGTGAAATGATCACAAGAATTTCATGTTTGGTGGAGAAAGGAAGAAGATGAGGGAGTCCATAATTGAAGTGGTGAACATGATGCAGTTGAGAAAATGAAAATGGTCCTGAGATTGGTGAGTTGTGTGGGGGGGTATATAACTGGGGCGAGTTCATGTCAAATTCCATATATAGACCAGACAAGAGGCTGTAAGAGTTTTGAGAAAAAAGCTTATGGGCCAGTGGAATCTGTCTTAACAAAGATGCCTTCTCTAATCTTTAACTCTATACTTTTAGTCAAATCCACAATCCTCGAATATGCATCCTTACACCCGCGTATCATCACTCGACTACTCTTTTTACCGTATTTTGTTTTTTGGTTGCATGTCATATATGAATTTGATGCGTTTTTCTAACACCATTATGTATGTTTGTTTTAGGTGGCCCAAGAGACACAAACAATGCCTTAAAACATAGTTGTTTTGTTTGTGTGGTGTAAGGTGGGTTAGATTAGACTCCATGCACAGGGGTTGGTGCTTTAGTGGCCCTTTTGTGATGGTGCTCAATTACCATACAGTTGGGGAATACAACCACCGACTTGCACCTGGACATGCACGTGCCTAGATATTCAAGATCTTTTATGTTATTATTATTATTATTATTATTGATTTTTTTTTATGAAGGGTGGTTATATGTCTTATTTGCAAAACTTATTTACTTATGACAAAGTTATGTGTAGAGAAATATGCTTTGTGTAAACGACAAAAGTTACTTTTATTACTTAAATGAAGACCAATGGGGGTGGGTCTTCTAAGAACTAAATATGAAATTTATTAGACCGTGGTCGTTGGGTGAATAATGCCCCACCCTAGGGCGTTTTGCGTCATGTGACAGCCCAGTCAGTAATGGGGCATTATTGGACGTTTTTACAAAAGGGGTGTAGTGGGGATGTGGGGATTGTGGGACATTATGTTTGTAATAAAATAAAATAAAATAAAATAAATACATTTAAAAAATCTTATTGGCCAAAAAAATGAAGCTCAAATGTGATTGGCCAAGAAAAAGCCCCACCAGCGTGATTTATAACACGCCATAACAAAAAAAAAAAAAAGCCAAACGCGCCCATGCGTAGTGGCCCTTCAGCGTGATTGGGCGATATTGAGCACAAAAAACGCCCATTTGGGCAGTCACTACTGGTGGTCTTAGTGAGACATGTGTCCCAAATGCTGGAGATTGCTTTTAATAATGGAAATCATGTGGGTTTCTTCATCTTACACGTATCATCCTCCTATTGAAGGTTTTTTTTTTTGGAGACGAACAACAAAATCCTAATCATTCGGGTAAACCTAATGATAAAAGACACTCATGTTTGCGAATACATATGGCATTGGTGACCCGACCTATCATCATTTCAGGGGAAATTCACCGCCCAAATACCTATTATTGTGGTAAAATCCTTGGCTCAACTGAGCATTTTCGCTACTCAAGCTCATAACCTTCACTTTGGAAAGTTATGGGTCTGCCAATACAACAAATATATAGATTAGAAAAAATTATGAAAGCATAACTTTGTAGTGATATCAAACAAATTGACTTTTATGGTTAAGATATCGCGTATTAGCTTTAGTATTTGTAATAATATAGGAAGTTAATCATACCAAACTTCCTATTAATGTAGAATATGAATCACCTCTTTGAATTGTAGTGAATACTATGCTTGTAAATCACATCTTTGAACACCGTATTAAAGTGCTTGTTTGAATCGTCATTGAAAGATTCTTTTGCGGTAAAAAGTTACTTTTGTAAATAATCGTTTTTTCGATCAATAATCAACATTTAGTTGTGACGTGATTAAGAGGTATTTAGGTATGTAAAATGGTGTCCCATTCCAAGTGGTCGAGGGTTCGAGTCCTACGGTGGACGCTGGTGTAAAATTAAGAGTAGATTAGATTGTTAAAAAAACATGATTAAGATTCAGGGGAAACGACAATGGCGAACTCAATATTTGTTTTCATGAAGGGGAATCAGGGGCTTAATCAAACTTTTAAGAGAGGCAATTAGTGTTTTTGCTAAAAGATACATCAAATGGTTAAAAGGGATGACTACCCCTCCTTCATGAGCAAGTCCGTAATTAGAAAACGGTACATTAAAAAAAGGATACATGACAATCAACATAAGGCCCCGTATGCAAATCACACTAAGAAACAATTTTTCTAAATAGACACATGAGTTTAAAGTAGATTTTTTTTTTTAAAAGAGAACTTCATTAAAAAATACACATCCGACCCAAACGGGTAAAAGGCCAAACAAAACATACACCCTCGACCCAAACGGACAAAGGGCAGAAAATTACAACATATACATAGGGTATTTACACCAGTCACCTCAACTAATATAATTACATGACATTCTATTTTTAATCCAACTAAACCCTCTCGACTTAATCTCCCTCACAATCTCCTGCGGGCTACGACTGATTTGATTGAAGACGATGTCGTTCCTTCCTTTCCATATGCACCAACACGAAATAATCACTAACCCTTGAATGATTTTTTTAGACTTTTTTCCAACTTGAGAATAATTATGTAAATCCAGAATGTCTTTGAAGTTGAAAGCAAATTTCGGGGTGATTTTACACCATACACTTAACTCCGACCAAACCCGAATCACCATTGAACAAGCAGTAAAAAGGTGTTCTACCGTTTCCTCAAACTCGTTACAGAAACGGCACATAACTGATATGATGTCCACATTCCTTCTTCTTAAGTTCACTCTCGTAACAAGTCTATCCAAGTTACCTCTCCAAGCCACAATGTTGCATTTAATAGGCACCCATTTACACCAATCGAAATTAGGAAGCTGGCTATCTCCCCTTTCGGCAATTAAGGCATTTTTAACAGGTTTCACCGAGAACCCATCTTGGCTATCTTCAATCCAGACCCACCTATCCTTAGAGTTGTTAAGAGTCACCTTATTAAGGATCTCTCTACATTCCTGCCACTCTTTTAGCTCCACTTCCGACTCCGGCATTCTAGACCAATTCCATGCTAAACCACCATTTCCCCTGTTCATCTTCATTCTATCTGCAACCCTGCAAGTTTTAAATATATCTAACCCAAACAAATGGGGCCATCTTTCCATAAAAGGGATTTCTCTTTCCCAAGTATCGATCCAAAACCTAATATCTTCCCCGTTCCGAACCTTACCGTAAACCAAATGATTTAAACACTTCCCTTTGATTTTAATATTAGAAATCGATTTCACAATGTTTTTCCAACACCCTCCCACATTACCGTTGAAAGGAAGAAAACTTCTCTGATTTACTTTTCCATGACAAGTATCAACCACTTTCCTCCATAAATTTTGTTTTTCAACCCTGTACCTCCATCCCCATTTAACCAAAAGTGCCTCATTGACCTCTTTGAGACGACTGATACCCAACCCCCATTAGATTTAGGCCACGTTACCCACTCCCAAGCCACCCAGTTCATTTTATTATAATCATTTGAACCCGCCCAAAGAAATTTTCTCATTTTAGTTTCCGACATCTTAATGACCCCAGCTGGGACTTTATAAAACGACAAGTAATAGATAGGGAGACTTTCAAGCACTGAATTAATTAGGGTAAGTCTCCCCCTATTGAGACAGATTTAGCTTTCCATACTGACAATCTTTTATCAAAAACCTCAACTATCGAGGTCCAGTTACTTATTCTATTCATGTTAGCCTCTACTGTAATCCCCAAGTAAGATAATAGAATATTATCCGTCTTGCAGAGTTTAAAGTAGATATTTGAATAAGTCTTACGTAATTAAAGCAGTAGAAAAGTTAAAGTGAACTAACGGAGGTTGAGTTGAAGCAATAATAAGTACTTCTCGTGATTGTGTCAATAAATTATATCATTAATTATGTGAAGCAAACAAGCAACAATCCCACGGCAACATGTGATTTAGATCTTTTATTATAACTAGTTAAATTTTCGCCCGCGCGTTGCGGCGGGGACCCAATGACTGCAAAACGCGTGTCAGTAACGGCAAGCAGATACCGAATATCAAAACATAAATAAAAATGCCGTGAAAAGGATAGTCAATCCGTCCAAAAAAAAGCGATTTTAAATAACCTAATATATAATAATAGGACCCACATGTCCTACACGTTGGAAATTCGGTTGTTTTCAGTTCAGATATTACGGTGCTAACACGTTAAAATATGGATGAGCTCGGTACCTGTAACGGCACCGAAAGTGCCGATCCAGAAAATCATCGAAATTAGGTACCGGCACCGAAAATGCTCGGTACAATACGGTATGGTATTTGAAGGTAAAAATCAATAAATATAGGTATGGTGCTAGACCGGTGTCGAACCGAAAGTAACGATTCTGAAAACGCCAAAAGGTGGGTATCAAATTGGTACCGAAAATGATTTGGTATAGTAAATTTGGTACCGATACGATACCGGTTTGATTACAGGATTTGATACGATTTGCTCATCAATAATCTAAATATCCAAGTTAATTTTACTTGCTACAATTCATTCATTACGTAAAAAGACAAAAAAATAAAGCAAAATAAGTTGTGTATATAAAACCTCATTCAAACGAAATACAGTTACTGTGTGTATTAAAAGTAATCTAAAATGTGCAATTACTTGCATTGGTACGTTGCTACAGGATTTGATGAGCTCGATACCAATCGGTACCGAAAATACCGTTACCGAAATCCCCAAAAATGGGTACCGGTACCGAATCTACCTGGTACAGTACGGCTTGATACGGACGGTACTGGTACGACACCGGTATTTGAGGGTAAAACCCGATGAATACCGGTGCCGAACGGATACCGAAAATAAACTCAGTTTGGTAAATTTGATACCGGTACCGGTACCCGATACTATTCATTTATTTATTTTTCTATTAGTTTTCATTGAACACTCTTTTGAATATTTATATTTATTATTACTGTTCATTTCGTTTTCTTTTTAATATATACTAGTTAAATTCCCCCGCACGTTGTGGCGGGTATCATTCGGTATGGGTTCGATTCATTACGACATCGATACGGTATCGCCACTCGGTATATCAAGCGAACGATAAAACCCAAGAAATAAAGTCGCGATATGACCAAAATAATATCAATATGTGTTTTACATCGGTTAAAAACCTTAAATACGAATATCAGTAATGGTTCTGATAATAAGGATACCGATACCGATGTTATACAGTCGAGATCGCCAGGGAATCAATGTTGCGAAGACAATATCTTAAATATTATATGAGAAAACTTAAAATAATAAAATAAAGAAACAATAAAATAATAAATTAAAGTAATAAAATAAGAAAATAATGAAAACTTAAAAAACTATAATACTATAAAAATCTTGAACTACTGTTCATGACAAGTTACTATTAATATGTATGTATAATATAATTCATATATGATAATAATAGAAATGAATGAATAGTGATTTTATAATATTAATACAATAATAATAATTATGAGCAAATGGTATCGAGTACCGGTACTGGTATCAAATTTACCAAATCGGGTGTATTTTCGGTACCTGTTCGACACCGATATTCACCGGTTTTTACCCTTAATTACCGGTGTTGTACTAGTACCGACCGTTACCAAACCGTACCGTTCCAGGTATATTTGATACAGGTACCCACTTTTGGGCCTATATATTAAAAATAGAAATAATCAATAGTAACATCACTAAGTGATGAGCAAATGGTATCGGGAACCGGTACCGATATCAAATTTAGCAAACCGGTTGTATTTTCGGTACCGGTTTGGCACCGGTATTCACCGGTTTTTACCCTCAAATACCGGTGTCGTACCAGTATCGACCGGTACCAAACCGTACCGTACCAGGTATATTCAGTACCGGTACCCACTTTTGGGGATTTCGGTAATGGTATTTTCGGTACCGGTTGGTACCGAGCTCATCAAATCCTGTAGCAACGTAACAATGCAAGTAATTGCACCGTTTAGATTACTTTTCATACACACAGTAAGTAAATTGTATTTCATTTGAATGAGGTTTTATATACATAACAATTTATTTCGCTTCCTTTTTTGTCTTTTTCTGTAATAAATGAATTATAGCATGTAAAATTAACTTGGATATTTAGATTATTGATGAGCAAATCGTATCAAATCCTGTAATCAAACCGGTATCGTATCGGTACCAAATTTACTATACCAAATCATTTTCGGCACCAATTTGGTACCCACCTTTTGGCGTTTTCAGAATCGTTACTTTCGGTTCAACACCGGTCTAACACCATACCTGTATTTATTGATTTTTACCTTCAAATACCATAACGTATTGTACCGAGCATTTTCGGTGCAGGTACCTTATTTCGATGATTTTCCGGATCGGTACTTTCGGTGCCGTTACCGGTACCGAACTCATCCATATTTTAACGTGTTAGCACCGAAATAACTGAACTGAAAACAACCGAATTTCCAACGTGTAGGACGTGTGGGGTCCTATTATTATATATTAGGTTATTTAAAATCTTTTTTTAGAACGGAGTGACAATCCTTACCATGTCATTTTTATTTATTTTTTGATATTCGGTAACTGCTTACCATTGCTGACACGCGTTTTGCAGTCATTGGGTCCCCGCCGCAACGCGCGGATATAAAATCAACTAGTATGTATAATAGGTCAATGTTGCCATTTATATATCCACGTGGATTTTATTTATAATTTTAGAAAGAGAGTTTATCAGATGTGGATGTGGGACCATCCATCAAGGTGGATCGAATTTGTATGGGCAGCACTAATGTTCTCTGTTTTTTCTTTCTTTTTTATTATTGTATAAACTTCCATGAATAAAATTGCATTTTTATATATTATTATGTTTTATTTTACTTCTAAAGCACGTAACTTTCCAAAAATCATACACAGTAAAAAGTCATTATATTCTTAGACGAAATATATTGGAAATCCATGTTTTGTTTTGGAAGATCCTAGGCACTTTATGTTTTCACTGTTTAATTAATCTATAAATAGGTACAGTTTAAAGATTGAAAGGAATAAATTCTTGGCAATTGAGGTCTTTAGAATATAGGGTGTCAAATCGAACTTGGCTTAGAAAAGAATAGGAAGAATATGATTTGTTTTTCAATTTTCTATTTTAATTCTTGCTCTTGATCAATAGTTTTTGAAGATCCTTTTAAAATTATATAAATAATTAGTAATTCGTTAAAGAGAAAATTAAACAAAAAGTCATTTTAAACCTTGATAATGTTTGGTTATGTGTATGTGTACTCTGTCGGCAAGTTTTGACATAAACCGACATGTGGGATACGGAGGTGTGCCAATGGCGTAAATGAGTAGGTCAGCTTGTTTGTGTGGTTGTATATGTATAAACTTGAGATGCGATAGTCATTTTTGACGTTTAGATGACCAGTCCAAGGAATACTAATTTGACACCTAAAACAATTAGTGGTTTAAGAGCGACTTGACCCTAAACATCATCGATACAAAGAATTAATATAAAAGGACTTGATATAAGCTCTAATAGGCCCATGTTCTATCTTAGTCACTCCCAATTCTTGGACAAACTAGTCCTTGAGCACACTACACTGTCTTTTGATCCATATACCTTCTCAACCATCCAATTCTTGGACAAGCTAGTCCTTGAGCACACTACATTGTCTTTTGATCCATATACTTTCTCAACCATATATAATCTTAAATACAATAATGTTGATAATAAACGATCTTACAAAATCCTAAATAACACTTAGAAAGACAA
This sequence comes from Helianthus tuberosus, assembly GCA_030545235.1. Lineage (NCBI taxonomy): Eukaryota > Viridiplantae > Streptophyta > Magnoliopsida > Asterales > Asteraceae > Helianthus > Helianthus tuberosus. The sequence continues at coordinate 46,494,057 of CM060428.1, forward strand.
AACTTTTGCAACCTCTAATATAGAGCTGACACGTGGCACTTCAGTAGACTAGACATTTGGGATCCACACCATCTTATAATAAGCATTTGATAAAGGCTAAAACACAATCCACACCACACGGATGCACATCATGAACTAACAGCTAACGGTGATTATATATGTTGGCATTAACTCATATTAAAGATGTTTTGGAAAACAACATCACGAAGTAACGTGTGGTTACCAACATTAGGGAGCATCTTTGTGTCACGAAATCAGTGTTGTGCTTATTTCTTGAGACTTTTGCTTATTTCTTGAGAATAAATGGAAAAACTATTTATAAAAAGTATGGAACATTTAGTGAACTTTTGATGGAAAGTGTATTTGTTTTTGTTTGAACGGATATTTAAACGAGTCATGTTGGTAAACATTCGTTTATATTGTCCACATATATGTGTGTGTATGTTAGTATGGGGTGCGTGTGAAGTTGTGTCCTCTAACGTTCATATAGCATATTTACGAGCATGTATTAATGAATATGAACAACTTCATTTTCTTATTGAACGAACATACACACAAATAAATTTGTTTATTTATGGGTTCGTGTAATTCATTTGTTCTATTAAAGTTGAAACTGCATATGGTAATTAAAGGGTTTGTAACAAGAGACTCCTTGGTAATACAATCTTAAACATGTACCGAAATCAAGGGTATGGTAGCAAATAACCGAAATATGTGTTAAGCAACAACATAAAACTTATGAAGTGAAAAATAAATCAAGATATGGGTTCAAGAAAACATGAGGATTCCAACAACATATGAGAGCAAAAATACTCTATAATCAACTATATCAGATTGAATTTAAAGTATGAAACACATATACATAACATGTTATAAGAGTTATGGTAGGACCTAGCTTAATTTTGCCACAATCTTGCTACTTCCACATGGCAACATGATGACAACGGGTTTGGTCAAAGTTTTAAATAAATGGAAAATATGAATAGAGGGGGACATAATGATCAAGTGACCCAGTAGTCATGATTCAAATCTATACAAGCATTAGTATATCATAAAAAATCACATGAATAAGTGCACAACTTTGTAACTCCACTTTCTTGGCATACAACAACAATAACTACCAATATGGGATCAATTCAAAAACCCTATTATGTAATGCTCATAATCCATATCTAAATAAGTCTCTATTCACGCAATCATCCAATCCGGAACTCACTCGAGAAACTATCTTGGAAATTCATTTCCTTTTATAATGAGTGCATTACGTCCAACTTGTTGCACAATATAACAACAATATATGATTAGTAAATTGTATATGTTTTTTAACTTGTTGCACGCTATGATATGTTCTATTAACATATTAGACTAATTAAGGATCCATAAATAATATGTTGCTTCTTACTTATTCGTAATCATGGTTAAGCTTCATCGTACACACACTGCATCATCAGCTTAATATATTAAATTAATTATTAAAAGAAGAAAAAAATAAAAACCATTATATGTTGGGAGGTATCAGTTTAAAAGATTGGCATAAATCTATATTATTATTTCTATTATTGTTCTTGTTGTAGTATTATACTTAGACATATTAAAATCGAAAGTTGGTTTGAGAGCGGGTTGTACTGTAGCTAATAGTACAACCGTTTAAAGCATGTGTACAAGCTTAAGTAAGCTTTAGCCTAAAGTTGGGGGACTTGAACACATTGGCGAAGCTTGAGATTTCCGACCGGGGGGTCGAAAACGTATACACCAAAAATTTCTATAAAACCGGGGGGTCAAAAACATATATACCCAAAATTTCTATATGAAAACTATTTACTCTCTACTACCGAGCGAAAAGTTCAGGGGGTCAACCGCCCTCTCCCGCCCCCACAAAGCTATGCCCTTGCTTGAACATGACGTGCTCTTTTTTATCTACATTTCTGTGTAAGTTTTGTTCAAAACATAACCTAATGTATTAATGTACAAGTCATCTAAACACCTTCATACAAACATATATGTACACATGTGGGTAACGCGCTCGCCACAATATGTGGGTAATCATACTAGTTAATACTAAACTAGTAACGATAAGAACTGGTCTGATACCGATCGAACAACGTCGGTACCAGTGTCATTGCTATTAAAACCGCGATCGGTTCTATTAGAACCGACATCGGTATTCAATTTTTTATTGATGTAAAAACATGTATCCATATCCTTTTGTCTTGTGATGACTTTATTTTTCTTGATTTTCGCTTTCGGTTGCTCTAGCAGTACCAATACGAGTATCGTAACAGACAATATCGACACCAACCGAATCCCCACCGCATAGTGCGAGAAATTCCACTAGTTTCTTTTACATTTGCCTTAAAATTTAACCACTTTTGCCCCGTATCTTCAAAGTATGATTTTAGATATTTTCAAATCCTAATTTTACCTGTTAAAACATGTTTAAAGTTCATATCATGTTCCTGATTACAAGTATTAAACTAACAGAGAAAAATAAACTGAGATCCTGATGGAGACTTTTTCTCTGTCGGATTTTTATTAATACGTACACGTCTAAATTTATCCATAAGGAATTTAAAATCATATGAGTATTTAATTGAAATAAATTCAGAAAAAACATTGTGACCTGAATTATTATTATAAAAGGGTCAAAAGGCGAATTACAAAAAACAAATGTTAATTTTTGAAAAGTCAAAAATTATATATCAAGTTGTTAGATTTCTACGAAAATGATAGATATCCATCGTATGCTCTTTCAGAACCGCAAAAGTTCGACATCCTATTTGTTCCCAACAAGAATTTGATTTCTCGAGGAATTCATGCTGGGAGCTCATGGTCTGAAGCAGACCATTGGAAATGAAGACCGAAGACCAAGCAACAGCCAAGGGGGAGTTTGTTGGTTCAGTTTTGTGCCTGTCGCTTGTTCTTAGTTATGTCTGTAATTGTACGGTCTTTGTTTGACGTGTCTGTTTAGTTTTGGTCGAGTCGACCGAGTCAAGATATCCTCCTATCTTGATTTGGTATGACATTTACTTTGTGATGTTTGTAAAACAGCTGCATGTCTGCAGTCTGTTAGTTAGTTATGTTTGTTTTTGCTGTTTTTGTCTGAAGTCTGCAAGTTATCATCTATTTGCAGCCTACCCAGGAAGAACCCCTTCTTCGTGGGAAACACATCTTCACAAAGAACATGTTACATCGTAATGGGATATCACAAAGAACCTATTCTTCATGGGATCAGTTGTTCATTGATCAAGTCTAGGAAGAATCACATTCTTCGTGGGCCTGGACATTCTTCGTGGCCCAGTAACATTCTTCGTAGTGTTACTGGTTATGAGCTTATAAATAGACAGCTTCACTTCACAGTTTCAGTAAGAGAGCTTTCAGAGTCTGTATGAACATTGTGTGTATGTGTTTGTACTAGTTCTCTTCAGATTAATCAAGATAGTGAATCTTTGGTTACTTTGTGTTTGTTTTTCTTTGCTTTAGTTTGCATACTTACGTGGATTCCACACTCGTTAGTGTGTTGTAAAACAAGAAAGTAGGTTTATTCTTGATCTTCCAAGTCGACCTACAAAATTTACAGTCATGCCAAGTTCAGGTCTAATATTTGCCGAAATATAAGAATTCTCGTAGACATTTTCTTTAAAACATGAGACCATGAATGACAAATGTCCAATAGCTTTTAACAATACAGGATCTTTGGTTTTCAAACAACAATCTCAAACCAACTTTATCCAGACATCCGAAAATATACAATGACCATATCTCTTCTTTACTCGTACTAACCATGTTTTGTCATTATCATGTAGTTCTACAGTTGACCGTAGGGGACCTCCTTCCCCCACAACAAATTCCCAAAATTAAGTGGTAGCAAATATCTTATATCAAAAATTAATGTAAAATCCTAATAGTAACACGAAAGTAAAAAAAACATACCAAAAATATAAAATCATCTTAATTCAGAAATTTTAAAAAGGATGGTGTTAGGTTGGATGGATTCATATCTGCAAAAAAAGATTTAAACTTACAAGTTATAAAGACGAACAACATCTAAGAAAACTTATAGTAAACTGCTATGCTGAAAGTAGATGCTATCATAAGTTTATGATTATCATGGGAAAACACAACAGGAAACGAAAATTATCCTTTCGAAAAACAGCTAAACAAATCAACAACAAAAACATCATATCTATTATTTTATTTCCGTAATGTAGAACTTGATGAAGAAAACATTCGTTACCATTCAAATATCAATAAAATAATTTAAAAAAACATCAGTTAAACTAAATCAATACTTAAAAAACAAAAGTACCAAATATTATGACAACTATTTGTATAATCACACACTTAGGGTTTCATAAAAATAAAGCCCAAAACAAAAATTACCATCTCTCACAACAGTTCAACAAATCAACAACACCCAAAAATCATATGGTTCATTTATCAACCGTAATGGAGAAGACGCCATCAAGAAGATGCATCCACAAATTGTCTCAGAGAATGCTACAATAACTTCATTGAAGTTAATGCAGTACTTAATCAATAAAACTACACCAGATTACATCAACTATTATGATCGAAACAAAGATTATGAAACGCTATTTATGAGAAACAGATTCTCATAACATCAAAGAATGAAAACCTAACGTTTATGACACAAACAATAAGATCAAATAAACAATACATGGTTTTACAGTGTCTAATATATATAATGCAGAGGTCTTAAGAGCTTTGATAAGAAGCTTATGAGAAAAGTTCCGAAGGTATTCTGTGATGTTTATGTTCAATAATGGAGTTGAGTAGAGCTTATATAGAGGATTCGAAAACCTAATACAGATGCTCCATTTACACGGGTTGGATCCATGTAAGTTTTATAAAATTTATACTTTACTCCCTTTTCTTTAAAATAATGTAATTTTAGCACATTTTACCATAAGATTGTAATGAATGATCATGTGTGTTGTTAAATTCATAACTTATTAGGTTTGTCGTTTACGGATTGCATAAACATTCATACATTAATAAATACTAGACAACAATTTACACGATTTACACTTATGTAATATCTAAAAACACAGGTAGTCTTTAGAAAATTCACATACAAAATTTATTAAAAACACAAATCACTATACATTGCTCTTTACGAATTGCAGGAGTATACGTAAATTCATAAATACTCTTTTACAATAATACACATGATATACTAATATAACATTTAATAAAAACACCACACATAATAAATTTAAAGCATTAATACTAATATCATAAGTATCATAGTTTTATAAAGCATTATAATGCTTCTTACATGTTTTTCGATCTAAAAAACATCATCCAAAATTTATAATAAATATGAGTAAGTAGAAGATACAATTACATGTTCAAAAGTCAGCAACCATGACATAACAACATGTCATCATAGGTTTTGTAGAACTTCTTTGTAAAACACATTAGTAGTGGTTGTACAAACTTGTTTTGCTTTATCACAAATCAAAATTTTCAACCCCTTCCTACTTTTTACCCTAGATACAACAACATAGAGTTGGCCATGACTAAACACTGTACGTGGAAGATACAAACCAACACGTTCCAACGATTGTCCTTGACTTTTATTTATTGTCATAGCAAAGCATAGTGAAAGCGGGAATTGTCTTAGAGAAATCTTCACTGGTATTCTTTTATCAGAAGGTGTCACCTTCAATCTTGAAATCAAAGTATGATGACCTATATTAGTTCCTGTGATAATTATTGCTTCAATCACAACTTTTTCGAGTTTCGTGACTTGTAAATGTGTGTCGTTACACAATCCATTTGTCTGATCAAAGTTTCTGAGTAACATTATTGGAGTATCAACTTTCAATACTAATTTATGGTTAGTTAAACCAGAAAAATGAAGATTGTTTAACACATCAGGAGGAAACAATGCCATATTAGTCTCTGATTCTTCCTCAGATTGATATAAACTATCTGAACTAAAATAAATGTTCCCTTCACCAGGAAGACTCTCTAACAACTCTTCATTTATTGAATCCACTACTTCATTTGTTGGAGCAAGAATGGCTCTTTGTTGGAAATACGCTAAATCCCACAAACACTTATTTATATCCGGATATGTAAATGAAATCAGAAAAGAAATAGGATTGACTTGATCATGAATAAGTCAATCATCTGGAATTTCAATATCTACCTCACCATCATTTTCATCACCAAGGAAACCATCACCAAGCTTTAAAATCCATTCTGCAAATTCCTTTATTTCTTGTAAATCTGTTTGCTTACATCCAACTCTTAATCTCATAAGCTTTAGTACTTGACAATGTTGCCATATATAAGAAGAATATAAAGAAGCATCGACTATCATGCTTCTGGTACCTTTAAGGATGACTAGAAGAATTTGTCTAAAATCACATCAAATAGAACGACATTTCCTCTAAAAGGCTTGCCTTCTATGTTCGATTGACTGGAATGTGATATGACTCTCATTGTCCTATCGAGAGCCTCGAAACAATGATTGTGAGTCATAGATGCTTCATCCCAAATAATCAAAGTTGTTCTTTTAATTAAATCACCTAATTCAGTATTAGTCTCTATCAAACATATTGAATCCTCGTTAATGTTGATTGGAATTACAAACCTTGAATGAGCAGTTCTACCACCATCTAACAAAAGTGATGCAATTCCCCTGGATGCAACATTTAATACAACTTCACATTTGGATCGTAATGCAGCTGTGAATGTCTTCCAAAGAAACATCTTCCCAATTCCACCATAACCATATACAAAGAAGACACCTCCATCACCTTTTTCAACCGCTTTCATAACAATTTTATAAATTCTTTGTTGTTTGGCAGTTAAACACTTTAGATAACCAACATGTTCCCTTTGTAGAGCTGCTTTGTCATACGATAGTTATTTCATTATCAATCAATTGTTCAACGATGAAACATAATTGTTCGGAACACTTGGCATGTCAGCAAAGTTTTTCAGTGTACTCCCATTGCTAAGTAGCAACTTTTCAATTTGGGATAGACAAATGTTTTCAACTTCTTTTTCTTGAAGAACCAAATCTAAAACAAATATAAAAAAGTATTAATTTTTTCATAATTCAGGAGCTATTGCATAATATTAATGTAGTTGGTTATAGCTTTAATAAAGTAATTACATTACCTGCAATATCAGTTATCATCCGTTGCTGGTACAGAATGTCTTCACATAACATGGACTTGGTTTGCGACCAAAAAACACCAGGACGAGATATGGAGTTTGACAGTAGCAACATTACAAAAAAGTCCTCAAGAAGTCTACGGTTAACCATGTGCTAGCTTCTTTGATGGCATTAACATATTCCTTATCATCATCCAACAGTCCTCGTGCAAAACATGCATATTTGAATGTTTCAAAAACTTGTCCATCAACTGTTTTTATATCTTCAAAACAGGTTGGCCCCTAAGATGATTCAATAAAATCCTTAAGTAATAACAATCACCAAGTGATGGTGGGACATAATGTATCCTCCTAACTGATCCATACGGATGCTTTCTTCGACACCATTTCCGATTTTTAGGTATCCATACATAGTGTCTCGGGAACTCTATATACTTCAATGTCCTTGCAAATTCAGTGACTTTGTTACAATTCATCCACTCTGTGAACATTGTCATTTTCACAGCTGGATCACTAACAACATCACACAAATTAGCATGATCATTATACACAATACTCTGGCCATCTTCACAATGGAAAGGCAATACTTCAACAGCTGGATATCTATAATGAATATCATACTTGAATATTCTCCAAGCAGCTTCACAAGCAGAAATATACCTACAATCAAGGTATGCTTTTATCTCATCTACAACTACATTCTGCTGCGTATCATTGTTGGTGGTATTGGATTGGAAAATAGAAGCCATAACTCTATCAGGTCCCTTATTAATATATTTAAACAAATATTTGATAGAACCTGATTGGTTGCACCATTCAACGTTAATGTGGCACTGATACTTTCTGAGAAGAAGGGTATTGTAAGGAACTACAGACCTATTATCAAGTGCCACACCATTCTTTACTACTGTGTTACTTATTTGATGACGCCGGTAGACAGGATATCCTTCATAATCAACACAAGTCTCATCTACATATTGTTTGGGAAACTTTTTAGAACATTTTAGCTGAACCATACATGGACACCGTTGGTTGTCTGTATTGCATGGTGATGTGTGTAAAATGCAACATATAAATTACATCAAATGAGGCATAAAACTAACCCTTTTTAAGTACTAATATTGGAAAAAGAGTGTTTTTGTCTTCCTTTTGTATTTTCAGGATTAAATGAGCTCAAAAACACAAAAGAAGCAAAAAGACAGCTAATTCCAACATAAATACAAGGAAAGGAACATTAGTGGACTGCCCGACCCCTCAACGGCACCTTCCAAAGTAAAATAGAGAAGTCAGAAGACTGAACACGCCCCGTGCTCAGCCAGCACGGGGCCGTGCCCAAGAAGCAGCAGAAAAGACAAACCTATAGAAGCTTCTATTGCCTACCACGGGCCGTGCCCAGCGGACACGGGGGGTGTGTCGAAAGTACAGCAGGCGCATTAATTGTAATTGCGAATTACAATTAATGAGGAGAGAGAGAGAGTGTCAGACGGGCACGGGGCCGTGCCCAGCGGACACGGGGCCGTGCCCAGCTCTCTGTTCAGCCTATAAATAGGAGTGCTTGGATTCATTTCAACTCATCCCTTAGCACACCACCTCTCTCACACTTCATCCACCACCCACCACCATCACAACACCATCATCCACCACCATCATCCATTGTCCATCGTAGAGTGTGTGAGTCGTCTCGGGATCCAAGATTGATCGTAAGAGTTCTTGACAATCAAGGCCATGTTTGCCTAAGTCTCTTACATCACTTGGTGAAGACAAAGTGTCTAGTATAATACTTTTTATTTCTAATCTTTTGCACTTTTTATTTGGTTTTGTATTAATGACTTTAATAACTAGTTACTTATGTTGAAGGTGATCTTTCCTTATCGTTTGTCCGTGGTGTCTTGGCATTATTTTACTGTCTATATAAAATAAAGGATTTTCACCATTCATATCTCCACGGTCTATATGGAGGTATGTTGGCTACCTGGTCGGGGGTTAAGGGAACGGTTTGGTAAAGGTCTTGCCATTGTTCAGCGTTTAGAGGTCCTGCAATGGACCTGGGTCAAATTTAGTAGGACCTCTTTCAATACTTCACGGTATTGTATGGCGGGGGTCCAAACTCTTTGACCCCCTCATAAGTTAACTACTATTAATACTATAACCCGGCTATTTAGGACTGTATCCCTGCTGACTCAGACTACTTAGCCGAAGGTAACGTCACCGCCAAAAGCGGGGCCTACCACAGTACTGCATTAATAACTTAATTCATTATCTTCCAATAATCCACCCTTTTAGGGTTGTATCCTTGCTGACTCAAACTACTGGGGTGAGGGTAACGTCACCTTCAAAAGAGGGGCCTACTACAATAACTAAGATAATCTCTTAATTATGTGCAAAAGTGCGGAAATAATCAAAGGTTATACTAGATACGAGTCGGAACCAAGTGATTCATCTTGTCTATCTGTTTTTATTTTATTTTTATTTTTCAGCATTTTAGTTAGTTTTTATTTTTCTTAGCTTAAAACATTTTTCTAACCTTTTATTTTGATTAGACGTTGAGGATAAACCGGTACTAAAAGCTCTTGTGTCCTTGGACGACCTCGGTATCTTACCAACACTATACTACGCTCAACGATGGGTGCACTTGCCCATATGTGTGTTTAGTGTTAGTGAAATATCGTGTTTTATAAATTTAAAACTTGGCTAAAATAAGTGTTAAAAAGGGCTTAAAATATACACCTAATATATATAACACTTCACACGCATCAAGTTTTTGGCGCCGTTGCCGGGGACACAAGGATTTTAAGAAAGTTCGGAATCAACGGCCTAATCATCTTTTATTTTTCTTTTTAATTTTTTAGGATTTTCTTAGTTTTTCAGCTTCTGCAGAGCTCAGCACGGGCCGTGCCCGCTGAACACGCCCCCGTGCTCAATCATTGGAACTGGCAATCCTGTTTTACGTCAGACAGTAAGCTGAACACGGGGCCGTGCTCACTCAACACGCCCCCGTGCCCAAGATTCACTTACTGAAAACAGAACCGTTAGATCCCGGCGGTTGGTAATTTCTGACACAAACATGAGTGATAGTAATTGTTTTTACTTTCGGCACTCTTATGGTACGTGGTGTCAATTATGTGGTGGCAAACATGAAGAAGTAAAATGCTACTTTCTAAATTATAGGCCCCACTACATGGACCCACCGACTTCTTATAACCTTAAGAGGGGCGAAAGTAAAAACAAGCACTATTTCTCCCTCGAATGCGCCCAGCCAGATATTCTAGGGGAAATGCTCCTTGATGAGTTATTTAAACTAGAAAAGCTAATTCTGAATTGGTTAAAAGAACTTAGGATGGATTTTATTGATCCACCCCAAGAAAATGACCATGAAGAAATGCTGGAACCGCATTCCGACAACCTCGTTGCTTCCGAAAATGCCTTAGTACCTAGCAAAGACTTGGACGATAGTCGTCCCTGTGTCGATTGTGCTGTGAAGGACTCTCCATCGACTTTGTTCGATGCATACATAGACCTGAGTGATTCGGCATACACCTTCTTTAACGAGAGCCCGGGAAAGGGTTGGACTTGTCCACCACCGACAACCTCTTGCGTTCTCGCCTTAGTCTAGGACAATTAAGGTATCTTAGGCACTTTGGGGTTGTTCCAACCAGTAAGGAACCACCCGATTTCAACGAGACCCTTAGAAGTAACAAAACTCCATAAAACAGCCTCCAGACACGGGGCCGTGTCCAGGTCAACACGCCCCCGTGCTCACCAAAAAGATTCTCTGCTGATTTGGTCAGAATACGGACAAAATGTGTCAGGATTTCCTCTGAACACGGGGCCGTGTCCAAGTCAACACGGGGCCGTGTCCAGTGCACTGTCGTTTTCTTTAAATGCAGCCTGATTCCTGCTCATTTTTGACCACTTCAATTGACAGAGATTCCTGGGATTTTCACTCATACCATCCTAGGTAAGTGCTAAAAGAAGGTTCCAAAGGAACCTCTTGTCCCTTCCACTTTTACTCATTTCCTCCTCTTTCAAAATTTTTCAAAATTTCCTCCATGGAAGCTTGGAAATCCCTTGATTCCAACCCTCTATGAGAAGTTTGTAAGATTATTTGCTAAGGATTCTTGTTTAAAGTTAGTTGTATAACTTTATTTTAAATTATCTAAGCCTAAAAACTAGCTAAAAATCACGAGAATAATTTAAAACTCCAAGGCTCCTTAGCATAAAATCCTGCAGACAAATGGACACGGGGCCGTGCTCAGCGAGCACGGGGCCGTGTCCGGGGATCTGTTTTGTAAAAATTTAGCTTTCTTCGGTTTCCTTCGCAGAAAATGGCAAGCAGAACAAGCGGATCATCTTCAAGAAGTAACCGACAAGGGAGGAGATCTTCAACAGCAGAAGACTCTCTTGTAAACTATGTTTACGCTCTAAGGGAGGCTATTGATGAAATGACGGGAGTGGAAGAAGCATTGGTCGACCGTATCAACCATCTTACAGTGGGGCTGGAGGGCTGTCTCCATGAAGTAAACCTCTTGCACCAGAGGCTGAACCTTCTCGCCTCCCCGCCTTTGGTACCTATAATAACCCAAAGGGCGTGGAACGTGGTACCCGAAGTTGTCATTCCAGCCGAATGGTATGCCATGCACCAAGAGCCTCCGCGAAGAGTGGTGCAAGGAGTCCCGGTGAATGTTCCCCCTCAACCACCAGCTGCGGAGGAAAATGAAGCCGCATTCTTCCTTCCTAGGGAAATCGAAGAATGGCTTTAAACAACGTTTAGGGAAGAAATCATTCGGCTAAAAGTCCTACTATATCGGGAAACTATTCTCGAAATTTTCTTAAAATAGTAGAACTCCTTATGATAACCTCGTGTACCTGCTGACCTATTTAGTTAAGTTTTAATTTTATCTTAATTTAGGACTATGTAAGTTCTCTCTATGATGAAATGAAATGATGGTTTTAAGGTTTGGATGGTTTGTAATGAATAAAACACACTCATGGTGGTAAAGGATGAAAAGGGGAACGAGAAAAATGAACTCATGCACAAGAACGAGGCAACCCGACAATTCTCTTCATTTCAGAAGGTTCAACACGGGCCGTGCCCAACCAACACGGCCCCGTGCTGAACCACCTGCAGAAAACGCCCAGTTCAGGTAACTGGACACGGGCCGTGTTCACCCAACACGCCCCCGTGTCCAGACTTCTGTTTCTCTTGTTTCAATTTTGTTACTGGCACTTGAACACGGGGCCGTGCCCGGATAACACGGGGCCGTGTTCAGTGCCCAGTAACACAAATTTTTGCTTTTTAAACACTATTTTACACATCTAATCAACCTAAAAATTTATTTTTGGGACACATTGAAGACAATGTGTAATTTAAGTGTGGGGGGGGATGCTAAAACCTTGAATTTTGCAAGTCCTAAATACAAGCCTTACACAAAACTCTATTGGAACCGCTAATCACCCCAATTTTTTTCAAAAATTTCATTTTTTTTACTTGTCTAGGTTTAACTCGGGAAATTCAAGTTCTCAAAAAAGGTTATATTTTTACAAATTTACAACCGATAGCGTAGTGATAAAAAGAACCAACATAAGAAAATTATGAAAAGGCATGGCAAACTTAGTTAAAATTTGATTATATATACTTGATCACATAAAAACCCATTCCCACAAAAGTGAGTTTTGAGCCTTTATTGAGCATACAATTACATATCATTAGACTAAATGCTCATTTTTCGTTTCTTGTGTGAATAGCCGCTTGGTTCTTACGACTCTAGAACTTGCCATGACGATACATTCCCGGTCCTTATCAACTTAAACCCGAGTAAGTAAATGATGGAGGCGTTAGGACTAACCCCTTTTTATTTCTACACCATTATTTTTCTTTTTCTTTTACCACCTACCCAAAAATCCCCCTAGTTAACCCCTTTGAGCCTAAACCTTTTCATTTCATCACCCAAACCAAAAACCCTTTTACCCACCAAAACCTTTTTATTTTTAACCCTTTGTTTTAGTAACAAGTTCGGTTTTTCGTGAAAAAAAAAAATTGTGTTGATGATGAAGCAAAAAGAAAATAAACAAACAAGTTCATCAAAAATAACTTTGTTTGAATAATAGCTTCATCAAAATAAGAGTTACAAAAAATAGAAAGTCCTACGAAAACCGACACTTGTTACGCTTTTTCGCCCTTTTACCACTAACCACTAACCCAACCACCTACCTTTAACCCAAGCCTAACCCTTAACCCACAAAGTCCTCTTGATATTTACAAAGGTATAAAAGTTAAAAAGGAGGATGATTGATTGCTTGGCAAGCTTATGGTAGGAATAAGTTCCACGCCGCTCTCGAGTGATTCACTAAAAATACACCTTCGGCCGAGTGTGAGTGATTTCTCCCGTGAGGTATGTGAACTTGTATATAAATGGAATTTTAAAAAGGCATGTTATGCCCAAATAAGTAATTTCTCCTATGAAACGTTCTAAATAAATCATTACGAATAGGATTGTAAATAGATAAAAATAAAACCCAAAAGGATCTTGGACAGCCCGACACTCTACGACAAGCCCAAAACCTTCTCCTCTACCTATTCCATTTGGGAGTGTAAGCCACATATTAAAGAGTTTTGCTTGAGGACAAACAAAAGTTCAAGTGTGGGGGTATTTGATGTGTGTAAAATGCAACATATAAATTACATCAAATGAGGCATAAAACTAACCCTTTTTAAGTACTAATATTGGAAAAAGAGTGTTTTTGTCTTCCTTTTGTATTTTCAGGATTAAATGAGCTCAAAAACACAAAAGAAGCAAAAAGACAGCTAATTCCAACATAAATACAAGGAAAGGAACATTAGTGGACTGCCCGACCCCTCAACGGCACCTTCCAAAGCAAAATAGAGAAGTCAGAAGACTGAACACGCCCCGTGCTCAGCCAGCACGGGGCCGTGCCTAAGAAGCAGCAGAAAAGACAAACCTATAGAAGCTTCTATTGCCCACCACGGGCCGTGCCCAGCGGACACAGGGGGTGTGTCGAAAGTACAGCAGGCGCATTAATTGTAATTGCGAATTACAATTAATGAGGAGAGAGAGTGTCAGACGGGCACGGGGCCGTGCCCAGCGGACACGGGGCCGTGCCCAGCTCTCTGTTCAGCCTATAAATAGGAGTGCTTGGATTCATTTCAACTCATCCCTTGGCACACCACCTCTCTCACACTTCATCCACCACCCACCACCATCACAACACCATCATCCACCACCATCATCCATTGTCCATCGTAGAGTGTGTGAGTCGTCTCGGGATCCAAGATTGATCGTAAGAGTTCTTGACAATCAAGGCCATGTTTGCCTAAGTCTCTTACATCACTTGGTGAAGACAAAGTGTCTAGTATAATACTTTTTATTTCTAATCTTTTGCACTTTTTATTTGGTTTTGTATTAATGACTTTAATAACTAGTTACTTATGTTGAAGGTGATCTTTCCTTATCGTTTGTCCGTGGTGTCTTGGCATTATTTTACTGTCTATATAAAATAAAGGATTTTCACCATTCATATCTCCACGGTCTATATGGAGGTATGTTGGCTACCTGGTCGGGGGTTAAGGGAACGGTTTGGTAAAGGTCTTGCCATTGTTCAGCGTTTAGAGGTCCTGCAATGGACCTGGGTCAAATTTAGTAGGACCTCCTTCAATACTTCACGGTATTGGATGGCGGGGGTCCAAACTCTTTGACCCCCTCATAAGTTAACTACTATTAATACTATAACCCGGCTATTTAGGACTGTATCCCTGCTGACTCAGACTACTTAGCCGAGGGTAACGTCACCGCCAAAAGCGGGGCCTACCACAGTACTGCATTAATAACTTAATTCATTATCTTCCAATAATCCACCCTTTTAGGATTGTATCCTTGCTGACTCAAACTACTGGGGTGAGGGTAACGTCACCTTCAAAAGAGGGGCCTACTACAATAACTAAGATAATCTCTTAATTATGTGCAAAAGTGCGGAAATAATCAAAGGTTATACTAGATACGAGTCGGAACCAAGTGATTCATCTTGTCTATCTGTTTTTATTTTATTTTTATTTTTCAGCATTTTAGTTAGTTTTTATTTTTCTTAGCTTAAAACATTTTTTCTAACATTTTATTTTGATTAGACGTTGAGGATAAACTGGTACTAAAAGCTCTTGTGTCCTTGGACGACCTCGGTATCTTACCAACACTATACTACGCTCAACGATGGGTGCACTTGCCCATATGTGTGTTTAGTGTTAGTGAAATATCGTGTTTTATAAATTTAAAACTTGGCTAAAATAAGTGTTAAAAAGGGCTTAAAATATACACCTAATATATATAACACTTCACACGCATCACATGGTCCATGAATCATAAATTGCTTGACAAGCTCATATAATTCAGGATCTCTTTCTTTATCTGGAATCTCAGCACTAATAACATGATCAATATCACATGCAGATGGAAATTTGCTTTCAGCACTCAAGAACAAACATATGTGAGCATGTGGCAGTCCATGCTTCTGAAATTCAATTGTATACATAACTGAAATGTTTTCAAGGGTGAGCTGTTAGATAAATATAATTAGGTGTTCACAGTTAAAAAAATTTAGTAAAAGGTACCTGCTTTTATGTCACCAAAGAATTTATGTTTCTTGAGATATTTTATTAGATGATCCAATTTACACTTGAATAATCTAGAGATAATATCTGGCTTGTCTTCAGAATTAAGAGCTTTATCATGCAAACACCTATAAATATCAGGCCAATTGGGATTACAGGTCACTAATGAAGGTACTTTTGCATCATATATCTAGAACCACCAGTAAATGATGAAGGTAAAAGTATATGTTTACCACAATTTGAGGCATTATTCTCTCCACTTTCAACAGTAGCATTCAAATTCTTAAAACTTTGGGTTCTAAGTTTCGCTTGTTGTGTCCTTATATAATTCAACCTGACAGATTCTATCATCGTGTATGCATCAACCAAAAACTGTTGAAATAGTTTTTTGGCATTAACTAACAATGAAAACTGACTGTGTCTATCTTGTATTTTGTAACAAAAGAATTTTCTAATTGTAAGGTTGGTTCTAAGTACCTCATTATCAACCACAATCCCTCTATGTTTAATACCAACTCTATAACCATCTTTAGCATGTGGGAAAATAAGTGGATATTGCAAACCAAGGTAAGAAGGATGAAGTTCACTAATTCTTTGAAGACCACCAGGCTTCCTTCGAACAATGATGTCCCGTTTATCAAATGCTCCATCAAAATCACCAATTATTAACGCAGCAATTTCTGATGCTGTTGGCAAGTTGTGAATTTCTTCCATCCTTATCTCTTGTTCCAATAAGCTTGAGGGTTACTTCTTGCCACTCATTTTCTTGAAAACAATCTCTTACCATTCTGAAGGACTGGACAAGAGGATTGCAAGAATCCAACATATTTTTAAGACTTTTGATGGTCGTAATATCAAGCTGGTTGTTTGTTGTGGTTTTGGAATCTATCTGAGAACTACAAGAAATATAAGGATGTTAAAATTTACATTTGTTTCAAGTGAACCATGGATGTGAATATATTGGGAAGCAATATATATAATCATAAATGGCACAATGTCATAAAGAAATTACTTTACTGCCTTTTGACGATTTACCACCTCGTTTTGTGAATCGTATATGGAAAGCTGTGAAAATTTGGGTTCTTCTCTATCGTCCGGAAGTAGACTACCCATTCGATGATAATTATGACCTTGTAGTCTAAATATATAAGGACCTTTGCCTCTCTGACCACTTTTGTCAACCTTGCCACCAAGAGATGTGAACGAAAACATCATGTTATATGCTCGAATATTATTCATGAAATTCTGACACTATGAGGTATGACTTTTATATAAATGACGTAGTGATGGAGGAGGTGGGGGTGGTGGTAGCTCAACAACTCCATTTGAACATAAAAGAGAATATGAGGTTTTCTTACGAGTTTGATTTCCCTTAAGCATTTCATCTTCCCACAACATTGCATCACACTTAGAGCACAAAAAGATGGCATCTTTATGATCAATATAATCTTCAGAATTGAATAAATTTATAAGTCCCTATAAGTTATATAAACCTTGAAAGCTTAACATGAATTTAGATTCGTATCTTGTACCTTTAGAAATTCCATAAATCTTCTCAACCACAGAATCTGCTAATATCTCATCAGTCATTGATAGTTCAATTTTAGGTATGTCACCTGTATTGAAACTTGTAAAATAAGACATATGTAACAATTTATAAAAGCTAAGATATGAATATATATTAAAGGAGAATTTTGTTTTGAAACATATAGCATATATAATTTGTAATATTTGATAATGGAGTCCTCTCAACAAAATCGGATGTTTGCTTAGTACTTCCAAAAGGAGTGTGATGTACATTCTTTGATGAGATTTTTTTTATGAATCTTATAAGACAAAAGTATATAAAATGAATGATGAAGACAAAATTTGTTGAAGCAAAGGTCTGATCATCCTATGCTAAGAAGATTAAAGTCTGATGAAGCTAAGGTCTGTTGTGGATCAACAGATGATGCACTTCGACAGAAGATCTTTAATTATAACAACCCTCCAAAATATTTTCGACACCCTCATATATATTAAAATATCCCAATATGTCTTAAAATACACCCCGTATGTGAAAACCGAGCCCAAAATACAATATATAATTGAAAATAAAATGAAATCAAGTTTTATGTGTCGCTCGCGGGCCGCGTAGCCTTTGGCTACGTCTTACGCGGGCCGCGACAGCTACGAGATCAGGTGACACCCTAAGCTGCCACGTGTCATCATCCGTATCGAACCTATGTCGACGAATCAGCAACCCTAGAAGCTACACCCCTACTACGCGGGCCACGAAGCCCTTAAAGGACTTCTACATGGGCCACGAGGAACTGAGGATCAGGCCCTATAAATAGAGACCTTCGGCCGTTCAGTCGAATTCGTCCCAAAACACTTTATCTCTCAAAATTTCTGAATAGTAGGCATAATTCTCGGGTATAATACCCCCTAAATAACGAAATTATGCTCCGTTGTAAGTATCATAACCCCGGTTACGTATTAGATACGATGCCCGATTGATCCAGGGTTCCGTAACGGCTGTTGTGGTTCTGCCCGACGTAGTCGTTGGAATGCCGTCTCGGGGAGGGTATCGTTAATATAAATATTGGGTTATTATACTATAACTAAGATAATCTCTTAAAAAGTCCGAAAGTGCGAAAATCATCAAAGGATACATTAAAAGCGAGCCGGATCCAAGTGATTCATCTTGTCTATTTGTTTTTATTTTATTTATTTCTGCATTTTTAATTTTTATTTTTATGTTTCAAAACTTTTCTCAAAAAAAAAAAAAATTAGATCGATTAGACGTTGAGAATAAACTGGTACTAAAAGCTCTTGTGTCCTTGGACGACCTCGGTATCTTACTAACGCTATACTATGCTCACGATGGGTGCATTTGCCCAAGTGTGTGTTTAGTGTTAGTAGAATATCATGTTTTATAAATTTAAAACTTGATTAATGAGTAAAATGGGCTCAAAATATTAATAAAATCATATCACGCCGAACGCACACCAACTGGCAGGATATTATAGACGTTTTATTCAAGATTTCTCTAGAATAGCCATTCCATTAACCAAACTAACCTGCAAATCAGTTAAGTTTGAATGTGGACCAAAACAGGAGGAAGCCTTTAGGATTTTAAAGCAAAGGTTAACCAATGCACTGATACTCGCTTTACCAGAAAGAACTGAAGACTTTATAGTCTATTGTGACGCATCTAAGTTAGGATACGATGTGTACTTATGCAACGTCAAAAGGTTATAAATTATGCCTCTAGACAGCTTCAGAAACATGAAGAGAATTATACAACCCATGATCTAGAGTTAGGAGCCATAGTCTTTGCCCTTAAGATTTGGAGACACTATCTTTATGGTAGTAAGTTTGTTATATTTACAGATCATAAGAGCTTAAGATATGTTTTTGGCAAAATGAATTAAATATGAGACAGAGACGTTGGATGGAAATCCTTAGTGATTATGATTGTGATATCCAGTATCATGCAGGAAAAGCTAATATTGTAGCTGACGCTTTAAGTAGAAAGTATCATGAAAAGCCAAAACGAGTATGCTCTCTCAGATTAAATCTGCAGATAGATTTAAATGAGCAAATTAGAGAGGTACAGGAAACAACAATCAAGGACGATGCCAAAAATTTAAAAGGAATGAATAAGGAATTAGAACAAGGAGCAGATGGAATTTGGAGATTGCATAAGAAAAGGATCTGGATACCTATTCAAGGGAACCTACGAAACCAAATTCTAAAAGAATTCCATAAGTCTAAGTATACGATACATCCTGGTAGGGATAAGATGTATCAAGATTTAAGGAAGAATTTCTGGTGGATAGGAATGAAGAAGGATATAGCAAACTATGTTGCTAAATGTCTAACCTGTTCACAGGTTAAAGCTGAACATCAGAAACCTTCAGGGTTATTGCAACAATTAGAGATGCCAATCTGGAAATGGGAATTGATAACAATGGATTTTGTTACCAAATTACGCAAGACACGAAAAGGTAATGATACAATCTGGGTGTTTGTAGACAGATTAACCAAATCTGCTTATTTATTACCAATGAAGGAAACTTTCAGTATGGAACAGTTAGCCAAGTTATATGTAAATGAAATAGTTTCATTACATGGAATTCCTTTATATATTGTGTCTGATAGAGATAGCCTTTTTACATCTCATTTTTGGACAAGTTTCCAAAAAGCAATGGGAACCAGGTTAAATCTAAGCACAGCTTATCATCCTCAAACAGACGGACAAAGCGAAAGGACAATTAAGACAATGGAATATATGCTTAGAGACTGTGTAATTGATTTTGGAGGAAATTGGGACGATCATTTACCATTAATAGAATTTTCCTACAACAACAGCTATCATACTGTAATTCCCCGAAAATATGGATTTAATATTATAAACTAAATGTCGGTTATGGTCAAGATAGAATAACTAGGAATAAATAACCTAGTTAGTTAGTGTCATTGACATAATAGAACAAAAATAGTTAAGATACCCTTTAAATAACTTGTGTAAAGTGGAGGGACTAAATATGGGCAATTGCAACAAGTTTTAATTAAATCAATTAAAACACACAAAACACACACATATGTGTGTGTGTCTGTGATTTAACCAGAGCCAAGAAAGGGCTCTCATATTCAAACCCTAAACTTCAAAATCCATCCAATTGAGAAGCCAAATCAAGCCCAAATCGAAATCCAAACACAAAATAGTGATCACCTCAGTAAAGGGATCATAAGGTATGAAAAATTTGATGGTTTGATTCCATCTTGAATTCTAGACGAACACATGAGATTCGAAATTGAGCTTGCATGATTGTTGTTTGGATGAAATTGTAATGAAATCATGTCTAGGACTAAACCCTAGTCATTAGTTTGTTGAATTAGTGCTTAAACTATGAAATTTATGGTCATCCATTATGTGTGTTTAATGGGTTTTATAGAAACATGATGAACATTAGAATCATGAGTAGCAAACTAGTGCTAATAGAATTCTATGAAGTTAGTTTTGATATTGAAGTGTTAATTAGACACTAAATTGGAAAAGGATATTAAAATTGGTAAAATAACTAGTCATGGAACTTGATTTTCTAATTTTATGAAAATCATGCTTATTAGGTGTTTGATAAAATGCCTAAGAGAAAGCAAAATGTTGAAATTTCGGACGAAAACACATGTTCTATTTATATGGAAAATTATGCGGTGTGTGTTATAAAAAGAGTTCTAAACGGTTTTTGGTTGAACTCTATAGGCAAAGAAACCGAGTCTTCAAGAGGACAAAACGGGGGCGATACGCGCTTGAAAGGAAAGCTTTGAAGGTACGCGACTTGTCGTCTCATTACATTTATATAGACAAGCCTAGTTGTCTATATGTTTAATGTTGTATAGCGAAAATAGTTGCGTTTGGTGAGTCTAAGAAGTGATGGGATTCACTCGACAAACCAAACGGGTCAAAAGAAATAGTTGGAATATGTATGATGTTGAAATAGTGAAATTGTAATCGTTTGGAAAGTCTAAGAAGTGATGGAATTCACTCGACAAACCAAACAGGTCAAAATAAATAGTTGGTTAGATATGTTTATTGATAATATTGTTTAATTAGTCATAATGGGAATGTAAGTAAAGTGATGTAACTCACTAGATAGAGAACGGGTTAAAATAGTGTTCGAAATGGTAGCGTTCGAAGTGACTCGAACGCCACTCGTTAAATTTGAGTTATAAAAGCGTAAACCATGGATTGGAAGGGATACGCTAAGGTTGGCAAGCCCGGGAATGGGTAATTGTGGTTAGAAAGCAATGTTGGTGAATTATGAAGGTATGTAACTTGTTTCGTTACATTATGTAAATTTGATATTGTAATCATTCATAGTTGTGTTTTTAGAATAAGGATTTGTATTAGTTAAAGTGACAATGATCACTACTCGATTGAATGAGTCAAAATTAGATTAGAAAACGTTTGGTAGTCGTTGAAAATGGAGGATTCCATAAACAAGCCAGACGGGTCGAATAATTGTCTAGTAGTCATTACGGAAGTGATTAAATATCATATGGCATTATAGATCACGGAGGCGTAAAACCGTGAAATGGGTAAAGATACGCCGATGATCACAAGCCCATGGAATGGGTATACATGCTTAAAAGTCCCAATTTTGAGTAATATAAGATTTGTCGCAAAACTATGCGGGCCGAATAAGTATAATAGGGGATTATAGACTCTCGGTCCGTAAACTCAATTTTTGATTAAATGATCATTATAGATGCGTTGGTAATTTAATTACGGACGCGTAGGAAAAAGAATCACATAAATCGGACAAACGTTTAAAAAGTTATGAAGGTTTTCGTACTAAAAATGGAAAACAAACAAAATCTGCTGATCAGACCATAAGCTACGGTCCTGGACTGTAGCCTACGGTCCAGAAGTTCTGGTTGAAGTAATATGGTGAACCGTAAGCTACGGTCTGAGAACCGTAGCCTACGGTCGACTTCCAAACAAAATTTTTATTTTGTTTATGTGATGATTTTGAGCTTTCGGGTCCGTTTAGACGGGTTCTAGGGTCTCATATACTAACATTTGTAATAAATTTACAGTGTAGGTATGTTTGAACTTAGAAGACGAACACAACCTTTTGAAGCTTCCGTGTTTATCTAACTTTGTTGTAAACAATGTTTATGTTGTAAACCTTTAACTTACCGTTTTTAGATGTTTAAACTAGATGAGAGTTAACTAAGATACTATCATCATGAAACCTTATCATTTTGTATAACTTTTGAAACTATGCATTTCTTATAAAAATGCGTATTTTATGGAAAAACATTAAACAAATGAGACGGATGTTACACATACCAACATCAATTCTGCACCGTTTGATGCACTTTATGGACGAAAGTGCCAAACTCCAGTTTGTTGGGCAGAGATTGGAGAAAAGCAATTATTTGGACCAGAGATAGTGCAAGAAACAACGAACAAAATTATTCAAGTCAATGAAAGACTAAAAGCAACATGAGATCGTTAAAAGAGTTATGCAGATAATAAACGAAAACCATTGGAATTTCAAGTTGGAGATAAGGTATTATTAAAGGTTTCTCCATGGAAAGGAGTAGTCAGATTCGTTAAAAGAGGAAAGCTAAACCCAAGGTATGTCGGACCTTTTGAGATTATCAAAAGAATATGACTAGTAGCTTATCAGCTACAATTGCCAAAGGAAATGACAGGAATACATGATGTGTTTCATGTATGTAATCTCAAGAAATGCTTAGCAGACGAATCACTAATAGTACATCTTCAGGATATAGAGGTAAATGAAAAGCTTAAGTTTGTAGAGAAACCCATTCAGATTGAAGATAGAAAGATCAAGAATCTCAAACACAAGAGATTAGTTCTGGTCAAAGTAAAATGGGATTCAACGAGAGAACCAGAATACACATGGGAGCTCGAGTCAGAAATGCAACGGAAATATCCACACCTGTTCCAGTGAATCTAGAGGACGAGATTTAAAACAAGGTGGGGAGGATATAACAACCCTCGAAAATACCCTTAAACGCCCTAAATATACCCCATATACGCTAAATTACACCCGTATAACCTTACTTTTTATAAAAATCAAATAAAACAAAGAAATTAGGGTGCTCGCGGGCCGCGACCGAGTTCACCAAGTGAGTCGCGGGGCGTGACCGAGAGATACCTGGCGAAACCACAACGTGCCACGTGGCACGACACTTGGCTAACCTATACTGGTGACTAACCAGACCTAGCCCTAGCTAGGTATGGCTCGCGGGCCGCGAAGGACATGGACAAGGCTCTCGCTGGGCGTGAGAGACCCCGAACTCAGCCTATAAAAGGAGGTCGTTGGCCCCAGTCTCAAATCGCTCAAATTTTCTTTCTCTCTGTCCCTTTAAGTGCGAAAATTATCGGGTATTATACCCCTAAAACATGAAGCTCTGCCTCGTTGTAAGTATTTTAACCCCCGATCACTAATTCGTTACCCTACCCGATTGATCTAGGGCTCCGTAACGCATGTCAATGCTCTGCCTGACTCAGTTCGTTGGAGTTCTGTCTCGTGTTGCAAGGCTAATGTGATTTGGGTTATCTTACTAACACGTGTGCATTGTTTATTTTTAATAGATAATAACCAGGAACACCAACAAGAAGCTATATATTTACCTAAGTCAACAATGCGAGTCATTCTCTTTTTCTACCAAACTGTTTTTACAAAACCTCAAATATTTTCAGTTATACTTACATTGATTGAGTCTATGTATTCTACAATTGCTGCCAGTATGTGGGGTTTTGTATACACTACTAGTATTCCGTTACTATTGGACAATGAGTTAGCCAATGAGTAACATAACCACAGTCATGGAACTGCCAACATGACAAATACTGAATGAGTATATTGGTAGATATAAACATTGTAATCGCTCTCAATACTGTAAAGTTATAAAAGTCTGTTTTGATTAAACTGAGATGCACTCGCCAGTATTTCTTGCTAATAAAACATTTTTAAAACATGTTTCAGGTAACTTAATGTGAAGCTATAAGAAGCCAGCTATGGAGCACTGAAGGCTTATAGAAGTGGCTATAAAAGTTACCTAAATAAAAATGAGATTATGTTTTCAATAATTAGGGTTTATCCCTATAAATGTATTATCAATGGAACATGGGTTTTTATCCTATTTAATTATTAATAAAGTTTGGTGTTTTTAAACTATGAAATTATTTCCTAACTACGATCATCATGTTTTAAATTCCGCTGCCAAATTAATAAACACTGATACCACCTGCTCTATGTTATCGCGACGCCCGCTCCTTAGGTAGGGGTCGGGGGCTGCGACAGATTGTCTCCCAATCTCACTATCATGGTTCTCTATAGTTTGCTCATCGCCTCATTATCTACAATATTGCTATTCATGAAAATATTATGATATGAAATGTGTCAGCTTTTTAAGGTATTCAAACTTGAGACCCGACATTGTCACTGTCGCTGCAAACTTAAACCGGATGGTACACTAGACAGTAGGGCTGTCCAAATCGCTCGCTGCTCGGTCAAAAAATTTAATGCTTGAAAAATGCTTGTCCGATTTTCAGCTCGGTTTGTAAATGAGCCGATCGGCTCATCTCAGTTTATAAACGAGTAATGCACAAGCAAAGGTTCGCTCCGTTCGGCCCAACTCATGAGCAATCCTACTCTCTATAGCACCATTGACATCACCTTCCACCACCTTTATATTGTATTATAATTACTATACCCTTAACTTTTGATTTTTTTCCTTTTCATTTTATTATAATTATTATTTAGACCTTAAACTTTTTAACTTTTGATTTTTTTCTTTTTCATTTTATTATAATTATTATTTAGACCTTAAACTTTTAGTTCTTTTTTCCTTTTACTTATTTTTTATGTTTCTTTTTAGTTTTTCTCGAACGTAATATTTTTCTAAATTTCGTATGTACAACTGTAAGTGGATTTTTTTGTTTTCGTTTCGAACCCGTCACGGGCATTCGTCTTTATAGTTATAACAAGTGCCCATACCTTAACGAACAGAACCAGTAACTTTTTCTTTACTTTCGATTATGCCCTCATTAGTTGCTTATAAAATACACCCTTGAAGTTCTATTGTCGTCAATAATCGAAGCTATTCGTTGAATATATAATTATAACCATATTGTACTAAGGCCAAAAAGAGTCCTTTGGCAAAGGAAATAATGATTGATGGGATTCCATTTGACCAATACTGCAATTCTAAGAAAAGACGATATGTCTAAAAGAATTTATTGAATTTCAAACGTTAACGTTTATTACAATATATTACCTAGGGAAAAGATCAAATAAGAAGTTTATTTTGCCTAGAAAGTCTAGGAAATAGGATTAGGACATGTGACAACATTTAAAATAAAGAAAAAGGGTATTTTAGTCAATCCAACCATTTTCTTCTTCCTTTTCAAAACCCAGTAACTTCAAAACCCACCATTTTCAAAACCCACCATCTTCAACCATTTCTTCACTTTCTATCTCAATAATCACTACATTATATTGCGATTTTCATCACAAATCAATGATTCAAACACTCGATCAACGTGTTCTTTAGCTTTTTTGAAGAAAACCCAGTTTAATTTCATACAAAATCTCGTTTTTTCCGGTGATTTTGAAGATAATCACTCGATCCATTCGATTCGAGCGCTGATAAGTGTTTCAATCATTCAAAAATTGTCAATTGTTGAAGAAATCACTTTGATCCATGTAAGAAATTCTTTAATTTCATTTTTACGATATGGGTTTTTGATTTAGTTATTGCGCTTTACGATCTTGGCGGGGGTCCGGAGGCAGCGCCCCTGGTAGCGGGGTCCCAGGGGCGGCAGCCCCTGGCGGGGTCCAAGGGGCAGAGCCAATTCACTGTAATAAAAATGCATCAGAAAAATTAATTTTCTGTAAATTGCCTCTGGAAACTGCATTGGTCCAGACAGTTCACAGCACAGACAATTCACTTTCTTTGGTGTTTTCTGCCCATTGCGTTTTAGAAAAACACATTCTTGAAGTGTTTTTGGTGCATTGTGTTTTAGGTAAAACACATTTTTAGGTGTTTTCAGTCCATTGCGTTTTACAGAGAACACTTTCTTTTGTCTTTTAGGCAATTGCGTTTTAGAATGAGTCATTTTTAAGTGTTTTCTGGCCATTGCGTTTTACAAATAAGACATTTCTTTGTGTTTTTTGTGCATTGCGTTTTAGGTAAAACATTTTTTTATGTGTTTTCAGTCCATTGCGTTTTAGAAAACAGACGTTTTAAGTGTTTTCTGGCCATTGCGTTTTACAAATAAGACATTTCTTTGTGTTTTTGGTGCATTGCGTTTTAGGTAAAACACATTTTTATGTGTTTTTAGTGCATTGCGTTTTAGAAAGTACATTTTCTTTTGAGTTTTTAGGCTATTGCGTTTTAGAAATAAGACATTTCTTTGTGTTTTCTGGCCATTGCGTTTTACAAATAAGTCATTTATTTGTGTTTTTGGTGCATTGCGTTTTAGAAAAATGTCATTTTTTAGGTTTTTTTTTCATTGCGTTTTACGTAACTGGGGGTTTTTCTAATGCGTTTTACGCAACTGGGTTTTATAATTTTTTTTAAATATAGCAATAGTATACTCGTTTTAAAGATAAAAAAAACGCTCGTTTTTTTGGTGCAATTTTTATACAAAAATAATGTCGTATGAAAGAGTTATTAACGTTTAAAAAATGGGGGGGAATTGGAGGAGAGAGAAACTATTGGCTTGGATTGACTAGAATGCCCCTAAACAAACTCACGCGCCTCTTTTCTTCTTTTCAATTTCCCTGATTTAATCTTAGCCCTTGATTAACTAAATGGATGGTCAAGATCACTTCCTAGCCTTCCTAGCCAAATTAACTTCCTATTGTATCTCCACCCACCTAGTACCATTATCTATGCTACTATTATAAACGAATTTATCTCCTCTAATATTGTAAAAGAGTTGTTACCTAAAAGGTTGGGGATTTATATTTGCACTTTGATCTTAGCCCTTTAAAGAATTGAGCAATTTCAAGAGGTGGTGATTATTACTTGATATATTTATTTGGAATGTGAGAAACACTAAAAGATTTCATAACAAGAAAGTCAAGGTTGAAGAGATTATAGTAAATATTAGGTCGTTGTTTTTTTTTGTTTTTTTTTTAATGGTTTAAGCACGAGTCGGTCTTTTGGGCCGACTGGTATGCCTTTAATTTGATGTAGTCCTGTTTTGTGTTGCCATGCCCGTTTTTGATTTGGTGTTTTGTTGTTGGTTATAAAAGCTACCAATAAAAAAAACCCTAATAGGTTATCAACCGAGAACTAAAAGGCAATTTAACAGGGAAATTAAAACTTTTCGATCATTAAGAATATCACCAACCGTAGTTTAAAAAAAAACATAGGCGAAGCTTCATGGGGACCAGGGGTGCCCCGACCCCCCTTTTTTTTTTTGCTTTGTAGTGTAATTTTATCAGAAATTTTTTTTAGTGTAAAATACTGAATTTTTAAGAGCCCCCTCCCTCCCCCATTTCGACCTGATTTTTTTTTTCAAACTCTGTCACTATAAAATAATATCACCAACCCTAAGCTTTTAAAAACCGGAATCACAAAATGTAGCACTAATTTATAATATAGAAGGAGGGCGAAATAACAAAAGGTTGAGGTTAAACTAAAAAGATATACATTAGGTACCCTATTAATAAAATATTTGATTAGTAATGTAGTTAACTCCTAAAATCATAAATTGTGTAAAATAAAACAAAAAACTTTACGGCTACAACCAATAATTATCTTTGTCATGATATTTATTGACATTATCATAATTTGAATATTATACGTTTCTTTTCGTTTATAATGTCAAACAACATATGATCTACCACCGTAATTATCATTTAGACATTTTACACGTAATCTCAAATCCAAATTCATGATAATGATGAACCCATTATGAGCATCAAAAGAGACCCAAGACGGATCTTGATTCTTTTCTTTATACGTAAAAAAGGTAAGTTAATAGAACACAAATTCTTTTCAAAATTTCCGATTTCAGAATAACGAAAGGCATATTACAAACAACATTTGTTGCATACCACTAATTTAAACAATATATGTTCTTCCTTTTTTAGATGCATTGTAAATTCCGCATTGAATATGATGCTTGGCTTAATCAGTGGAGATATCAATCATCATTTCACATCATTTTTGTTGATGCTTGTGATTATCTCCAACCAAAAAAAGAATAGATGTGTGATAAGTATGTATGAGTTTCATGTATTTGACTTATCAAAATGATAACAATTTTCTCATTAAAAGAATGTGTCACCCATAAGAATCTTTCCAATATAACGTCGAATGTAGTTCCTTGCGATAATATGGGGTTATATCGTGGCCGCACGGATACCATATATCCAATGAGAAACAAATTCTAAGAAATTTAGACCAACAACGCGGTATTGTGGCCGCGTGGATACCATATATATCCAATGAGAAACAAATTCTAAGGTAATTAGACCAACAACGCGGTTTCTAACCTTTGTAACTAATTTCTAGTCTTGCTACCTAGACGACGTTTGATGGTGGTCCGCTTTTGGATGGCAATTCCAAACGCCCACGATATGGGTGTTCTAAGCGTTGGTAAATTAATGGTTAATGGAAAGTTACCACTAAGCAATAAGTCAGTAGTATCCATGCTTAGCGATAGGGTTCGATACTGATGATCCTCGTCACTATGAATGTTCTACTAAGCTTTTCCACTTATGCAAGCATTAATAATCACTATTTGGTGTACCATTTCACATAAAGTTACAATGTTTTAACTCTATCATTGTGATGATTTGATCTCCATATACTTATCGATAGTGGCGAATCTTGAGATTTCCGACCGAGGGGTCAAAAACGTATATACCTAAAAATATTATAAAACAGGGGGTCCAAAACGTATATACCTAAACAATTGTATACGAAAACTACATACCGAACACTACTAAGCGAAAAGTTCGGGGTCCCCCCCCCCCCACACACACACACAAAGTTGCGCCCCTGTTTAATGAGTCTGTTTAATACAAGAAAGTACAACTTGGTTTTCACATGCTAGGATTATGTCGGAAAAGTTATCCGGCCAACATTTTTCCGACAAAGTAACTTTTGTTGGAAATCGGCCAAAAACACCGTTTTCTGACAAATTCCCAACCAAAACTTTTGTTGAAAACTTGTGAGTTATAATAAACAAAATAATACAAAAAGCAATCTAAAACAAAAAGAGCAGTAAAGAAACATCATAAGAAAAAGGTGTGAAATAATATTCTTCCATTATAATTATGTAAACTACACACTTCATGTAGATTATTCTACTGAACGTAATGCTCATTTAATGAATGGAAATAGCAATCAAGACGAAGAAGCTTTTTGGTGGGCCTTTTGTTGTTCACTTGTTCCATTTAATATGAACTTGTACAATATACGATAACTACGTACTCATGACTTACAACTTTTTTTTGTTAGAAATTTTGTGCATAGAGACACCAAGAAAGTACTTTTCAAACATCTTTGTAGTACATTTATTTCGTATAATAAGTCCACTTACTTTAAAGGGTGCCTGGTCTATTCTAGGGAATAAGAACGTGAATGACTCTTATATAATTAGGTGAAGGGTGAAGTGTGTCTACGCGATACGGCGAGAAACATAGATACAGGCATTGTTCAGTTGATTCGGTTATTATTCTCAACTAAAACCGAAGCCATCGATTATTATATTTTATTAACCAATCGGTTTTTGGTTAGCTGATAGTTATTGGTTTGATTCGTTTAATTTTGATTAGTAGGCAAAATCAAATTTGGGCTAAAACTTTTGCTTAAATGTATACGAAATTGATGTATAAATACATGAAATGAATGTATATATGCATAAAATGAAAGTACAAATAAATAAAATGGAGGTATAAATATGAAATACATGAACTAAAAGTATAAAAGTTAGAAAAATATGAAAATATGAAAATATGAATAGTTCGGTTCGGTTAATTTTGGTTAAACGATAGCACAAAAAACCGATAACTGGTTTTGGATAATTCGGGTTTTGGCTAATATGTTTATAGTTAATTCAGTTTTTGGTTGATTTCGGTTCAGTTTCATCTAGTTTTGGTTAACAATTCAATTATTGTTTACCCTTAGACAATGTTAATCAAATAACGTATCAATTTGTTTAATTAAAAAAACTATAGCAATACTACACTCAAATTAAAAAGAGAATAAAATACTCATTTTTATGATGTAATTTTTTCAATAAATATTAACATACAAAAAAGTCATGACCAATTAAAAATTGTGGGCATAATTAATTTTTTATAAGGGAATAAGTGTAACTATACTAATTATCTATAATTTTGTTAAACACGAGGGATTAAAGTGTAATTAAGATGAAAGGATTAAAGTGTAATTAGTGTTTGAAAAAATAATTTGCCCTCATATTTTGTACCTTATGCATTAAAGAAAAAAAAAAGGTTCTTAATTTTTGGATATTTTAAAATGATCTTTTCTTATGCATTACATATAGTATATATTATATAAAACTTTAAAAATAATCTATTTTGAAAAGAAAATGAATTTTAGTATTCAATGAAAAAACTTAACTTTGTTTATATTTTATTAATCAATCAGTTTTCGGTTAATCGGTTTGGTTTATTCTGTTAGTTGACAGCTTTTGGTTTGATTCGTTTAATTTCGATTAACACTCAAAACTGTCACACCCCGAATTTCCACGTGTTACCGGTGGGCCCGGTAGGGGAGTATCGTGACGTGGTTGGCAACATCATAGTCAAACAACACAATATTTAAATGCACAGCGGAAGCAAAGTATAGATTTAATTCAACCAAACGATATTGTAATATTAAGTATCACAAATAGTCGAATATAAATCCACAAGTAGATCAAAATAAAAGGAAACAAATGTTCAACAGTTTATGACATCCAAGCTGGCGAGACTTAATGTGGATGCTAGGAGACAAGCCAGCCTATTTCGCGTAGTACCTGCACTTAACCTTTTTAAGAAAAATACGTCAGTTTACACTGGTAAATACAATCAACCGACTCATTTTGGAAAGAGTTTAAGAAAATGCATTTAAGGCACAAGGCACAAATAATATTTTATAACTTGGGATAATTATGTAAATATATAAACTTGTAAAAGAATTACATGTTTCTTATGCGTTCAGTAGTCCGATCCGTAGACCGGATTAAAGATCAATAGACACACCACTTTATATAATGAGACACTGACAGGTGTACGCCTACACCTGAGTGCTAAGGTCGTGGCCATTTCGTAAAATGATGCCAGGGATATCCGGGACATGGTCATTAACCCCCCAAAGGCTTTAAGCAACAAAACATTTCAAAACGTAGCATATCAATGATTTAACCTCTATTCGATTAAAGATTCAATGCCGGACCAAGCGGTATTTTATATACCGTACCCCAAGCCCGTATAGGGAAAATAAGTTAAAAGTATTTACCTGAGTAAGTATAGATCAAAATCAGCGAGTGCAAGTATCTTTTACTGGTTCTCCTAATCTGGAACGAAGGTTTATAATAACCTATTAGAATCCTAACGGGTCTTTAGTTAAGCTTACGCTTAGACCGGTTAGTTTTAAAGATACGGTTCGTACGCACGATTAAGCGAAGACCGGATAGAATGTGATTTAGACCCGAAAAGTTTGAAGACTTGCTTAATATGGGTATATGATACACATTCTGGATTTTGAGATAAAACCGATAAGGTTTGACCCGTTTCGGCTAATTTATGTAAACTAGTTACATAAACCGAACCGAACGCGCATGAAGCGTAACGGGTATCCGTAAGAGTCCTAAACAGGTTTCCTAAGTTAACATGCCTTAAATAAGTTGTGACATCAGTAGGATATCACCCATGACGCCCCAAACGAGTTTAATCTCTTAATAAGCCCCGCAGGGGCATTTTGGTCATTTTAAAGATTATAAAAGGGTTTAATTAGACGCCTGTGATCCGGGTCTGAGTTGATCAGTAAAATAGCTTATTTTAACAGGTTATAACCTTTGGTAATAAGTCTTATATACTAAAATAGTTTTAAACCCAAACTATGCGTTAAATACGCGTATAAAGTCGTTTTAAGCGATGTACGGGTTAAAATACGATTCTGAGTTTTCTGATCAAATAAATAGGCTCAAAATACTCCATTTATTATTTAAAATCAGTAGCAATTGGATTGGCGTTAAAAGGATTTGTAAAACTCATTTTATGGCCGAAAAGGGTATTTTTGGTATTAACCGAATCGAGGCGATAAACCTAGCTTATGATCAGTTTAAAAATAATTAAAAATCTTCAAAAATCCCAAAATATTATATTACATCAGTGGGTAAAAGGTTTGGTGTCCAAAATTGGGTTTAGATAGGCTTTACGCTAATGACGCCGTTTAATTACTTAAAAGCATTCAAATTACGTCATTAAGAATAACTCCTTAACTAAGATTATGGCACTTTCACATTTCCAAAAATCTCGTTTTATGGTCATAAGGGCATTACGGTCAATATTTAGGCGTTTAACGGAAACATCGGACAATTAGGGATTCGAGTGGTATAAACGCAGAGGCTTATACACACATGCAACTAGGTCCTAATGGAACTTTAAGGCATGTCTAAACCTATATAAATCGGGTCAGAACTGAGGTCAAAGCAAAAGTCAAACTTTTGCGTCTCTCGGTTCCGAATCGGTTCAAAACATAAAGTTGTCGAATCAAACAAGCTTAGACAAGTTATTATACTTATTTTCAAGTTGTATGACTGATAAAACAGATTACACGCCTTCTGTATCATTAAATATGCGATTAACATTTCTGTTGACTTTTCGGAAGAAGTTTGACTCGACAAACGACATAGTTAAGATTGAAATCAGTGGGTGACCTTTTAGGGGTTTATTACCCATATAAATACCAACTTATAACAACTTTCGATTCGACTAAACTCTGGACCGATTGTGATTTATCGCTAAATCAAACCGTAGTTACGACGGTTTGATTTCTAGGCTATAAACTAAGTATAAATGAATTAGAGAAGGTTAGGCATACTTACACACGACTAATGGATGATTTGGAATGCTTGTGACCTGCTTGAATGCTCCAGAAATGCTCAGAGGTTGATGAATGATCAATGTAGTAACATGTGGGTCTTATAAACAACTTCAAACATACTTGGATCATCGACACATAAGTCTAGGAGTGATATAATATCAACCACAAGTCCCCTACTAGCTAAAAACCACCTTAGGCAGCCCAAGGTATCGAAAAAATGAGATTTGAGTCGGTTCCATGCATCAACAGGCAGCTGCCTGTTTTTTTTTCTGCACCTGCAGGTCGGAAGCGGCCCGCTTGGGCTTTTGTTGATCCTGATGCGGGCCGCCTGGCCCATCCGGATCAAGTAAACATGTTTCTTTAATTGCACTTTGGCCCCTAGTCCCCCGAAAGGTCGTTTTCATGATGTTTCTTGCAATATAAGGCTTTGATATTTATATATAGGGGCTTTAATACTTATACCCACTTTGTCAAGTCCTCGGGTAACTTTGTGATCACCCGAAAAGCCCTAAATTTCAATGTTGACGGTTCTAACACTCACACACGAATTTTATCACAACTTTCTCATACGGTAACGAAACTTGGTGAAATTTTTATGGTAGATTCTAGTGAGCATAATTAATCGTTACAAGGCTTTGGGTTTGCTAAAAGGTCACTCAGAGGTATAACTTAACATGTTGACACATTTAACCCCTGTAGTTTGTAATCTCTCACTTTCTTTCACAATTCGCTTCGTATGATCCATGATCCATTCGTTTAAGGTTATAAACATCATGTAGGGTTATTGTAAAGTATATTTATTCATTGTTGACACTTTGAACCCTTATATTTACACAGTTTCACTGTTTGTCAACTTTAGTCATTCAAGAACATTCTTTCACACGTTCAAACCTATGACACGTGTCAACACATTATAGGACGTAAATTTTCGAGGTGTTACAAAAACCAAACTTGTGCTAAAGTTTTTGCTTAGAAGTACACGAAATTGATGTATAAATACATGAAATGAATGTATATATGCATGAAATGGAAGTATAAATAAATAAAATATAGGGATAAATATGAAATATATGAACTAAAACTATAAAAGCTAGAAAATATGAATATAGGAATGGTTCGGTTCGGTTAATTTTGGTTAAACGATGGTACAAAAAACTGATAACCGGTTTTGGATAATTCGGGTTTTGGCTAATCGATTTTTAGTTAATTCAATTTTTGGTTGATTTTGGTTCGATTTCATCTATTTTCGTTTAACAATTCAATTATTGTTCACCCTTAGACAATGTTAATCAAATTACATATCAATTTTTTTAATTAAAAAAATTATAGCAATATTATACTCAAATTAAAAAGAAAATAAAATACTCATTTTTATGATGTAATTTTTTAAAATTAATATTAACGTATAAAAAAGTCATGACCATTTAAAAATAGTGGGCATATTTAATTTTTTATAAGAGGATAAAGTGTAACTATACCAATTATCTATAATTTTGTTAAAGACAAAGGATTAAAGTGTAATTAGTGTTTGAAAGAATAATTTGCCCTCATTTATTATACCTTATGCATTAAAGCAAAAAAAAGTTTTTAATTTTAGATATTTTAAAATAAACTTGTCTTATGCGTTACATATAGTATATATTATATAAAACTTTAAAATTAATCTATTTATAAAAGAAAATGAATTTTAGTATTCAATGAAAAATTTAACTTTGTTTATAGTAAAGATTCAGTATTGCATATAATAATCTTACTTCTAATAAATGATTTTAAAAAATACCATGCATCAACACTATATCATTATTTAAAAAAATCGTTTTTAATCAAAATTGATTCTTTATTATTTTTTAGATCGGGTTAACATTATAGAATGGGAACGTTGTTTATTTTCAATGTTGTCTCTTAATATCCGCTCTTACTTCAAAATTCAAATATAATTAAATATATCCGCTAAACTTTCCAACAAATTCTGCCCTTATTTCAAATATATCTTTAATTTATAATGATTATGATACTTTTTATGTTAAGCTATACCAAAAACATATTTTTATGAAATATTTTTATATTAATTTTATAACTGAAATAATAATTTTTTGCATATTTGTATGCAAATCTGCAGTAAATTCTCTTAATTATTTTATGAAAATTATTTTCAATGTTTTAAGTTTTATAATGAAAATGATATTTTTGCATGTTTGTATGCAAATCCGAAGCAAATTCTCTAAAAAAAATTTGATTTGGAATTTAGATGTTTTTATTTCACAAAATAAAATATGCAAATCTGAAGCAAATTGTCTGAAAAAAAATTGATTTGGAATTTAACTGTGTTTGTTTCACATAATAGAATATATGCAAATCTAGAATATGCCAATCTGAAGCAAATTCTCTAAAAAATTAGATTTAGATTTTAGGTGTCTTTATTTCACAGAATAGAATGAAATCTTGATAGATTTAGAATGTAGATTCACTCATTATGTTGTTCAATTCATTTCACTTTTCGTGTTAAAAGCAAGAAAATAAGAAATGAAATCAACAGTCCAATTCAACCAAAACTCCATTTCATTTTATGAAACGAACGCTAATTTAGTCTTATTGTACTATACGAACAACTACTTTTCATTATTTAACCTAATACTAATGAAATATTAATAATTAAAACTATTAATATATTCCGATTGTTAAGTAAAAATCAGATTCTATTAAATAAATAAATAAATAATCAAGTCATGTACTTAAAAAAAAAAAAACAAAATGTGTTAACTGAATTTAAAAAGAAATTGTAACAAGTCAGTATGTTTGGTGAAAAATCATGCTCGATTACTATTAAAAAATTAAAATGGACCAGAATCTAGTTTCTTTAGTAAGCAACCATTGCAGCACATATAAGTATCCCACAGGTTAAAGTAATTTGAAAAATACGGACCTACGTACTTTTATTTGTGACTGATTACCAATGAACTTTACTATGGATCACCGACAGTGAGCTTTACTGACGGATCCAGGGGCGTACCTATCCTTTGGTCAGGGTGGGCTGCCGCACCCCTTGAAAAATAAAATTTAGTGTATATTTTAGGCAAAAAAAAAAAACCCGACCGCACCCTTTGAAAATATGGTTGAACACCTCATCCGCACCCCCAACAAATAATTTCTGAGTCTGCCACTGGACGGATTCTAGAATCAAGCCTTAATCAAGCATTGGGCTCGGTTCTAGCTTATGCTTTGAAACATGTAGCGACTTCACTTCTATGATTTAATAAAAAATTACAGAATTTAGATCAATTATATAAATTTTGGCAAAATAAAGACTAAATATGTAACATTTACTTTACATTTTTAAACAATTACAACTGTATAAATACATTTTTGTGGGCCTTAACATGTGCGAGTGAGTTAGCTTAGGTTATACAAAGCAACAACAGGTTATATAAATAACTAACTACATTAAATTTCCAACAGACGATTCCTAATTTTGTTGTTTCCAAGCTGTGGGGAAAGGGGGAATTTGAGATAGCTTCTTCAGCTTCGGTTGGTTTGTCGGGGGGTCTTGTTTGGATTTGGGACCCCAAAATTCTAAAGATTGATTCAGTTAACCAAAACAGGAATTATTTACTTATTAAAGGATCGTTAAAAGGAAGTGGTGAACCGATTAATTTGATCGACGTTTACGCTCCCCAAAATACGATTGCTAAACTTCAGTTGTGGTCAGAACTCTCCAATGTCATTAATTCAGGGGAAGGGAAGTGGGTAGTTGTCGGCGATTTTAATGCGGTTCGAAGTCAGGAAGAAAGGAGACGCTCGAAATTCAAACCAGTTTGCTCCGAAAACTTTAATAACTTCATTTTCAATAATGGTTTGCATGAATACCTGATGCAAGGAAGAAAATTTACATGCACTAGAGATAACGGCAGGAAGTTGAGCAAGTTGGACCGTTATTTGGTTTGTTCAGATTTCTTTAACAAGTGGCCATCGGCATGTGTGCGGGCTATTCCTTGTCGATTTTCAGTCCATTGCCCGATAATTTTAGAGTTGGTTGATTCAAATTTCGGCCCTCGGCCTTTTCGAGTCTTTAGCTCTTGGATTGGGAAACCCGGATTTGAGGAGTGTGTTAAGGCGGCAGTGGATGGTGTTGAATATTTCGACCCACCGGATTCCTTCCTTTCAGCAAAGTTGGCTAAAATCAGATCGTCCATTAAGGTGTGGAGGGACGAATTTTTGGCGAAAGAAAAAGAAGCTGAGAACTTAGCCATTTCGGAGCTTGAACGGTTGGAACTTGACATGGAATTTAGGGATCTCTCGGAAGAAGAAGAGTGGATTTTGGCCGAAAATAAGAAAGTTGTCAAGGAAATTGAAGATAGAAAAACTCTGGATTTTAAGCAAAGAGCTCGGGTCAAGTGGGCGGTCGGAGGAGACGAAAATTCTAGCTACTTCCACGCTTTGATTAATAAAAGAAAAGCGGTCAATAAGATGCATGGTCTTAATATCAACGGTGCTTGGTGCTCCAATCCTACCAAGATAAAGAAGCAAGTTTTTTCCTTTTTTCGTGACAAGTTTAAAGAAAAAATTCAGTCGAGACCCGAACTTCACTGCCATAATATTAAGAAAATTTCGGAAGCCGAAAGCTCGATGTTGGTTGAGCAGTTTTCAGACAATGAAATAAAAAACGCCGTTTTTGATTGTGGAGATGATAAGTCGCCGGGTCCAGACGGATTTAATATGCGGTTTATAAAACATTTTTGGGATTTGTTTAGAGATGATTTCTCCAGAATGTTCGCTTGGTTCCACAACAAGGGAGAACTTAGTGGAGGTTGTGGGGCGTCTTTTATTACTCTTATCCCTAAAATAAGAGATCCGGTTTCTCTCAATAACTTTAGACCGATAAATTTGGTGGGTATCATTAGCAAAGTAATTTCTAAAGTTTTGGCCAATAGGATGAGGAAGGTTTTAGATGGAGTTATCTCGGAAGCCCAATCGGCTTTTCTTAAAGGAAAATTTATCTTAGACGGTCCTTTGATCGTTAACGAGCTAATATCGTGGATAAATAAAAAGAAATCAAAGGCTTTTGTTCTCAAAATTGATTTCGAGAAGGCCTACGACAACGTTTCTTGGAAGTTTGTGATTAACATTCTCAATCAAATGGGCTTTCCTATCAAATGGTGTAATTGGATCAAGGGTATTCTTGCTTCGGCTAGCTCGTCGGTTTTGGTAAATAGGGCTCCAACTTTCAAATTTAGATGCGAAAAGGGCATGAGACAAGGGGATCCGTTATCACCATTCCTTTTCCTTGTGGTGATGGAGGCTTTTTCTTGTATGTTAAATAGGGCCAAAGACGTAGGTATAATAAAAGGCATAACAATTCCTAACAACGGGCCGGTCATCACCCACCTTTTATACGCGGACGACGCTATTGTCATGGGGGAATGGTCTAAAAGTGAAGTGGTGAATATTGTGAGAATCCTTCGATGTTTTTATGTTTGCTCGGGCTTAAAAATAAATATTGACAAGTCTAATTTATATGGCATTGGTGCGAACTTGGAGGAGATTCAAGATTTGGCGATTGAAGTGGGGTGTAACCCGGACGCTCCCCCCTTTAAGTACCTCGGATTAAAAGTTGGAGCCAATATGAATAGGATCAATAATTGGCAACCGGTTCTCGACACTTTT
The DNA here is from genome assembly GCA_030545235.1 of Helianthus tuberosus. Taxonomy (NCBI): domain Eukaryota; kingdom Viridiplantae; phylum Streptophyta; class Magnoliopsida; order Asterales; family Asteraceae; genus Helianthus; species Helianthus tuberosus. The sequence continues at coordinate 46,533,103 of CM060428.1, forward strand.
CGTAATAGGCTAGCTAAATGGAAGTCTCATCTTCTTTCAATTGGTGGAAGGGTAATCATTATAAAATCCGTGATGGAAAGTTTGCCAAGCTATTACTTTTCGCTATACAAAGCTCCTAAGAAGGTTATTGAAGATTTGGAATCGTTGATCAAAAAATTCTTATGGGGTGGTTCTCCCGAGGAGAAGAAGATGCATTGGGTGGCTTGGGACCGGGTCTCTTGTCATAAAAAAGACGGGGGTTTAGGTTTGAGTAAACTTTCGGATATTAATCTATCTCTTCTTATTAAGTGGGGTTGGAGATATAAAAAAGAAAAGAACAATATGTGGAAAAAAATTATTGATGGCCTTCATTTTTCCCGGGTAGGATGGGAATGCATTCCTTATAAAAAAACATTGAGCGGGGTTTGGAGTAACATAGCTAAACTTTTTGTTAATTTGAAGATTGGAGGAATACCGATTCGGAATTATTTCAAAGGAGTCATTGGACGGGGCAACGAGATTTCTTTTTGGCTGGATCCGTGGGTTTATAACGAGCCATTAAGAATCAAATTTCCTGATTTATTTAGATTAGAGACTGATAAACGATGTCATGTTGCTGATCGGATAAATATCGTTGGGTCGGATCGGGTTTTTGGCTGGAACTGGAAGGAACCGCTGGTGGACCCCAACCTTTCTTCGAGCTTGCAACAGCTTATTGCGATTCTGGAGACCGTTATGCCCTCGGATATGGAAGATACATGGACGTGGAGTGCTAATAGTGATGGTTCTTTCTCAGTGAAGTCGGCTAAAAAACTCCTTCAACCGGATCATGTTGCGGCTAACAGGTTTGTTCTAGATTGGTGTAAATGGGTCCCCGCTAAATGTAATATTCACGCGTGGAGACTGGAAATGGATAGAATCCCAACTGGTGTTGCCTTAAAAAAAGGAATGTTCTTGTCGGGGAGGCTACATGCTGTATATGCAACTGTGCCGATGAAACTTCTGAGCACGTTTCCATTGGTTGCTTTGTAGCCGCTAACGTTTGGAACGGTATTAGCAAATGGTGTAAAATTCCTAACATCTTCGCTTTTTCTCTTAAAGATCTTTTTGGCGTCCATTCGGATCTTAAGGTTTCAGAGAAAAAGAAAGACGCGGTTCAGGGCATTATTATTATAGCTTGCTGGAGTTTGTGGAGAGCAAGGAATAAACTGATCTTTTCTAATTGCCCGGTTAAGATTGAGAACATAATCAGCGAGATAAAAGTTTTGGGGTTTCTTTGGTTTTCTAATAGATCGAAACATAAAGGGATAGGTTGGGAAGAATGGGTTTCCTTTGTAAATATGTAATTGTTCTCGGTTTGTAGTTGTGTTTGGTCGGCCCGGTTTGGGTCGGCTTGTTGTTAATGAAGTATACTTTTCAAAAAAAAGATTTAAAAAAATTACAAGTTATAGTAACTGCTATGCACCGGTACATTGAATTTTTTTACCCAATATAAACGGGATGACTTTTGACACTATGTAATTAGAAGCCTGGCATGTGCCATATTAAGTGTTATAATATGCATAAATTTGGAAACCGCATATAAAGATGAGGATTCCAAGACCACCATTTGTAACAACCCTTAGTAAAACCGACACTCTCGAATATTTCCGACACTCTAGTATATTTTAAAAATACCCTTATATGTCTTTAAATACACCACGTATGTGAAAACCGAGCCTGAAATAGGTTATAGTATTTAAAATAAATTAAAAACAATAAAAATTAAGTTGAGGCGGGCCGCGCAGGACCCACCCCAACACTCACGCGGGCGGTGTCAGGGTTGAAACTGATTTCGGTGAAATTATAAGTTAAGGCGGGCCGTGTAAGCTCACCTTAACTCTTACGCGGGCCGTGTAAGATCAACAACGCAGAGGCACTCTAGGCTGACACGTGTCGACATCGTGGCGGATCTACTTGGTGAGCCGGACAAGCTAGTCCGTTGACTAGCTTTGACGCGGGCCGCGTAGACCTTCGTCTACTCTTACGCGGGCCGCGAGAGACCCAGGATCAGCACCTATATAAGAAAGCAACGGGTTTTCGTTTTCCGTCGTTCATTCCTTCCATTCTCAATCTCAATTTCTGATATAGGCTTTATAAAGCGGGTATTATACCACCCTAATTAGCGAGGTTCTGCTCCGTTGTAAGTATTATAACCCCAGTTTTGTAATAGATACGCTGCCCTATTGATTTAGGGTTCCGTAACAACTGTCGTGATTCTGCCCGACGTACTTGTTGGAATACCGTCTTGGGGAGGGTATCATTAATATTTTCAAAGGGTTATGATACTAACCTATGTACATTTGTGTAAATTATAGATTATTCCCAGGAAACCCTTACGTGAAGTCTAAGATAGCAAAGTGTGTTTATCCTCTTTTTGTTAACCTTTTTGGAATGTTTTACAAAACCTTAAATGTTTTACAATGCGATTAAGCGGTGATTGAGTCTTTGTAGTTCTTCAATTACTACCGGTATGTTGGGGTTTTGTATACAAAATATACTACTGCGAGTAGTAAGTCGGGGATGACAGTACGTTACCATTGGACAACGAGTTAGCCAATGTGTTATATGACCTACAAGTCATGATTGATAGTACTGAATGAGTAATTGTGTAGAAATAAACAATGTGATCGCTCTCAATACTGTTTTAATTGATAAAATGTTTCTTGATTAAACTGAGATTCACTCACCAGTATTTCCCACTGACAAATGTTTTTAAAACGCGTTTCAGCTAACACAATGTGACAGCCAATTAGTAAAAATCCAGCTGGAGAGCACTGAAGGCTTGGGAAAAATGTGGCTATAAAAGTTACCTAATAAACGATGTTTTAAATTCAATAAAATAGGGTTTATCCCTATAAATGTATTGTAATAAGAAACTTGGGTTTTACCCATGTGATTATTAATATTAAATATGGTGGTTTTACTCTGATAAACATTTCCTAACTACGGTCCTGATGTAATTTCCGCTGCCAAATTAACGCAATTGATACCACCAAAACTCTGAGTTCGCGTCCGCCCGTTCCCAGGACAGATAAGGGATCGGGGGTTGCGACAGAAAGTGGTATCAGAGCCTAGCCACTGGTCTGAGCCAAAGAAGTGTTCTGCTGACACTTAAATTCTAAATTTTGTGTTAGGAAATAAATTACGGAAATACGTGCATAACTGTAATTATTTGTTATGTATTATTTGACTATTTGTTAGTTTACAGTATGAGTGATCAAGGACCCTCCGACATGAGTCGTCAGTTGTCTGATTCTGCTAGGAATGAAGGTACCTCTTCACAGCCTGCCCTTTCTGGGTATTCTGCTGATCAGGAAGAAGGGATGTTTGCCTTTAAAGCTCAGTCTGAAGAGCCATTCCCTCATAAGAAACGAGGATGGTTCAGTAAGGAAGCTTTTGCGCGTAGAAAAAGAATGCGAAAGTTGCAACATCAAAGAGTTTTAGCAGCCGCTAAGCGAAAGACAGATGCCCATACACAGGATATGCTTAATAGAAGCCTAGCCAATTTCCATATCCTAGCTACAACTGCTGCTGACCCGAGTCTGGAACAACTAGTAGCCCCACAACCACAAATCCCAGATCAACCCATGGATATAGAAAACCCTGAAAACCAAGTGAAGATGCATGATTTCAACCCAAGGAAATCCCTAGGGTACCTGCACCAAACCCCCTAGACCCAAATTACGACCCATGGTGGGACGATAATAGGGACTTTGTGCAACGTTACCCTATACATGAAGACACACCCATACAGAACATAGGAGCCTATCCAGGTATGGACCCTTTAGATCCCTATTTCCACGATGAATATATCAGGGAGATCTTAGAAGATCCTTACCGATTTCAGGTACTTTCACCCCCATATCAGGAACCCGCACCCCAGATTCCGAACCCAGTCCTAGAACCTGCACCCCCAATGAGTGTAGAAAACGTCCAAGAACTTAGGGCATTTGGTGAGGAAATTTTAGAAAGCAGTGAGAGAATGCGTCAGGTGGGAGAGCGTCTCGTATGGAAATACGATGAACGCAATATGGATTTTTGGATAAATCCATATCCGTGATGTGATGGAGGAAACGATAATAGCAATAATAATATAATATAATAAAATAAAAATAAAATAAAATATGTGTGTACGGATGCATATTACTATTAGTGTGATTCTATTTCTGTTGGTATTGTAATTTTTATTTCAGTACTAGTGTGTAATAGATGCATAATAGTATATGAAAATAGAGTAAAAGTCGCAATGATCGACGTTTTTGGCTAGATTACGTATCATGTGATTAACTATATTAAATATTATCTTGTGATATTAATATGGGGTAAATGTTTAAAATTCAGATGGCCGACGAAGGAAATCAAGGAAATCTGAATAATGATAACCAGAGTAACATTAACGTGGTTAATGAGAATCCAAGCATCAATAACAATGGAAACCAAATGGATAATAGTGCTGTTCAACACATAGTGGCACAAGGAATCATAGATGCAATGCCATTTATTATTCAAACTATTCAAGAAGCGAATAACAAAAGTAAGCATAGCAGTAAGAGACCAATTGAACCAGAACACAACGTGAACAATGGATCCGCACTTCAAATGCCTATTCCCAAAATAAGAAGAACCGTGTCTTACGATTGTTCTTATAAAGAATTCTGGTCTTGTAAACCAATGGAATTCTCGGGCAACGAAGGGGCCATTGCAACCCTACGCTGGATAAAGAAGACTGAGGCAGTCTTAAGAATAAGCAAGTGTGCTGAAGAAGATAAGATATTATTTGCTTCTAATCTGTTTAAGAATTCAGCACTAGAATGGTGGAACACTATCCTCCAATCAAAAGGAAATGATAGAACCTACAATATGGAATGGGAAAAATTTAAGAACAAGGTAGAAAGGAAATTCTGCCCACCTAATGAGAAGGAACAGATAGCAAACAAATTCTTAAATCTTAGGATGACTGGTGTAGATAGTAAGGGATACACTAAAATATTCTTCGAATATGCTAGAATAGTACCAACTCTTGCTTCACCAGAACCAATGTTAATCTCCCGTTATATTTGGGGATTAATTGGAGAGATAAGACACGTAGTCAAGGCAGCTAGACCTCAAACCATAGAAGAAGCTGTAGAACTAGCAAATACCTTGACAGATGAATTAGTTCGTACCCGAGAGGAGGATCAAAGGAGGAACCTAACTCAGAAACTCACACAAGAATTTCGTTCTGGAAATTTTAATCGTGGGAAAAATATAGGTTCTACCTTTACACCTTAATGTAAAAATTGCAAAAGAAAGCATTCAGGAAGATGCTCCATATAATGTAACTTCTGCAAAATATCGGGACACAAGGAAGAAAACTGCAGGAAGAAAGCTAACAACCGGATATGTTACAACTGTGGAGAACAAGGTCATATCAAGCTTAATTGCCCAAAATTAGCTCCAGCGACAAACAACAAGAATACTCAAAATGCTAGAGCATTTGTTCTGACTGCAGATGAAGCTAAGATGATTCCAGATGTCATAGCTGGTACGTTTTTAGTTAATGATGTTTTTGCTAAAGTATTATTTGACTCTGGTGCAAACCAAAGTTTTATTAAAACATCATTTTTGCAAATTTCTAAATCAGTCATTAACTAAACTACCACTAGAATGCTTAGTAGAAACAGCTAATGGAGAAATTGTTAGGATTTCTGAAATCTTGCAGGGAGCAAGAATAGAAATTTTAAATCAGAAATTTATTGCAAACCTTTATCCCATGAATCTGGCTGGATTCGATGTTGTTTTAGGAATGGATTGGTTAATAGCCAATAAAGCCAGTATTTTATGTGATCAAAAGTCAATTCAAGTAAATTCACCAAAAGGTAAAATGATCACAACTAAAGGAGATAAACCATCTAGAACTACAAAATTCATCTCTATAATGAAAACTGCAAGTTATATAAGAAAAGATTCTATAGTGTATTTGATTTCCATAATCACTAACACTAAAGGAAAGGAATTAAAAGATATTCCAGTAGTATCTCAGTTTTCAGATGTATTTCCAGAAGAATTGCCAGGGCAACCTCCAGATAGAGAAATCGAATTCAGAATCCATTTAATACCAGGAACAACACCGATTGCCAAAGCACCTTACCGTTTGGCACCGGCAGAAATGCAAGAATTGAAGAAACAATTAGACGAATTGTTAGAAAAAGGATTTATACAACCTAGTTCGTCGCCATGGGGAGCCCCGATACTGTTTGTTAAAAAGAGGGACGGATCAATGCGTATGTGCATTGACTACCGTGAAATAAACAAGGTCACGATTAAGAATCGGTACCCATTACCAAGAATCGATGATCTGTTTGATCAACTACAAGGAGCTCGATTTTTCTCTAAAATCGATTTAAGGTCAGGATATCATCAATTAAAGGTACAGGAAGAGGACATTCCTAAGACCGCTTTCAGAACAAGGTATGGCCATTATGAATTTACTGTCATGCCATTTGGTTTAACCAATGCCCTAGCCGCATTTATGGACATGATGAACCGAATATGTAAGCCATATTTGGATAAATTCATATTTGTCTTCATAGATGATATTCTCATTTACTCTAAGAATAAAGAGGAACATGCAAAGCATTTGTACGCACTTTTAAGTTTATTAAGAAAAGAAAAGCTTTACGCTAAATTTTCAAAGTGCGAGTTTTGGTTAGAACATGTATAGTTTCTTGGACACCTAGTCAATCATGAAGGAATTCATGTGGATCCCACAAAGATCGAGGCAATTACTAAATGGAAAACCCCTGAGTCACCAACCGAGGTTAGAAGTTTCTTAGGATTAGCCGGTTATTATAGAAGATTTATTCAAGATTTTTCTAGAATAGCCATTCCTTTAACTAAGATAACCTGTAAATATGTTAAGTTTGAATGGGGATTAAAACAAGAAGAAGCATTTAGAATCCTTAAGCATAAATTAACCCATACACCCATACTAGCAATACCAGAAGGAGCTGAAGACTTTATAGTATATTGTGACGCTTCTAAATTAGGTTATGGATGTGTATTAATGCAACGTCAAAAAGTTATAGCTTACGCATCTAGACAACTTAAGAATCATGAAGAGAATTATTCAACCCATGATTTAGAGTTAGGAGCTATAATTTTTGCTCTTAAGATTTGGACACATTACCTTTATTGTAGTAAGTTTACCATATTCACTGATCATAAGAGTTTAAGGTATATTTTTAAGCAAAAGGAGTTGAATATGAGACAAAGACGCTGGATGGAGATGCTTAGTGATTATGAATGTGATATCCAGTATCATGAAGGAAAAACAAATGTAGTGGAAGATGCTTTAAGCCGAAGGTATAATGAAAAGCCAAAAAGGGTACGTTCTCTTAAATTAAATCTGCAAGTAGATTTAAATGACCAGATAAGAGAAGCACAAGAATCTGTAATCAAGGATGATGCTGAAAAATTAAAAGGTATGCCAAAAGAATTAGAACAAGGAACAGATGGAATTTGGAGATTCCATAAAAAGAGAATGTGGATACCTAAATTAGGAAACCTGCGTAATCGTATATTAGAAGAAGCCCATAAGTCCAAATATACGATGCTCCCAGGAAATGATAAAATGTACCGGGATTTAAGGAAGAATTTTTGGTGGATAGGAATGAAAAAGGACATAGCAGCCTATGTTTCTAAATGTTTAACCTGTTCACAAGTCAAAGCTGAACACCAGAAACCCTCAGGTCTATTACAACAGTTAGAAATGCCGGTGTGGAAATGGGAATTAATAACAATGGATTTTGTTACTAAATTACCCAAAACTAAGAAAGGAAATGATACAATCTGGGTGATCGTAGATAGGCTAACCAAGTCAGCTCATTTCCTACCAATGAAGGAAACATTCAGTATGGAACAGTTAGCTAAGTTATATGTAAATGAAATTGTTTCTTTACATGGCATTCCTTTATCAATTGATTCTGATAGAGATAGCCGATTTACCTCTCATTTTTTATTAAGTTTCCAAAAGGCAATGGGAACCAAGTTAAAATTGAGCACAACTTATCATCCTCAAACAGATGGATAAAGCAAAAGGACAATTCAGACAATGGAGGACATGCTTAGAGCTTGTGTAATTGATTTTGGAGGTAATTGGGACGATCACTTACCTTTAATAGAATTTTCTTATAATAACAATTATCACACAAGTATCAATGCTGCACCATTCGAAGCACTTTATGGACGAAAGTGCTGAACCCCAGTCTGTTGGGCAAAAATTGGGGAAAAGCAACAATCTGGACCTGAGATAGTGCAAGAAACAACCGACAAGATTATTTAAGTCAAGGAACGACTGGAAACAGCACGTGATCGACAGAAGAGCTATGCTGATAACCGACGCAAACCGTTGGAATTTCAAGTAGGAGATAAAGTATTATTAAAAGTCTCTCCTTGGAAAGGAGTAGTAAGATTCATAAAAAGGGGAAAGCTAAGTCCCAGGTATGTCGGACCTTTTGAGATTATTAGAAGAATAGGACCTGTAGCCTATCAGCTACAATTGCCAGAGGAAATGGCAGGAATACATGATGTATTTCATGTATCTAATCTCAAAAAGTGTTTAGCTGATGAATCACTAATAGTACCTCTTAAGAATATAGAGGTAAATGAACAACTCAAGTTTGTAGAAAGGGCTCTACAGATTGAAGACAGGAAAGTCAAGAATCTCAAACATAAGAGATTAGTTCTGGTAAAAGTGAAGTGGGACTCCAAAAGAGGACCTGATTACACATGGGAGCTTGAATCTGAAATGCAAAAGAAATATCCGCAATTGTTCCAGTAGATCTCGAGGACGAGCTCTAAAACAAGGTGGGGAGGATGTAACAACCCTCAGTAAAACCGAGACTCTTGAATATTTCTGACACTCTAGTATATTTTAAAAATACCCTTATATGTCTTTAAATACACCCCGTATGTGAAAACCTAGCCCGAAATAGGTTATAGTATTTAAAATAAATTAAAAACAATAAAAAATAAGTTGAGGCGGGCCGCGTAGGACCCACCCCAACACTCACGCGGGCGGTATCAAGGTTGAAACTGATTTCGGTGAAATTATAAGTTAAGGCGGGCCGCATAAACTCAGCTTAACTCTTACGCGGGCCGTGTAAGATCAACAACGCAGAGGCACTCTAGGCTGACACGTGTCGACATCGTGGCGGATCTACTTGTCACACCCCGAATTTCCACGTGTCACCGGTGGGCCCGGTAGGGGAGTATCGTGACGTGGTTGGCAACATAATAGTCAAACAACACAATATTTAAATGCACAGCGGAAGCAAAGTATAGATTTAATTCAACCAACGATGTTGTAATATTAAGTATCACAAACAGTCGAATATAAATCCACAGGTAGATCAAATTTAAAAAGGAAACAAATGTTCAACAGTTTATGACATCCAAGCTGGCGAGACTTAATGTGGATGCTAGGAGACAAGCCAGCCTATTTCGCGTAGTACCTGCACTTAACCTTTTTAAGAAAATACGTAAGTTTACACTGGTAAATACAATCAACCGACTCATTTTGAAAAGAGTTTATGAAAATGCATTTAAGGCACAAGGCACAAATAATATTTTATAACTTGGGATAATTATTTAAATATATAATACTTGTATGGATTTACATGTTCCTTATGCGTTCAGTAGCCCGGGTCGAGCCGGGTTAAAGATCAATTAACACACCACTTTATTTATGAGACACTAACAGGTGTACGCCTACACCTGAGTGCTAAGGTCGTGGCCATTTCGTAAAATGATGCCAGGAATATCCGGGACACGGTCATTAACCCCCCAAAGGCTTTAAGCAAACAAAACAATATTAAACGAGACGTCTCAATACTTTCATTATCATTTATTCAATCAAAGATTCAACGTCCCGACCAAGCGGTATTTTATATACCGTACCCCAAGCCCGTATAGGGAAAATAAGTTAAAAGTATTTACCTGAGTAAGTATAGTTCAGAAATCAGCGAGTGCAAATATCTTTTACTGGTTCTCCTAATCTGGAACGAAGGTTTATAATAACCTATTAGAATACTAACGGGTCTTTAGTTAAGCTTGCGCTTAGACCGGTTAGTTTTAAAGATACGGTTCGTACGCACGATTAAGCGAAGACCGGATAGAATGTGATTTAGACCCGACAAGTTTGAAGACTTGCTTAATATGGGTATGTGATGCACATTCTGGATTTTGAGATAAAACCGTTAAGGTTTGACCCGCTTCGGCTAATTTATGTAAACTAGTTACATAAACCGAACCGAACGCGCAAGAGGCGTAACGGGTATCCGTAAGAGTCCTAAACAGGTTTCCTAAGTTAACACGCCTTAAATAAGTTGTGATATCAGTAGGATATCACCCATGATGCCCAAAACGAGTTTAATCGCTTAATAAGCCCCGAAGGGGTATTTTGGTCATTTTAAAGATTATAAAAGGGTTTAATTAGACACCTGTGATCCGGGTCTGAGTTGATCAGTAAAATGGCCTATTTTAACAGGTTATAACATTTGGTAATAAGTCTTATATGTTAAAATAGTTTTAAACCCAAACTATGCGTTAAATACGCGTATAAAGTCGTTTTAAGCGACGTACGGTTTAAAATACGATTCTGAGTTTCCAGGTCAGTTTAACAGGCTCAAAATACTATAATTATTATTTAAAATCAGTAGCAATTGGATTGGCGCCATTTGGATTTGTAAAACTCGTTTTATGGCCTAAAAGGGCATATTCGGTATTTACCGAATTAAGGCGCTAATCCAAGCTTATGATCAGTCTAAAAATAATTAAAAATCTTTAAAAATCCTAAAATATTATTTAACATCAGTGGGTGAAAGATTTGGTGTCAAAACTGAGTTTAGATAGACTTTACGCTAATGGCGCCGTTTAATTAATAAACATGTTTATAAATACGCCATTAAGCATAACTCCTAATCTAGACTTCCGATTGACGTAAAATTTTGCAGACATGTTCAATAATCAGTACTAAATACTTTTGCACTTTTACATTTTCTAAAATCTCGTTTGATGGTCATAAGGGCATTACGGTCAATATTTAGGCGATTAACGGAAACATCGGATGATTAGGGATTCGAGTGGTATAAACGCAGAGGCTTATACACACATGTAACTAGGTCCTAATGGAACTTTAAGGCATGTCTAAAACTATAAGAATCGGGTCAGAACTGAGGTCAAAGCAAAAGTCAAACCTTTGCGTATCTCGGCTCCGAATCGGTTCTAAACATAAAGTTGTCGAATCAAGCAAGCGTATACAAGTTTTTATACTTATTTTCAGTTGGTAAGAATGATAAAATAGGCTATACGCCATTTACATCGCTAATCATGCATTAAACCAAACATAACAATTCTGTTGACTTTTTCGGAAGTAGTTTGACTCGATAAACGACCTAGTTAGGATTCGAATTAGTGAGTGCCCTTTTAGGGGTTTATTAACCATATAAATACCAACTTATAACAACCTTTGATTCGACAAATCTCTGGACCATTTATTTATCATCGAAAAGTCAAACCGTAGTTACGACGGTTTGATTTCTAGGCCATAAACTAAGTATGAATGAACTAGAGAAGGTTTAGGGTACTTACACACAACTAATGGATGATGAGAAATGCTTGGGACCTGCTTGTATGCTCTGGAAATGCTCAGAAGATGATATGTGCATGTATGTTGCAACTTTGTGATATTTATGAGCTTTTTGATCTTCTTAGATGATTGACACACAAGTCTAGGGATGTTTCAATATCAACCACAAGTCCCCTACATGCTAAAAACCATCCTAGGCAGCCCATGGTTTCGAAAAAAAGAGATTGGAGTCGGATACATGCACCTACAGGCTGCTGTGTTATTTTTCTGCATCTGCAGATCGGAAGCGGCCCGCTTGGGCTTATGTTAATTCTGATGCGGGCCGCCTGGCCCATCCGGATCAGAATAACATGTTTCTTTAATTGCATTTTGGTCCCTGGGTCCCCCGAAAGGTCATTTTCACTCTGAATCTTGCATGTTAAGACTTTGAAATTTTATATATGGGGCTTTAATACTTATACCCACTTTGTTAAGTCCTCGGGTAACTTTGTGATCACCCGAAAAGCCCTAAATTTCAATGTTAACGATTATAACCCTTGCACACGAATTTTATCACAACTTGCTCATACGATAACGAAACTTTATGAGATTTTTGTGGTACATTCTAGTGAGCATAATTAATCATTACAAAGCTTCGGGTTTGTCAAAAGGTCACTCAGAGGTATAACTTAAACATGTTGGCACATTTAACCCCTGTAGATTGTAATCTCTCACTTTCTTCCACAATTCGCTTCGTATGATCCATGATCTATTCGTTTAAGGTTATAAACATCGTGTAGGGTTATTGCAAAGTATAATTATTCATTGTTGACACTTTGAACCCTTCTATTTACACAGTTTCACTGTTTGTCAACTTTGGTCCTTCAAGAACATTCTTTCACACGTTCAAACCTATGACACGTGTCAACACCTTATAGGACGTAAATTTTCGAGGTGTTACATCCTCACCCCCTTAAAATAAATCTCGACCCGAGATTTACTGAAATAAGTAGGGGTATTTTTCTTTCATCGTGGTTTCAACCTCCCACGTGAATTCGGGACCTCTACGGGCATCCCATTTGACCTTTACAAAAGGTATATGCTTCCTTCGAAGCTTCCTTACCTGTCGATCTTCGATCGACAAAGGTTTTTCCACAAATTTCAAGCTCTCATCGATATGCACATCTGTATAGGGTATAACCACTGATTCGTGAGCGAAACATTTCTTCAGATTGCATATGTGGAACACATTGTGTATACTACTGAGCTCTTCAGGTAAGTTTAACTTGTAGGCAACTGACCCGACACATTCGATAACCTCGAAAGGTCCTATGTATCTCGGGCTTAGCTTACCTTTCTTTCCAAATCGCATCACTCCCTTCCAGGGTGACACTTTAAGTAGGACTTTGTCACCTACTTCGAAGTGAAAATCTTTACGATTTGGATCGGCGTAAATCTTCTGCCTATTCCGGGCAGCTTGGAGATTGTTACGAATCTGGACAATCTTGTCCGTCGTTTCGAACACAATCTCTGGTCCTGATAACTGGACTTCTCCAACTTCCGCCCAACAAACAGGCGATCTACACTTTCTACCGTATAATGCCTCAAAAGGCGCAGCCTTGATGCTGGTATGGTAGCTATTGTTGTAGGAGAATTCGATCAATGGCAGGTTCTTATCCCAGCTACCTCCCAAATCGATCGCACATGCACGTAGCATGTCTTCCAACGTTTGAATAGTACGCTCACTCTGACCGTCTGTCTGTGGATGGTAAGCCGTACTAAAGTTCAAACGTGTGCCCAAAGATTGTTGGAAGCTTTTCCAAAAATGCGACGTGTACCTAGTATCCCGGTCAGAGATAATAGCTACAGGTATGCCATGTAGAGCTACAATCTTATCAACGTACAGTTGGGCTAACATATCGGAGCTGTAGGTCTCCTTAATGGGTAGGAAATGTGCTGACTTAGTCAGTCGATCAACTATCACCCAGATGGTGTCATTTCCTTTCCTTGTCTTAGGTAACTTGGTGATAAAATCCATAGTTACCATTTCCCACTTCCAAGTAGGAAGTTCAGGTTGTTGTAGCAAACCTGACGGTTTTTGATGTTCTGCCTTGACTTGCGCACACGTCAAGCATTTAGCTACATAGGTAGCTACAGACTTCTTCAAGCCTATCCACCAATAATTTGCTCTAAGATCATGGTACATTTTATCAGCTCCAGGATGAACAGAATATTTAGAGTTGTGGGCTTCCTGGAGAATAGCATCTCGGAGTCCTCCATAAATTGGAACCCATATTCTTCCATTCAATCTAAGAATTCCATCCTTACTTAGAGATAACTGTTCTTCAGTTACTCCCAGCTTTTCGTTAGGATAGTTAGTTTCCAACACAGCTTCCTTCTGTGCAGCTAACAACCTTTCCATCAAGCTGTTCTTTAATTCCATGCTCTTGGCATTGATTCGGATGGGTTTCACCCTCTCCTTCCGACTCAAGGCATCGGCGACTACATTCGCCTTGCCGGGATGGTATCTTATTTCACAATCGTAATCATTAAGAGTTTCCATCCAACGGCGTTGCCTCATGTTCAAGTCCTTCTGGTTGAACAGATGTTGAAGGCTCTTGTGATCAGAATAGATCACACATTTGATTCCATATAAGTAGTGCCTCCACAGTTTTAGTGCGAATACAACGGCACCCAACTCCAAGTCGTGGGTGGTGTAATTCTTTTCGTGCACCTTTAACTGTCGTGAAGCATAGGCAATGACTTTGCCTTTCTGCATGAGCACACATCCCATCCCGGTGTGTGATGCATCACAATAAACTACAAACTCCTCTATTCCATCAGGCAATGTCAATACTGGAGCATTGCTCAACTTTTGTTTCAGAATATCAAAGGATTCCTGCTGCTTAGGACCCCAGTCAAACTTAATCTTCTTACGTGTCAGCGAAGTCAGGGGTGCAGCAATCCTTGAAAAGTTTTCTATGAATCGTCTATAGTATCCTGCCAAACCTAGGAAGCTACGAATTTCTGTAGGCGTCTTTGGCTCATGCCAATTCATGACAGATTCAACTTTAGCGGGATCTACTTGGATACCACGCTCACTAACAACATGTCCAAGAAATTGGACTGCTCGGAGCCAGAATTCACACTTTGAGAACTTGGCGTAGAGCTTCTCTTTATGAAGTAGTTCCAGTATGCAGTGAAGATGCTTCTCATGGTCAGCTTGGTTCTTTGAGTAGATGAGAATGTCGTCGATGAAGACGATGACGAATTTGTCTAGGTGCGGCTTGCAAACGCGATTCATGAGATCCATGAATGCGGCCGGTGCATTAGTAAGCCCAAAAGGCATCACTAGGAACTCGTAATGACCATAACGAGTCCTAAATGCTGTTTTGTGCACATCTTCATCTCTAACCTTCAATTGATGGTAGCCTGACCTCAAGTCAATCTTCGAGAAGAAACTTGCCCCTTGCAGTTGATCGAACAGATCGTCGATTCTGGGCAAAGGATACCTATTCTTGATGGTAACCTTATTAAGCTCACGGTAGTCGATGCACAGACGCATCGATCCATCCTTCTTCTTAACAAATAAAACCGGTGCTCCCCAAGGAGACGAACTAGGTTTTATGAAACCTTTGGCTAGCAAATCATCTAGCTGCGTCCTCAATTCCTTCATCTCCGTTGGTGCCAACCTGTAAGGCGCCCTTGCAACTGGTGCTGATCCAGGAATAATGTCAATTCTGAATTCCACTTGCCTATCGGGTGGCAAACCAGGTAGTTCTTCAGGAAATACTTCGGGGTATTCAGAAATGACTGGGATCTCTCCAATCTTGGGTTTCGGTTCATCAATAATCACCTGTGCCATGTAGATGACACAGCCCTTCTTCAAACACTTTGAGTCTTTGAGTATAGACATCTTCTCGGGCAGCCCATACTGGGTATCTCCCTGGATAGTAAGTGATTCACCAGACGAAGTCTTGATCCTCACTTGCTTCTTATTGCAAATAATCTGGGCCTGGTTATGAGATAACCAGTCCATACCCAAAACTATGTCGAAACCGGCTAGTTTTAAAGGAAGTAGGGACAAAGGAAAAGAGTGATTCTTAATGGATATGAAACATCCATCTAATAAGGTTGAAGCGGTTTCTAAAGTGCCATCTGCTAGTTCCACCTCATAATTCACACTTAAAGTTCTAACAGGTAGTTTCAACAGTTCACAGAACTTATTATCTACAAACGACTTATCAGCGCCTGAATCAAATAACACTCTCGCATAAACATCATTTACGAGAAAGGTACCTGTTATCACGTTGTCGTCCTTGACGGCTTCCTTAGCATCCATTCTGAAGACCCTCGCATTGGTCTTCTTCCCCTCTTCATTCTTCCTTGCAGATTTTGGGCAGTTGGACTTGATATGCCCCTTTTCATTGCAACCATAGCAGGTCGCATCCTTTATCTTCTTGCAATCCACGGTTTTGTGTTCCCTGGATTTGCATAACCCACATGCAAAAGGCTTCGATTGTGTTTGTGAGTTGGATTCAAACCTGCACTTCCCAAAGTGCTGCCTCTTGCAGGTTTTGCATCTGGGTTTTTCGCCCGGCTGTTGACCATCCTTCTTAAAACCTGACCCCTTCTTTTGGTCATTGTTTCCCTTCAGCTTCTTGTCTGACCGTCGTGAGTTGTCATCCTCACGTTTCCTCTTTTCGGTATCATTTTTCCTTTGTGACCTCAGCCTGACAGCATCTGAGGTCAGAGATAACGATATGTCCGTTACTGACCGAAAAGTGGTTGGTCTGGAAGCTTTTACACTTGCTTTAATCTCCGGTTCCAAACCCCCGATAAAACGAGCTATACGTTTAGGCTCTGGAGTTACCAAGTAAGGGACCAACCTTGACAAAGTATTGAAAGTAGTAAGGTAGGCCTGACAGTCCATGTTTTTCATGACCAGTGCCAGGAAATCAGATTCAATTCTCTCAACCTCATGTTGAGGGCAGAAATTTTCTTTGATTAGTGCCATGAACTGTTCCCAAGTCATGTTGTATAACGGGACTTTCCCTGTGGCTTGGATCAAAGATCTCCACCAGGCTAAGGCTTCTCCTTTGAAAGACTGTGAGACAAACTTCACAATGTCTCTATTATGACAACCACTAATATCCACCACAGTATCCATTTCATCCATCCACGTCATGCAATCAACAGCTCCTTTTTCCCCATTGAAGTCTCTAGGTTTGCACGAGACAAAGTACTTATATGTGCAACCCCTATTACGAGGTTCTTGGTTCTGCACGACTCTTTGGGATGGATTACTCCTTTGATTGGAGGAGTGGTGAGTATTACTGTTGTGGGCAGTGTGGGTTCTGGAGGGTGTTCTAGTGTGTGATGCAGAATGGGTCCTCGTATGGGTACCACTTGATCCATGGTGCTGTCTATCCATAGCTCTATTAACTGCATTGTCTATCATAGCTTGCAACTCTGCACCTGCTACGTTTACATGGGCATTATCATTCACTATCCCTGGGTGACTGTTGACCTCGTTTGAGTCTGCCATGTATCTTTAACTGTAACACATTGGCAATAATTTATTGGTGAGTTTATTATGGAATTGTCTTTTATGGCAATTTTATTAACCGTGGTAAACATAGACCATATCTGGTTAATTTATTACTCACATAAATTTAGGATTTCTAATATAATTTATCCTAATTATAAAATGATAACAGTATTTATTAGCACATAAGGCCTAGTCACAGGGACACTATAGATTATAAGCTAGGATTTCAGAGAATCAAAGCATGAAGGTTTGAACAAAGTTTATTACCTTTATCAGACAGGGTCATAGACTAATACTGTCTTTTGTCTCATATGAAAAATGAGAAGGGCCCGTAGGCATTCCATTACCAATGGATGGTAAAAGAACTTATCATATTTATTAATGATTTAACCCATGATTCAGAGATCATTTAGTTGGGTTTAGAATCTTTGAAAAGATCCATATATAATAATAACACGTGTGTTTTTAGCTAATCATGTCTGCCAGGAGTGTTAACATGTTTTCAGATGTTAACAGAGATTTGAATCTTTTTAAATAGTTTTACCATCTGGGCCCGGTCTTAAAATGACATACAGGCTAGGTTATACTTTTAAGATCCTTACAAAATAACATAGGCAGATAGACTTTTAAAAAGAATGAATTTTGATTTATTTATTTCATATATCTTTTAATTATGCATAACATAGCAAAGATGAAATTTATAAACTTACATTCCATTAAACTAAAAGTAGTACATTTTTGCCCTAAACGGGACTTTTCACAGAAACAGATGCCCGCGCAGGAGCTATACATATAATACATGCCCTCACAGGGACGGTCTACAAAAGTAAATGTCCACGCAGGGACTACTAGAGACAAGTCCACGTAGGGACTAAGTACAAAGATAGATGTCCACGCAGGGACTACATACACACATAAATAAATGTCCACGTAGGGACTTGATTTAAACAAGGAATACAACAATATATATATATGGGGATTTAACGATCCCGTTTCTTCTTCCCCTTAAGCAAGTTTGCCAAACCACTCATAAATCCCTCATTCTTCTTACGTTCCTTCTGGAAGTCTCGCTCCACTTTGGCCAGTCTTCGGCGGAGTTCCTCCTGCTCAGGTGGAGGAGCCCGTGGTGGCTGGTAATGTGGTGGCGGCTGAACAGGTGCTTGATACCCCTGAGTTGGGTATCCCATTCCCCAAGGAGGTCCGTAGGGTCCTTCAGGATTATTATGGGCTTGGTAGCTTGCTGCTACGTTGTAAGGGTCATCAGCATAGTTATAGCCATGGTATGCTGGTGGTCCATATGGGTTGTAAGTTGCCGGAGCAGTATAAGCAGGTATTGGGTGGCAAAAACCCGGTGATGGCGGTACAATAGGTGCGGAATTCACCTCCGAAACTGGGACAGAAGGTCCTTCCATCTGTGGGACTCCATGAGTAGGCGGGTAATGGCTACCGCTTGAGTGTTGAGGGGTGTTGAGACGAAAGTCAACTTCTCGTGCTGAGATCCGTGCACCAGTCCTCCTACGTCTAGGTGGTGCTGGAGGCTCTAAATGAACTGGTGGCGGTGGAGGCGGTGGCGTGACTGCCACAAACCCGTGTTCCCCAGAGGAATCTTGATGAGGCTGCTGCGGTGGCTACTGGTGAGGTGATGGGTGGTAAGATGGAGTATTGTACCACTCACACCGTTCAAACCGTGCCATGTGACTATCCGGACCCTGGTATGGTGTTCCGTGATATGACGATCCGTCTGAGATCACGAAAGGATGGTTCATGGATCCGGTTGAAGCCTCGACGGGATCTGTGTCCTCGTCCATATCCTGATCACCAGAAAAGTGATCTTCCGGTCCAAGTGGGTTAAAGCCCACTTGCTCTGGCAGGTACTCTGCTGGGTTAAACTGACCCTGAAAAACAGGAGTAGGGTCGCCAAAGTAACGTTGCGGGTTGTGGGGTTCGTTCTCTGACTGTGGCCCATAAGAGTCATGATATGGAGGTGTTGAGGAGTGCGAAAAAGATCGTCTGGCATCGTCTTCATAGGTCCTCCATAGTTCCCTCGTTTCGTCATTCCTTGTAGAAGAAGTTCGTCGAAATGAAGGCCCTGCCTCATGGTCGTTAGGGGCACTAGCTGGCTCCTTTCCTCGACCACCTCGTCTAAATCTTGGCGGCATTATTGTACCTGTTAAAACACACAAGATAATAACAAGGAAAAATATAGGGCAAATTTAATTAAATAAAAATTTGAACAATTTGGATTATTCCTAAGTTCTTTGTCTAGACTCGAAGATTTAGGAATGTGCAATTGTGTAACTGAGATTAAACACAAAAGGCTAGTGTTTAATTCACTCAGTGTTGGCTCTGATACCAACCTGTCACACCCCGAATTTCCACGTGTCACCGGTGGGCCCGGTAGGGGAGTATCGTGACGTGGTTGGCAACATAATAGTCAAACAACACAATATTTAAATGCACAGCGGAAGCAAAGTATAGATTTAATTCAACCAACGATGTTGTAATATTAAGTATCACAAACAGTCGAATATAAATCCACAGGTAGATCAAATTTAAAAAGGAAACAAATGTTCAACAGTTTATGACATCCAAGCTGGCGAGACTTAATGTGGATGCTAGGAGACAAGCCAGCCTATTTCGCGTAGTACCTGCACTTAACCTTTTTAAGAAAATACGTCAGTTTACACTGGTAAATACAATCAACCGACTCATTTTGAAAAGAGTTTATGAAAATGCATTTAAGGCACAAGGCACAAATAATATTTTATAACTTGGGATAATTATTTAAATATATAATACTTGTATGGATTTACATGTTCCTTATGCGTTCAGTAGCCCGGGTCGAGCCGGGTTAAAGATCAATTAACACACCACTTTATTTATGAGACACTAACAGGTGTACGCCTACACCTGAGTGCTAAGGTCGTGGCCATTTCGTAAAATGATGCCAGGAATATCCGGGACACGGTCATTAACCCCCCAAAGGCTTTAAGCAAACAAAACAATATTAAACGAGACGTCTCAATACTTTCATTATCATTTATTCAATCAAAGATTCAACGTCCCGACCAAGCGGTATTTTATATACCGTACCCCAAGCCCGTATAGGGAAAATAAGTTAAAAGTATTTACCTGAGTAAGTATAGTTCAGAAATCAGCGAGTGCAAATATCTTTTACTGGTTCTCCTAATCTGGAACGAAGGTTTATAATAACCTATTAGAATACTAACGGGTCTTTAGTTAAGCTTGCGCTTAGACCGGTTAGTTTTAAAGATACGGTTCGTACGCACGATTAAGCGAAGACCGGATAGAATGTGATTTAGACCCGACAAGTTTGAAGACTTGCTTAATATGTGTATGTGATGCACATTCTGGATTTTGAGATAAAACCGTTAAGGTTTGACCCGCTTCGGCTAATTTATGTAAACTAGTTACATAAACCGAACCGAACGCGCAAGAGGCGTAACGGGTATCCGTAAGAGTCCTAAACAGGTTTCCTAAGTTAACACGCCTTAAATAAGTTGTGATATCAGTAGGATATCACCCATGATGCCCAAAACGAGTTTAATCGCTTAATAAGCCCCGAAGGGGTATTTTGGTCATTTTAAAGATTATAAAAGGGTTTAATTAGACACCTGTGATCCGGGTCTGAGTTGATCAGTAAAATGGCCTATTTTAACAGGTTATAACATTTGGTAATAAGTCTTATATGTTAAAATAGTTTTAAACCCAAACTATGCGTTAAATACGCGTATAAAGTCGTTTTAAGCGACGTACGGTTTAAAATACGATTCTGAGTTTCCAGGTCAGTTTAACAGGCTCAAAATACTATAATTATTATTTAAAATCAGTAGCAATTGGATTGGCGCCATTTGGATTTGTAAAACTCGTTTTATGGCCTAAAAGGGCATATTCGGTATTTACCGAATTAAGGCGCTAATCCAAGCTTATGATCAGTCTAAAAATAATTAAAAATCTTTAAAAATCCTAAAATATTATTTAACATCAGTGGGTGAAAGATTTGGTGTCAAAACTGAGTTTAGATAGACTTTACGCTAATGGCGCCGTTTAATTAATAAACATGTTTATAAATACGCCATTAAGCATAACTCCTAATCTAGACTTCCGATTGACGTAAAATTTTGCAGACATGTTCAATAATCAGTACTAAAGACTTTTGCACTTTTACATTTTCTAAAATCTCGTTTGATGGTCATAAGGGCATTACGGTCAATATTTAGGCGATTAACGGAAACATCGGATGATTAGGGATTCGAGTGGTATAAACGCAGAGGCTTATACACACATGTAACTAGGTCCTAATGGAACTTTAAGGCATGTCTAAAACTATAAGAATCGGGTCAGAACTGAGGTCAAAGCAAAAGTCAAACCTTTGCGTATCTCGGCTCCGAATCGGTTCTAAACATAAAGTTGTCGAATCAAGCAAGCGTATACAAGTTTTTATACTTATTTTCAGTTGGTAAGAATGATAAAATAGGCTATACGCCATTTACATCGCTAATCATGCATTAAACCAAACATAACAATTCTGTTGACTTTTTCGGAAGTAGTTTGACTCGATAAACGACCTAGTTAGGATTCGAATTAGTGAGTGCCCTTTTAGGGGTTTATTAACCATATAAATACCAACTTATAACAACCTTTGATTCGACAAATCTCTGGACCATTTATTTATCATCGAAAAGTCAAACCGTAGTTACGACGGTTTGATTTCTAGGCCATAAACTAAGTATGAATGAACTAGAGAAGGTTTAGGGTACTTACACACAACTAATGGATGATGAGAAATGCTTGGGACCTGCTTGTATGCTCTGGAAATGCTCAGAAGATGATATGTGCATGTATGTTGCAACTTTGTGATATTTATGAGCTTTTTGATCTTCTTAGATGATTGACACACAAGTCTAGGGATGTTTCAATATCAACCACAAGTCCCCTACATGCTAAAAACCATCCTAGGCAGCCCATGGTTTCGAAAAAAAGAGATTGGAGTCGGATACATGCACCTACAGGCTGCTGTGTTATTTTTCTGCATCTGCAGATCGGAAGCGGCCCGCTTGGGCTTATGTTAATTCTGATGCGGGCCGCCTGGCCCATCCGGATCAGAATAACATGTTTCTTTAATTGCATTTTGGTCCCTGGGTCCCCCGAAAGGTCATTTTCACTCTGAATCTTGCATGTTAAGACTTTGAAATTTTATATATGGGGCTTTAATACTTATACCCACTTTGTTAAGTCCTCGGGTAACTTTGTGATCACCCGAAAAGCCCTAAATTTCAATGTTAACGATTATAACCCTTGCACACGAATTTTATCACAACTTGCTCATACGATAACGAAACTTTATGAGATTTTTGTGGTACATTCTAGTGAGCATAATTAATCATTACAAAGCTTCGGGTTTGTCAAAAGGTCACTCAGAGGTATAACTTAAACATGTTGGCACATTTAACCCCTGTAGATTGTAATCTCTCACTTTCTTCCACAATTCGCTTCGTATGATCCATGATCTATTCGTTTAAGGTTATAAACATCGTGTAGGGTTATTGCAAAGTATAATTATTCATTGTTGACACTTTGAACCCTTCTATTTACATAGTTTCACTGTTTGTCAACTTTGGTCCTTCAAGAACATTCTTTCACACGTTCAAACCTATGACACGTGTCAACACCTTATAGGACGTAAATTTTCGAGGTGTTACACTACTTGGTGAGCCGGACAAGCTAGTCCGTTGACTAGCTTTGACGCGGGCCGCGTAGACCTTCGTCTACTCTTACGTGGGCCGCGAGAGACCCAGGATCAGCACCTATATAAGAAAGCAACGGGTTTTCGTTTTCCGTCGTTCATTCCTTTCATTCTCAATCTCAATTTCTGATATAGGCTTTATAAAGCGGGTATTATACCACCCTAATTAGCGAGGTTCTGCTCTGTTGTAAGTATTATAACCCCAGTTTTGTAATAGATACGCTGCCCTATTGATTTAGGGTTCCGTAACAACTGTCGTGGTTCTGCCCGACGTAGTTGTTGGAATACCGTCTCGGAGAGGGTATCATTAATATTTTCAAAGGGTTATGATACTAACCTATGTACATTTGTGTAAATTATAGATTATTCCCAGGAAACCCTTACGCGAAGTCTAAGATAGCAAAGTGAGTTTATCCTCTTTTTGTTAACCTTTTTAGAATGTTTTACAAAACCTTAAATGTTTTACAATGCGATTAAGCGGTGATTGAGTCTTTGTAGTTCTTCAATTACTGTCGGTATGTTGGGGGTTTTGTATACAAAATATACTCCTGCGTGTAGTAAGTCGGGGATGACAGTACGTTACCATTGGACAACGAGTTAGCCAATATGTAATATGACCTACAAGTCAGGATTGACAGTACTGAATGAGTATTTGTGTAGAAATAAACAATGTGATCACTCTCAATACTGTTTTAATTGATAAAATGTTTCTTGATTAAACTGGGATTCACTCACCAGTATTTCCCACTGACAAATGTTTTTAAAACGCGTTTCAGGTAACACAATGTGACAGCCAATTAGTAAAAAGCCAGCTGGAGAGCACTGAAGGCTTGGAAAAAATGTGGATATAAAAGTTACCTAATAAACGATTTTTTAAATTCAATAAAATAGGGTTTATCCCTATAAATGTATTGTAATAAGAAACTTGGGTTTTACCCATGTGATTATTAATATTAAATATGGTGGTTTTACTCTTATAAACATTTCCTAACTACGGTCCTGATGTAATTTCCGCTGCCAAATTAACGCAACTGATACCACCAAAACTCTGAGTTCGCGTCCGCCCGTTCCCGGGACAGATAAAGGATCGGGGGTTGCGACAAAAGGTGGTATCAGAGCCTAGCCACTGGTCTTAGCCAAAGAAGTGTTCTGCTGACACTTAAATTCTAAATTTTGTGTTAGGAAATAAATTACGGAAATACGTGCATAACTGTAATTATTTGTTATGTATTATTTGACTATTTGTTAGTTTACAGTATGAGTGATCAAGGACCCTCAGACATGAGTCGTCAGTTGTCTGATTCTCCTAGGAGTGAAGGTACCTCTTCACAGCCTACCCTTTCTGGGTATTCTGCTGATCAGGAAGAAGGGATGTTTGCCTTTAAAGCTCAGTCTAAAGAGCCATTCCCTCATAAGAAACGAGGATGGTTCAGTAAGGAAGTTTTTGCGCGTAGAAAAAGAATGCGAAAGTTGCAACAACAAAGAGTTTTAGCAGCCGCTAAGCGAAAGACAGATGCCCATACACAGGATATGCTTAATAGAAGCCTAGCCAATTTCCATATCCTAGCTACAACTGCTGCTGACCCGAGTCTGGAACAACTAGTAGCCCCACAACCACAAATCCCAGATCAACCCATGGATATAGAAAACCCTGAAAACCAAGTGAAGATGCATGATTTCAACCCAGAGGAAATCCCTAGGGTACCTGCACCAAACCCCCTAGACCCAAATTACGACCCCTGGTGGGACGATAATAGGGACTTTGTGCAACGTTACCCTATACATGAAGACACACCCATACAGAACATAGGAGCCTATCCAGGTATGGAACCTTTAGATCCCTATTTCCACGATGAATATATCAGGGAGATCTTAGAAGATCCTTACCGATTTCAGGTACTTTCACCCCCATATCAGGAACCCGCACCCCAGATTCCGAACCCAGTCCTAGAACCTGCACCCCCAATGAGTGTAGAAAACGTCCAAGAACTTAGGGCATTTGGTGAGGAAATTTTAGAAAGCAGTGAGAGAATGCGTCAGGTGGGAGAGCGTCTCGTATGGAAATACGATGAACGCAATATGGATTTTTGGATAAATCCATATCCGTGATGTGATGGAGGAAACGATAATAGCAATAATAATATAATATAATAAAATAAAAATAAAATAAAATATGTGTGTACGGATGCATATTACTATTAGTGTGATTCTATTTATGTTGGTATTGTAATTTTTATTTCAGTACTAGTGTGTAATAGATGCATAATAGTATATGAAAATAGAGTAAAAGTCGCAATGATCGACGTTTTTGGCTAGATTACGTATCATGTGATTAACTATATTAAATATTATCTTGTGATATTAATATGGGGTAAATGTTTAAAATTCAGATGGCCGACGAAGGAAATCAAGGAAATCTGAATAATGATAACCAGAGTAACATTAACGTGGTTAATGAGAATCCAAGCATCAAT
Source organism: Helianthus tuberosus (assembly GCA_030545235.1). Classification (NCBI taxonomy): domain Eukaryota; kingdom Viridiplantae; phylum Streptophyta; class Magnoliopsida; order Asterales; family Asteraceae; genus Helianthus; species Helianthus tuberosus. The sequence goes on from CM060428.1 coordinate 46,558,524, forward strand.
AACAATGGAAACCAAATGGATAATAGTGTTGTTCAACACATAGTGGCACAAGGAATCATAGATGCAATGCCATTTATTATTCAAACTATTCAAGAAGCGAATAATAAAAGTAAGCATAGCAGTAAGCGACCAATTGAACCAGAACACAGCGTGAACAATGGATCCGTACTTCAAATGCCTATTCCCAAAAGAAGAAGAACCCTGTCTTACGGTTGTTCTTATAAATAATTCTGGTCTTGTAAACCAATGGAATTCTCGGGCAACGAAGGGTCCATTGCAACCCTACGCTGGATAGAGAAGACTGAGGCAGTCTTAAGAATAAGCAAGTGTGCTGAAGAAGATAAGATATTATTTGCTTCTAATCTGTTTAACAATTCAGCACTAGAATGGTGGAACACTATCCTCCAATCAAAAGGAAATGATAGAACCTACAATATAGAATGAGAAGAATTTAAGAACAAGGTAGAAAGGAAATTCTGCCCACCTAATGAGAAGGAACATATAGCAAACAAATTCTTAAATCTTAGGATGACTGGTGTAGATAGTAAGGGATACACTAAAATATTCTTCGAATATGCTAGAATAGTACCAACTCTTGCTTCACCAGAACCAGTGTTAATCTCCCGTTATATTTGGGGATTAATTGGGGAGATAAGACACGTAGTCAAGGCAGCTAGACCTCAAACCATAGAAGAAGCTGTAGAACTAGCAAATACCTTGACAGATGAATTAGTTCGTACCCGATAGGAGGATCAAAGAAGGAACCTAACTCAGAAACTCACACAAGAATTTCGTTCTGGAAATTTTAATCGTGGGAAAAATATAGGTTCTACCTCTACACCTTACTGTAAAAATTGCAAAAGAAAGCATTCAGGAAGATGCTCAATATACTGTAACTTCTGCAAAATATCGGGACGCAAGGAAGAAAACTGCAGGAAGAAAGCTAACAACAGGATATGTTACAACTGTGGAGAACAAGGTCATATCAAGCTTAATTGCCCAAAATTAGCTCCAGCTACAAACAACAAGAATACTCAAAATGCTAGAGCATTTGTTCTGACTGCAGATGAAGCTAAGATGATTCCAGATGTCATAACTGGTACGTTTTTAGTTAATGATGTTTTTGCTAAAGTATTATTTGACTCTGGTGCAAACCAAAGTTTTATTAAAACATCATTTTTGCAAATTTCTAAACCAGTCATTAACTAAACTACCACTAGAATGCTTAGTAGAAACAACTAATGGAGAAACTGTTAGGATTTCTGAAATCTTGCAGGGAGCAAGAATAGAAATTTTAAATCAGAAATTTATTGCAAACCTTTATCCCATGAATCTGGCAGGATTCGATGTTGTTTTAGGAATGGATTGGTTAATAGCCAATAAAGCCAGTATTTTATGTGATCAAAAGTCAATTCAAGTAAATTCACCAAAAGGTAAAATGATCACAACTAAAGGAGATAAACCATCTAGAACTACAAAATTCATCTTTATAATGAAAACTGCAACTTCTATAAGAAAAGATTCTATAGTGTATTTGATTTCCATAATCACTAACACTAAAGGAAAGGAATTAAAAGATATTCCAGTAGTATCTCAGTTTTCAGATGTATTTCCAGAAGAATTGCCAGGGCAACCTCCAGATAGAGAAATCCAATTCAGAATTCATTTAATACCTGGAACAGCACCGATTGCCAAAGCACCTTACCGTTTGGCACCTGCAGAAATGCAAGAATTGAAGAAACAATTAGACGAATTGTTAGAAAAAGGATTTATACAACCTAGTTCGTCGCCATGGGGAGCGCCGATACTGTTTGTTAAAAAGAGGGACGGATCAATGCGTATGTGCATTGACTACCGTGAATTAAACAAGGTCACGATTAAGAATCGGTACCCATTACCAAGAATCGATGATCTGTTTGATCAACTACAAGGAGCTCGATTTTTCTCTAAAATCGATTTAAGGTCAGGATATCATCAATTAAAGGTACAGGAAGAGGACATTCCTAAGACCGCTTTCAGAACAAGGTATGGCCATTATGAATTTACTGTCATGCCATTTGGTTTAACCAATTCCCTAGCCGCATTTATGAACATGATGAACCAAATATGTAAGCCATATTTGGATAAATTCATAATTGTCTTCATAGATGATATTCTCATTTACTCTAAGAATAAAAAGGATCATGCAAAGCATTTGCACGCACTTTTAAGTTTATTAAGAAAAGAAAAGCTTTACGCTAAATTTTCAAAGTGCGAGTTTTGGTTAAAACAGGTACAGTTTCTTGGACACCTAGTCAATCATGAAGGAATTCTTGTGGATCCCACAAAGATCGAGGCAATTACTAAATGGAAAACCCCTGAGTCACCAACCGAGGTTAGAAGTTTCTTAGGATTAGCCGGTTATTATAGAAAATTTATTCAAGATTTTTCTAGAATAGCCATTCCTTTAACTAAGCTAACCTATAAATTTGTTAAGTTTGAATGGGGATTAAAACAAGAAGAAGCATTTAGAATCCTTAAGCATAAATTAACCCATACACCCATACTAGCAATACCAGAAGGAGCTGAAGACTTTATAGTATATTGTGACGCTTCTAAATTAGGTTATGGATGTGTATTAATGCAACGTCAAAAAGTTATAGCTTACGCATCTAGACAACTTAAGAATAATGAAGAGAATTATTCAACCCATGATTTAGAGTTAGGAGCTATAATTTTTGCTCTTAAGATTTGGAGACATTACCTTTATGGTAGTAAGTTTACCATATTCACTGATCATAAGAGTTTAAGGTATATTTTTAAGCAAAAGGAGTTGAATATGAGACAAAGACGCTGGATGGAGATGCTTAGTGATTATGAATGTGATATCCAGTATCATGAAGGAAAATCAAATGTAGTGGCAGATGCTTTAAGCCGAAGGTATAATGAAAAGCCAAAAAGGGTACGTTCTCTTAATTTAAATATGCAAGTAGATTTAAATGACCAGATAAGAGAAGCACAAGAATCAGTAATCAAGGATGATGCTAAAAAATTAAAAGGTATGCTAAAAGAATTAGAACAAGGAACGGATGGAATTTGGAGATTCCATAAAAAGAGAATGTGGATACCTAAATTAGGAAACCTGCGTAATCGTATATTAGAAGAAGCCCATAAGTCCAAATATACGATGCACCCAGGAAATGATAAAATGTACCGGGATTTAAGGAAGAATTTTTGGTGGATAGGAATGAAGAAGGACATAGCAGCCTATGTTACTAAATGTTTAACCTGTTCACAAGTCAAAGCTGAACACAAGAAACCCTCAGGTCTATTACAATAGTTAGAAATGCCGGTGTAGAAATGGGAATTAATAACAATGGATTTTGTTACTAAATTACCCAAAACTAAGAAAGGAAATGATACAATCTGGGTGATTGTAGATAGGCTAACCAAGTCAGCTCATTTCCTACCAATGAAGGAAACATTCAGTATGGAACAGTTAGCTAAGTTATATGTAAATGAAATTGTTTCTTTACATGGCATTCCTTTATCAATTGTTTCTGATAGAGATAGCCGATTTACCTCTCATTTTTGGTTAAGTTTCCAAAAGGCAATGGGAACCAAGTTAAAATTGAGCACAGCTTATCATCCTCAAACGGATGGACAAAGCGAAAGGACAATTCAGACAATGGAGGACATGCTTAGAGCTTGTGTAATTGATTTTGGAGGTAATTGGGACGATCACTTACCTTTAATAGAATTTTCTTATAATAACAATTATCACACAAGTATCAATGCTGCACCATTCGAAGCACTTTATGGACGAAAGTGCCGTACCCCAGTCTGTTGGGCAGAAATTGGGGAAAAGCAACTATCTGGACCTGAGATAGTGCAAGAAACAACCGACAAGATTATTCAAGTCAAGGAACGACTGAAAACAGCACGTGATCGACAGAAGAGCTATGCTGATAACCGACACAAACCGTTGGAATTTCAAGTAGAAGATAAAGTATTATTAAAAGTCTCTCCTTGGAAAGGAGTAGTAAGATTCATAAAAAGGGGAAAGCTAAGTCCCAGGTATGTCGGACCTTTTGAGATTATTCGAAGAATAAGACCTGTAGCCTATCAACTACAATTGCCAGAGGAAATGGCAGGAATACATGATGTATTTCATGTATCTAATCTCAAAAGTGTTTAGCTGATGAATCACTAATAGTACCTCTTAAGAATATAGAGGTAAATGAACAACTCAAGTTTGTAGAAAGGCCTCTACAGATTGAAGACAGGAAAGTCAAGAATCTCAAACATAAGAGATTAGTTCTGGTCAAAGTGAAGTGGGACTCCAAAAGAGGACCTGAGTACACATGGGAGCTTGAATCTGAAATGCAAAAGAAATATCCGTAATTGTTCCAGTAGATCTCGAGGACGAGCTCTAAAATAAGGTGGGGAGGATGTAACATCCCTCAGTAAAACCGACACTCTTGAATATTTCCGACACTCTAGTATATTTTAAAAATACCCTTATATGTCTTTAAATACACCCCGAATGTGAAAACCGAGCCCGAAATAGGTTATATTATTTAAAATAAACTAAAAACAATAAATATTAAGTTGAGGCGGGCCGCGTAGGACCCACCCCAACACTAACGCGGGTGGTATCAAGGTTGAAACTGATTTCGGTGAAATTATAAGTTAAGGCGGGCCGCGTAAGCTCACCTTAACTCTTACGCGGGCCGTGTAAGATCAACAACGCAGAGGCACTCTAGGCTGACACATGTCGACATCGTGGTGGATCTACTTGGTGAGCCGGACAAGCTAGTTCGTTGACTAGCTTTGAAGTGGGTCGTGTAAACCTTCGTCTACTCTTACGCGGGCCGCGAGAGGCCCAGGATCAGCACCTATATAAGAAAGCAACGGGTTTTCGTTTTCCGTCGTTCATTCCTTTCATTCTCAATCTCAATTTCTGATATAGGCTTTATAAAGCGGGTATTATACCACCCTAATTAGCGAGGTTCTGCTCCGTTGTAAGTATTATAACCCCAGTTTTGTAATAGATACGCTGCCCGATTGAGTTAGGGTTCCGTAACAACTGTCGTGGTTCTGCCCGACGTAGTTGTTGGAATACCGTCTCGGGGAGGGTATCATTAATATTTTCAAAGGGTTATGATACTTGTTGGGATTGAACCCTACCAGAGGAACAGATAATGAAAGCCAAAACTGGTTCACAACAGTGGATTCACAATAAGCAGCTGTTTACACTAAGTCTTCTCCATTAAAATGATTATAACATCTGATGGTTCTCTATCCACTGTCCACATACAACAGCTGCTGTTCTTCTAACTACTGATGAAGCCCAGAAGACTGCTGAGAAGTAAACACTACTGGTACAATCTACTGATGACAAAGCACTGCCCAACCAAGGACTGATCAACCTTGAGGAAAGCACTGTTGTAAAGAGAGAGCAGTAGTTTAGTGTGTCATCTGTCTTATACATAGTCAGTGGTTAAGATTAGCAGTGATTGTTTAAGAACAGTAGATACAGGTTGTTAGGCTGTTAGACGTCACTTTCATGGTGACGTCAGCTGAGATGCCTCAGTGGTTTGGCTTGTCTATAAATGGAGCAGTACTCTGTACTGTTACATTTGATCGTCTTGAGTGAGTTCTTCTCCTCAATTCAATCCTTTCATCTTGTGCAACCAACCATGGAGCATCAGGCTGAGGGGGAGTTTAGTTTGTAAGCATGCTTGTAATCTTTTTATTTGTATTGTAAATCTTTCGACTTATTGTGAAACATGTGTTCATCTTAACTAATTCTCTTTTTGATTGTGTTTACAAAGTTTGTTATTCATTTCCGCTGCACTCTACATTGTTTCATATTCATTCATAGTTCAAATCATACAAACTAACACAATCATGAGAGCCTCCGATCCTAAGACACACAAATTTCATATAACAAGTGACGTCATGCATAAATCACCTATAGTTTTTAGATCTGAAAATATATCTGTTAAACTATGGTATTATTTCTTATTTTCAAAATTGATTCTAACTGTTGTTATGAAACTTGTGATGTTTTCACTATATTAGATGCTAAAGTATGAACTTCAGATTAACAAAAACCTATGTTCATAAAAACATTAGTGTTTTTGCTAATAGAAAAAGAGGGAAATTAAAACTTTAGTCATTAGATCTTAGGTGTTGAAAACAGGTTGAGATCCTCAAAAGGAACAAATCAATTCGTTTAAATACATTAAGAAAACAGGAGTCAAGATAGTCCGTACATATGTAATGTGAGATTGGTCAAAAATTTGTACAAATATGGCTTAACCTCTTAAATCATTACTGCAAAATGATTCTGGAATAAGTATTCCTTCAAACAAAGACCTCCCAGTAAGTATTTCATTACTTATGAATGGGAAGGGTAAAAAGGGAAGAAGAAAATTCACAAAAATTCAGAAGTGTGTTTATCTCAAAACTTTTGAAGTCAGAAGAAAAGAGTATAAACATAAAACACTTAAGAGTCAAAGGTTGGGGTAAAAATGGTCATTAAGCAACTATGTGAAATCATTGGTTCAGGAAAGTTCAGATAACAATAGTATTCCCAGTGAATGTATTTACAAGAGGACTAGACAAATTTTCAGAATCCTCACCTGGTAACAAAGTCTATAACAGGGTTTTCAAAAAAACTCTTGTGAACATGTGTCCTCATTTCTGTTGTCAATCAATCAACAAGAAAATGGTACCAAATAGTGGTCAAAATGTATTTACAATTTCATACCACTGTTGTCAAACCACTAACCATTTTCATAAAACTTGAGAATGATATAATCATGTATTTTATTGAAAAATATATCAGATCCTTTTGGTGCTGTTTTCGGTAAATCCTTTAATTATTTTTCTGGAAAAGGATTTTCTTAAATAAAGCAGGATATATTATTCTTTATTTTTCTTTAAGAATAATATATTTTGTACTTTTACTGGTTTTTGATAGTAAAAGTTTCAATCTCCTGACAGGATATAGAACCTTTATTTTTGTTGGTAATATTTTCCTCAAAATGGATCAAAAGGAAATGGTACAATTGTCAAAGTCATGTCCAACTGGGGTACTAAACCACTGTCATGAATTCGTAAGAACTTCAAAATGTGAAATTGACATATGGAAAAATCTTGAATGAAAATTCTCAAAACAGTTGATGATATACTAGTCTTTCAAATCTTTACCATTACCCCTAACCACTGTTTTGTTCAAACATCTGTTTCCTAAATACTGTCCACTGCTGAAAGTCAGCCACTGATCCTTCATTTTGCTTGGCAAGCACTGATGCTCAAAATTAGTGTCTTATCCACTGATATGCTATCCACTGATAGTAAAAATCATCCACTGTTATCACATTATTACCGTTGTAACCACTGATGCTTGTTTCATCAGTGGCTCTCAAAATAACTGTCCTCCACTCTTCATCCATTTCATCAGAGGTTGGCACGTGGTCAGTTTTTAGCCATCAGATCTTAATAACCGCTGCCACATCAGCGATCATTTTTTTTCTTAATAAAACCCTGATCAAAACCCCCAAACAGGGCTTTACACTGTCGAATTGACTTCCAAAATTCACTTCTCAAAGCAGTTTCTAACTTTTCATCCCAAATCATCCTCTGTTCTTCTTCTTCTTCTTCTTCTCCAAAATGACGAAATCAAAATCAAAATCAAAATCAAAACCAAAATCACCATCATCCTCCAAAGAGGTCGCTCAAACGGCCGCTGAATCCATTGAAATACCGTACAAATCTCCTCACAACTACTTGGGTCTACTTACGAAACCCACAAACAACCACACCTTTGATTCCATCATCGACACATTATCTGAATCAAAGTACAAAACTTTGTTGATAGCAGATGCTCCCATTTACCAACAAACCCAGAGAGAGTTCTGGAAAAATGCTACTCTTGAAAAACAAGAAGACATTGTTGTAGCCATTAACTCCTCGATACAGGGTAAAGCGATTCAAATTACTCCGCAATCAATCTCAGAAGTCTTTAAACTCGATGATCAGAAAGGTAAAACTTCCTTTGATAAAACCGAGTTGAAAACTGATTTCTTAAAAATGGGATATGCAGAACAACCAAAGAAGGATACCTTACAAAAGGGTTTCTTTTCTTCTGCACCTAGGTTTTTATTCCACACACTTTTGATGTGTGTCTCAAATAAAACAACTGTTTTTAACGAAATATCATTAAAGATCCAATGTCTGGGTTGTGCTATTTTAAATAATGAAAATTATAATTATTCCCAGGAGATCTTTAGTGATTTAGTAAAGAATGTTGATAGCAAATCATTTTTACTTTTTCCAAGATTTCTAAGTTACTATTTCAAAGAAAAATTTGGAAAAGAAAATGAAAACTTACTCAAACAAGGTGCTTCTTTTAAAATAAATGGTTTAACAACTGAAACATTCTCAAGAATGATGGCACCTATAAAAACAAAAGCAGAGGTGCCTGAGCAGAATTTAGCAGCTACCACTGCTCCTCAGGCATCTACTGTTGAGCCCACTGCTCCAGGTGATCATAGCAGCACAACCACTGCTTTGAAACCCACACCTGACATCACCAAAAAGACCAAAAAGAAGTCTTACAAAAAGCCCACCAAACCCAAGAAAAAGGTAACTCTGGAAGATGAGATCCCAGAGCAACTGCCAGTGACAACACAAATGTCACCAAAAACCACTGCTGCTACTTCCTCACAGCAGTTGGTAGAAAGATCTCCACCCTTACCTCAAACTCCTCCTGCATCCTCACAAAAGGATCAGGTTGTAAGCACAGGGGCCCCACATTATGAAGCTCTGGATTCAATCATAACCATCTTCCTCAGTCCTGATCCCAAGGACATGTCTCTTTCAACTCCCTTATCCTCACCCCTCACATTACCACAATCTATAATACCCTTGTTGCATGCAGTTGATATAGCTCAGACACAAACCAGTTCCTCTCTATCACCTATCACTGAGAGTATACTCCCACAAGTGACTGGGTCTGATGCCTATACCTCTGCTTTCCCAGCAACAACTGAGGAGGTTACACCCCTTGAGTTACAAGTAACTCTTGGTGGTAATTCAAGTGGAGCAGCAACTACAAGTGTTGGATCAACAGATCTACATTTGGACAATTGTTTCATCAGTTAGACTCCCTTGAAGGCAATTTCTTCTATAGCACCTCTGGTAACCACTAGTGAAACTATTTTGACCATTGGTACAATCAAAGGGTTTTCAAGTGCTGAAGAAAGAAGTCCCCAGTACCGAGAACAAGGGGCATCAATGGATGATTTTTGGGACTCAGTTCCTAAGTCACACATTGATACAACCACTACTGGTGGGAAGTCAGATGATCCCAGTAACATGGGTAATGATTTAAAATATCAGGAATTGACGGGCAGAGTTGAAAAACTTGAAAGTTCAGTGACTGAAATAAAGGATATGGTGCAATAGCTGTTAAAAGCTCAAAAAGCACAATCCACTGTTGTTCCACCTCAAGCACCTGCTCCACCACAAGCACTTGCTACAAATGAGTTATGGAACTTATTCCAACCACTGCTCTAACAACAGAGAGAAATGGCAGATCATCAGCATGCTATACAGATTCAGGAGATGAGAAACATGATGGAGTCCAGGTTCAAAGACAACCAGGCAGACATCAAGGCTATAAAGGCCCACATTCTGAACACCACTGGCAAAGCTCCTCACACTATACTCTTCATTGATAACCTCCCTCCAGATAATGCCAAAAAGGGGGAGATAATCAAGCAGTGGAGGAAGAAGGGAATAGAAGATGGGCTCTATCTTGAACCACAAAAAGAAAACATGACCAAAAACATTCCTGTGCCAGACGGTAGCAAGAAAGTTGATGAGACCATCAATGCACTTGCAGAAGCAGTAGCAAGTGTTAAAAAGGATAGAGAGGCTAAGAATAAGGCTAGGTTGGATCAATCAGCACATGGTACTTCTGGGTCAAAGGATGATGAAAATCCTGAAGATGAAAAGAAGAAGCCTACTAGAAAAGTGAGGCAACCCAAATCCATTCCATCCAGACCTACAAAGGCTGCCTCTAAATCACCTTCAAAAGGCTCCAAACCTCAAACCACCACAAGATCTCAAACTTCCACCAAAACAGTAGTTGTAACACCTAATGTATCAACATCTACTGATGCTTCAACTGTTTCAACTACTGTCAGCCAAACAACTGCCATCTCCTCAACACACACCACTACAACACACACTACACATATCACAACCACTGCTCTACCACAACCAAACACATCATCAGACTCTCCTACAATAAAAAGGAGAAGGATGTACATATCTCATGATTCACCACCACCATCAAAAACTGGTTCACTACCTTCAACCCCTGCTCAAAAGCAGAAGACATCTATTGACAAATCAGTAGTTGTAATGACAACAGAGGTTGAGACACCGGTTGTTTCAACAGCTGTTTGTCAACTATCCACCACTGCTTTCATCATTCCTACATTACAACCAAAATTACCTCCACCCATAAAGCTTCACAAAAGAAAAAGAGAAACAACTCAGGCAACTGATGAAAAATATGATCCTGTTGCTGCTAAATATCCACTGGAACTAGAAGCTGTGAAAAATGAGATGAAACAATTTTACACCGAGGATGATCCTTCAAAAAGAAGATTTCCTTCTCTCATAGGCTTCATAGTCCCAGAAGACATGGATGAATATCTCGAGATGAAAGCAAGGCAAGCAAAGATTAGAGCTAAACTCGAATGCAAAGATCAAGGTGATGAAGCCATTTCTGAAAAATTGGAATTTTTGCTCACAAAAGTCAAGCTGATGGAAAACTATGCACAAGATCTGAGCAAAGAAAAAACAGATCAACGAAAAGAAATGAGAAAAAGTTATCTTGCATACATCATGAAAGAAAAATTCTATCAAGCAGAAGAAAACCAATTTGAAGAATGGCCAATGGTTGCCTTAAAGCATGAAGCAAACAGAATTGAAAGGATTAAAAATGATCCAAGAAAGAAGAAGACAGCTCCAAATTGGAACAAATATAAAAAGCTCATTGCTGATCTTACATCCGAGTACAAAAAGAAAAAAACAGGAACTGATAGATGCTAAGGTGCATACTGCTGAAGCCATAGCAAAATGGACAAAGCAGTATACCGACGAAGCTTATGAAAGGCTTAAGAAAAGAAGAATAACAGTCTCAGACACTTCTAAGAAGCCTGACTACAAAAAGATAGAACAGCAGATTGATGCTCTTAAAACATTGCTCACATCAGCAGATAACCCTATCCTTGTGGAAAACCAAGAAAAAGGAAAATTGCTGACCAGTGAAGAAGAAAAAGAAAAGGAAGCTGAGTATTTCACAGAAGCCATCAAGAAAATGGATCTAAAAGAAGAGAGCTCAGTGAGTCTTCAAAACCTTGTCAAAAAGGTATTAACCAAACCTGCAGCAGATATCTCAGACACTGAACTTGAACAAAGAAAAAGGCAAGAGCTGATTGAACAAGAAGCTGCTGAAGACATAGCTGCAGCAAATGAAGTCATAGAAGAGGCTTTTAAACGAATGTCTGAAGTTCAGGATACTGCTCTACAATTTTTCTCAAGGCCAAAATCTCCAAGCTCATCAGAAAATAAATCTCTCCCAAGAAACCCATTGGGTTCAAAAGTACTAAAGTGGCTATCTGATCAAAAGACCCATGTATTGACCTTGGTCAGATCCAATGGTGAAATGAAGTACATATCAAGGAAAGAAGCACTAGGCCTTAGTGTTGAAGATTTGCAGGATTTCCTTGAACTTTCATTGTGCAGGGATGAGGATGATATAAGTTCCAAAGATTTTGAAGAAGAATTTAAAAGACAAGCTAGTGAACTTCTGATGAGGAATAAAGATCCAAAATAATGAAGTGTTTTGGCATTATCTGTTTCAGGGGGAGATTGTTGGGATTGAACCCTACCAGAGGAACAGATAATGAAAGCCAAAACTGGTTCACAACAGTGGATTCATAATAAGTAGCTGTTTACACTAAGTCTTCTCCCTTAAAAGTGATTATAACATTTGATGGTTCTCTATCCACTGTCCACATACAACAGCTGCTGTTCTTCTAACTACTGATGAAGCCCAGAAGACTGCTGAGAAGTAAACACTGCGGGTACAATCTACTGATGACAAAGCACTGCCCAACCAAGGACTGATCAACCTTGAGGAAAGCATTGTTGTAAAGAGAGAGCAGTAGTTTAGTGTGTCATCTGTCTTATACATAGTCAGTGGTTAAGATTAGCATTGTTTGTATAAGAACAGTAGATACAGGTTGTTAGGCTGTTAGACGTCACTTTCATGGTGACGTCAGCTGAGATGCCTTAGTGGTTTGGCTTGTCTATAAATGGAGCAGTACTCTGTACTGTTACATTTGATCGTCTTGAGTGAGTTCTTTTCCTCAAATCAATCCTTTCATCTTGTGCAACCAACTATGGAGCATCAGGCTGAGGGGGAGTTTAGTTTGTAAGCATGCTTGTAATCTTTTGATTTGTATTGTAAATCTTTCGACTTATTGTGAAGCATGTGTTCATCTTAACTAATTCTCTTTTTGATTGTGTTTACAAAGTTTGTTATTCATTTCCGCTGCACTTTACATTGTTTCATATTCATTCATAGTTCAAATCATACAAACTAACACAATCATGAGAGCCTCCGATCCTAACAATAATAACCTATGTACATTTGTGTAAATTATAGATTATTCCCAGGAAACCCTTACGCTAAGTCTAAGATAGCAAAGTGAGTTTATCCTCTTTTTGTTAACCTTTTTAGAATGTTTTACAAAACCTTAAATGTTTTACAATGCGATTAAGCAGTGATTGAGTCTTTGTAGTTCTTCAATTACTGCCGGTATGTTGGGGTTTTGTATACAAAATATACTACTGCGAGTAGTAAGTCGGGGATGACAGTACGTTACCATTGGACAACGAGTTAGCCAATGTGTAATATGACCCACAAGTCAGGATTGACAGTACTGAATGAGTAATTGTGTAGAAATAAACAATGTGATCGCTCTCAATACTGTTTTAATTGATAAAATGTGTCTTGATTAAACTGGGATTCACTCACCAGTATTTCCCACTGACAAATGTTTTTAAAACGCGTTTCAGGTAACACAATGTGACAGCCAATTAGTAAAAAGCCAGCTGGAGAGCACTGAAGGCTTGGGAAAAATGTGGCTATAAAAGTTACCTAATAAACGATGTTTTAAATTCAATAAAATAGGGTTTATCCCTATAAATGTATTGTAATAAGAAACTTGGGTTTTACCCATGTGATTATTAATATTAAATATGGTGGTTTTACTCTGATAAACATTTCCTAACTACGGTCCTGATATAATTTCCGCTGCCAAATTAACGCAACTGATACCACCAAAACTCTGAGTTCGCGTCCACCCGTTCCTGGGACAGATAAGGGATCGGGGGTTGCGACACCATTGTAGGGTTTTGTTAAAGAAACATGGATACCAAATATAAATAAGAGGATTCAAAAACCATCTCTGCCGTGTTTTAATTCCTAGAACACCAATTCCAATATTTTAGTTACTGTCAAATAAACAAGAGTGAATTACGTAGTTAGTCCATGTAGTTTACACTGAATAAAAATCTAAGGTACTAATATTTTAAAATCACATTTCAGGGTACTAACTTTTTCATTTTTTAACAAAGTAAGGTATTAACGTTAGTTGGTTGTTAATTAATAACCCTGACACCCTCACGTGCCATAAATGTGAGGGTATAATTGTCATTCACTCAAGTTCTGTGCTTTCCTCCCAATTTATAACCCTAACAAGTTCTTTTCCCCCTTCCCCTAACCGAAACCCTAATTCCAGCCGTAACCCCTTAAAAAATCGAAGACATCAGGATGGTTATGTGCAAGTGTGGTAGAGCAACATTGATGAAGACATTGAAGACCTCCAAAAACGCTGAACGAAGATTTTATACATGCCCACAAATGGTAAGTATTTGATGCCTTATTACCTAATTCGTGTATTTATAACTAATTCACTGAATTTGTGTATTTGCAGAGGTCAAAATGTAAGTTTTGTGTGTGGATTGACCCTCCTGTTAACTCTCCTCCATCCCCAAAATTAGGGCTCCATAATCCCCCAAATCACAGTTCAAGCATTGAAAACAGATTTGAAGAGCACAAGCATGAAATTAGAAGAAAGGATGCAGCATTACTGATGAGTTGGTGTATACTTGTAGGCCTTTTAGTGTTAATCCTTGTGGTTGTTTTGATTAGTCTTCTTTTAAAGCCTTTCTAATGTTAATCCATGTGGTTGTAATGAAATGTGAACCTGTCACTTGGTTGTAATGAAATGTAAATATGTGTTTTGGTTGTAATGAAATGTTAATCCATGTGGTTATGAAATGTTGTAATGAAATGTTTTGCATATTGTGAAAATTGACCATAACATGCCTTTAAAACCTAACAAGGCATAATACTGACAAATGAAATGTTAATCTGTGTTTTGGTTGTAATGAAATGTTAATCCATGTGGTTATGAAATGCTGTAATGAAATGTTTTGCATATTGTGCACATTGACCATAACATGCCTTTAAAACCTGACAAGGCATAATACTGACAAGGCAAACTGACCATAACTTACCTTTAAGTTCCTACATGGCCTGGGTATTATAAGAATTGACCATAAGTTGCCTTTAAAATGCACATTTTTCCTTACTAGCTTCTTGCTGTTTCCTAATCCTCCTAAATGCCTTTTTCCTATGCTGTTCAATGGGAACTTCTACTTCTACTTCTGATTCAGATGCGCCAAGGGAATCATTGCTAAGATATTCATCTAAGGGATCATGTTCAGTATCATCCACATTTGTTTCGCTAGCATTATGGTTTTCTTTTTCATTGTTTATCTTATGCTTAGCCTGGAACTTGTCATTAAACAGACTCATATCAACTTGTACCTCAAACACCTCATTTTCCTTATCCACAATCTCCTCATCACCACTATCCTCATTATCATGTTCAACCTTTTCATTCTGTTTAGCCTTTCCATTCTGTTTAGCTGGCCTTACGTAAGGTTTTAACACACCAGTAAGTGTATTATCATCACTAAATAAGTCATTAACAGTAGCATCACCAGTCTGTCCTAGGATATTCTCAACATCTTCATTACTAAACTTCTCATTCCTATTTTCAACATCATCCATATCAAAGTCTACATTCACTGTTACATCTTCATATACTTTATGTGCATTCTTAAAATCATCTACATTACCATCATTCACTGTTACATCTTCATCTACTTTATGTGCATTCCTAAGATCATCTACATTACCATTATTCACTGTTACATCTTCATCTACTTTATGTGCATTCTTAAGATCATCTACATTTTCAGTTGCAATGCCTAAACCATGCTCAACATATACACTTATAACTTTGGAACCTTGTAGCACGTATTGATTCAAGCCACGTACATCATCATCAATGCTTAAAGACATAAGACCAGTATGTACCTCACTACCAGGAACCAGATAATAAAAATGCTGCACATCATCTTGTGAATACCCTAACAACCTCATAGTGTCGTTGACATCATGGATACAAAACATGTCCGTATCCCTGAAATCAACATAGATTAGCTTACCAGTTTTGTAGCAAAGATTTTGGTTTTTGATTCCAAATTGCCCATCGTAGTGTATCTTCAGAGAAAATAATCATGTTTGTCTACCTGAAAACAACATTCATCGTTTTTTAGAACATAAAAATTATGAAAATCCATTGTCAATAGCATTCAAATAAGTATCATTAAGTAAGCGACGTACCGTATTTAGCTTCGTAGTCAAATGGTTCATCTTCTTGCCTCAGAAGATCCATTGATCAAACCCTAGAAATCAAGGGTTTCTTCGATTTGGGTTTACAGAGTATAGGAGTTTGAAGTTGTAGAGTCTGATGGTTGAAGAAGGGTTTTATAATAAGCATTTAATTTGAGTGAATGAAAATTATACCCACACGTGAGGGTGTCAGGGTTATTAATTAACAGCCAACTAACGTTAATACCTTTCTTGGTTAAAAAATGAAAAGTTAGTACCCTGAAACGTGATTTTAAACTATTAGTACCTTAGATTGTTATTTAGTGTAAACCACAGGGACTAACTATGTAATTAACTCAATAAACAAAGAAGGTGTAAAATAACTAGGTTGTGTCGAGGGATGAATGAAAGCAATCGTAGTTATAAGTATCGAACAAAAATGATCAATCATTACCATGTATGGTTTGATTAAGGTTGGGTTGCTAATTTTCGTAGAACATCGAAACTATTCGTAGATATATTTACCGATAGACCGTCTATTGGTAAAAATGATAGGAGATCTAAATTTGGTATTGAATGAGAGCCTAAGTAATGAAGTAAATAAGTATAATGGATAATAATTAGAAGCCCATATATACTTGGGAGATTGTTATAGCAATGTCCATGAGGAGCAAGATAGTAAAAGCATATGAGAAACCCTAATACTTTGGGAGATTATTATTTGCATCAAACCTTATCCAAACTTAGAGAGAGAAGCTAGGAATCAAGCTCTAAGATCTCATGGGTTGAGTGTTTTCACCTTTAGATTGACAATATTGGGTTGGTTTATCTGTTTGGGATCGAAAATAGCCAATTTTCTCGTGGTTCTCACCCGTGTTTAAGGGTTTTTAAGCTTTGGTTGGATTTTAGCACAAAGGAGGTAAGAATCAAATTAAAGTTTACATGTTTAAGACGTAGAAAGCTTGAAATGATGTTATGCATTGATTCTAATACATTTCCGACGAAAAAGTTAGGATCTTGACGTTGAAGAAGGTTGGATTTGGTCACATCCGCCATTGTTGCATCGCTAGGTTCTAAGTATATTTCACTAAACCCCTCAACGAAATGATTTGCTCACCAAAATTCTATGATTAGTGAAATGTAGAAAAATGAAACATATTAACTCAACGAAAAGTCATGTTAAGCAAAATGTATGTTATGGAATGAAATGTTGACCAAGCAAAAGTTACATTTTGCTCACATGTTCACCCATGAAAAGTCTTACATTTCTTTGAAGTATTGGGAACGAAAGTTGATTGGTTTACGTTAATCTTTGACCTGTTGGCTAAGTACTTAATTGTCAAATTGTACATTGCTAGCATTGAGAAGTTAACTCCCAAGTGACTTCTATATGCCCTTCTTTACTATTTTAGGTAGATATGCATGTTACCTTAAATGTTCCAATTTGAAACCTTCTATGGTGATTGTTAGCTATATATTACGTGTTTCTGATTGATGTTATACGATTGATGTTATTTGATTGAAGTTAAGTGTTAAATGAGTGATGGGTAACATTTGTTGCTAGTTTTGTTGATGGAACATCTGAGCACAGCGATGTGGCATGTATTAATGGAGTTTTTTGCCGGTATAAGCCTGCTTGGCTAGTGATAAGCAGTTGATGGTAAAGCTCGCTTCACAAATATATGTTTAAATTAATGACTAATGTTAACCTCATGATTGGTGTCTAGTATGGTTTCAGATGGATTTTTATACATTTTATATAAAATGATATCATGATATTTTTTAACCTAAACTAGAACTCGCTCGGTATAGCTGACTTTTAGCATGTGTGTCCGGTTAAATAGGTACATAGGCATGATAGGAAGTCATGTGGCATGGAATGAATGTTATCCTACCATAAAGAATGGCATATGTTAACCTCAGATGATTTTTTATGATGTTTCAATGTTTTGTATTAAAATTTTGTAAGTTGATGTATTTAGCATTTTGATGTTTTCCGTTTCTACCATGTGACATTTATCAGTTTAAGAACTATGTTTTGATGCTTAAACCCAAGTGTGAGGCCTCTCGGATTAATGACGCTGTAAACAACCCACACCCCCCAAACACACACACGTACACACAAAAAAAAAACTACAAGACAAGAAGATTCATGCTTTGGTGTTCGTCAGTAATTCATTGGCACTAGACGGCCTGAGCTATAACATAGCTAACCATCGGTAATTGTAATGCCCCAAAAACCCAAGTGCTTAATTAACTAGTAAGGCTTTTTGGGATATGGCATGAAATAAATAAGTAAGACTAGCTAACTTGGTTAGGGTTATTGTTAATTAAGTAGATAAGTTATAACCAAGTAAAAATAAGATGGTAAACATGAGGGACTAAATCCACCAAGTTGAATTAAAAGTTTATATAATCAAAACCCTAGTTAGTCTGTATGTGTGTATGTATGTCGTGTTTAGAGAGAGGGAGAGCAAGAACTCCCTTGATTCAATCCATCACAAATTCTCCCAAATCAAGATCAAATTAGATGATGAAACTTTGCATGAATGAGGATTCCTTATCATCTCAACCTAACAAACATGTGGTAAGTTGTAATTTTTAATTTAATGATGATGTATGAAGTAGGTTTATGATAAATTATTGAATTTGTATGAAATTAAGTATGAAGGTGTGTTAGAATCACCAGATGAAACTTTAGTTATGAACAATTTCAAGTAATTTGATGTTTTGACATAAAATTCACTTGGTGATGATGAAGATGGTGACATGGGTGTATCACCATGACCAATCATTTGTGCAATTCGGGTGTATGATATTGCATGTGATGAATTTTTATTAGATAAATTGAGCATGACATGAATTTACTTGATATTTAGTTGGTTTGGATGAATGAAAGTGATAAGAAGGAAGAAGAGCATGAAATACTTGTACATTAGGCTTAGAAAGTTGTACCCACACCAAGTGTTTGATAAAATGTCTAGGTGAGATTATTAGATGAGATTGGATGCAACTAATGGGTGAAAATATATATGATGTGTATATGATGTAACTGGTAATAAACTAAACATGAGAAATATATTTTTAGAAGGATCACATATGTGAATATAATTGATGGTATGACTTGTTAAGAAGCATGGATTAGGAGTTTGTACTCCATTCTTGAAAGTAAGATACACTTTATGGGTTTAGTTGATTATGTAGTTGGGATCAAGAGGTAATTGGCGGCATTGTATTACATAGTGATATACTAGTTAGGATGATGTTAAGACCATGTTAAATTAATAAATCTTGAATGATGTTGTCGGTTGTAGAACCATGAGAATACTAGTATTTGTAGAGTTGCATATAAATGACTAGGTGTGTATGAGTGTATGTAACTAGATGATTACATGGTTGTATGTATTTTACTACATGGGTATGAAATGTTTATGGTGCCATTAGTATGATCGACTATATTGACATGGACATATGTTCCTAAGTTGGAAGTTTGTATACTTAACTGTTGACTTTATGGAAAGTCAACGAGTATGAGAATAACATTATTAGAATTTCTAATATGATTGTAAGACTAGGAGGATCGAGTGATGCATGATGGGTCATTATATGTTATACTTGATGGTATGATAAATTGCATAAATTTGGAATGTTGCATTGTTAAGTCTACACCTTGTGCTTGTTAGGATTTATTATCGAAAGTCAAATGCAAGATATGAATTATTTATGATTTGGTAATATGTAATATCATGTATGTTAACAAGAATGTAAATATCGTGACATGTAAGGATAAGCATCATGTCAAGGACGCAAGCACGAAAGGCTAACGGGTCAAGAGGAGGCAAGGAAGCGATCGCGAATACGGACGCTTAAGGCAAGTGATTTCTGAACTAAATTTATTATTATGTAACTAGTTTTGATTGCAAAAAGGATGGGAATCATGAAAGGATGGGTAAGTAATGGTAGAACGAAAGTAAGTAAGGTCGTATTGGGTAATATGTGGATTAGTTATGAATAAAAACTCTTGTTAAGTTCAAATGGGTTAAAATGTAGAAAGTATGTGTCCGATGTGGAATTTGGATGTTATTGTTGCAACCAACGACCTCTCGAATGCCTGGGCCGGTGGTATCGGTGTTTAGTAATTTGGCAGCGAAAATGAGACATCAGGATCATAGTTAGGAAATAAATTTCAGAGTTTCAAAACACCAAACTTTTATATTAAACAAATGGGATAAAACTATAACAACCTTAAAGAAAACCGACATCCTCATAAATTTTCCAACACCCTAAAAATATTTAAAATATCCCAATATGTCCCTAAAATCACCCCATACGTGAAAACGGACCCCGAATACTTTTAATGTTATTAAAAATAATTAAAAATAAAATTTTTGGATTTGACGCGGGGCGCGTAGACCCCTTAGGGATCTTACGCGGGCCGCGAGAGATCGAAAATGTGGCGCAGCCCGGTGCTGCCACATGGCCCAACACCCGTCGACCCTATGTGCATGACCCGGATCAGCTACAGCCCTAGCCACCTAGTACGCGGGCCGCATAGGCCTTAGCCTACTCTTACGCGGGCCGCGTAAAAGTCAAAATCAGCCCCTATAAAGCTGGAGCGCAGGCCTTCAGTCGAATTCGCTCAAATCTTTCTTTCTTTCTCTAAATTTCATGTAGTATACACTATACTCGGGCATAATACCCCCCTAAATAACGAAGTTCTGCTCCATTGTAAGTATCATAACCCCTGGATACGTATTAGATACTCTGCCCGATTGATCTAGGGTTCCGTAACGGTTGTCGTGGTTCTGCCCGACGTAGTCGTTGGAATGCCGTCTTGGGGAGAGTATTACTAATGTTAAAATGGGTTATTATACTAACACGTGTGCATTTGTGTAAATTATAGATTATTCCCAGGAAATCCTTACTGAAAACCTACGACAAGAATGTGAGTAATCCTCTTTTTGTGTAAACCTTTTTGTGAGTAATCTCCTTTTTGTTAACTGTTTTTACAAAACCTCACACGATTAATTATATATTAAGCAGTTATTGAGTATTTGTAAGGATACAATTATCGTCGGTATGTTAGGGTTTTGTATACAAAATTAGTTACTGCCTTGCAAGGAGTAACTTTTCCACAAGTCGGGTCTGACAGTACCATGGGTGGTAATTGGTATGACTTGGAAACAAATGTAATTGCGAGACCGCCCTCAATACTGTATAATGGTTTTTATTTAAACTTGATTACACTGGGATTCACTCACCAGTATTTCCCACTGACAAAATGTTTTTAAAACGCGTTTCAGGTAAAAAAATGTGAAAGCCAATTAGAAGCCAGCTGGACAGCACTGAAGGCTTGGAAAAGTGGCAATAAAGTTACCTAAAAATAAATAGATGTTTTATTAAATAAAATAGGGTTTTATCCCTATGAAAATGTGTGTACTTGAACTTGGGATTTTTTCCATATGTTTAATATATTAAAAGCGTGGTATTTTACTCTGATAAAATATTTCCTAACTACGGTCCTGATGAAATTTCCGCTGCCAAAATTAGACAATACCAGATACCACCGAAACTGGCCATGGCCGTCCGTTTCTGTATTTGTATAGGGGGACGGGGGGGGGGTGGGTAGCGACAAAAACCCATGTTTCATTCATAATATCTTTATAGGGATAAATCCTGGTTGCTGAAAAACATAAACTTCTTTTGTTTAGGTAACTTTATAGGCACTTTCTTTAAGCCTTTAGTGCTTCATAGCTGGCTTCTTATAGCTTCACATTAAGTTACCTGAAACGCGTTTCAAAAACATTTATCAGCAAGAAATACTGGCGAGTACATTCCATTTTATAAAATGACACACTTTGTTATATTTTACAGCATCAAGAGTTTTTACATTTGTTTATATCTACCAATTTGTCAACACAGTATTGCTACTGGGGCAACCTTTGTCCCCCATTCTTGCGGTCATGCTAATATTGGCTAACCCTTCATTTCATATTAACTAGTGTCAAGTAATGTATATAAAACCCCACATAATGATGATAATTGTAGAATTACAAAAACTTAATAACTATAAATACAACTGATAAACATTTAGGGTTTTGTAAAATATTTTGAAATAATGGCTAACAAATGTTGAGAAAAAGAGAATGACTCACATTGTAAACTTATGTTTTTCTACGGGTTTCCTGATGATATCTCCTGATTATTTCATTGAGTTTCTAATAAAAACAATAACAACCCTCGAAATCACCCTATAACGTTCTGTATACGAGAAACCGGACCCGTATGACTTTAATTTTTATTAAAGACAAACAAAATCCTGATTTTCACTCTCTCGCGGGCCGCGATAGGATCCACCTGGGTTTGTCACGGGGCGTGAGAGGCGTTATTTGCCAGACACACATTTGTGCCACGTGGCACAACACGCGTTGGACCTAGGTTAGTGATCAGGCAACCCTGACCGTAGCTAGGGTGCCCTCGCGGGGCGCGACAGCGGTAGGGGGGACGGGTCGCGGGGCGCGAGAGAGCCTGGATTCACCTATAAATTGGACGTTCAGTCTGCTTTTCAATTTGTTCAGAAAATTTTCTTTCTCTCTCAATATTGGCTTGATATTATACCCCTAAAACATGAAGCTCTACACCGTTGTAAGTATTTTAACCCCCAATCACTAATTCGTTACCCTACCCGATTGAACTAGGGCCCCGTAACGCATGTCGAGGCTCTGCCTGATTCAGTTCGTTAGGGTTCTGTCTCGTGTTGTATGGCTAAAGTGACTTGGGTTATTTTACTAACACGCATGCATTGTATGTTTTAATAGAAAATAATCAGGAAAAATCAACAGGAAGCTGTAGAAATACATAAGTCTACAATGTGAGTCATTCTCTTTTTCTATCAAACTGTGTTACAAAATCTCAAATATTTTCAATTATACTTACAGTGATTGAGTCTTTGTATTCTACAATTACTGCCAGTATGTGGGGTTTTGTATACACTACTAATCAAGCGTTACTATTGGACAAAGAGTTAGCCAATAGTAATATGACCACGGTCATTGTAACTGCCAATGTGAAAAATACTGAATGAGTAATTGGGTAGATATAAACATTGTAATCGTTCTCAATACTGTAAAGGTATAAAAGCTTATTCTATTAAACTGAGATGCCCTCG
Organism: Helianthus tuberosus; assembly: GCA_030545235.1. Lineage (NCBI taxonomy): Eukaryota > Viridiplantae > Streptophyta > Magnoliopsida > Asterales > Asteraceae > Helianthus > Helianthus tuberosus. The sequence goes on from CM060428.1 coordinate 46,581,515, forward strand.
CCAGTATTTCTTGCTGATAAAATGTTTTTAAAACGCGTTTCAGGTAACGTAATGTGAAGCTATAAGAAGTCAGCTATGGAGCACTGAAGGCTTAAAGAAAGTGACTATAAAAGTTACCTAAATAAAAGAAGTTTATTTTCATATTTTCAGTAACTAAGGTTTATCCCTATAAAGATAATATGAATGAAATATGGGTTTTATCCCATTTGTTTAATATTAAAGTTTGGTGTTTTGAAACTCTGAAAGTTTTTTCCTAACTACGATCCTGATGTCTCATTTCCGCTGCCAAAT